>CM046476.1:23399637-24087137 GCA_025506415.1 Flaveria robusta | reverse complement strand
TAAACCCCTTAACCCGTAATATTCTATTTCTTTTTAGCTATTCCTTTTTGGTTTAACTTATTGTCAAGTGTACATACAATAATCTAGAAATTACATTCATACAGGATGTGATGAACATGCCTTTGGCTTCGGTGGCGAACGAGGTTCACAAAGTGTTCGAAAGTGCATCCACCAAGGAACACTTCAAGCAGTTGATAGATTGGGTGGAGGATCAGAGGCAAAAGCCGCTGATATCGCGCCCATTTACAGAGGAGAAGGCGTGCGCGCTCATGGTGTCATCAGGGCTAAGGTTTTCGCTACTGGGCGACATGGATTTCGGGTGGGGTAAACCAGTGTTGATATCGTGTCATGTTCCGATGACTAGGATGGACTGTTATGTGATGCCGTTGGTTAGTCAGATCAACGAGGATGATTGGATTGTGTACATGCATTTGCCCAAGAAACAGTTGGAGTACATGGAGGCACGTGCAAGTCACGTGTTTAAACCGTTAACTGCTAGTTACCTTCAACGAGCTTTAAACCCTCGTATTTCTCGGATATGAAGTTTTAATACGTGAAATATCGTAATGTGATGACTAGTAAAACTATAAATCCAAATTTGCCATGTGTATGACTCTATACTTTATGTTCACTAAGACCATTTTCAATGATTGTTTTTAAGAGTTGTTTTTAGGCCAAGAATTGTATGAAGTCGTTTTTCACCATTGTGGGACTATGTTTTTAGAGTGGAAGTTCATCACCATGAACATAAAAAATGAAAGGGAGGTGGGGTCAACATGTTTTTTAATTATATTATAATATACATATAGAGAGAGATAAATAAAAAGGTGGTGATTACGTGTCATGGTCTTTTTGTGTTTTTGAGTTTTTTTATTGGGAAGGTTTTTAATGTTTTATAAGGATGCGTGCTTTTATGACATGTTAGCTTACTAGATATGCTTGTTGGTGTTTTTATGTTTTTTTTATTGCTGATGCTCTAAGGAAAAAATTGGTAAACTTAACAAGATACCGGATATCCCAAAAGCATGGCCCAATTACAATGCATAAGGGGCCTCTGGGCCATTTAACCATATTTAATTTCTAGGTCAAGACCCCAAGGCCCAAATCACTAGTTTTCCATAAGAATAAACTAAATTAAATAATAAACGTATTTCATTCTACACTTCTTACGAATTTGGTTTCTTTTTGAAGAAATATGTGATCTCTTAGAACTTAAAAGATGGTGTCACTAAGTAGTGAAACACTCCCTAAGATTTTGAATTTCTGGTATTAGAATCTTTCATTCTTATCAGAAATCATTGTCTTTATATAGCAATCTCATAGAAATTTATGTTGACAATAGTACAAAATAATACACCAGAAAAAAATGCTAGGCAAATCAGCTCTTCGTATATTTTTTTAGTTAATCATTAGTCTCATTCCTAAAGCTGTGTTCCCGAGTCTTTTTTTAAGAGGAGAAATGGTAGGAACTGAATGTAAAGTGAAAAAGAATTGTGTTCTCGAGTTTTTTTTAAGGAGGGAAATAAAAGGAAACAAAAAAATTTTTGTTCCCGAGTTTTTGAAAGGAAGAAAATGGAAAAAAATAAAGGAAAAATTTTCAATAATTTTCCCTTCTAACTTTCTTTTTAAAATGGAAGGAAATGAAAAGAAAAAAAATGAAACACATAAGATTATTTCTTTTTTTTCATTTTATTCAAACTTTGTAACACGAAAATTTAATATGTTTTTTACTTTTCTCCATTTCTTTTCACTCCATAATTTTTTTCTTTATATTTTTTTCTCTCGCTAATTTCATTTCACTTTCTTTTTTCTTTTTTTTCTTTTGTTTATTAAACTCGAGAACGCAGGGTAAGTATCTTTGCTACTATATAAAACAAAAACAAAGGGCAAAATAGAAAATTCCTATGTTTTCTAAGACGCGTTGTTCCCTATGCCTACCACACCCTCCGGCTCCTTCACCTCGTATTCAATCAAAGAAGCTGTTACCCTCGCATTCAATCATATGGTTAGTAACCGTAGCGGCTGAGTAACCCCTCCCATTCAAGCATTCAACAAGGAGTAAATGAAGCGACTTAGGAAATTCAACATGATGTATATCAATCTAATAATAACCCTAAATCTGATAACCATTGGCCTTAGCCTCACAGCTCATCTCATAAACCTGGTACCTCGACATATCGCCTCTGTTGATGCTAGACACAGGTTTGGAAATCGATGGATTGGTTGTGATCGGCCGACCTCAATTGGCTCTTAAATCCTGCTTCTACTCGAACACACACACACACATACACACACACCTCCGGGGATGGAGATCCATGAGGTGGGAATATCGTAGAATCCGGGGTTGGCTAAACGTGGGAGGGAGGGAATCACGGATGGTGGATTTTAACTGTTGGTGCCTCCATATCTCTTGATATGGCGGAACATGGAGAGTAGAGTTGGAAACTCACATCTAATCACCGCTCTATCGTAACTGCTCATTTAACACGGTCATGATTAAGTAAGTAGGATTCGACGATTAGGAACTTCAGAAAAATGATAAGCGTTAGCAGCAATCATATATGTGGGTGTTTGGGATTGTTTATTTTCAAGCAACTTGTGACTTATTAACTTTTGAGAAGTTAATAAGTTAAAAAAAAGTGTTTGGAGATTAGAAAATAACTTTTTAAATTAACTTTTCAAATACAGTAAAAAATGAGTTTTTGAAATGTTAGAAGAAGTGACATATTAACTTTTGAAAACTTATTTTAATCAAATTTTCTATTATATTCTTCTGCTTCCTTTTATTAACCCTCTTTTAAAAGTATGTTCTTTTTGGTAATTTTACAACTTTTTAATTATAAGTTAATACGAATATTTTTTAGAAACTTTTAAAAGTACTTTTTAGTTTTTTTTTTGAACGGCAAATGTGTGATCCTGATTCGGAGAATATGTGTTATCTTAATCGGGTCATCTATTCGTTCCCAGTCGGGACCGCACCCTAACCTCTCAGGAGGAAACCCATTGATTAGAAAATCCTCGGGCTCAACTTTGACGTATATATATACGTCTTGAGACTTTTATAATCTGCATTATTCTTGTAGAACTATATAGATGTAAAGAAGAGTAAAAGTTTTCTTGAAAGTTTTCATCGCCATAAATTTTTCTTATTGGAAATTAATTTGCGTGGTATCGTTGAATCACCTTGAGACTTAAATTACATATATATCGTTAAACCCTAACCTGCTAACCATAAGAATTTGAGTCAAAACATGTGGTGGTGCATGTATCAGATGGTGAAAATGAGCGTCTTACGAGCTTGAAACCTCCTAATCTCATTGAGTATACTAGCACATATAAGATTCGATTAATTTTCAATGTTGGATTACAAATACCTTCATTAATGATCTACGTCCTACGAGCTTGAAACCTCCTAATCTCATTGAGTATACTAGCACATATAAGATTCGATTAATTTTCAATGTTGGATTACAAATACCTTCATTAATGATCTATTTGTATCGCAGTTATCAGGTCTTGGGGTCTGCGCACAAGGTGTTTGATGAAAGTCCTGAACGAGATTTGGTTGATTGGTTGATTTGATATTTGTATATGGTTTATCTGTTCATATACCATCTGGTTCCAATTATATATATATATATTATTGACGAATAACATAATTGCCCCCAAGGCCTTCGATCTCCACCGTTAGATCTTCCTTAGAATGAATCGCAACAGTACAAAGTCGACGGTCCGGGTGGTTGGCAACGATTGTAGGTTCTCTGCGCTTTGCATTCACATATTATCATCTCTTGATTTACAGGTATGTTTACCTTCATCAGTTAGTATATCTGTCATTTTGTAGTGACAAGGTAACTTCATCAGTTGGAATTCTCTCAGTTTTGTTGAAAGAATTATCCTATTTTGTGTGCAGACGTTTGATATGAATAGTTCTTTTATGGATTTTGAAGGTTGGAGTTTCATGCATTACAAATTAATTGATGTTTATGGACAGATGCCGCGACTGAAGGTTCACAACAATCATCTGCTGCAATTTGGACACTGAAATCATCGCTATCTAGGGGCTGAAGTAGGTATCGATTCATCATAGGTAGTGTTTAATTCATTACATTGCAAATTTCTCATGAGATAGAATTATAGTATTAGTGGGTTCGCTGTGCTGTATAAAAGTTAGACTATGTTAAGCTGCTCTTTCTACTATCATGGTGATCAGAATATATATATGTATACATTGTTCGGTAGCTGTAACATCTACTATCATATGAAATCATTGATTTCATCTGCTGTCTCATCTTGAATCTACGCGGCTTTTATTTATCACCGGTGAAAAGAGTTGGTTCAAAGCTCAAGAGTTGTATTGTTGCCGAGCACTTAATAACTAAATGGATCCACATAATTAAGCAAATGGAGGATCAAGTGCTTTAATTCTCTAGAGAGGAGAGATTCATATAATCTTTAATTGGTAATTATCATTGTTATATACTTATATACTATGAATACCATAACCATCATATTTAGTAATGTGTAAATGATGTAGGGAAGAAATGGGCCTAAGAAAGTTGGAAGTGGAGGCAGACAGGTATTTACAGTGACCTCTTGGTTAGAGGCAAGGCTCATGTGGATGTGGTTGTTCCTCCTGGCAACACTGGTCTAGATCCACCTTAGACAACTTTTCTCCAAGTTATTACATTTTATATATACTCTTTAGTTACAAGATATGTGAGTGTTGCAGGATAAACTTTTACATGTAGTTTGTAATTCTTTAGGTTCTTGACACTCCACCAAAATGAACAAGGATACTGTTAGTATTCATCACCCTTGTGGAGCTCATTAAGAAGGGTAACAAAGTGGGTTCTTCTGAGGCTGCATTTGGCATGATGCCTTTCTCATACGGTTTGGTGGTCCACCGGTCCTAATCGTCTTCGACAATGGTTCAGGATTTAGCCTAGAGGTGCTTCACCTGACAGAGGGTGACCTAATTAAGAAGTTTGCTTTGGGTTTTTCTATGTCACTTCTCAAGCACTCGTAATCCACCATCTGACCATAGCGCCCACTTCACACATGTTGGTCAATAGATACAACTAGCTGTCTTGCACCACTTGCCAAAGTAGTACCAATTATTTAAGGTAGGTTTAATAAATTTATGACCTGCTTAATCTAATTGGGATCACATTCTACTATGCTAGTCTGGATCTGTTGACACAGAAGATTGAGATTAACTTTATTGTAAATATATGTTATACGTAATTTGTTATAAGCAATTATGTTGCTGATGGATTCTTTTATTAAAATATTTATACTTTATACTTATGAATCTAGTGGAACTATATTTCACCTAAAAAAACAAAATATTAACTATATTATTAGAAAAGTCAACGTATTTTGGGACTCTTTGAATAAATTTTCGGTTTAGATGTTTCAGGTTTTGTTCATCAAGGAGAAAATATGATATATAAATTCTAAATAGTTGCTAATTTCTAAATATGATATATAATCCGTTTGTATCATCGATTATTGTTGTTTAGTGTCCTTGAATTTGTGTGTTTGTTGTTTAGTGTCCTTGAATATGTGTGTTTGTTGTTTAGTGTCTGATAGACTTGCGTCCTTGAATTCGAACATGCGAGCCGTTTGGGAGAGATTCAAGTCGGATGGGGCGGCTCCACGGATTACTTCGGGTCAATTGTCGTGGTTCACCCATGATCCCCCATGACCCTTGCATGCAATCTTTCCAACCACACCACTACTTTAACATTTGTATTTTTATTTCATGCAATTTTATTTCTTAGCTATTTTAATTTATTTTTAAATTTAGTTACGTGGTTTTCCTTGATTTAAGGTTAGTGGTGTGTTAGTTGTTTCCTATTCCTTATGTACTGGACATGAACGAATGAATGATGAGAATGAGTTTTATGAATTAATTGAAGTTTTTCTTTTGGGTTAATTTCTCTTAATGGAATTTTGAGTTAGATTAATTCTTCCATGCTAGTTCAAGTTTGGCAACTTGAATGGTGTTCTTGGAGTCTAGATTAGAGTCAAGTGGTGTATCTGTATCTTGATTCAAATTTAAAATTGCCCAACGAGTTGTTCAAGTGGTGAATCTGTATCTTGTCGACCCGTTGTCTACCTGTTCTATTCGATTTTTCAATTCTATCCATTACCCATACTCTGATTTCCTATCAGTGTCCTTGAATTTGTGTGTTTGTGCTAAATTCGTGGTTTGAGCTAAATTCATTTGTGTTTGTGTTTCATCATTTTAGGTTCCTCTTATTCATCTTTGTATGATTCGTCATTTTTCTAAGTGTAGTTGGTCATTTTTTACTCATAATAAAACGAGTTGTAATATGATTTTAAATAAATGGTGTTTTTTTTACATAATGAAAGAAAAAGATGTCATTATAACATTAAAATGCCCATGTATAAAACTAGTTTATCAATGGTTAGGGATAATTATAATGGGATGGTTTTGATTCTTCCAATTAATGGATACCATATATTCACGGGAGCCTGCAACTGATGTTGCTGATCAGGTTGTTGTAGTTCCATCTAATCAAGATGCAATCCTAGGAGAAGATATGTGGGTTCTTGACCAGCTCATGGTTCTGAATATTGCTTTGAACTTGGCCCGGCATGAAGCGGAGCCGAATATTCATGCTTGTGATGATTTCCTCGTCGTTATGATTCATGGAAGGAAAGAGCTTCGGTCTAGTGATCTTCGGTAACTCGCTTACCCCCTCATTTTTTTTATTATGAACGTAAACTTTCTCCCTTTATAGCAAGCAATAAATTTAAAATTCTACCTCTTTGAATTGTTGATAAATTTATTAAAAAAAATTTGAATCTGGATGAGACATATATATATATATATATATATATATATATATATATATATATATATATATATATTATTATGGATTTGTGAATTTGTTGCTTTTAAATTTTTTTAATATACTTTAATACAGGTAAGAAAGTTTCCGTGTAAAAACTGCAGCCAAAGTCAAAGTCTCCAATAATTACAAGAAAAATTTATTAAAAAAAATTTGAATCTGGATGAGACATATATATATAATATATATATATATATATATATATATATATATATATAATATATATAATATGGATTTGTGAATTTGTTGCTTTTAAATTTTTTTAATATACTTTAATACAGGTAAGAAAGTTCCGTGTAAAAACTGCAGCCAAAGTCAAAGTCTCCAATAATTACAAGAAAGTGTGTGGCCACCAATTGACTTTGAACAATGACTCCAAATCTACAGTTAGAGTCTGGCGGAAAATTCAGATATTGTAAATTACTTTTTGTTTTTTTAATATTTGTGTTTGTATTATAAAGAAGATTTTATGATATGCTATACATCCTCCCCTGCTTGTGAGGCTAAATTTGATCCTACTTCAAAATGAAAACCAGTTTTCTAGTCATTTGCACATTCCTGTTCTTCCAAAATTTTCGCTTAAGCAGCAACAATATGCTTACAACCTTTTCAAATGTTACATGTATAGAGAGGGAGAGGCAATCCCTTATAGTATTCAAACAAAGCCTCACAGACAAATATAATCTTCTATCAACATGGAGCGGAGCAGACTGTTGTGAATGGCATGGAGTTGGGTGTGACAGTCAAAATGGTCATGTTGTGGAACTAGATCTTCGAATTCCAGTGCCTTTGAATGACAGAATGCTATCCTATGACAGATTGCTTGGAGGTGAGTTGAGTCCTTCATTACAGAATTTGAAGCATTTGCGTTACTTGGACTTGAGCATGAACGGTTTTTCAGGTAACATTCCTGAATTCTTAGGGTCGTTTGAACATTTAGAATACCTTAATCTGTCAGGCACATATCTTGGTGGGGTAGTTCCTCATCATCTAGGAAATCTCTCGAGGTTACAATATCTTGATCTTAGGAGAGTTTTTGTCACAAATGATCATGGTGTCTCAAGTTTTAGTGGATAGCCTATATCGGATGATTTGGGATGGATGTCTGAGCCTATATTGGATGATTTGGGATGGGTGTCTTCGCTATCATCATTAAGGCACTTGGATTTATCCGGGTTAAGGATTGGTAAAAATATTGATTGGTTCTATCCAGTTAACATGCTCCCTTCTTTGCTTACATTGAACCTCGCATGGTCAAATATTAATATCCCTTCCATTAAATTCGTCAATTTCACATCTCTTAGTTCACTAGACATCTCTTCCAATTTCATCAACTCCACCATTCCTGTGTGGTTATCAAACCTTACTGGCCTTATGCATCTAAACCTTAACAATAACCACTTCCATGGTAAAATTCCTGATTTTATTGGAATGTTCGGCGCTCTTGCTACCATCGATCTCTCGTATAATTCCCTTGAATCTTTGATGCCAAATCTGTTATGTAACTTGAGCAGCCTCGTTCATCTCGACCTTTCGGTAAACATGTTTTCTGGTCCTCTTCCCGCAAGCCTTGGACTACTCTTGAGGCTAGAAGACCTATATCTTCAACATAATCAACTGAGTGGGAACATTCCCATGAGTCTTTGGATACTTTCAAAGCTCACAAATCTAGATCTCTCACATAATTCATTGGCAGGGGTTCTTTTTGAAACTCACTTCACCAAGCTGGAACAATCTAAATTACTTGGCATTGTCATCAAATTGCTAGTGTTGAATTTCAGCTCTCGGTGGATTGCTCCCTTCCAATTGCAGATATTTTATGCAAGTTCTTGCAACATTGGACCCCACTTTCCGAATTGGCTTCAAACACAAACAAATCTTCAGAGGTTAGTCCTTTCTAACTCGAGTATTAGAGATACAATACCAGGGTGGTTTGAGAACATCTTATCTTATATTGTATACTTGGATTTGTCCAAAAACCAGATCAGTGGCAAATTTGAGGCACAACTACCTACATTTCCGTCAAATCTAAAATATCTAGATCTCTCAGATAACTTATTGTCGGGAAATATTCCTCAAACAAATGAAACATTGAGCCCAAGTCTGGAAGTTATTAATCTCTCAAAAAACCGTTTCACTGGAAGCATTCCAGTACACTTATGTAAGGTTCCTAGCATCCGTGTTTTGGATTTATCACAAAATAAGTTCTCCGGAAGGCTTCCTGGGTGCTTATGGAATTTGATTAGGTTGCAAGCAATGGATTTTGCAAATAACACCATGACCGGTGTCATTCCAAGCTCATTGGGTTCCCTAAAGTATCTAATCTCATTGCACTTGCACAACAACAGATTTGAGGGGGACATTCCAGTGTCCTTACAGAATTTGACAATATTGACCACCATGGATTTGGGGCACAATTTGTTCATGGGTACCATCCCTTTCTGGATTGGTGAAAAGCTATCTAACCTTAAAATTTTGAATCTCGAGGCAAATAAGTTTACAGGCAATATCCCACTACAACTTTGTCAACTAAACAATCTTCAATATTTAAATGTGGCACAGAATAATATATTTGGGACGATCCCTCATTGCTTCG
Source organism: Flaveria robusta (assembly GCA_025506415.1). Taxonomy (NCBI): domain Eukaryota; kingdom Viridiplantae; phylum Streptophyta; class Magnoliopsida; order Asterales; family Asteraceae; genus Flaveria; species Flaveria robusta. The sequence goes on along the minus strand of CM046476.1, from coordinate 24,077,657 downwards.
GGAATTTAAGTGGTATGGTAACTGATCAGTTTAACTTAGTCATTGATTCTTATGAAGAAAATATTTTGGCTTCCCTAAAAGGAATTCAGTTGGAGTTCACCAAGACAATACCGTTTCTCACATCCTTAGACCTCTCAAGCAACAACATTTCAGGAGAAATTCCAGATGTTCTGATGAACCTTGCAGGACTAAAGAACTTGAATCTATCAAGAAACCAACTCAAAGGACACATTCCAGTGATGATTGGAGATCTAAATCAAATGGAATCTTTAGATTTGTCGATGAACATGTTGTCAGGTCGGATTCCTCAAAGTTTGACAAGCTTGAAATATCTAAGCTACTTAAACTTATCGTTCAACAACTTATGTGGTGCAATCCCGGTTGGAAATCAGCTCCAAACTCTTGCGGACCCCTCTATTTATGAAGGGAACAATGGAGTATGTGGACCACCGGTATCAAGGAGTTGTAAAGGAAACAAATCATCATTTAATCATGTTGGTGAAGATAAAAGTCAAGATGATGATGAAGCCTTGTGGTTTATAGTGGCATGGGATCGGGTTTTGCCGTAGGATTCATGGGACTAGTTGGTAGCTTGTACTTCATGAAGACTTGGAGGTTGTCATATTTCAAGACACTTGAGAATGTTTATGATAGGCTGTATGTATTTATTCTATTGAAACTTGCGCAACCAAGGAGGAAGTTTCTCTAATGGCCAGGTGCATTCACTAACACCAAATTTCACATGATTGTTAAAATTGAGATAATTATTAGAGTTCTTCCATAATAACATATATGTTACGCTGCATTTGCATTTATTCAAATACAACACATTGTCAAATTTACAAGTCATTATTTTTAAAAATAATCGATCCAGGTTTATGCATACGCTGACTTGGTTTTTGAATTCTAATATTTGCAGGTACTGTAATTTTCGTTGATGTGTTCAAGCACGACAAAATTACACCATGGACTTCAGCGATGTTATAAATCTTAGCAACGTGTCGGTTATGTTGGTTCACACCCTTTAAATACACAAAACACACACAATTGAAACGAGTTTTCTTTGTATTTATGTTTAGAGGAAATTACAATGGACTGAATGGAAAAAGAAACTACTACTTATCTTATATATGTAAATAAAAAACTAAAATAATCAACCCACGTATCCATGATCCCATGTATCAGATTTCTCATGATCTTCCTGCTTACTTGGTCATACTTCTTACCCGTCAATCCCACTTCAAATCACATTAACGAGTAAAACTATTGATGACCATCTAAATCCCGTGACCCCTGAACGAACCCGACTAATGTTACAGGTTAAAGTAGTTGGTTATTCCCTCCAATATTAATTGCTATTTGGATTGTTGCATAGGTTGGGGATTAATCGCTATATATTTATGTATAATTAGCATTCATGTATCAGACAAAAATCAGTTTGAATGCATTGATATTGTTGTCTAAAGTTAACTCATTCTAATTACGTGCAATTGTGTGTGCAAGGCATGTGCATACGGATTCAATAAATGGTATCAGAGCCAATTGATTCAAGCAAGACCTGTGATGGAAAGTTCATGTTCAACCCTTTAAGGGAACTTGAGGATGCATACTTCAATGGTGTGCAGGATGGGTGTGATGAATCACCATTCTTCTCTATGTTGTTCTATGATCTTATGGGTCACGAGGGAACATCATCGAAAGATCAGAAGGATCTAGGGGAGTGCAGTAGCAGTGAAAACAATTTGTGCATCAAATTGGAAGGTTTCAATACAGATTAAATAACCGTACGCAGGGAGAGAAACAAAGTGCTGCACAAATGAAAATTTAACCATCAAATTGGAGAAAAAAGAGGAAATATACAGTACCTAAGAAGAATATGTTGGTGTTATTGTAATCTACATTATGAGATCACTCCATTCATGTTACCTGTTATATTACCTATATGTTAAAAAAGCAAGTTGATGAACAAATTTTTTTGTGGTTCTATTGCTTGCTATACAACTCCTAATGCACCACCATCGGCCTTATATGTGTCTTTGTCATTTTATACTTTAGAGAGATAGGTTTCAGATAGGGGGGCAAGAGAACTCCGGCAAGGTCCTTGGCGGTTCTCCCACCGGTCTTGTCGATGCTGTTGTGCTTGTCCGTCTACGACAAAGGTAAAGAAACAAGCTGCTGGTTACCTGCTGGTTACATGGAGGCACGTGCGGGTCACGTGTTTAAACCGTTAACTGCTGGTTACCTTCAACGAGCTTTAAACCCTCGTATTTCTCGGATATGAAGTTTTAATACGTAAAATATCGTAATGTGATGACTAGTAAAACTATAAATCCGAATTTGCCACGTGTATGACTCTTCACTTCTTTAGATACTTTATGTTCACTAAGACCATATGCAATGGTCATTTTTAAGAGTTGTTTTTAGGACAAGAATTGCATGAATTCGTTTTTCACCATTGTGGGACTATGTTTTTAGAGTGGAAGTTCATCAGTCATCACCATGAACATAAAAAATGAAAGGGAGGTGGGGTCAACATGTTTTTTTAATTATATTATAATATACATATACAGAGATATAAATAAAAAAATAGTGATTACGTGTCACGGTTTTTTTGTGTTTTTGAATTTTTTTATTAGGGAGGTTTTTGATATTTTATGGGGATGCGTGTTTTTGATATTACTAGATATGTTTGTTGTTGTTTTTATTTTTATTTTTTTCTGTGGATGCTCTAAGATTGTAAACTTTCACAAAGTTACCGGATAGCCCAAAAGCATGGCTCAATTACAATGCATAAGGGGCCTCTGGGCCATTTAACCATATTTAATTTCTAGGTCAAGACCCCAAGGCCCAAATTACTAGTTTTCCATAAGAATCAACTAAATTAAATAATAAACGTATTTCTTTCTACACTTCTTACGAATTTGGTTTCTTTTTGAAGAAATTTGTGATCCCTTAGAACTTAAAAGATGGTGCCACTAGGTAGTGAAACACTCCCTAAGATTTTGAATTTTCTTGTATTAGAATCTTTCATTCTTATTAGAAAACATTATGTCTAATAATTAATGTTACTCAAAGTAAGTTCGTGTATCTACTTTTTATAATCACGTAACTCGTGACTTATGTAGACACGTTCTTGTAAGGTGGTATGCATATGAATTATTTTTTTTACATTACTAGCTATGGATGTATGACGATTATAAATACTTTCGTAGTTTTCTATTTTATTTTTGGTGAGAAAAATATAACTTCGTTTTACATAGAATTTATTTTCTATTACAATTTCTATCATTTATTACATATAACTTAGCCTTACATAAAAATTACAACAAAACAAATAATCATTTATTCAAAAAAATGCCCATCTTATATGTTAAAAGTGATTAAAAAAATAAAGTTATGTTTAAAAATTTTAAAACAGAGATTGATCGAAAATCTTAATGATCACATTGTGCACATAATATATTTATAAAATGTAAAATTAACCTTAAGTTTTTCTTAACGGCAAATATATTACACTGTTTTGAGTAATAGGTATATATTATCGGCCTCGCATATTTGTTTTCCAGTCGAAATCGTACTCTCAACTCTCTCAGGAGGAAACCCACAAATAGAAAAATCATTAGTCTCATTCCTAACGTTGTGTTCCCGAGTCTTTTTTAAGGGGATAAATGGTAGGGAATGAATGAAAAGTGAAAAACAAATTGTGTTCTCTAGTTTTTTTTTAAAGAGGAAAATAAAAGGAAACAAAAAGAGATCTGTTCCCGAGTTTTTAAAAGGAAGAAAATGAAAAAAAATGTTTAACTTTCTTTTAAAATGAAAGGAAATGAAAAGAAAAAAAAAACGAAACACATAAAATTATTACTTTCCTTTTATTTTATTCGAAATTTTTAACATGAAAATTTAATATGTTTTTAACTTCTCTCAATTTCTTTTCTCTCTTGTAATTTTCTTTCACTTAATTTTTTTTTTCTCGCTAATTTCTTTCATTTTCTTTTTTCTTTTTTCTTTTCTTTCGTTTATATCGAAGAAGCTTGTGAGTTGTGTGTTGCCTTTTACCCCTTTTAACCGTCTAGCATTCCGGTTGCAACCGGAGATCATTTCTCCGTTCACATGTCACTCCACGAAGACGCCAGTGGCCGACGATATTCCGTTGGTGATAGCGGAGATTAACCCTGATGCAATGTCGCATATCAGATTGGGGATGAACAAAGCCATGGGGCTTTGATTGCAAACCCTAATTGTTCCACCATTATTTGTTTCATCATGGTAGTCTAATTAACACTCTTCATCGACGTGCAAAGGTGAGAGATTTTGATTCTTTGCAATTGATGGTAGCTTGCAATGTCGAAGTTCTTGATCAAGAAATTAGATTACACTAGAAATTTGTTTGTTCTTGAATATTGATTCCACCATTATTTGTTTCATCATGGTAGTCTAATTAACACTCTTCATCGACGTGCAAAGGTGAGAGATTTTGATTCTTTGCAATTGATGGTAGCTTGCAATGTCGAAGTTCTTGATCAAGAAATTAGATTACACTAGAAATTTGTTTGTTCTTGAATATTGATTCGTATTATGTGTTTAATTTCTGTAGTTGAATCACATACAAGTGATGTCTCACAACGGTTTAGATTAAATTTTTCGTCTTGATAAGCGATTATTGTAGGTATTGACGGAGATTATACAAATGTATAGGGCCCGAAAGTCACATGACCCAAATTAGAGTGGGCTGGACTCGATTCATATAAAATTTTCAGATAAAATACGTATAAATATCCACTTTTGAGTGAAAAAGTGACTAGCTTTTGAATATTGTATTAACTTTTAATCAAATTAGTTTATATATATGGTTTATAATAGCATGTACGTATGTTTAGTTTGATAACTGTTTCTTTAAGTGTAGGTGCTTGAATGGAAAAGACCTACTTGTAAGATCTGTAAACAACAGGTTTTCCTTGTCTACTTATTATTAAGTTGTCATTGAATCAAGCCGGTAAAAAGAATTGGTTAAAGTGGTTACTGAATTCAATTTGTACCTCAAATGCAGTATGCTTTTAATCTATTCTCAAATAATGCACCAGTTCTTCCAAATGGATATAATGAGGAAGAAATGAAATTAGTTAAAGAGACAAGGGAAATCTAGGCATGTGTAATTGTTATACTCAAACACACATACACACATACATACATAAATTGATTTCTTTTTGTACGCGCAGAATGATAAAGATGCCAATGTGCCTGCCATATGTATACGAGTTTTGTATGTAGAATGAAGCAATGGAGATTTTTAAGAAAACTCCTGGTGTAGTTGTTATTGATGATCAGGGTGGCAAATAAAGATGATGTCGCGGTAGGCAGAATTCGTCAAGACGAGTCTCAAGATGGAAACCACGGGTCTGTAATTCTTGAGCAAACGGGTTGGTTTTTTATTTGATTATATATGTTTGATGTTTTATAATTGTTTTTAAAATACAGATTGGATATCTTTGTTTGCGGCGACCAAATACGCAAGGGGGCTGCTCTTAATGCTGTTCAGATTGCGGAGATGTTGCTGTAACCCAAGATGTTACATTTATTCAGGTTTGATTTTCAGCCAGATTATTATATTGTGATTTAATGTTAATTTAATTTAAAAAAACTATGCTTCTCACTGTGTTTTTTTACCATATCTCCAAGGGATGTTCTTTTTTGTCATTTAATTTGTTAGTTCACTAAATATTCATAACTTGCAAACATTCACAACTGATAATATCTAATTTCTTACATATCTAAACAGTAGAACCACATCCAAACACTATCTTTATCTCATACACTTGTTTTTAACTTCAGCTGATTTAATGTTGATTATGGTAGTAGTTGAAGATTTACACATATATATTTTGGATGATTATCGGTTATATATTAGTCAAATCCATAATTTAATGACATGTTCAGTGTGGGGTGCGCGTGAGCGTGAGCTGACGTGGACAACTCCCCTCTCATTACTGATTTCTATCTAAGACTCAAATATTAATACTTAGTGTTAGCTCTAAATACTACTCAAATACTTGGAATTCGAATCATGCAAGCTAAGAAATTTACACATAAAAAGTTTTCTAATTTATTTGAATTGTTTGATTAGTATATGTTTAAATCTTTAAATAAATATAAAACAATTATGCTTGAAATTAAGTTTGTTAATTGTTACACGATTTAATTAATACAGATATACATATATGAATTTCATGGACTTGTGCTCTCACTTGCTACCAATTCAGCTCCAGTTAGCTCTTTTGAACCAGTTTTAGATAAGAAAAAAGCTAATAATAGAATGTTATTTAATCTAAATATAAATCTTTGGTAATTGATGGAAAGTTTCGGTGCAAAATCAGCGTTGACTGCAAAGTTAGTCTCAAGTAAAAGTCCACCAACAACAACAAGTATGTGTGTGGCCACTAAAGAGTAAAGACTTTATGAGCAATGACTCTTAATCTTCTGCACTCAAGTCTAAATCCAAATACTTTTCAATTTAAAAAAAAGAAAAAACCTTTTTTTTTAATTTTTATTTTTATTATGCAAGATAGATTATGCCATATATGCTTCCTGCTTGTGAGACTAAACTTTATCATACTCCAAAATGGGAACTAGTTTTCTTCTCATTTTTACATTCATCTTCTTCCAAACATATAGCACAAACGTCATTACAACTTCTACCAACTTTACGTGTACAGAAAGGGAGCCTCATAGACGAATAAAATCTTCTCTCAACATGGAACGGAGTAGAATGTTGTGAGGCGTGGAGTTGGTGCAAGTAAAAGTCCAGCGTCTTTGGAAGTAGGAAAGTTTCTATTTACACATTAACTAAGAAATGTATTTAATAAATAGTTTTAATTAGTGTATTACACGTTCAAATGAAAATATTAGATTAATAGTTATTATTAATATTTTGAAATTATAAAATAATTTTTTTAGATCAAATATGATTAAAATTACGTATAATTAACTACTTTAGGTAATAAAACAATAAAACATTTTTCAAACTTACGTCTTTAAAAATTTTTTGTTTTAAATAAATTGTATTTTTAAACACTTTTTTTAAATACTTTGTTTTAAACAGTGTCTTTTTAAAAGTTTTTTGTATTAAAAAACTTCATATTTTATAAATTTTTGTTTAAAAAAATTATGTTTTTAATAAATAAAAATATATTTTTTATTTATCAAAAAATCTATTTCATAATTTTGAAAGACTATAGAAAATCATTAGCATTTCATGTATCATTAGATGTTTAACTTTTATTGTACTAACGAAACGTGTTCAAATCCTAGGTGAAACATAAGTGGACAATGTATAAAAATGTCATGTGGTTTTTATACATTTTGGTTTATTAGTATAGATTATCAACTTAAGATTGCATCAATTGTTGTATCATGAGAATTAAAAGTTGTACATATATATATTTTTTTCTTTTTTTAAAATTTTATTTTAAACCCAATACTTTTACATATTTTAAAATTTAAGCCTTATAATTTTTCACTTTCAACTTTAGTCTCCTATATTTTTCGTATTTTACAATTTTTTTTACATTTCGGTCTAAATTTTGAGAGTTAAGATGTGTAGTTCAACGTTTTTGCGTCTACTTTTCATTCGGTTTTATTTTCACCGTTTTTATTTTTTTTTTAATACGAGTTTTTTTAATGTTGATGGTCGTTGACGGTGGTGTGACATTAGTGTTACTTGGCACGGTTTCACCCCCCCCTCGCGGGGAACGCAGGGGCGTAATACTAGTTTAATCTAACTACAAGTATGTGTGTGGCCACCAAGTCCTTAAAGACTTTATGGGTGATGACTCTTAATATTGGCACTCAAGTCCAAATCGAAGTACTTTTCAATTTAGGAAAGAAAACCTTTTTTTCTAATTTTTTATCGTCATGCAAAAAAGATTTTATGATATGCCATATATACTTCCTGCTTGTGAGACTAAACTTTATCATACTCCAAAATGGGAACTAGTTTTCTTCTCATTTTTATATTCATCTTCTTCCAAACATGCAGCACAAGCGTCATTACTACTCCTTCCAACGTTACATGCACAGAAAGGGAGCGTCAATCCCTTCTTCTATTCAAACAAAGCCTCAAAGACGAATATAATCTTCTCTCAACATGGAACGGAGTAGATTGTTGTGAATGGCGTGGAGTTGGGTGCGATGCTCGAAATGGTCATGTTGTTAAACTTGATCTACGAAGTCCAGCTTCTTTGCCTTTGTATTTGGAAGCACATACAGATAAATTGCTCACAGGTGAGTTGAGTCCTTTGTTACAGAACTTGAAGCTCATATAGGAAATCTCTCGAGGTTACAATATCTTGATCTTAAGAAAACTTTTGTCAAACATGGTGCTTTCTTCAGTTTTAGTGGAGAGCCTATATTGGATGATTTGGGATGGATGTCTTCGCTATCGTCATTAAGGTACTTAGATTTATCAGGGATAAACATCGGTAAACATATTGATTGGTTCCATCCGATTAACATGCTCCATTCTTTGCTCACATTGAACCTAGTAGAGTGTGATATCACTATCCCTTCTGTTAAATTCGCCAATTTCACCTCTCTAAATTCACTCGACCTCACTTGGAATGGCATCAATTCCACCTTTCCTGTCTGGTTATCAAACCTTACTGGCCTCATGCATGTAAACCTTTATTTTAATCGATTCCATGGTAAATTACCTGATTTTCTTGGAATGTTCAGCACTCTTGCTTCCATTGACCTCGCGTATAATGACTTTGATACTTCGATGCCAGATGCGTTATGTAATTTGAGTAGTCTTGTTCATTTGGACCTTTCCACAAACAAGTTTTCTGGTCCTATTCCCGCAAGCCTTGGACTACTCCTTAGGCTAGAAGACCTCTATCTTGATGATAATCAATTTAGTGGGAACATTCCCATGAGTCTTTGGCAACTTTCAAAGCTTAAGAATCTGGGTTTATCCGATAATTCATTGGTTGGGGTTCTTTCTGAAAATCACTTCACCAACCTAAAGCATCTAAATTCTCTGTCATTGTCATCAAATTCGTTAACGTTGAATTTCAACTCTCGATGGATTCCTCCCTTTCAACTACGTATATTTTATGCAAGTTTCTGCAACATCGGACCCAACTTCCCAAATTGGCTTCAAACACAGACTAGTCTTGAAGGATTACATCTTTCCAACTCAAGTATTAGAGATATAACACCAGAGTGGTTACAGAACATCCCATCTCATATTCTTGAATTAGATTTATCCAATAACCAGATCGGTGGCAAACTCCCACAGTTTCAAGTCTACAGTAGTAATGAGATAGTGTACGGACCTGAAGATGATTCATTTCCATCAAATGTGTACTTTTTAATCTCTCAGATAATTACCTCAGGACCTATTCCTCAAAACAGATGGAACAATGAACCCAAGGTTACAAGTTGTTAATCTTTCAAAAAACCGTTTCAGCGGAACCATTCCTGTACACTTATGTAAGGTCCTAACATTCGAATTTTGGACTTATCACAAAATAACTTTTCTGGAAGGCTTCCTGGGTGCTTAGGGAATTTGATTAGTTTGCAAGCGTTGGATATTGCAAATAACACGATAAGCGGTGTTCTTCCAAGCTCATGGGGTTCTCTAGAAGAACTAATATCATTGCACTTGCAGAACAACAGATTTCAGGGTTATATTCCAGTGTCTTTTCAAACATGACAAAATTGGTGACCATGGATTTAGGGAACAATATGTTCACGGGTACCATCCCTTTTTGGATTGGTGAAAAGCTATCTAACCTTAAAATTTTGAATCTCCATTCGAATAAGTTTACATGTGAGATTCCATTACAGCTTTGTCAACTTAACGCTCTTCAATATCTAAACTTGGCGCAGAATAACATATTTGGGACGATCCCTCGTTGCCTCTGGAATTTAAGTGGTATGATCACCGATCAAGTTAACACAGGAAGCACCGTTGCTTACTATGAAGAAAATATTTTGGCTTACCTGAAGGGAATACAGTTGGAGTACACGAAGACAATACCATTTCTCACATCCTTGGACCTCTCAAGCAACAACATTACAGGAGAAATTCCAGATGCTTTGGTGAACCTTGTGGGATTAAAGAGCTTGAATCTTTCAAGAAACCAGCTCAATGGACACATACCAATGGCGATTGGAAATCTAAGTCAGATGGAATCCTTAGATTTGTCGATGAACATGTTGTCCGGTCGGATTCCTCAAAGTTTGACTAGCTTGAACTTTCTAAGCTACTTGAACTTGTCATTCAACAACTTATCTGGTGCAATCCCGCTAGGAAATCAACTCCAGACTCTTACAGACCCCTTTATCTATGAAGGGAACAACGGACTATGTGGACCACCAGTATCAAGGAGTTGCAAAGGAAACGATTCGTCGTATAAGCATGTTGATGAAGATGAAGGTCAAGATGATAAGGATGCGTTGTGGTTTTATAGTGGCTTGGGATCGGGTTTCGTCGCAGGATTCACAGGACTAGTTGGTAGCTTCTACTTCATGAGGACTTGGAGGTTGTTTTACTTCAAGATTCTTGAAAACATTTTCGATTGGCTAAGTGTATTAATTGTATTGAATCTTGCGCGACTAAGAAGGAAGTTCTTCAAGTGATCAGGTACATTATTGTATTTCACATGATTGTTGAAAATGAGATTATAAGAAATTTTATTCCTTTACTACATTCATGTTGTTCCCACAACATCTCCATTAATACACTAGATTTGTGCACTCATGAATATGTTTTTAAAATTCTAACATTTGTTGATAGTACTCTTCTTCAGTGGACATCATGCCCGGATGATGAAGCTACACCATGATTTCAAAGATACTAGAATCTTCTGTGTTTCATAGATGAAGTGTGATGTTAATTCTATTTTTCAAGAACCATGTTTGTTTTAGAACTTTGTGTTTTGTAACAAAAGTATCTTATTTAATGGGTAAACCTGTATATTCTATCATTTGAAAATATTATCAAATTTTTTTTTTATACATTTGTGTATTGATAAAACCTTTACTATTTCTTAAAACTGATCTCTCTCCCAGATGAATCATATGGCCAAAAGAAACCATAAATCAGAATAAAATAGTTTGCCCCACTCAGAAGTAAATATTTTATAGTAGATTCATTGGACCATTGTATTCTTGGTATATCAAGTTAATAAGTAGAAGCATAAGCTGAAACATTCTGGAGCAACAAATATAGTTATATACTCGTTAGCATCGTATAAAAACATTCATCCTATAGCAGCTTATAATACGAGTAAGAAAAAACTTTGTTGTAGTTAATTCCGTAGATTAAACGTACTCTACATGTAGAGGAATACATAGAGTTGAACATAACAATAAATTGAAAATTTTCAATCATTGAAATCTTTTGTTTGAAAATTTTCCGAAAAGCTAAAATCTACCATGATGTTTTTTTACCGGCAAATACGGTGTTTTAATTTACACATACATACTCTACTCTTAAATTATCATTCTTGTCATTTATAAGTTTTGAACTCACAACTATTTAATTGGAAAGTACACAAGGATATACCCCTTGCCATATGTTTACAACAATATCTCAAGTTCACAACACCACTTTACCGCTAGAACCTACGCTTGGGAATTTAAGATATGTTTTAGAAAATTTTAATGGATCAAACTATAAAAATTTTGGCTAGCTATTGATTGAAAGTTTATGTAGTGTGTGACTGCAGAAAGCAATTTATGCAAAGATCTCATGACTTGTGGTCCCAGCTCAATCCTAGGCCAAGTTTATTTTTGACTTTATGAATATGTGCATTTTGACTTTTATGGTCCTATTTGACTTGGAATATTTTTATTCGTTTATAGAGTTATGGTTTCAAATAATAGAACCTTACCACATTTCACATTTAGCAAGTAGTAGTCATTGCATCAGATCGATTACAACTTCTGTTACGGTTCTATCAGTTTTGAATATTCAAAGTTGTACATTTAACCTCAAAAGTTAACAAGAAATGCCAAAGATGGTAATGTTTAGTAGAATTAAATAGTGGGCTAAAACTTGAGTTGTGTTTACTTGTTTTAGGCATGTATGGGCTTATTTTTAGGGTTAGATAGTGATTTTATACATAACCGTCTTTAGCCTTTTGTGAGTAAATAAACCAAAGAAAATTGTTCCATATTGTGTGTGTGGTGTGTGTTTATAATGGACCTAAACCATGAGTTTGCCCTTCAAATACGTTAATAACTGTTTGGTAAACTGTTTCGTCTTGCAAAAATGATGGATATAGTAAATGATCGTTTATTAGGCAAACATATCTCATGGTTTGCACCATGATAATGTTAACTTGTAAGCCATCTAGTGGAATAATGAGCACAAGTGTTATATTTTTGTGTAATTAAATTGACTGGTCGACAAATGTGATCATAATACCAATCAAACAAGTAAGGGGTGCAGAGTATAAACTTGCTTAAATTTATTGTGATCTTTGATGTAAGAATCTCTTTTGGGATGAAGCCCCTAAATAATGGAAGTTCCAATAGAGTCGTGGGGCAGTGCCCTTGATAGCAGAGGGCGAAACCCCTGGGTGAGGTCGGATTGATAACTATTGCTTTATAAGAATTGCATCAAAATTAATTTTTTTGAACTTTTACATGTGAAATTCGAGGGTAAAATTAACCTATTTTTAAGATAATAACCGCCTTTGAAAGTTTAACCCCAATCCCTACAAAATTCAAACTGGAGTGTAATTTGATCATCTTGTTTAGAATCTCTACTTCACGAAATTCACACACTCATGCATTGTTTTTAAAAATTAACTTTTATCTTATTGAAAATTTGGATTAACCACCAAATAGTTTTAATCTGAAAACGATTTTGTGATTTCGTAACTCTGTGTTTGTTCAAGTTGTTTATATTACAATTCCTTTGCAATAATATACGTACAAACTGTTTTGTGTAATTTGCCCCATAAATATATATATAGTTGTCCAATGAAATCTTCTGGTTTAACTTTTTGTCCCATGTAATAATCTTCTGGTTTCTTGATAGTATTTTGTATGAATAATAATACTTGATGTTAGTTTCTTAATAAATTTTATTAATGCAACGCAAAAGATATCCTTCTAAATGAACAAAAAACTACATGACATTAAGACTTATTAAAAAAATCGTCATATTCTCCTCTTGTGTATTTCTCTGAACTTCAAGCATTTATAATATTATACAAAATCAATCTATACTACTATATAAAACAAAACGCTTGACCACAATTGTAATTTTACAAAAAAATTAATACACTTAATACAACATTTTAAGCATTAGGTACACGTATTTTATACAATTATTCCTATTTTGTCTCTCATTTAATAAACTTTTTCTAATTAATTCATTAATTATATCATAATATTAATGCATTATTTAATATAATGAGATTATTTAATTCATTACATTATATATTATTATTAATTATACTGTAAATTAATATTTAAATTTATTAATAAGTATTATCTTATTTGAAAATTTTACTATATAATTACTAAAACTTTATTAATAATAATAATAATAATAATAATAATAATAATAATATAATAATAATAATAATAATAATAATAATAATAATAATAATAATAATAATAATAATAATAATAATAATATAATAATAATAATAATATAATAATAATAATAATAATAATAATAAAATTTATAAATAAATATTGTCTTATTTGAATTTAACTACACAAATACTAAATACTTTTATAGTAATTATGATGATAGTAATCTATATCTATGGTATCTATATTATTATATAAATCATTTGATGATACCACACTTGTAATTTTACTTAAAATTTAACACACTTAATATAACTTTTTAAAAATAAGCTACAAGTGCTATATATAATAATTTTAATTTCTCATATTAATATTTTTCCAATTAATATATTATTTAATTTATATTTATTTTAAGTATTATCTCATTTATAACATTTTAAATTAATATTAAAATATATACATTTTTTATTTATATTTTTATAACTTAACACTATTTAATTTATATATTATTGTATTTAAACACTTACGTATATAAGCACTAATATTTTAAATAGTTATAATAATAACACCCAAATATACCAACTTTTAAGTCAGGTCGGAAAAAAGGCTTGATAACACCCGTCGCATCACTATATATAACAAACAAACAAAATTATGTGTAGTAAAATGTAGGTTTTCTAATGTTACCACAATATTTCTTTACCAAACTAATAAAAAGCTTACTTTATTCTTTTTACAATTTTATATTTAAATCTCTAAGATTTTTTTGAAACTGAGCACAATACTTTCTCTCATTTTTTTTCTAAATTGCTACCTATTTATTTTTTTATTTTATATTTAAGCAATCAAGTTATGTCAAATTTACATTTAATCACCTGAACTTTTTTAAATTTTATACTTAAGCGTTCGAGTTATGTCAAATTTTCTTTTAATCAATTTACAATAGAACTTGTTATTATAGTAAAGTCACCATTATGCATTCACTATTTTTTTCTTTATTTTGAGGTATTTATTTTTATAGTATTTTTTATTATATTTTTATCAGCTTCTCGCATGTAATCTTTTTTCAGGTAGTTAAGTATAACGTATAAAATTATTAGAATTAAATCGTTTAACTTTTTATAACCCCCGTTGTATAGCGCGTGTTACAACCACTAGTATAACAAAATAAAAAAGATATGAAAACATATAACATAATTAAATCATTAGATTTTCTATCCGAAACACTATAACATCATATCTGTAATGCCTTAGTGACGGTCTGTGCCACATCGGAGCACACCATCACGCCCCAACTTCACGCCTCTCTAATCGTGGTTACCCTCACACCATCATCCTATAAGTCAGCCAGAGCGTTGTGATCACACCTCTCACCCGTCACATCAGCCCGAGGCATTATAGATGCCCTAAGTTATTTGAAATCCTAATATATATGTTTTGTTTCTCCACTTATGAACCATATCACAAAGACATCTGTCCGACTCTCATGTCACTTTCCAGCAGTCTAATATGTCAAAAGGAAATCTATCAACTTTATTAATTGTATGTGTATGTGCATACAGGAAGACACAAATATACCAAACAAATAATGTATGGTATTTATCCCTTCAGGAATTTATAGCAAATGCTATCAACAATAGTACAAGCAACCTAAGAACTAACCACAAAAGAACACTTTCATCTGCCGACAATACAACCATAGAAGAAGAAGAAGAAGAAAAAGAAACAAAGGGTAAGAAATCTATCATCCGTACTACAATCTGCACCAAATTTTTTCTTTTAGGGTTGAATCCATCAATCTAGTTAACTATGCATGAACATCTATATATATGTAGTTATATGTGTGTATATATATGTGTTAGTGTTTTTGATTGATAATTAGTTGATGAAATAAATAAAGGATGGGTAGAGGAAAGGTGGAGTTAAAAAGGATAGAGAACAAGATAAATCGACAGGTGACATTTTCAAAAAGAAGAAATGGATTATTGAAGAAGGCTTACGAGCTCTCTGTGCTCTGTGATGCTGAAGTTGCCCTTATTATCTTCTCTAATGGTGGCAAGCTCTATGAGTTTCGTAGCGGCCCTAGGTACTCTCTCTCTCTATATATATATATATATCTATCTATCTACACATACACGTATACATACATAGATGCAATTATAATTTTGATTGTATGCTAATTTTATGTCTGTGTTTCTTTGAGTTGATTTCATAATCTCTAATTGTGTGTTAGTTGAATTACTAAAATTAGAGAGGGTTTAATGAATGAAGAGATATTATATTGAAAAAAAAAAAGTAAGGATGGTGTTTATTATGGTAAGATGCATTTTGAGTAATAGTTTCAGTATAAGGGTGGATGGAGTGGGAGTTAGGGTTGATGGTTATCTATGTCCATGGTTGCAACTAGTAGTTATAATTATTAACTACAATGCCTAAGACTGTATTTTTGAAGTTACAAATTAGGGCTACAAAGTAATCTTGATTAACAAGAAAACATAGTTATGAAAGCATTCCATAAATTTTGCACAATAGATTAGAGCCGGCGGCCTAACCTTTCTCCCATGGCCTTCACACCCAACACCACCTGCGGCGGTGCGGCGGTGTTCTCGTCCTACCAGAGGCATCGCGGCTTCGTCCACCCTTATTTAGTGCCTTTGTCCCCTACAGCTTATAATCATTAATATAAAATTTTGTTATTATTGTGCATATTATAAAAACTCATTATCTAATGGGCTGTTTGATTCGCAAAATATTTTGCAAAATAATTGAAATCGAAATTGAAATCTTTTTAAAATTAATAACGTGTTTGGTTGGTTAATTTTGAGTGGAATTGAAATGTGAGTTTTAAACATTCCATTGGATTGTTATAAATTTCATGGGTAAGTGAAAGGAAGTTAATTCCAATGAATAATGGAAAATTTTACAATTTTAATTTTATCAATTAACCAATCAAACAAAATTTTAAATGAAAAATTTTTCAATTTCAATTCTAATTCTTAAAAATTCTTTAAACCACCCTCAATTCCTTTTGTTTCACTGTTTTCTTACCTGCCTTTCCCCTTGTTTTTTCTTCTAACTGGGATGATTTTCATTGTTACACGTTGGACAAGAAAATCTATATTTAGTTTTGCTACCAAAAGTTAATAAACTGAGATCTGAGTCAAAAAGATATTTCTATCAGAATTATTGTCCAGTGGGTGCTAGAGTATGCTCACGTTTGAACTTACATGGTGTGACTAATAATAATAAAGACACATTTTTCTAAAGGAAAAGAGATGGTGATAAACAAGATAAATAAAAGTCAGTATAATACAATAAATTTATGTTTATTGTTAATGGTTTTCAAGCACAAATTAAAACTGGTTATCATTTGGAATCAAGCTATAATTTTGTTATGCATCATTTCTGTGATGGGAATTTGAAATCATTCATTAGTGATACTGTTTGTCTTGGACCTTAAGCTAATGGTTCATGCGTATATTGGACTTTAATATACCCATATTCAAGAAGAAGTTGTTGGTCTAATAAATATTCATTTCTACAAACAAGTTATTAATTGATTTTTATTTTTAAGTACATGGTTTAGTAAGACAATGTCACTTCTAACAATATGAATAACCACTTTCTCAAGTTAAAACTGGTTTGTAATAACTCAGCCATGTTAATTAACCTAGGTGAGATGAAAGAAACGTATGATCCGGTGATGTTCAATATTGTCATATAATATGATCAGACGATGCTAAAGCAATGTCATACGTACAGACTTTAACATTGTTACGGTTATGTTAAATTAAACAATGTCTTACAATCACTAGTTGTAATAGATCTCTCAAAATAAATCTAGGGAGAACAACTAGGGAAAAACTGTGTGGGAAATCTTTAAAAAAAAAAAAAAAAAAAAAAAAAAAAAAAAAAAAAAAAAAAAACAAAACGTACACCTGGTGTTGGTCTATATTCTGTTGGTTTAGGTCTAAGATTACATCTCACAATTGCTTGCACACATTCTTACTTTAAACTTGCATATATATAGACTAAATGAAAGCATGCAAGTATAGGTCAATGATTTGGTGCTCCTATAAAATAGACCTACTATCATTCACTACTCAACTACTAAAACTTTTTCAAAATTAAAATTACTGCATAAATTAAATAAAACACATGACTCAAATATTAGACCCGTAACCCGATTTGACTGATCAAGATTAACCCAACATATTCACCATGAAAAAAGTAGTACTGTTCTACAATGTCTTACTAAGATATCCTATTAGTCTTAACTAACAATGTATTAACCATTTTCTTTAATTTATGCTTGAACAAAAACTTTTGAAAATTGAAGATGAAAAACTAAAAACTAGGAACAGCAAAAAGAGCATCAAAACTGATAAATGTGAAGTAAATATGCAACATTGTAGATATTACTTTGTTTCGTCTTATAAAGAAAAGTTGTAACATACTGCATATTTTTCATCACAAAAAGGAAGTATGTATGGTCGCTAATGACACGTGGGTGAAAAGCTCGTTCGTGACTTAGTTACACAAACACATACATTTAAATTACTATTTATGTATGGTAAGAAACTCTAATATGCGAGCAAAAGTAGTATGTCGAGAAACTCTTATATGTGAGCAAAAGTAGTCGCGTATCTCATGCCATGTTAAAAATGGCCACAGGCCGGCTACTTTGTGATAATCTTTTGATATAAGTTATTAAACCAAATCTTGCTAAGTGCAAGCTTGTAAAAGAGAGACATCATCTCTAACAATCAAAGGGGCAATGGTGCAAGAAATATCCACAAATTAAGTTGGTGGGTAAGGAAGGGCCAAGTCCTTAGATATTGAAAGTACAGCAAATGGCTGATCAAAATAAAATCAATACAAAGAAACAGTAACATTACTTCTTGTTGAGTTACAATACAAAATGTCTTGGCGAAAGAGACATGATTATGACATCCCGATTGAGTGCCTCCCTCTAGGTTTTTTTTTTTTTTTTTTTTTTTTTTTTTTTTTTTTTTTTTTGGTAAGGAACCCGTTATGTGTGGATCTCTGAGCTTAGACACTAGCAATGCCACTGTTACCTCATATCTATAAAAAAAAAGAATAAATTAGAGAAATCATCTAAATTATCAGTCTATTCTATCTCCTAAAATTAAGATTAAGTATTGAGAGACTTAGTTGTCACTTATCATTTTTATAGACTCGCTACTATTTGGTAGTATTAACATGTAAGGATCATGTAGATCATCTAAAGATTGGATACTATTCCGTTTTTGGTGGTGCTACTATGGATGCTTAAATTACACTGTTGGTTAATTCCGAGATTTTGGCAATCAAGGAAATCAAGACAATCTTTGATTGAGGAATATTTATTGCTGAAAATAAGCTGTAATTGATTCCTGTCTATCAATTACAATCTTTCTTCTTTTAGTTGATGTTTTCTTTTCTTATAAATAGAGGCTAGAACAATGAGATTGATGTACCAATTCTCTACTTGTTTTCTTAATAAATCTGTGCCGACTACCTTGAGAGTTAGCCTTTGTGCCATTTGTTTTTCTAACATTTGGTATCAGAGCCTGCTTAAAAGGTTTGATCAGCCACTGTTCTCGAGTCGAAGGAATCGTCTGCTACCATGGGAGATAATGGTGGTAACAACAACCAAAACAGCACTGTTTCGGTTAAAGAGAGTGGTTCAATTTCGTATCAATGTCCTACGCTTACTGCAACAAACTATACATCTTGGGCAATCAAGATGGAGTCGATTATGGATGCCCAAGGTATTTGGGATGCCATAGAACCGCCAGGTAACACCGAGGTAGATGTGAAGATCCGGAAAAAGGTTAGGGCCTTTATCTTCCAAACTTTACCAGAAGAAATCCTGCTGCAGGTGGCTAAGCATAAGGAAGCAAAAGAGGTCTGGGATGCTCTTAAGATACGAAACCTTGGAGCCGATCGGGTGCAAAAGGCTCGGATTCAAACGTTGAATCGGGAGTTCGAGTTGTTGAGTATGAAGGAGAACGAGAGTGTGGATGATTTCACAAGTAGGATTGGTGCGATTGTATCCAAGTTTCGAGCACTTGGATCGACAATTGAAGAAGCTGTTCAAGTGAAAAAGCTTCTGAATTCAGCCCCTGATAGATTGCTACCGATTGTTGCCTCGATTGAACAATATTCAGACTTGGAGACCATGCCTTTTGAAGAAGCTGTCGGGCGTCTCAAGGCGTTTGAAGAGCAGGTTAAACCGCGTGTTCAGAGCAAAACTAGTTCTGATCAGCTCCTGCTAGTGAAAGGTGAATGGCAGGAAAAACAGAAACAGCTTGGAAGGGGCCGGGGCTCAAGCTCATCGGATTACCAAGGTCGTGGTCGGGGCCGAGGCAGATCCAACTACCGTGGAAGAGGAGGAAGATTCCCTTCCAACAGCAATCGTAAAACTGACCAGGAAGGAAATTAAACAGGTAAACAAGAGAAAAGATGTTACAATTATGATAGATATGGTCATTTTACAGCTAATTGTAGAGCCCCTAGAAGAACCGAAGATGAAGCACATTTGACAAAAGAAGATGATGATCAGACTCTTCTGATGGTGTCAAAGGAAATTGTGTTGCTAAATGAAGAAAAGGTATTCCCGAATGTTTATGCACGAGACAAAAGTGAAGTCGGTACGTGGTACTTGGATAACGGAGCAAGTAATCACATGACCGGAAATCGAGAGCTGTTTAGCGAGTTGGATGAAAGAACAGGCCGGGTCAGATTTGGAGATGGGTCAGCAGTCGACATCAAAGGCAAAGGTTCAGTCCTTGTGCAATGCAAGAACGGAGACCAAAAGCTTATTACAAATGTCTATTACATTCCTGATTTATGTAATAACATTTTAAGTCTTGGTCAATTTGATGAAGGAGGATGCAAAATAATTATAAAAGATGGCATCTTGCATCTATATGAAAGTACGGGAGCCACACTTATGAAGGTAAAAAGATCAAATAATCGACTTACAAGGTAAATCTTCAAATCGCCCAACCAATCTGTTTTCTTACTAAAGTAAACGAGAAAGCATGGCTTTGGCATGCTCGTCTCGGTCATTTAAACTTTGATGTTCTTAACAAGTTGGCTGGAGGAAAAATGGCAGAAGGAATTCCTTTGATTGACCATCATTCACAGTTGTGTGATGCATGCTTGGTCGGGAAACAAAGAAGATCAGCATTCCCATCCAAAACCTCATACAGATCATCGCAGCCACTGGAGTTAATACACGCTGACCTTTGCGGGCCTATTACTCCGAGTACTCCATCGGGTAACAGGTACTTTTTGCTAATTGTTGATGATTTCAGCAGGTTCATGTGGGTTCGTATAATAAAATCCAAGGATGAAGCTTATGAAGCCTTCAAGGAATTCAAACATGCTGCTGAAATAGAAACTGGTTATAAAGTGAAAGCTTTGAGAACCGATCGTGGAGGGGAGTTTATTTTAGCAAGGTTCGAACAATTATGCAGCGAACATGGGATCAAACGGTTCCTAACAGCCCCGTATACGCCACAATAGAACGGTGTGGTGGAAAGAAGAAATCAAACAGTCCTTGGAACCACAAGGTCAATGATGAAAAACATGAAGATGCCAAGATGGATGTGGGGTGAGGGTGTACGACACGCTGTGTACATACTAAACCGAACCCCAACTAAAGCTGTTGAAGGAAAGACTCCCTATGAAGCCTTAAAGAATCGAAAGCCAAAATTGAACTACCTAAGGGTGTTCGGGTGCACAGCTCATGTTAAGGTTCCATTGGTCAATCTCACAAAATTAGATGATCGAAGTGAACCTATGGTGTATCTTGGAAGTGAGCCGAGAATTAAAGCCTACCGACTTTATAACCCACGAAGCAAAAGGGTTGTAGTTAGTCGAGACGTGAAATTTGAAGAAGATAAGCCGTGGAATTGGTCAACCGAGTCCAAAGGAGATGAAAAATAGGTTGAATTCACTGTTGAAACAGAAACACACGAAGCTGTGTTTGATTCTGCCCAAACCTCGCCCAACCAAAGCGAGGGAATTTCTGCAGTAGGTGACTCAACATCATTTGGCAGCACGGGAAATGATAGCAGCAGCCCTCTGGACGATTTTGGTGACTCAACATCACCAATTTTGGGCCCAAACAGCCCAATACCCGAGCCATTCAGTCCAGAACAGCCTTGTTCATCAGGTGGGAACCCTGTTCCTAGCTCTCATTATGATGACACACCTCCTAAAGGTTTTCGACAGGTGAATAATGTGTATTCAAGAACACAATCACTGCACCAGATTCCATTCAACCCACCCCAGTTTGATGACTCAGATTTCTTGTTGCTGAATGAGACACCAGCAAATTTCAGAGAAGCCAATGAAAGCAAAGAATGGAAGCTAGCTATGGAAGAAGAGTTAAAGTCCATAGAGAAAAACAACACTTGGAAACTGGTTCAACCGCCTACTGAGGTTAAACCAATTGGTTTGAAGTTGCTTTATAAAGCAAAACGAGATGCCAAAGGCGACATAACTCGCTACAAAGCGAGATTAGTTGCAAAGGGTTATGTTCAGAAATATGGTGTAGATTATGAAGAAGTTTTCGCCCCTGTTGCTCGGATGGAATCTGTTCGACTAATCCTTTCCTTGGCAGCAACAAGTGGATGGCAAGTTCACCACCTCGACGTCAAGACTGCCTTCTTGAATGGTGACTTGAAGGAGGACGTCTATGTATCTCAACCCGAGGGGTTTGAGAAACCAGGGAAGGAACATCTTGTATACAAGCTGAATAAAGCCTTATATGGCTTAAAACAAGCACCAAGGGCGTGGAATTCTAAGCTGGACGCAACCCTAAAACACCTTGGTTTTGAACGATGCCCAAGGGAGCACGCAGTGTACAAACGTGTTGCAAAATCAGGACCATTGGTGGTAGGAATTTTTGTTGATGATATGATTGTTACAGGTCCATGTGAAGAAGAAATCAGAAAGTTCAAAGCCCAAATGAAAAATCATTTTGAAATGAGTGATTTGGGGCCATTAACCTACTATTTAGGCATTGAAGTAGACCAAAGTAATGATGGAATCACTTTGAAACCGGCTGCATATGCCAAAAGAATTCTGAAAGAGGCAAACTTGTGGGAGTGCAACCCCACAAAGTTTCCCATGGACCCAGGGATTAAACTTGGTAAAGATGAAGATCAAGAAAAAGTTGATGCAACCAAGTATAGAAGACTTGTGGGCTGTCTTCGGTATCTTACACACACTCGACCTGATCTTAATTATGCAATCGGCATCACTAGCAGGTTCATGGAGACCCCAAAGGTATCACACTTACAAGCTGTTAAACAAGTGCTACGTTATGTAAAAGGAACTGTTGATTTTGGGGTTTGTTATCATCGAAATGGAGAAAGAATGCTGGTTGGATACAGTGACAGCTCCCATGCCACTGATAGAACCGATGGAAGGAGCACTACGGGGATGATCTTTTATTACGGGGGAGGTCCGGTAGCATGGTGCAGTCAAAAGCAACAAACTGTTGCCTTATCTTCCCGCGAAGCAGAATTCATGGCAGTTGCTGCTGCCGCATGTCAAGGAGTCTGGATGAAAGGTTTGCTTGAAGAAATTACGGGCCAAACTAAGGAAGCAATCACTATCTATGTGGACAACACATCAGCAATCAAGTTAGTTAAGAATCTAGTTTTTCATGGACGTAGCAAGCACATTGACACGAAGTATCACTTCATTCGTGAATGTGTTGAAAAAGGGTTGGTTAAAATCGAGCACGTTAGCGGCAGTGAACAGAAAGCTGATATTTTGACTAAAGCCTTGCCACGTATGAAGTTCTTGGAGATGAGAGAATTCTTTGGAGTCAAGGAATTGAAGGCTAGAATTAAGGGGGAGAATGTTGGTTAATTCTGAGATTTTGGCAATCAAGGAAATCAAGGCAATCTTTGATTAAGGAATATTTATTGCTGAAAATAAGCTGTAATTGATTCCTGTCTATCAATTACAATCTTTCTTTTTTTAGTTGATGTTTTCTTTTCTTATAAATAGAGGCTAGAACAATGAGATTGATGTACCAATTCTATACTTGTTTTCTTAATAAAATCTATGCCGACTACCTTGAGAGTTAGCCTTTGTGCCATTTGTTTTTCTAACATACACAACCAAATAATAAAGCTTATGAGTTTCTACTTCTAAAGATGAACGATTTCACCAATGATGCTCTTTGTCCCTAAGTAATTAGCACAACCGACACAGAAGATACCTTCTTCTTTTAAAAAAAAAAAAAAAAAAGCACATCATTAAAAATTAATTTTCTCTCGAATTTCGCGTGTGAAAGTTCAAGATGACCAAAGTAAGTAGCCTAGTTTCGAAAACACATTTCAACTATGATCAAAGACATCATCTCAACTGATTACATCTTCTATTATCTAGCATGTCCAAGACACTAGAGAGGTATCAAAGATGCAGGTATGGAACAATGGAATCTAACCATCAAGATGATCAAGATGCACAGGTAGTGTTTCTTTCCTTAGCCGTGATCTATGCATAGACTCGGGTCGTCTTCACCTTTAGTTTTATACCTGTATTCATGCACGTTAAAGTGGCTATGTGTTGTTTTCCGGAAACTTTTATAATTGTAGTTCATTGATGCCATTTAAAACTAAACCTTTTATGGAACCATGGTAGTTGACTAAATAAACTCACGTTTAATTAGGTATTAGGGTTTAAAGTAGAGTTTCCATTCAACAAGACCACGTACTTTAAGTGATCTCCAGTGTAGTTTTATCTTTCCTAATGAACTAATAAGACTAATTATATATTGGCATGAACCTTACAGAGCAGCTATCAGGAGTATCTAAAGCTTAAGGCAAAAGTTGATATTCTCCAACAATCTCAAAGGTATATTTGGTTAGATCTAGGGGCATATATACAACATTGATCACTTATACCTTACGTACAAACTATTGATGAACACAGAATTCAAGCATCCATGGTGCTGCATTTGATTAATATGTATGCAGCCAGACCCCCATGAGTCATTGTGGTCCCCTTATATATGCATACACACATGATCTTTATTAGACTAGCATTTATTAGTATGAGCTCACAGACACAATTAAATTTTTAAGGTTTCTTGTGATCTTTATATATTATAACCTAACTATATATTAAAAATTTTCATTCATCACTGGAGTTGGTGGTCCAGTGGCAGAGGCTTTACCTTTAGATGCACCATTACGAGGGAGGTCCAAGGTTCAAAACTTGACAAATGTAATATATACCAGGGTGTAGTGCAGGAGTAAGAGCAGAACTAGTATACATTTGTTGTTTTTAAAAAGTATTCATTTAATCATTTATTAACTTACAATAATATAAGTGGTTACATATAATATATGTACAGACATTATCTTGGGGAAGAACTAGAGCGGTTGGGATCGAAGGAACTTGACCAGCTTGAGCGCCAAATGGACTTATCTCTCAGGCAAGTCAGATTGACCAAGGTAAATCGATCAATCATACTACGTAGAACATCATATTTTATTTGGAAAAATTAGTTATCCTATGTTCCCTTAGCATTATCTTAAAAAATTTTCATAGTTTTGATGTTGTGCGTATTGGTGTTAACTGCAGACTAAACATATGCTTGATCAACTTGCAGATTTTAAAAAAAAAGGTAATCTGCTATAAGTGTGTAGTACTACACGCTTCATTATTCGTCGTTATTTGGTTGGAATGTCTAACTTTGAACAAAGTCATTTTTTTAATTTACGCATGCTATCCTTTCACTATATATTTTTACAGATTAACTTAGTAAGAAAACTCAATATCATCTATCTATATTTCTAATAAATAATTAAATGGTTACGTCAGATTTTATAATTCTACGAGCTTATCATTTATTTTCTTGTTTTTCTCTTATTTAAAATAATATGCATTAATTAAATTCTAATTATTTACTTAATTAGTATGTCACAAAAATATATATGGAGTTCAAAATTTTGAGTATATTAATTACTAGTTTTAATAAACCTGTGTATTACACGGGCTTAACAAATAAAATATTAAATATAATAAAACTTTATTAAGTTTAAAACGATATAATAAGATAAAATATGATTGAAATTTCGTATTAGTAATAACTATAAATAATAAAAAATATATATCAACTTTTTACATATTTGTTTTAAAACTTTTTTATCCAAAATAAAAAATAAACATTTTGTTTCAAAAATAATCGTATTCAAAACTATCATTATAAAATTTTTCTTATTATAATATTTAATTTTAATTATTTTTGGTTTATAAAGAATTTACTATTTAAAAATACTAATTTTAAAAAAGTTTGATATTTTATAAAAATTTATTTTTTAGAAATAAAATCAATTAAAAAGATTTTTTTCTTAATTTATTAAAAAACTATTAATATTCTAAAAAAAGTTAAATAATATTATTACTAATTAAAATAATTATTTAATAGAAAATATAAACGAAAAATTTTTGGTGAGGTGGAATATGATGTTGACACGTGTCACCCAACTTATTATTTTATTAGACTAGAAAGACTAGAAAGATTGGAACCGGATTATATGATTCTTCTTCTCTCTTTAATTATATCTAAAGATACAAAAATAAAGTTAATGTTAAAGATGACGTGATTTGATTTATCTCTAACAATATTATGATTATAAAATATATGTAATCCAAGATCGTAACCCCTCCCTAGAATCAAATTTTACCGTGTCCACATGAGCACGCACACACATATTCTAGGTTTACATTGTGTTGTCACTTGATGCTTTCTGCTTCCAAGTTTTGATGGTTTGTAAAACATTTAAATGAAAGTTTTTTGTAGTATGTACAACATTTAAATAAGAATTTTTTCTGAGTCATGGACCACTTGTATATCTACCATTAATAACAAGCCTTAAACACTCATAATTGACCTAGTAGTTTAGTCGAACGGTGCTTCCCTCCATCAAAATAGCATGGGTATAAAGTCAGGTGGTTTGGTGCTACAAATAATTACCATTAAAAAAATAAAAAAAATTAATAAACAATTCTCAAACCCCATATATATTGTTGTTAAATAGTCTCAAACCCTAGGTTAAGTGCTTGATGCCAGTTGAGCCAAAGACCACTAGTGCCATGTGGCAATAAATATTATGTTTGAAGAGACAGATCATACTATACACATAAGCTGTAGTGAAGATGGTAAGTGCACTAGGTCCATCATTTTCCCTTTGCTAGAAATTGACCTCTTTGAAGTCCTCCAAAATGAGATCGAGTGTTTAATTAATTAATATGAGTAGACATGTGATTTGCCCCTTCATTGTATACATATCTCTTACATGAAGTGACAGTGGTACTTTCGGAGTTTCTGCAACGGTAAGTTTGTTTTCAGTCTTAAGATCTGCTGCAGTGTATGTTATATTGCCCAGGTTCCATCAGCTAGCTAGCTATGCTGTCTAAAATACAGATTCCTGATTACCATTTGCATAAATTTCATCACATTTTTATGTATATATAGTAACTAATCTAGTTTATGTTCAACTAAATTTCTCTAATATAAGAGACAAAACTAACTTAAGTCTTGTTACAGGAACAATCACTGTTGGAAGCTAACAAAGCCCTAAGAAGTAAGGTATGAACTGAAATTCTATATGTAAACAGCTTACCATTTTATTGAAACTTAGATAAATGGTAATCGATTATTTACATTCAGACTAGAATGCTTTTTGTGACTAGAATGATTCATTTAGTCACAAAATAAATCTAAAGTACCATGTTCTTTATGTTTTGATAGTTGGAAGAAAGCACGGCAGCGTATAAATTATCATGGGAAGCCAACAGGAGGGACGACTTTGTGCTCACCACGAGGGACGTTATTTCCAACATCTTGATTGCAATGAGAACATGCAAATTGGGTACATATCTGAGAGCCACTAAAGAATGTAATGTGTGTATTTATTTTAATTTGCTATGGGTTTAATATATTTCCCTCTGTTTATATTTGCACTTTAGCTACACTAATGAGCCACCAATCGATAAAAGGGACGTTCCAAGTAGATCACCAAATACCGATGACGTTATACCAAGGTGGATGCTCTAACTAATGATCACGTGAGATCAAAGAACATCCTCACTACTCTTATATATGTATAGATCACAAATAACAAATTGTCTTGAAACGGGGTTAATAAAGTACCCAATAGAAATTCATGTTTTGCTTTCAGTAATAAATTGGTATTGTTGTGTAGTTTGAGTTATTTTGAAATGTTCTTTTATCATGAAATATAAATATTTATTTGGTTGTACTAGAAGCTAAGGTACTTCAAACTTTACAAATACATGATATCTAAACTAGTATACAATAGAAATTCATGGAATTGTGGACTTACCTTTCGACTTTTCCCTGGTCAGATTTTCATGGTTATTGTCTTCAGTAAATATTAGATTACTTGTAGTGGTTATTAGGTTAAAATGCCAATTTAGTAAATGTGAATTTATTGAAGTTTTTTTTATGTAAGTGTAGTGGTTTTCAAGCTTTTTTTAATTAAAAATTTTTAAAAGTAAAAATAAATAAATAAATATACTCATCTTTTTTTAATGCCTAATAATAGTTTGGCTAAACATGGGTTTGAAACCCTTTTGAATTAGGATGTGACTTTATCGTCCTATTTGTGTCTAAATCAGCAAAATTGACACCATCTAGGGGCATCATTACGTCTAGTTTTAGAAAATTAATATTTAGGTTTGCACTGTGGTGCTGGTGAATGGTGATAGATTTATTTTTGTTATTTCCGTATCATTTCCATGGTGACACTTGACGCTTGTAGTGTAGGTTTAACGCTAAACCCTTGGTGGTATGTTATCTGTGCGCTTGGGCTCAATAATTGTTTTAGTTCATCATCGTCATGGCAATGCACCTTCTTTTTGTTTGAAAAGCACTTGGGAGGGGTTTTGGATTGAATGTTTTAGTAAATTTCATAATTAACTTTCGTTATGAACACCTAATTCTCTATAGGAGATGCAATACTTGCCTTAATTAACTATATTTCTTAAGTACACAACTTACGGAAAACTAGATTATCAAGAATATTGTTGAGAATGATGTATTAAGTTTCCTATCTTTGATTAGAAAAACTCATGGTTTAAAGGTTTATACTGGATTTAATTAAGAATTGTTTTGAGTATGAGAATGCGTAGATATATTTGACAAGAACTGATGCATCATTGGCCGGTTTATGACACAAGGTCAGTGATGTAGAACAAAAACGAGATAGCAATTAAACATGTTGATTCTTAGCGAATACCAGAAACAACTCTACTAATTATTGTTGATTCACAAAAAAAAACGCTAATCAGAAAACTTCACACACTAACACGCACTTTGAGATAGAGAGAAATAGTTTTCATAAACTTCAAAAACTAAACAACTTTTAAGTCACTAGAAATATAAAATTCAAAATAAAATTATAATGGGCTTCAAAACATAAACGGGCCGAGAACTAGTATATAAACAAAACCCAACAAAAAATGAAAATAATTTTAAAACTAAAAATACTCATAAAATAAGGGGATTTTGGGCCGAAACAAGGACCCAAACCACCTATTGTATTGACTCGGCCAACGGTCGCTTTGACTAGTCGCATGCTCGAAACAAAGCTTCCTAGCTTAAGTTACAGTTATTTCAGCTAAGCCCCTTTGTAAACATGATCCTGAACCTTCAAATACAGAATAACCCGCTACTCAACACTTGGACCCACACCAGTCAGCTTTCATAAGTGCATGGCTTGAGTAACTATAAAGCTTTTATGATTTCTACTCTCTCGTTGATGAATAAACACTCATGATCCCACTAATATATATATGTGTAGTGTAGACTACGTGATTTCGATCAAGCTACAACACCTATCAGGAGAACTCAATAAGAAAAACCCTTTAACGAAAAAGAATATCTTTCTTAACTCCAAGTAGATCATAGAAAGGATAACTTTCTCTACCATGTGTGGATCATAAATAGCGTTTATCAAATAACACTTAAATACTTATTATGGGGGAGACTTGTAATATATACAAAGAAAAAGATGGCAAAGTCTTGGAAAGGATGATAATAAAGATTTTGATCATCTAAATTAATAAAAGATAACATGTATGCAAGAGTATTGAAAATACATGACCTCATAGAGTGTATAAGGGTCAAAAGAAGTCCAATTAGTTATTTAACTCATCTGCTAGTTGAATATATGTAAATAAAATGCTAAGTACATATTGATTGTGAAATGAGAATTTGTGTATTTTAAAGACAAAATATTAGGGATATATCCATATATGTTTATACATGAGGTTATGCTTTAAAAGATTGACTCTTCAATTTAAAGGAGAGATGCTTAGTAAAATAGTTACAAAATTTTCTTTTACTAAATTTAAACCCAAATGATAATATTTATATGAGATATATGGACGTGAATCGTTATGTATAGACTCTTCAAGTTAGGCAAAACTCATACGGCACAAGTTTATTTTGACTTCTTTCGAAATACTCTATCTCAAGACTATAGTGCATGACACTATGAGCCTTTTCTATAATGACATTCTTCTTCTCAAGTTTTATGTAAGCTTGTTTCGCCACTAAAAACATTGATGAAACACATCGATTTCCTCAAATCAAATTTCAATCTCCTTAATGACATTGTAATGCATCAGCAGTGAACTCATTTCAATCTCCTTAATCCAAAAAAATATTTCACATTGATTTCCTCAAATCAAATTTCAACCATCGATACATGTGAGCATTATTATAGTATTACATAACATGTAAAGACAATTAAATTAAAAAATATAATAATACCATACTAAAACTTATAAAGAGAATAAAATTCTTCTTTTTATTATGTAATTTTTTTTAAAAATATTAACATAAAAAAAAAGTTTAACCATTTAAAACTAATATGGAAAAGTTGATTTAAACATGAACAAACGTTATCACATAATTGTCACGAAATATAATTAAAATGGTTAAACTCATAAAACACAATTTTACCACCTTAAATTCTTAAAAATTATACTTTTTATTAATTTATCAATTCTAAAAAGATATGATACTAAAATAACATTGTTATGTACTTTTAGTGTGTAAAACATAATTATAAAATAAAACAACTAACTAATCTAATATATTGTAAACAATAACAAAATAACACGAAATAATAATAATGTAAAGCCACGATGATAAAACATCTTTTTGTATTATAATTTAGTATATATTATAAGAATATTGTAAGGTAAGCATGCACAAATAATATTTTTTTCTAACAAAATAAAAGGCGTTCCAATTCAAAGCATTGTATTTTAATAGAAAAATAATAAATTCATTTAACCTTTTAAGCTTAATCTTCCTTTAGGATTATTAAATCTGAAAAGATTGAAAGAGGACATCATGTTAACTCAAGTAATCCTCTTCTTTAAAGATCGATAGATTAAAACGACCATATTCCATATTCGACGGGTATAATTTCATTTTTCAGGAAAAAGAATAGTAAGTATTGCTAATGTATAGACTATTAGTCCATATGGGGTCCCTATAGAAAAGTGACACGTAGCACTATCCATCAATGTCCAACACTTCAAGTACAATAATAATTTTTTGAAACACCAAAAAAGATGTAGACAATAACTAAACATGAGACCCCTCACCACCAATCACTGACAAGAAAGCTCAAAGCAAAAAAGTAATTATTATTTTAATAATAAAGAAGTAACGATCGTAGGGTTTTAGTCCTAACTAAACAAATAGTAAATCTGCAGCCAATAGGAACTCGACAGCACAACATTATCATTACCAACGAATCTGTGACAAACTCACACTTTATTCTTGATTTTTGCATGCCAATATCATGGATACAGGTATAACTATCACCCGATGGACAATAATATGTAAACAAGTATTTGAAGTAGATGACACTTTTTGAGTAACAAGAATTTGTTCCAGAAAAGCTAGTGATCGGTATTAATAAGAAAAACGTTTACAAAAGGTAGAACTTTTTGTTGAGATGAGTCTAGTTTAACCAAAAAAAAAATGTGGGACTATAAGTGATTATTAACCAAAAAAGATTCTAGTTTAAATCTTATAGAATACAAGTATGAAAAGTAAAGTAGTTATAAATTAGAAAATATGTATTTACTATTAAAAACCAATTAAGAAAGAAATTTTTTTAACAGCCATACCTCTATGAGAGTTAATTATATATATTACTAATTATTAAATTTTTTGTGTTATCATGCTTTGTACATGGGTTGTACCCAAATTTTATTTTTTAACCCCAATACCTTTATGTTTTTTACAATTTAATCACACTTTCAACTTTTGTCCCCTTATTCTTTTCATCTTTTACAAAAATTTTATTTTACGTTTCGCTCTAAATTTTATGAGTTGGCATTACGCAACGTGCATGTGTAGTTCAACATTATTATTCCTTTTTTTTTTCCCGTTTACCACCCCATCACAAAGTGCGCGTCGACTTATTTATATATTGTTTTTAATATTTTACGATTCGCGTGCCTATTTCTATGTTTTTATGTCAACTTTTCGTTCAATTTAATTTTTTTCATCTTTATTTATTTTTAATATGCGTTTTCCCGTTGTTAGTGGTCAATAACAATAATGTGACATTGGTACTACTTGATACAAATTTTAAACCCCCCCCCCAAAAAAAAACCCAACACCTCCGAGCAACACGGGGGCTTAATACTAGTTCAACCTATTTATAAACACATTATCTTTGTTGCTATATAAGCTAATATGAATTATATAATTAGTTCGCTAGTAATATAGTCGTCAATGTAAGTCACCCTTGGTTGAACCATGTGAAGTAATTCATGTGTTTGTTATTTTTTGCATGTCATTCCGAGTTAATGTGTGGAAGGAGCTTCAAACTATGGGTTTACCAATTTCTTTATCGGATTGAATTAGGTCACATAATTAAAAGCTAATGAGAACATAAATTTCACATTGAAGGGCTCAAGAATTTAACATCAAGAATCACTAATATCAGTTTTCATGATTTTTAGGCATTTCAATCTCTTTTTTCACCTATTTATTATTTTTTTTTCTTTTTTCACCTATTAAATGGACATTCACTAATATCATTTTTCATGTTTTTTAGGCATTCAATCTCTTTTTTACCTATTCAATGGACATTTGCTGATAAATTGTGATTTTTCCTAGGAATTATCAATTTAGCGCCCTAAAAGCATTTGATTCCACAATAACTTTGAAGTAAAAAATAGTCTATTCAGTTTCTCAAATGAAACCCTTAAATAATAATTAGAAATTATGAATCATGCACGTTTTAAAATGTGGCCAACATAATCTCTCAATTATGCCCTTCTAACTTTGAATTCGACAGCTTCATAAACCCTCACACAAGCCATTGCTGCCATTGTTGCCATTGTTACCATTGTTAGTATCATCATTGAATCCTCATTCTCTCGATCTAACTAGCATTAAAAAGAATTAGAGAGTATAGAGTTTCTACTTGGCTTATAGTTAATTAATTAAGAAAGCCAGATACCCAAAAGAAACAAAAAGAATGCTTCGAGTAGGTTGGAACCTTGTCCTTTGAGCGAAGATGGGACTAATCACTATACCATGTTTATTTCCACCATTTTTTAATAGACAGTCGTCCAAAAACCTACGAAGTCAATCAGCTTTTGGTATTATATATTATATATTACATATAAATAAAACTTTGGGGCTACTTACCTCTTGTGCACATAACTAATTAGGTCCACCCTTGAATATGAGTGGTTCACAGTTGTGCTAGATGAAGTATGTTCTTCCTTTTTTGCACACAACTTACATCTTAGTTGTTTGGAATGTCGTAGAGGATTCATATGAAAACCACATAGCTATGTAAAAATTTGAAAAAGCTAATAAATTCAGTCATATATGTAAAATGATTTTTATCACTACTCTTTTTGTATGTGTGTGTATATATAGATAGTGTTATAGATAAACTAAAAACCATAACATACTTTTACATATATATCACGCATAACATACGTATACTTAACAATTTTTTCATTCAACATAGGGTTAAGTATATGTAACAGTGCTTTTCATTCTCGTATTTATGTTCATTAGATCATTCACATCAGGTTCTTTATTTTTATCCTTATAAATACATTAAAAAACACTATTTTTTTCTCAATTAAATAATATTTTTATACTTTTATCATTACATTTTATCTCTCCTCTCCTCACAACCAATTTCAAAAATATTAAAAAATTTATAAAGATTGAAAGTTGATTCCCCAAATGTACAAATTAATAGTAACTTTTCTCTTTACTACACTCACGATCATTTACAAATATTTCTTAAAATATAAGAAACACACTCACATACATATAAGAAACCTACTGTGAATGCTCTTATATATGTAAAGGTAGTTAAATAACTTTTTAACATTTAAAACAAAACAAAAAGCTATAAATTACGTCGATGGTTACTTTTGTTTTTTTTTCATAACTATTGGTTTTCTTGTAAACCATACCCTAAGAATATTTTATCTTATAATGCTCTTGTTATATTATCAAGCCTTACCTGTTTGAGTTTAGTTGTTTCTAAGAAAATGTGGGAAGAAATTTTAGGTATGGAGCTTTTAATTTAAAAGAAAAAAAACTTTATTAGACAATTTATATATCTTGTAATATTAGATAACTTTTCTTTTAACTGTTATAAGTAAAAATTAAAATAATCACTTCAGATTCTAGAATAGCTTGTATCGCCTAGAAAAACAATAATTTTAATAATCTCGGTGTATAGTTTATTCTTATTCTTCTCTATGTTCGCACTTTTTAAAGTGACATAATTTTGGTAAAATGAATTAAAGAGTGACAAATAGAAGTTTGAAGCATTACTTAGCAGTAGAACATAACAAAATTGGATTAAAAATCGAGTTAACCTCAGTTTTAAGTTTCTATTTCTAATTATCTTAATTCACTATACTCGTATATTACACAAGTGAAATAAATAAAATATTAAATACTAGATTTAGTAACTCATGTATTACACGTGTTGAATAAATAAAATATTAAATATATTAAAAATATATTATTTAAAAATAATATTTTAAGATAATATATGATTAAAATTACGTATAAGTAATAATAATTAGTAATAAAATAATAATATTAATTTTTTGAAAAAATTTTGTATTTTTAAAAAAACAAATTAAACATTTTGTTTCAAAGCAAATCATTTTAAAAAGAGTTTGATATTTTAGAAAATTTTATTTTATAAAAGTTTGTTTCTATATAAATAACATTAATAGAAAAATCTATTTATTAATTTATTAAAAACCTATTATTGATCTAAAAAAGAATAAATAGTATTATTAGTAATTAATGTAGTTATTTAATAGAAGATAGAAACGAGAAAATTTTAATAAGAATGAATATGCTGTTAACACGTGGCACCACTAGTTACCATTTTATTATAGTAAAAACATAATAAATATTTAGTAGTTAAAAAATAATATTTTAATTTAAGATATGACTGAAATTACTTATAAATAAAGATTAAATAATAAAACAATGGAATCGACTTTTTAATCTTTTGTTTTTAAACTTTTTTATGTTTTTTCTAAAAAAAATTAAACATTTTATTTCAAAACAAACATTTTAAGAAATATCATTTTTAAAAACTCTCTTATTATTACCCCCAATTTTAATTATTTTTTGTGTATAAATATTTACTTTTTAAAATAAACTAATTTTGAAATATTTTATATTTTTAGAAAATGCTAATTTTTATTTATTTCTTTAGAAATAATATTAATAAAAAAACTTTTTTCTTAATTTATTAAAAAACTATATTAATCAAAAAAAATAAATAGTATTATAGTAATTAATATAATTATACAATAAGAGAGAGAAACGTGAAAATTTTGATGAAAATTAATATGGTGTTGTCACGTATCACACCTAACTACTCTTTTATTTAGAGTAGAAAGATTTGATACAAATAAAAATTTCCTAATCAGGTGTCATAACTTTCTAACTGAAATCCAAATAAAATTGTTAAAAATTATAATAAACTGTTATTTAATAGCATATTTCGGGTGTAATTCAAGCTCAAAACACTTTCGATAGGTATATGGGTGTTTAAAAATATCCGAATCGAAAAATAAATCCGAAATATCCGAAATTTTGGATATCCAAAAATTCGAATATCCGAATTTTGGATATCCTAAATTTCATTTTTCGATTCTATTAGTGATTTTGAGGATTTTTGTATATTCGGATATCCAATTATCTCAAATATTTTTCTAAAATAATTAATTAATAAATATTAAATTGAAATTTTGGATATTTTTATAAAAACTT
This sequence comes from Flaveria robusta, assembly GCA_025506415.1. Taxonomy (NCBI): domain Eukaryota; kingdom Viridiplantae; phylum Streptophyta; class Magnoliopsida; order Asterales; family Asteraceae; genus Flaveria; species Flaveria robusta. Next base: position 24,041,725 of record CM046476.1, on the reverse strand, counting down.
TAGAATTTTAAAATCTTTTTAAATAAAAAATGTTATGCTTTTATAAAAGTTATTAGATACTACATATTTTATTAGAATTCTAATATCCGCTTAGATATCCGAATCCAAAATTTCGAATACGGATACGAATTCGGATAGCGAAATCCACTATTCGAAATTTTTGGATATCCAAATTTGAACACCCTTAGAAAGGGGTGTTAAATATCAGATTTGACAAACTCGAATTACAATTCAGTTCGAGTCGAAAATTCACTAATTTAGAATTTGATCCTAAACTTTAAATTCGAAATCAATATAATTATCAAATTCGAATCGAATTGTGAATTTATGATTTTTGATCCGGTTAGAGTTACACTTATTTATATTATATATTAATTTTGAAATATGTATATGAGAAATTAAAAAATTAAAAAGTTTAAATAAAATATATAATCTTAAATTTTTAAATTTTAATGTGTATCTTACGACTTATTTGGAACTTGAAATATTTTATATATTTTATTTGTTTATTATTATAATAATTTGAAATCAAATCTTTCGAATTATTTTGAATATATTATTCGATTAATTATTCTTTTATTAAATACAAATAGAATAAATTTAAATTTAATTCGAATTCAAACTTTTTTCTAATACGAATTGAATTTCAATCATGTTCAAAAATTTTAAAATTCAACTTATTTGATTCCATCAACTCAAATTCGATTTAATTAACTCCCTTACTTTGGATATGGAAACACTAAGAATGTATCTTAAGCAGCTGTCAAACTTCCCTTAATAAAATGTAAGGCTTTTGCATTAATATTATCATTGTTTTCTTTAGTATGAATAATGATTGTAGGAAACATTGTCAATTTATAGTAGACTAGCTTTAGTAACTCATGCAGTACACGGGTTAAATTAATAAAATATTAAATAAAATAAAATTTTATTAATTATAAAACGATATTATAAAATAAAATATAACTAAACAATGATATTAACTTTTTAAACTTTTTTGTTTAAAATAACTAAACATTTTATTTTAAAACAAACCGTTTTAAAAAATTTTATTATTATAACTCTAAATTTTGATTTTGATGTTTTAAAAAAATTTTATTTTATACAAAATTTATTTCTATATAAATAGCATTAATAAAAAAAACTTTTATTTAATTTATTACAATGATTTTTAGTCTATAAAAATATAAATAATATTATCAGTAATTATGGTAATTATTAATTAAGAGAAAGAGGCGAGAAACTTTTGATAAGAATAAATGTGGTGCTGGCACGTGTCCCCATTATTTACTCTTTTATTAAAGTAGAGAGATTGTTATCGACACAGTTTTTAATATTTGATTTGTCATCTATCTTTAAGTTTGTTTCTTAGTCGTTATTTTATCTCTATCTTGAATATAAGGATAGTTTTATGTATTATCATCATCTCTTTTTCTTGTAATTTGCTACATCTATACAACTAAATGGGTGAATTATTGTCGAATAATATACAAAAAAAAACCTTTAACATTTAAGACATTGTACCATTATTACTCACGAGGACTAAATGGTTCTACAATTATGTTTGAATTCTTTTTATTTATTATGGGTGTGGATATTAAGCATCAAATTATAAATCTAACAACCCAGATTTCTATACGGGTCGTATAGCTCTATACGCATCGTATAGGGGCGTCGTATAGTTCTATATGGGGCATAGAACCCCTCTGGCAGCCCCCTGAATTTTTCATCGTAGTCGGTGTTGAAATTTGTTATATGCGTCATATAGCCTATATGTGTCGTATAAGAGGTCGTATATATTTATGAAGAACGTATAGGCCTCTGACAACCCCCCTGAATTTTCCTCATTTTTTATTTTTTCGACTATATACGTCACGTATGGCCGGTGCTATATATATATATATATATGAGACGTATAGGGGTGTCGATTTATAATGTGAGGTGTCTTAACATTAAGACCCTTATTAAATCAAAGACCGATCCTAAACTTTGAAAATCAACAGCACAAATGCATAAAGGATCTGCAAGGAGCAAGCATTAAAACCCAAATCAAAATTCAAACGCAAGCAAAGAATAATAAAAAAGGGAATACTAAAGAGCTGAGTGTTAAGATGATTATTACCGACTTAACATTTTGTCATCATCTTATTATCTTGTAATTAAGTTACGCCAAAGGAGTTGAATCAATCAATGTAGGAAAAAACCCTAAATTCTTACATGTATGATGTTAGGTTAAATAAGTTAGTATTATAATAGAACTAGGTTAGTACCCCGTGTATTACACGGGTTGAATAAATAAAATATTAAATAAATAATAATAAAAAATATTAATTACAAAATAATATTTTGAAATATGTATGATTAAAATTATGTATGAGTAAATACTATAAGTAAAAAAAAACAATGATATTATTTTCTTTGAACTTTTGTTTTAAAATTTTTAAATCTAAAAAAAATTAAAAAATTCATTCTAAATCAAAATATTTTAAAAAATTTCAATTTCAAAAAATTTCTTATTGTAATTTGGAATTTTAAATTTTTTATGGTTCATAAAAAAATTAATTTCTAAAAACATTGATTTTAAGTATTTTGTATTTTTAAAAAAGTTTAATATTTTAAAAAAATTACTTATGTTATATAGAAGATTGTTTCTTTAAAAGTTACATTTATAAAAAGAACTCTTTCTTAATTTATTAAAAATTATTTTAATCTCAAAATAATTATTAAATAATATAATTAGTAATTAATGTAAATATTTAATATGAGAGATAAACAGAAAAATTAGTTTTAAAAGATCTAATATAATAACAAGTGACAACTCAAAAGCTTCTTTTATTATAATACATAGATATACATTTTGTCCCCACTTTTCGCAACAACATATTGTATAACCATTTTCTTTTGCATCATTATATTCTTTAACAAATGAAACATTAGCTAATACTTACAATTTTTCTCTTATTCAACAATATGATTAATTTATAATACAATTTGTATCACATAAAATTAGATGAAATTTCTTCTATATTTTTATCAAAAAGATCAAAAGCAAAAAAATATATTCGCTTGAGATTTTAAACAGGTTGACCCGCTTGCGAAAAACAAAAATCATGGGATCCCGTAATGTTTATTTATTTTTGTCTACTTTGACAGATATAATTTTAGTAAATCAATTCATGATAGACGCAAATAGAAACATAAATATATAACGAAGAACATATGAAAACTGAACTAATTAAAAACCGAGTTTAGTTATGTTTGAATTTTCTATATCCAATTGGAATCCAAATAATCATCCCCTAATTAGGTGTCATAACTTTGTGACTGAAATCCCAATACTAAAAAAAATTTATATCACCCTATTAACCCTTTTTATAGATTAATTCCGCGTTTAATTGAAGTGTTGAAACACTTTGGATACAGGAAGAATGAGTATGTACCATACGTCACTACGAAACTTTCCTTAATAGAATGGAAAACAAAAGGAGAAATGAGAACACGTACAAACCCACCCATGGAAAAACATAAAGATGAAGAAAAACGACATCAACAATAAAACTATGTAAAATGAACCCAAAATAAACATTACTCCAAATGAACCCAAAATATACATTAAACCCTTAGAAAATCTAAATTAGGATATTTTGAAATACTTGAAATTTACTTGACAAAATGAAATAAAATAGTATACTCGCTGTTTGACTTAGCTTTCACTTTACACATAATTTGAGGAGGGGCTCCACTTTGAAGCCGAGCAAATCTTTTGTTGTTTCCACTGCTTGAACTGCTTGTTACGACCAGCACTTTTTGAAAGAATTCACACAACTATAAACCCATAACCTTAAGATCACAAAACAACAATCTTATTAATTTTTATAAAAAGTTCGCCCACTCCAAACAAAATGAAATCAGATAATTAAATAAAAGTGTAAGATTATGTTACCACAATTTATGTGTTTTTATAGTCTAACAGAATCCAATGAAATCACAAAATTTTGAGGGAAAATTTTGAAATACAGAACCAAAGCGCGCTCTAGGATAAGAAATTTGTTCACAAGAGTTGAGAGACGTTTTAATCTGTATCTCATGGGCTCATAACTCCAAACATAACACCAGTTCCATTTCAAGTTTGACATTTTCTATCCCACTTCCTTTTTATTTGGTTAATTCAAATATAAGTCTGGCAACTCTTGCATTATGATCATTAGTCTTCACATAACACCACTTAAGAAAGATAAAATGCCTTTTCTTAGACCTTCTCTCCACAGTACAATAATAGTTACAAGGATCAAGCAAACTAAAATTGTATATGATGTAGTTTGCTGATATATACTGCCAACAAAGCAGGGAGGGACATAACTCCTTTGGCATATAGGTTCAGGTGTATAATATATTTTCATTTATTAATTAATATATAACTTGTTCCCCCTTTTGCTGAAACATATAAGCCAAGGGTGTTTGAAGTTCCTTAGATAAAAAAGCAAGGGTTCAGTGAAGCACAAAAGGTAACTCACCCACCCCTTCTAGAAAGAAAGTAAACACCAACACCAACATCAACAAATAACAGCTTAATTTCCTTTTCTAGCCAAGAGTATCTGGATTTGGTTTGTTTGATTTTCTGAAGATAGCTAGATCAGGAGGAGTATGGGTAGAGGTAAGGTACAACTTAGGAGGATAGAGAACAAGATCAACAGGCAGGTAACTTTCTCAAAGAGGAGAGGAGGCTTATTGAAGAAAGCCCATGAGATTTCTGTTCTTTGTGATGCTGAAGTTGCCTTAATTGTCTTCTCCAACAAAGGAAAGCTCTTTGAGTTTTCTACTGACTCTTGGTATACTACCCTTTCTTAATTTAATTTCCTCTTTCATCCTTCTATTTTCTATATATATATTCTTAATTATTTCATCTAGGGCTCTAAATCTACATCAGTTCAATTCTCTAGTTTCATTTCTAAAAACAAAACTCTCAACATACAAAATAATAGATAAAACAAACAAACAAACGTATCCAGTAAAATCTGACTCAATATATAACAGGATCTGAACAGGATCTGAACAGGATCTAGGGACGGTGAGATGAGTGCAAAAGAAGATATAAACCTAAAACAAAAACAAATAAGGCTCTAATCTTACCCTTTTGTGGATCATGAACAAATCTAATGACCAATAAGTTCAGATCTATGGAGAATATTATGTTTTCAACATATGTACTGTTACATATGAACTAAGCAAGTATTGTCTTCTATCAATTGGTTTGATCCAGCAGTTATCTAATGGATAAACAGATCCAACAGTGGACAATATGTACGTACAAGTGTACAATCCTCAAGTTTTCTCTTGGTTTTCAACTTTTTATTAAATTTTATTTTGTCTTTTATTAAATATATATGCTGATTATGAGTACTTAAAGATCATTCTTTCCAAAATAAATAATCACAATTAAAATCAGTTATGCGTCAGTTTTTTTCCTCTCTTTTTTTGCTAATTTTCTTCTTATTTTTTTGACGAAATATTTATTATATGAACCTCTATGAAAAGTTTGGAAAGAATCCGTACTAACTTATCTCGTACTAGTAGCTGTATTTTCTAGTTTAGAGTCTTCTGTATGCTAAAATAGCAGATTTGATGTGTTTCAATCAAAAGGGAAAACACAGGTGTTAAAAGATGCAAGTTAAATACTTACTTGCATTTTTATATGTGTCTATGCCTGTATATACTTTTATTATGTATAAAGTGTTTTTATAAATTTCATTGCTGTTACGTACATAGGATATATTGCAAATCAACAAATCTTCTGACTGATCATCTTTTTGTATTGGCTACAAATTTAGCCGTTTTGACCCTAAGTTATTATAGTTTAGCTCTAAATTAATATATCTATTTAGAAGCTATTAGATTTCTAGAATTAGCTGAATTTCTAGATCTAGCGCACCCAAGTCTCTCATTAAGAGTGATCGTATGCTTTTTATTGCGCTAAATCCAGTTAACATTCATGGGGGACATTTCTTCTCCTTTGCAAGTCCCTTTCTAAGTGATTATTCTTAATTTAACTCCTTTTTTAATAGAGTCTTCTATCTTGATCAAGTACTGGAAATTTAGTTGAGGTTTCCCCTTGTCAAAGGCATTTCTATTTATCTCAAGCATCGCTTCGTCTTTTATTTCTACTTATTATCTACATTTAGCGCGCGCAAGTCTTCTACTAATAGTGTTTGTTCCTTTATTGTGCCTGTGATCATTATTATTGGCTTTCATCAATTTGATATTTTTAGTTGGTTTCATGATTGCAAATGTTACAAAGAAAAACTAAATACCATCAAAAGTAAATAACATATATCATGTGTGGTCGATATATTACCCTCTTCGCGTTTATGTGAACTATCGTTGTTGCATTTGAAGATAAGTGAAGTGTTTTTGGACTACCCATGAAGTTTCTAGTATTTGTGTAGCTTACCATTGTAATAATCCTTCTCAGCCTCTTCTAGTGTTATCTTGTAATATTTATGAAGTTTTCTTAGCAAATGTCATTGCATCACATATATTGCAATCTATATATCTCAGCCTTACCTTGAGTCCAAACACAGTTTTTAACTAGTTAAGATAAAAACACTGCAAGAATAGTGCATATTTTTATTAAAAGAATCCTATCACGTCCAAATCCATGTGATAATATACACCATAAGTATTAATATTTCTACTTATATATTGGCTACATATCTATTGAAACTTCTTTATGATCGAGCATCAAGTATGTACATGTTACACCGTTTTGAGAGAGAAACAATAACATGTCAGATAAGAAACACTTATTAGTTTATGTGCAAAGAGCTATAAATGAAACATGATGATACAACTTTGTGTGACCTTGTTTAATATAAAAGTGGCCTAATGTTGAATACATGCATGGGTAGTTACCACATACATTATCCCTACTTTGTGTGACCTTGTACTCTCCTCTTCTACTACTTTCATCATTCTTTCAAATATTTTTATTATTAGCAGAAATATAGCATTGTTGCTATATCTTTGTAAATATACTATATATAATCGAATTTGTGTTCCTACATTTGACATTTCTTCTCCGTATATATTTTCTTCATGACCTGCCGTTTCTCTTTATTATGTATGTGCCTAATATTTTGTAATAACATAGCTATTATTTTTCCCAGGGGGAGACCAACTTCCTTTTGAGTTTGTTTTGCACATTCATTATCCCTATTAATTTCGATTTGCACCTCCACTATCCTTGATTCCAAGTAATACGTACTCCTCTTTGATCCGGGACCATTCACAATCCTAGACTTACCAATAAGAACATAATTTGCCTCGCATGCGATCCTGATAACCTTGCTTCTTCGTTCTTCCTTCTCTTGAGCCCGTTAATTCCTATCGCCATTATGATAATCACAATCATGATCTGTATATCTTCACACGGAGTTGATTCACGTGTTTGCATGCTAACTTAAATAATTCAGCTACATGCTTGTCTGATTAAGTTGATTCACCTAGTAGCCTGCTTGCTTGTTTTTGATATTTTTTTGTAAAAAAAATTCCACCTTTGTGCTAGCTTGCTTGCTTGCTTTTGATAGATTCCTGTCACAAAATTTTTTTGACACTGACCCGAACTTGAAAATGTAACGGACATATGAACCTAAAGACAACATGAAAATTCATGAGTTTACACAAACCACACACATGACATGTTCAACCCAATTTTTTTACGTTTTATATATTTTAACAAGTTTATATTATATAATTACTATTTCACAGCAAAAATATAAATTTATATAAAATAATTAAATTTTAGTAACAAATTCTTATGTCACTTTCCCTTTTAAATTTTAAGTTTTGAAATATAATACGTCCAATTAATTTAATTTATAACATAAAATCATGTTTAAAAAGTAACATAAAAACAAATTGGTTAAATGAGTCAATCCACAAAGAGACAGGTTGACAGAAACACAACTCGTTTAGCTAAACAGATTTATGAATTCAACCAGAAACTAACTCAAGCTCGTTTATACTAAACGCAAATCCGTGAATTTCATATTAGATTCATATCGTGTCAAAAGTTCGCACTCTCACACTCTTAGCATGACTACAAAGAGGGTTCCTCAAATCTGTAGCTGAAAAGATTAAATCCAACTCTTTTTGGCCCATGCCTTATTGCCTCAGTTTTTTTTTTTCTCTAATATTTGGTTTAAATATTCTGAATTACCTTGCATTATCTAAAGAAAATCTAATTCCCATTATTTCTGGTCCCAAATAATTGCTCAAATAAATCTTTTTTCTAGGAATGTAGTAACTGATCTTCAAATGCAGGATTGCTATTGCCTTTATTCATAAACTCTAAGATCAATAAGAATAGCTAATTGTTGAAGGATCTATGCATAATGTTGTATTCAAATTTGTCAACGTAAATCAATAATTTCAGCCAAAAAAAAAAAAAAAACTCTCAAAGTAACTTACCATACTGCTAATGTTGTCCTCCATGCATGAAATAATATGCCACAGTCACATCTTCAACCTCTATATTCCACCTTAAGTGCATGCATTCAATGAGGGATTACATAAAAATTTGTAAATCTTATTCTTAGACAAATGATGCTTCTTAATGGATTTGTAAGTTCATTTAATGTTCTGGTTAATTTTGACTTGTCACAGCATGGACAGCATCTTGGAGCGATATGAACGATATTCATACACTGAGAGACAGCTTGTTGCTGCAGATGCTACTCCGGTACATATTCATGAATTTCACTAATTAATTTGTTGTACACATGAATCTCACTAATAACAGATCAATGTTTTCGGTTTAGTTACTGTGTCAAATGGGTTTTAAATTTAGCTATTTGATTGTTTCTCTTTCACCTGATGACACTAAATCCGTATATATTCACAGAGAAGTTGGACCCTAGAGTACAACAAACTTAAATCTAGGGCTGAGCTTTTACAAAGGAATCACAGGTAAGTCTTTTATTTTGTTAATTAGACACTCAAGTTTTTAATTATTAACTTAGGGAAGAAAATGATTGCTTGAATGTTTATCTAACTGTTTAGGCATTATATGGGTGAAGATATAGAGTCATTGAGCTTGAAGGAAATCCAAAATCTGGAGCAGCAACTTGATACTGGTCTCAAGAACATTCGCACAAGAAAAGTATATATGAATGCGCTGTTCGAATATTATTTTGTTACCGTATATATATTTTTAGAACATGGATTCACTTGAATTTTTGTCTTGTAGAACCAACTCCTGCATGAATCAATCTCCGAGCTTCAGAAAAAGGTGTGTTTTTCACCTTACTTTTTTTCTTCTACAATGAGTAAGTTTTGTGTCACTGTGTTTTAGTTTTTGGATGACCAAGGAAATTTTTTGCCGAGTCATAGGTCACTAAAATTCGAATAATAATGCATAATTCAGGAACAAGATCGAAACACACAATGATATCACATAAAGAATATTAGTGTCACCGTTCATGCTAAACCCTAAATTAACTTCGAGATTCTTTAAATTTTTGTGCTTCAGATACAAATATATAACACATAAAAAATAACCGACACTATAGCATACATTCTACCCCTCATGGTAGTTCTTCCGTATGTTTTCTCTTACACTTCTTTCTTATAGATATATACATAAGCATATAAAAATATCCTCATATCCTTGATATTTTGAAATTGTGAAACCCATCACAACTAAAAAACTGTCCATTTGCTACTATCTATCAGTTGCAAAATGGTCGCAAAGACTTTGCCACTATATATTATGTCATAGACTTTGTAATAGGTTTGCAACTGGTAGTTTGTGATCGGTTTTGCAACCGGGTTGCGACCAAAATGCTTTTTTCCCCTAAAAACAACATATTCCTGTTATGCAGCTTTCAACCTACGAATAATATTCATATTTTTAAAATTAAATAGTTCATCAAGAATTCACAATTTTCATACAAAATTAATATACCAATTGAAGTTACAAAATAAACTATCAACCATCCTAAGTCATCCAAACATAATAGATGCCAAAAAGTTCATAATTCAAAATTCGGTTGTTATTGTTGCAATCATTGTTGGCGGTCGCAAATTCTGGTCACAAATACTTAGTTTTCTAGTGGTGATTAGCTTGCATCATCTTTATAGTAAAAAGGAACATATCGATTAAAATATATTTTTATGGAAATAAAAGTTGAAGTAAACCAGCTACAAAGATACATTTTGATAAAGAAAGCATTACAAATTTGTAGATATAAATTTCAACAAATATGCAACAATCATATACCCTTGCAACAAAAGAAATAACCATTTTCAAATTACAATTTCTAACAACTTCATCCGAATTCTAATTCTTAATGAACCACAGGGAAAGGCCATACAAGAGCAGAACACTACTTTGACAAAGAAAGTAAGTTGCAATCTTGCTCTTCTTTATATTCATTTATGAACTTGTTAGATTCACATTCTTTAATTGATGTTCATCTTCCACTTCCATATCCATTTTTAAGTTTTCAGAATCTTTATAACTTTCACATAGTGTAATATTTTAAGTGATACCAATCCTCATTCCATGAATATATAGATCAAGGAGAAGGAGAAAGACAAGACAATCCCACAAAACACTCAATGGGAAATGCATAACTATGTCGACCCCGATACAACCTTCCTCATGCCGCCCCCACCTGCTCTTAATATGGGGTAATCATCTAACTTTTGTATAATTCATGCCCTTCTAATGTAACTTTATCGCGGGTTTTGCCATAAAATATTATCATTAACACATCCATCCATGCTTCATAAAATGAGAATATTAATCTTGATTATAGTTTCCTTTTAATTGATACCGAAATCAGGAATGTGGTAATTATGTTTAATTTGTTTATGTATGTGATGTAGAGGGGATTACAACCAAGGTGGTGGTGGTAGTAGAGAAGGAGCTGATGGAACCAATGAGCTTGACCTAAGTCTGCAGCCAATATATTCATGCCATATGAGGTGCTTTCCTTCTTAAAGTGACCGATGACATGTCAACGCTTCGGTGATTATGAATAATGTTACAAATTAAGCAAGAAATTAAGAACATTATCAAAAGAACAATCATGTGTGTCGTGTGTTTGCTAAGACTATTTGCCCTTGCATGTAAGTTAATCTTAAACCATGTTTGCTGAAAACTATTATGTAATGCATAAAACTGGACTTAATTACGGTATGTGTGTGACAATTTATAATATGGTGTTTGGTACTAAATCTTATTTTCAAAGGAAGCCAAGTAAATTCTATTATATATATTACACTAAGAGTAGCATCAGATTAATTACAAAAAGATGAAAATGTAGAGTTAATCTTGATTGATTTCATATGTACGTGAAACATTTAGGATAAAGTTGGCTGAAGTTTTTGGATTAGTCGATACGTTTCGAGTCGAGATAAATCAAAGTTTGAAGAGAAAGGTAGTTCGAGTTATTTAGTTAATTATTTGAGTCAAGATACGGGTTTATTTGTTTATGTTAGTAATTATGTTTAAAGAGTCGATCTAGAGTTGGGTCAGAATCCGGTTGTTTGTTTATGTTGCTCTATCCGATTGAATTTTCAACAAATTGTATTAGAGTGAGGAGAAGATCAAGGCTTGTATGGCGAAAAGAAAGGGCGATTGAGCGAGCAAAGGAGTTAGAAGCTACCCAAGAGAGAGAGAGAGAGAGAGAGAGAGAGAGAGCGGGAAACCAATAAGGCAAGTGGTGTTTGTGATCAAATCTAGTAAACGGATCAAGGAGAAGATCAAGGAAAGAAGCTATCTGTGTGAAGGCTAGTAAAGCAAGATCGCATCTATGTGAATCAACCATGTATATAGACAGATCGAGTGAGCTGATTACAGATAAAACGATACTTGTGTGGGCCAAAGTAAAAGATTTGATTAGTTTTAGAGAATCAGTTGGATAGAAACATGTGTGGTTTAATAGAGCGGTGTTTAGTTTTCGAATCGGGATTGAAAATTCAAAATTCGATTCGATTAGGAAATCACCAATTTTAATTTGAATTCGATTTGATTCGAAGTTTTTTTATTGAATTCAAATTGAGTTTCAATTTGAGATTTTAGATTTGATTCAAAATTCAAATCAATAATATACATATACACATACAATATACTTATTCATTTTATATTTTAATAATAATGGTTTATTTTATTTACATACCCCTTTACATATAATAAATAGGATGTATCTGTAACATCCCTTTTACATATACCTATTTAGTTATACTTTAAATTCCCATATCTAATTTCATAATCCAAATTTCATCTTCAGTTATTTTGCTTGTTTATTTATTAGATTTTTAGTTTCCTTTACACTTCTTTTGATGTACTTGTGAACTTATGAATGTTAAATGTTTAAACATATTAATTTGTTAAATCCTAATATTTTACTTTTTAATTTGTGTTTTTTATTGAATCTATAATCTCTAACTTATAATAAAATAATGTTTTTTTAAGACACGTGTCATCATTCTAGCATATCAAATGACACGTGTCATTATTCTAGGATATTAAAAAATTTATTTCTCGCCTCTCTCTCATAATAAATACAAAAATTATAATAATAATTAATTTTGACTTTTCTTTTTTACTAAAATATATTAAAACAAACATATTTATATTTATGTTTCTTATCTCTCTCATATTAAATGATAGCTATTTTAAATAAGTAAATTAAACTATCAAATATTTAAAATATATATATTCTTAGTACAATAACTTATTATTACATATTAAATTATATGATTTCAGACATATTTTACCTTTAAATATAACGTAATAATTTCTAATTTTATTTTTTGTTATAATTTTTAGATATTTATTATATTTTTATTTTACCAATAGCTAATAACATTTAAAAAATAAAATATTTATAAAACTAATGATTTTGATATATTTTAATATTTTCACCCATGTATTACATGGGCTCTAAACTAGTGTATTGAATATAAGATACTATCATTTTGTTTTGAACTTTTTACCGATTGAAAAGTTGAAATTTGTATTTTGAACCAAAGTTTTGTAGCTTTGAAAATAAAAATTAAAATAACTTTTTTTGTTGAATTCGAATTCAATTCGTATTCGACATTCAAATTCGAATCGAATAGAGTTCGAACTTGGTTCTAAATTCGAATAAGAATACGAATCGAATCCTACGAATTGAATCTACTTCAAATTGGAATCGAATCGAATCTAGCTTCAAAAAATCAAATTTTAAATAATTTGATTTGATTAATTCGAAAATTCGATTCGATGAAAACCCATAATTTAATCAGAAAGATGGATAACATAAATTATCTATGGTAGATAAGAAGAAAATATGTAAGAGTCAATGACCCCATCTTGTCTTGGCCAAAAAATGTCTAGCCTAGTCCTAGGTTGGTCTAGTTGTCATACACAGGTTCTATTTTATTCAAAGTTCGGTACTAAAATGGTATGGGTAAAGCATGGACTCGGCGGCGTGAGGCATGGTTAAAGCTGAGTAGAAATGTTTGGTTACTTACGTACACTAATATATTACGTTTCATTATATTATTTACTTTTAAATTGATATATTTTTAACTTAGTCATAATGTGGTGTAAAACTAAGACTCTTAATGTGCAATATTACGATAAGTGTACATTTGAACTTGATGAAACCTTAATTAGTTGTAGGGATTCAAACACATGTTACATTTGTGGGAAGAAGCCATAGTTGGAAATCAATCTATGGTTTATGAACGTCAAATAAATGTCCAATTTGTTTGCATACAACATGCCTAATGATTTATGTCCTTAACGAATATTAATTTAAATTTTGATCGACAATTGAACACCAAACTAGTCGTCGGACCCGTCACTCTACTTCTAGGATTGGTTGAACTGGTTTTAACAAACAAATAACATATAAATAACCTACTAATCAAACTTAGTCTAAAAATAATAAATGAATCTAGCTTAAGCTTGAATAATTTCTTTGGGCCACGTTAAAGATTTAAAAAAAAAAAAAAAAATCTAATAGATATAACAAGCCTCTTGCCTTGGATTTGGGCCTGATGCCTGTACATTCCGGGTACCCCACTGGACTTGAGCTTAAAACAGCAAATCCTATTTATATAAAGCCCAATTTTGACGTCAGTCAGACCAATAATAACTCTCCACGTTACCCCTCCTTCTTTCTTCTAAACTTGTATTTAACAACCGTCTCCTGAAGAAGACTCTCGAAGTCTACGCTGATCTTCCTTCTATGGCTTACGTCGAAGGAGGTAATTTCTATCTTCTTTTCGTCTTATTCCATTCAATGTGTATTTCATGAAGCCATCTTCAAATTATATGTTTCCATGGCTCTATGCTTTAATTCAGTGGTTTATTATCTGCCTAAATCAACTTTCTTCGATCGGTGGTTGTAGATCATTAGATCGTTAAGTTGAAATTGAATTTGAATTTGAATTTCTTGCTCTAGGATGCTGAGTTTATGTATAAGACAGAATTGACTAGTTTTGCTGCATCTGATTCATCAATTCGGTAATTACTGGTGAAGGTTTGAAATCAAGTTTTACTGATAGCCTGTTTTGGATGATCAGATCGTTTAGATGATATTGCAGTTGAAGTTGAATTTGAATTCGTTGCTTGCTCTATGATGCTGCAGTTTCTGTATTAGAAAGAATTGGGGCTTTTTTGATGCATCTGATTGATCAATTGGGTTATTATTTATTAACGCTGTAGGTTTTGACATTGTATAAAGCGATATATATGCATATTCTGTGATTAATATCAGAAAATCTGAGAATTTAAGGTCTGTTTATTGTTGATCAAGTGATGATTGATTATCTATTTATCTGTGTATCCCTCTATTCAATTCAAAGTCAACAGAAACTTCAACTAATACAGAATAAAGTGTGATAATCAGAGTCATGAAGTTGGAATATCATTCCTCATTCCTGAATCCTGATACTCTGCATATATATCAAATTCCTCAAACTTATGATGGTGGTTTGTGTCCATTCTCAGGTGTTGTGAAACCCAAGCGGTCCATATGGCGATTGAAAACCGTCACTGATTTCTTTTGGGCAATTATCAACTTCTTTCAAGTGTTCTTCATGACTATGTTTTCGGTAATATCAAGTCCTAAGCTTTTCCCAATTATAACCTGCTCATATTTGTGTTGCTTCATACTTATCATCATTCCATATATAGATGGAGAAATCCGATAGCTATAAGAAAAGCTCTGGTGGCAGCAAAAAATGGGATGGTGGTGGTCCTGGAGGCGGCCCATATGGTGGTGGTCCACGAGGACCACCACGTGGACTGGACAACGTTAGAGGCATAGACCATAGTAAGTTCCTTATTTCATTTTTCGCAGTTGTAATTAACGTTTAATGATGTTAATGGACCATATGAATGTTCTGCAGACTCGCTTCCGGCCTGTGGATCTTGCTGCGGAGGTTAAATCAATTGCCCACACCAGGTCATATTTCATTTTTACTAGTGCCATGTCTTACTTGCAGGATTTCAAACGTTCAATTGTCCATTTGTTCTCCTTTAGTAACATGTGTATACCTTTATGATGATATTATGTTTTGTGTTTCAACTGTTGTGTTACTTGTGTACTTATGAACTATTCTATGTTTATGTTTGAGGTGGATGTGATATTTTGACTAACGTGTAGACAGATCAACTTGGGTTATAATTTACTTATAACAGGTCAAAATTTAGAACAAAAGGTTTAGCCAAAATAAAAGCAGGCCAAATTAATGATAGGACTATAGAAGTGCGTTAAAGTTCATAAACACCTCCTAAATGGTTTTATTAATAAAGTTGACCTTTTAATCATATTTAACACATTGGTTATATACGCAATTATAATTGTAAAGAGGAGGGAAAGAAGAATAATAATAAGGTTGAAGTCTTTGTTTGGCATGGTTCCCTTCAAACGTATTTTGTTTGAACATGTACATCAACCGCGTCAGTACCAACATTCACGATCAAACTTGTTTGATATTTCAACGGTACGTTGTAATGTATTTTAGCAAGAACACAACAGGTGGTTTATGTTCAATGTGCATCGTATTCTGTGTTGTGTGTCTGATATCAATATAGAGAACTCAATTTGTAGCCCTAGCAAATGGAAAACCGACAAGTTATAGGTTTTGGACGGTCTTAAGAAAAATAAAAAGAAACATGAACTTGATTTATAAAAGTTAGGTTGGTTCAGTTAGGAGTTGTGATTTTAAGAAGGTGATGGTTCAGAGGGTCGTGACGTTTCAGTTGATGATCACTAATGAACCATTGTGACTATAAAAAGAGTCAGAGGGTTGTCATGACCACTTGAAATGGATATATGTAACAATCAAACTTTATTTGTACGAAAAATGAAAAGTCCTTACATATGAAAACTTAAACTTTGTTTCTCTTGCATGAGATTACTAGTTAAAATATGTTGGTACCAAACATTATATCTAGTAACTTGTAATCTTTGATAATTCAGCAAATTCAGCTAGCTTATCATCACATGTGTAGTGTTGATAAGGAATATTACTTGTAATTTTAATTACTTTTTCATTAGCTCATAAGTTATAACTATTGTTTAGAAGCCACAATCAACATCATCTTTTTTAATGTAACTAGTGTTTTTACCCGCCGCGCGTTGCGGCGGCGACGGTTTATATGTCGTGATAAAGTATAAACTACAATCGACCTTATTTGTTTTCAAAATAAATCCACATCTAAACGTAGAGTAACTCAAATTTATACCGTTAGATGAATACGTATTATATTTGACCCAAGTCTTTTCCAAATGTTAATCGTACTCTGTCAACTTTACGTAAGGCAGAATTTGGTTAATGCTACCGTATGCGGTGTGATAAAACAAAAATAACAATCCCTGCGACTCATTTCCGAACTAAATTTACCTAGAAAAGTAGAGTAACACAGATTTATACAGTCGAATGAAAACATATTATATTTGACCTTATGCGTTTACAAACAAAACTTACTTTGAAACGTATAACAGCTCAAAACGTACATAAAAATAAGCACATATATGTTTTATATTTAACCAGACTCATTTCTAAACAAACGTGAAATCGTTGTACTTGCCCCTACTTATTTCTAAACAAAATTTAGATAAAAATTTAGATCATCTCATCAAAAGCACTGGTTCAATCCGTCACCGTAGTTAAAATTGAAGAGTCAAACCATGAATCGATTTGGTTTACATTTATACAACACTGTTAAACCATTAGTTCATCTAAAAATCAAATCCTGACCAAATCAAACTGTGATCATCCCCATCTCCAATTACGAAATTCTTATGTCTTTTTAGTTGAATCTCAAATCTTTTTACATGCATTTGGTCTACCATCAGAAGTTCTTATACATCCTTTCAGTCGAATCTTAAATTTATTTTACATGCATTTTGTCTACTATCAACCTTACTATTCAAAGTTTCTACACCCATCTAATCTATCATCAACCTTTCGAATACTATTCGAAATTGAAATCTATCATCAACCTACTATTCGAATTCAAAGTTGAATGCTATGTTATTAGATTTGGATTCAATAATAATTATTATTATAAGTTGAATGCTTTGTTATTAGATTTGAATTCAATAATAATTTTTATATTACATAACGGGTTCAATAAATTATTATTATTATTATTATTATTATTATTATTATTATTATTATTATTATTATTATTATTATTATTATTATTATTATTATTATTACCGTTTCTTCACTTGTCAACTAAAAATAAACTAATAAAGTAAATAAGTAAAAACTAAAATTACGTCTAATTCCTACAAATAAAGTAAGATTTCGTTTCCTTTGTTCTTTCAAAGCAGCCATTGTCCACCGCCCTTTGCCACCGTCCGTCCTCTTAATGTCACCTTGCGCCATTGTACACCTTTCCGTTCTTCGAAAAAGTTCCGTAAATATTTTTCTTTCTTGCCTTTAACTATTGTTAGTATGTGGTGTTTAGATTAAGATCTTCACCGACTTCTGTTGCTAGAGCGATAGGTTGACTGCAATATCTGCCATCACCATTGAGTTGCGGTATCAAGGTCCACCGTCTCCATCTTCGAAACTTGCGTTGCGGTAATGCATATTTTTTTCCTGTCTGTGCTCTAAACCACCTTCGCTTTGAGACTGGATTGTCGTCCTCGACGGTGGTTGTGACGATAGTGGTTGTGTGAATTGTAGTTATATGGTGAATTCAGAGTCGGCCACGTGGAGGTGGTGGCATGATATAACATTGTTATAGCAACACGTATATGATTTCACATGAAAACCAACTACGTATCAACTTAATGTCTGGCTTGTGAAGAACACGTGGAATATGGTTGTACTGAATGCTTAACATACCGTACCTTACAAATGAACGACCATAATTCAACAAATTACTATTCTCACAAATGAACGGTCATGATTCAGCAAGTTACTATTCATGGGTTTGTTTTTTAATAGATAGGATAATTATCAAATCTTTTGTTCAAATTTCAAAATGTTTAACTTACAAATATATTAGTGTAACGTGTACAAACCACCAGTAAAAGGTCGACAGTTGATTAATTAACTAATAACAACGGACCATATACGTATATATAAAATGTCTTTTTATCTTTATAAATAATTTCACTTTTTAATATCTATCTTCACTCATTACACTAAATAACATTTATGTATATGGTTTGTTTTATTTTTGACTCTTTAGTCTAACGATCATTAGTTTGCATCGTTAAGTTAAATCACATGGTTATCACATTAGGATAGAGCTAAAAAATAGCATCCATGCAGCATAATCCAAAAACAAATCGACATATTATGATTAGTAAAATATTAAGTACCACAAGTAAAATTTCAAAAAAAATTATGTATTTTTATCATCAGTTTTTTAAATATAATTAATAAACTTAATACATTAAAATTAGAATTCAAGCCACGTGAAGTTGTTTAAGAAAATATCATCAATAAATAGTTAAGACCGACGAGTAAAACCTTAAACAAATTTAATATATTTTTATCATTATTATTATAAAATTAATTCTATGAAAATTTATTGTATCGTATGATTTCAATACCAATAATAAAACTAATACGTAAAAATTAAATGCAAGTCGCATGAAGTTATTTAGGAAATTAAGATCTATAAAACATTGAAACCGACGAATAAAACCTCAAAAAAAATTTATATATATTTTTATTATCACTTTTTTAAAGCTAGGTATATAAAAATTTATTGTATCAGATGATTTTAATGTCAATAATAAACTTAATATATTAAAATTAGAATGCTAGCCATGCAAAGTTGTTTAATAAAATTTATTAAGACCAATGAGTAAAACCTCAAAGAAATTTAATATATTTTGATCATTATTTTTTAGAACTACTTCTACAAAAATTTATCGTATCATATGATTTCAATATCAATAATAAAATTAATACGTAGAACTTAAAATGCAAGCTATATAAAGTTATCTACGGAAATAAGATCTATAAGACATTGACACTGACAAGTAAACCTCAAACAAATTTCACATATTTTCATCATCATATTTTTTAAAGCTAGCTAGTTATATAAAAATTTATTGTATCATATGATTTAAATATCAATAATTAAATTAATACATTTAAATTAGAATGCAAGCCATGTGAAGTTGTTTATGAGAATATAATCAGTAAAACGTTAAAACCGACGAGTAAAACCTTAAAAAAAATTAATATATTTTCATCATCATTTTTTAAAACAAGTTCTACGAAAATTTATTGTATCATATAATTATAATATCAATAATAAAATTAATACATTCAAATTAAAATGAAAGCCACATGAAATTATTTAGAAAAATAAGATCTGTAAGATATTGAGACCGACGAGTAAAAACTCAAACAAATTTTATATATATTTATATTTATCATCATTTTTTAAAGCTAGTTGTATAAAAATTTATTGTACCATATGATTTAAATGCTAATAATAAACTTAATACGTAGAATAAAATTCAAGTCTCGTGAATTTATTTAGATGCTTTTGTTAGAAAGCTAGTTTTATAAAAATTTAGTATATCATATGATTTTCATAATCATATGATTGTGGAAAGCATCTAATATCTTTATATGTTTGCATTCTAATTTCTATATATTAAACTTATTATTAAAATATATGATATAATCATTTTTATAAAACTAGCTGTAAAAAGTGAAGATAAAAATATCTATAATTAATTTGAGGTGTTAATCGTAGGTCTCAACGTTTTATTGATCAAAATTTCCTAATACGTCGATTCGTTCTTGGATTATGTCACATGGATTTTTTTTACACATCTACTATTATGTGATAAGTGATGTGTTGGTGTTAGGAATGAGTTTAAGCTGTTTAAAACATCGTTTTTAACCTAACTTTGATATCTAACATAATCACTTTATTACGTGTTTGAAATATAGGCTAAACGAAGCTTAACGAGCATTATTTGTGAAGGTTACAAAGGATAGCAAGACTATGGCTTGAAAGGTGCTGAAAACGAAGAAAAGTTGTGAAAAAATCAGGGAGGCCGTAAGCTACGGCCTGAGGCCGTAAGCTACGACCCTGTGCTGAGGTCGTCTGTGAAGCCCGTAAGACAGGGGGTTTAACCGTCTGGTTGAAGGTAGGCCGTAACCTACGGCCTAAGGCCGTAAGTTACGGTCTAACACGAAATTTTGGGGATTGTTATAAATTTCAAAACCTATTTAATCCCTAATATTAGGGTTTCAAAAGGAGACTTTCCCACAGCCAAAAGTACGAATTTTTGGACGAAATTTATCCCTTAGAACCACCTTTAATCATACCAAATCACCTCCAATCATCAACACAACAAGATTGAAGATCTAATGAAGATGATGCGGGGCTAGGCTTTTCGTGATTACTTTCGGGAGAACAATTCTTGTTAAGTGAAACAATTGGTATGCTTTGATTAGGTTTTTGTTTTGAACAATGATTTATTGAATGAAATATTATGTTTTGATTGACTTAAAAGGTTTGCTTATAAATAAAGTTGTTTGCTTGATTATCAGTTTTTCGGTTTCCTTGCATCGTGAACTCATTAAGAAAAGTAGGCAACGTGATATAAGTGAATTGGTAACATTGTGAATGAACGAGTCTTAAAAGATTGTTCCTTTGTTGTCACTTTAATCAAAAGCTAAGATCTTGAAGTATTGTTTCTTACAAACCCTAATTTAAAAGTACCAATTGTTGATCTTGCAGAATTGAAAACCCGGAAGTGATTGTTTTTCATTATGTAATTAAGATCGTTATCAAGTTTGTTGCTTTATGCAATTGTGTTCATTAATCCATTCCAAGTTTCAATTTTTAATTATAAAGTTTGAGTCTTTTAGTTAATCGTGTCACGTTAATTAAACACTTTTCACATATTCCCTGTGGAGACGACCTTACTTACCCTTACACAATAAAGGTAACTAAGACCGATATATTAACTTGTTTTTGATCGAGTCTCGACAACCAGATCAATAAGCATGTGATATCATTTAACGATGTAAACTAACAATCATTAGAAAAAATGACCAAATTAAAATGGAACAAATTATGTACATAAATGTTCTATAAAGTAATTTGTAAAATTAAAAAGTTATAAAGATAAAGATTTTGTTTGTAATTTACTCATATATAAAAGATGTCGTATTGATGTAATTATCAAAGCTTTCGTTCAAGTTTCACACTTTATTAAAGGTCAATATGTGCCAGCTCTCCTTGTCAATTTCTCATTTTTTTTCTTTATGTCCTTTTTGAGGCTTTGTTTCTTTAATTAAGGTAAACGAGAACATGAATTCTCTATTTGTTACTTTCTGACACGATTATCTGCTAATATAGAAGTTACATTCCATGTATTCTAGCTCGTAAACTCTGCTCTAAATTTGTTATTTATTATTATTTTTTTAAACTAGCTATGTAATAGATCAAAATGTTAAATTTGTATCGGATATTTGTGAAATGTAACTTTTTATTTTTCATTACATAAAGTAATGTTATATGTAATTTTCAATAATAAGACAAATAAAAGTTAATTATAAGTTGTATTTTTAATGATTAAAAACCTAGTGCGTATATAAATTAAAGATGTCATACTGATATTTGCTAGTGTCGTATCAATTTTCATTTAACCGTAGACATTTGCATCTGACATTTATATGTAAGTGATACATGTACATAATGTAATCTTTCTAATATATAAAAAATAATTAAACAATAATTTTAATCATATAGCTAAATCATTCGTAATCAGCATGGAGAACAAGGATTAAAAAAAACATTTTTTTAGCAGCAACGTTTGAAGTCTCTTTCACATAAAGCTTAATATATATCATCATCCTACTCACATAAATTTCCACACTGCACACATTCTATTACCAAAATGATCATGAGTTTCATGGGAGTTTTGATAGGACTACTATGTTGTGTAGTCCTCTTTGTTCTGTTCAAGTTCTTTCACAAGTTTTGGTGGGTTCCGACACGCATAAAGTCCGTTATGAATGCACAAGGAATACGCGGACCTCCTTACAGATTTATGTATGGAAACCTCAAGGAGATTTCTAACATGGTTAAGAAATCCACGAGCTCGCCCATGGACATATCGCATTACATATTCCCGCGAGTTCAGCCTCACATTGATTCATGGTTCCACATATACGGTTTGTATAACTAACTGTTGTTTGTTATTCAATTCATAGTTCATACACGCGTACGTATGCGTCACGCGTGTTTTTAAATGTTGGTCTTGACGCAGGGAAGAATATTCTATTTTGGCAAGGTCCTAGAGCTGAATTAGTTGTCACAGAACCTGAGCTCCTTAGAGAAATAATGAGTGCTAGAGAGATTTCTATGGAGAGACCAGATGAGGGGCCTCTTTTCAAAAAGTTAATCGGAGAAGGTCTAATATTTTCTCACGGTGATAAATGGGCGAAACAACGAAAAGTAGCAGCTCACGCGTTCAATGGCGAAAGGTTAAAAGTAAGTTAATACAAACCACAATTATCTGGAGATGAACAGGAGTTACTATTGAGTCAACTCATCATGAAGTCTTGAGTTGAAGTGAGTTGTCTGTTAGTCAAGAATATCTATTGGGTAGAATGAATATAAATAGGTTAATGAATTTCATAATCTAACCTATTGTAAGACCTTTTACTCTTTAACTAATCATCTCGTCATTTATCTTTTATCTAGCTAGTGTTTAAAATCAAAACTTCTAAAGATATCAAAAAGTCAATGACATATCATGGATATATTTTTCTATATGAATGTAATATGTGCACATACATGAACTCATTCTTGTGCATACGTAGATTTATAAATTAATACAAATCAGCATGATCATGATACAGATGGCACTTAATCAAGTACATGATTTAGGTTGTTAGCTCCTAGAAAACACATATATACTCATTCATGAAGAAAAGGAGATATATTATGATCAGGTAATGATCAGTCATAATTAGTGTTCATCTATATATATGTAGAATATGGCTCCCGCGATGATTGAAAGTGCGAAAATGATGTTGAAAAAATGGAAAGATTCTGGAACCTGTGAGATTGAAGTCTTTGAAGAGTTCAAAATATTAACATCAGAAGTCATTTCAAGAACTGCGTTCGGAAGTAACTATGAAGAGGGGAAACAAGTTTTCCAAAAGCTAGCAGAGTTAAGACAACTAATTTACAAAACTGCATACAAAGTTAGGCTTCCAGGCATTGGGTAAATATATTTATCTGAATCATTTGAGAGAGACATCATTTATCTGCTCTTCCCTTCGTGCCTAATGATAAGAAAATGATATATTTGAGATAAATATATTTATCTTTTAATCTTACATACAGGATGATATTCAAAGATAAAGATGATGTAGAATCTGACAAACTAGAAGCTGGCATTCAACGTCTCATCATGCAGATGATAAGAAACAAAGAAAAGATAATAAATTCAGGAGATGAAGATGATTACCTAGGGATGCTTTTCAAGGCACATCATGACAGTACTGATGGAACTTACAAGCTCTCCATACAGGATATTATTGATGATTGTAAGAATTTTTATAGTGCCGGACATTCAACGGTCACTGCATTACTCTCGTGGGTTACTTTTCTTCTAGGAATCCACACGGAATGGCAAGAGGTAGCACGCGAGGAGGTTCAAGAAGTATTTGGTAATCAAAGCCCATCTGTAGAAGGATTAGCAAGACTCAAGAAAGTAAGATATGTTATTCATCAAAGCTAAGAATTTCATTTTTCATATCCTTTTTTCTTATTTCATTTCAATTTTTTCATATGATATAGATGGGCATGATAATCAATGAGACGCTACGACTATACACTCCTATAATATTCACAAACCGAAAAGTTATCAAGGATACGAGAGTTGGAAATCTAGTTCTGCCAAAGAACTTAAATTTACAAATACCAATGTTAGCACTTCATCAAGACCCTCGAATATGGGGAGAAGATGCTCATCTTTTCAAGCCAGAAAGATTCTCAGAAGGGATTGCCAATGCAGTTAATAATAATCCAGGAGCGTTCATCCCTTTTGGTTATGGACCACGAACCTGTGTAGGAGCCAATTTTGCAATAAATGAAGCTAAAATAACCCTCTCGATGATATTACAACGTTATAGATTCACCCTTTCCCCAAATTATGTTCATGCACCGTTTCGTTATATCTCACTTCGCCCAAACTCTGGTGTTTGGATAATGTTTCAAGCTCTCTAAAGTTCCACTTTTTGTGACTAGTATGCACTTGATGAATACATATTTTCATGTAAAATAAGATCTGTTAATAAATTATTAATAAATTGACCACTTTGTTAATTATTCTAATAAGATTATTGTGACACCCTGCATATATCTCACATCGGTCGTGCACGGGAGAGATTCCTGGTTCATAAGTAATGTCTGGCCTCTAATATCAACAACGCGTTTTGGGCGTATTGGCTGTGGATAAGAGGAGAACTCCACAGTTAAGCGTGCTCAGGTGGGAGCAATCCAGGGATGGGTGACTTCCCTGGGAAGTTTTCACCCGGGCAACCAACAGCAAATCCGTGAGCTCCTTGTGGGCAAAGCGGACAATATTGGTGGTACGAGAGGCCGGGTGTTACAGAATGGTATCAGAGCCACTCCTGTGCCCGTCGCGATGGTGGGACAAACCTCACCGGGGATGGTGAGGGTGTTCTCGGGCTCATCGAGGACGATGAGTCCAAAGAGGGGGTGATTGTGACACCCTGCGTATATCCCACATCGGTCGTGGACAGGAGAGATTCCTGGTTCATAAGTAATGTCTGGCCTCTAATATCAACAATGCGTTTTGGGCGTATTGGCTGTGGATGAGAGGAGAACTCCACAGTTAAGCGTGCTCAGGTGGGAGCAATCCAGGGATGGGTGACCTCCCTGGGAAGTTTTCACCCGGGCAACCAAAAGCAAATCCGTGAGCTTCTTGTGGGCAAAGCGGACAATATTGGTGGTACGAGAGGCCGGGTGTTACAATTATTTAAATTTTGAAACCTAAATAAAGTTTTTAATTTTTTATACAATGAATAAATAAAAATTAGAGTTTGTCTATGAATTCAATCTCGTTATAGAATTACACAATCTAGTTAAACTATATGTATGTTTAATTTTAACGGATACTTTTATAACCATGACCCACACACTAATATCCGAACGAAGTGAGCTTAAAGTAGTGGGTTAACTTTAATCAACAAATTGTCTTTGGTTAGACATTATATGAAGTGGATGTTCGAACGGCATGAGGTCTAGTATCGATACAAACTTTTTAAATGCATCATAAATGTTAATGATTGTAAGCCAAATTAATCCTAGAAATTATCATTGTGTTGAGACTATTTCATAGAATTTCATTTATTTTCACAATTTATTAGTTTTCATAAATTTTCATAATAAAAAACAACTTTATCTTTTTGACTAAACCTTATCAAGACCGCATAGGATTCTCGTTGTAGTTTGACACAATTATGTCAGCATGCTGGAAATTTTAGAGTTTTTAAAAGTTTTTCTAGTTACTTTTTAGCTAAAATCTCCCTATTTCCTTAATTAAAAGCAACCAAAGTATCAGTGCTATAGCATTTTTGGCATTAAATAGTTAAACTGTATCATTGAATATATAAACCCTACTTTCGCTCATACTGTTAGACCATATTTAATGGTTTTAACTAATTTTTTAGTTAAAATGCCACATAGGCAAAAACAAATTCACTAAAGCCACTCTTAGATTAAGTGTAATGGGCTTTACCTAATTTTAATTATTAGTTAATCATTTTTTCATTTAAGATTATATTATATTTTTAATTAGGATGGACAGATAGATTATGACAATATTTACGTTCCAATTAAGAAAAAGCTGAAATGCAAATTAAAAAAGAAAATTGCAACCACATAAACATACTAGATATTTTATAGTTTGAGAAAACATTCTAAAACCTCTCAGATCTAGAAACTAGAAAGAAAGAAAGCTCCACAAGTATGAGCTACCGGAGATTCCATCTTCAAAAACCGGTCAGAAGACGCATCTCCAGCGACGACATCGGCGTTCAAAGATTTATGTGCTTCCTTCGAACCGGTTTTTGAACGCCGATGTCGTCGCTAGAGATGCCAGCTCATTGTGTCTGGCGCCCTCTCATAAATCAGGTAAGAACCATTGCTCTCTGCTTCATAAATCGGTTTTTTCTGGTGAAATTGCCAGCCGCATGCTCCGTCTCATCAGTTGAATCATTAGGTTTGATTGAGGTTTAGAGATTCATTGTAATAGGTTTTCTTTATGTTTGGACTTGTATTTGTAGGGTACTTTGGGGAATGTTGTGTTATGTGTCTTCAACTTCGACTTGGCGCCCGTGAAGGGCTTGACGTAACATATTGTTCACGCCTCCTTTCACTTGCTTGTAATGGCTTTAACGCCTCACTTGATGCCAACTCATTGTGTCTGGCACCCTCTCCAAACACTATTACGTTTAGTCTTATGTGTGTGTTATAATAGATTCACATTTTAATATTTCATTTACTGTATTCGACACCCAACAAATATATTGAATTGATAAATGTGTGTGTATAAATATTTAAGTGATTAATTAACATGTATGATAAGATGTGAACTTACATGCATAATCATAGAATTATACATATTGATTAGTAGCAGTTGGAAAATTTGTTTTCATATGCTCAAGTCAAGTTAATCATCAAATCAAGTTAATCATGATTTGATGCTTTCAAGTTTCTTCTTCACTTTCTTGAGTCTAAATTCATCAGCTGCTCAAATTCAATTTTTATACAAAAAGAAAATAGAAGAAATTACAAAATCCAAGTTCTAAATAAACAAAAAAAAAATTAGAGTAAAATGTCATTTTCGTCCCTGACGTTTAGTTAAATTTGTCATTTCAATCCAAAAACTTTTTTTTTGCCATTTCAGTCACTATAGTTTACTAAATGTTGTCATTTTCATCCACTTCACTAACACCGTTAAAACTCCGTTAAATGTGGGGGTATTTTAGTCTTTTTCAACACCCTAATTATCTGATTAAAACAAATTAATCAATTAATATTCAATTAAAACTAAAAAACACATAAAGCGACTCGTGAGACCGGTCGCTTTGATTAATTCTAACACATGTTGTTCGATTAATGTCTTCTGTGAGATTTCAATTAATCTTCACGTTTTATTTGAATGTGTACTGTTGTTCGATTGAGGTCTACTGTTGTCACGTTTTGTTCTATTGAGGTTTGAATTATCACGTTTAAAGACATCAATTAAAGACCTCAATCAGATAAAGTATGTGAACAACAAACATCAATCCCACAATAGAACTCAATCAAATAACGGTATACGTTCGAACAAAACGTGAAGATTATTTGAAATTCCACAGCACCCTCAATCGAACAACATGGGTTATAGTTAATCGAAACTTTTAAATCAAATCGTCTGGTCTCACTAGTCGTTTCATGTGTTTTTTTAGTTTTAATTGAATATTAATTGATTAATTTGTTTTAATTGGATAATTAGGGTGTTGAAAAAGACTAAAATACCCTCACATTTAACGGAGTTTTAACAGAGTTTTAACGGTGTTAGCGAAGTGGATGAAAATGGCAACATTTAGTAAACTACAGTGATTAAAATGACAAAAAAAAAAATTTGGATTGAAATAACAAATTCAACTAAACGTCGGGGACGAAAATGACATTTTACTCAAAAAATTATTTTTCAGTGTTCTTTAATTCTTATAAATAGTTTCAGGAAAACTGCATAAACCCTAAATTTGTAATGGGGCATTTGTAGAAGTTGAAGTTCGACTTAACATGGGAGCTCTTATTGTGCTAGTAACTAAATGATCAAGCATAAATAGTACAGTCGTAGAATGTGAAAAAGAATGTTTGGAGTATCATTAAAAAGTTAATTTATACCTTAGATAACAAGCATGTTGACATGAAAACTTATTTTAGAAATTAATATTTCTTCCATGGTTGTGCCATCTTTTAGCATTTTATCCTGATGGATGCGAATCTAATGTGCAGCTAGGTAACAACAAATCTCTGCATATATAACATGAAAAGCTTCAATCACATCAAACATGAGTTCACAGTTACAACGATTCGACTAATTCATATGGTAGAGCTAAATTCAGAGTTGCTTTCATTAATCATCACAAGTACTTATTGTTCATCATTGAATAAACTTGATAAATAGAAGTTCAAACCAAAATCATTGGATATAAACAAATTACCGTCCTTAGTAATTAAGATCCTCTAAGACTTGCCAGATGTCAAACTTGAGATGAGTAGATACTACAATATATGTCAGTAGTAGCAAACTTTCTCGAGTTTGTTACCTTAATAATGTTGGGTTAATCTTGACGGATCAACGGCTATGGGCCGGTTAAGTTGAACAGGTCAGCAACCAGTTTTATTTTCAGAATTCTATATAATTAATCACATGTTTGATTAATTAGCAACACTAAGTTAATGGGTCTAGAACATGGGCCATGTTTTATTTATTCATGGGATTGTGTTTACTACTTTTTAAGAAATAATTTACATGTGTGAGACTTTTGGCCGTAGGTGTTTAGGTTGTTAAATTTAAATCGATATTTTAAAATAAGATATAATTAAAAAAAATTTTATTATAAATAAAATAAAATTTTTATTTTAAAGTAAATGTTTTAAAAAATATCATTTTAAAATTTTTTTATTATAAATCTCAATTTTATTTATTTTTTGTTTATAAAAATTGTACTTTTTTAAAATATCAATTTTAAAATATTTTGTATTTTTGAAAACAATTGATGTTTTAGAAAATTTTCTTATTTTATAAAAATTTATTTTTTAGAAATAAAATTAATAAAAATATATTTTTTTTAATTTATTAAAACCTATTTTAATTTAAAAGAAAATTAAATAATATTATTAGTAATTAATATGATTATTTAATAGGAGAGATAAATAGAAAAAATTTGATAAGAAAAAATATAATGTCATGTGTTTCTTCTAGTTACTCTTTTATTAGAATACGAAGATGGAGATTTGTAAGATGATTAAGTATCAACCATATATGGCTAAACAATGAAACAATCTGAAAGGAGATTGGTGATAAAATTATAGCAACAGGCTTGTTGAACAAAAAAGTGAAATTAATATGATTCTACGTATTAGTGTGGTAGGAAATTGTACTATTAACAAAAGATTTGCTACCAGCAGATCTCAAAGTTTTAAAACTATAACAATAGCCATTGCATTTTTTTGTGGAGCGACTAAACATATAACCCCCCCCCCCCCCCCCCCCCCCCCCCCCCCCCGAAACTTCCATTTAACCCATGTCTCTTGGAGTTCAAGCGAGAAGACTCTCGAAGTCCACGCTGATCTTCTGTGGCTTACGTCGAACAAGGTATTATGCTAACTCTATGATCGGTATTATGTTTTGGGTTTCTACTGTTGTGTTACTTGAGTACTTTTGAACTATTCTATATTTGAGGTAGATGTGGTATTTTGACACAATATGTAAACAGATCGTTTTGGATTATAATTTATTCATAACAGCTCAAACTTTAAAACTATATATTTAGTCAAAATAAAAGCAGGCCAAATTGATGATGGAACAATAGAAGTGTGTTTAAAATTCGTAAAGACCGCCTAAATGTTTCATTAATGAAGTTGACTTTTTTTAATTATATTTAACACAATTGTCATTTAACACAACTATAAATTTAGAAGTTAGGTTAATTCAGTTAAGAGTACTTACGATTGTGAAAAAGTGATGGTTCAAAGGGTCATAACCATTTACTTGATGGACACTAATGAACCATTGTTACTATTAATTGTGACTATTAATAAAGGTAACCCTTTGAATGGTCATCAAATAGCTATATATAACAATCAAACGTCATTTGTTAGAAAAATTTTAAAAAAAAAAATCCTTACACCTGTGAACCCAAACTTTGTTTCTCTTACACCAGATTACTAGTAAATATGTGTTGGTATCAAACCTTATTTCTAGTAATTTTAAATTTTTAATAACTTCCTAAATTCAGTCTGCTTATCATCTTGGGAAGTAATTCGCTACAAAACCAAAACACATTGTTTTAATGAACGATGTAAGCGAAATTACTTCAAAGATAAATCACTTGTCTTGAAGCAATAACTTGTAATTTCGATTGCATTTTCATTAGCATAAGTTATCCATAAGCATTATTTAGAAGCCACTATTATCATCATCTTCTTTTTTTGTAATTATCAAATCTTTCATTCAAGTTTCAATATGTTTGACTTACAAATATATTAATGTAACGTGTAGAGACTGCCCCTAAAAAGTCGACAGTTAATTAATTAACTAATAACAACTAGCAATATACATATATATAAAAGATGTCATACTGACATTTACTAGCGTCGTATCAATTTTCATAAATGTTAATAAACCGTAGGCATTAATCGCAACTGACATCTATATATAATATACTAGGTTAGTACCCCGTGTATTACACGTGTTGAATAAATAAAATACTAAATAATTAGTAATAAAAATTTATGAATTATAAAATTATGTTTGAAGATAAAATATGATTATAATTACATATGAATAAAAAGATATGATTTTTAAAACGAAAGGTTTGTATCAAAAAGGTTATACTTTTTTTTAAAAAAGGAGCGATTTTAAATATTATGTTTTAAAAAGGTTTACTGTTTTAGAAAATTTTATATTATATAAAAATTTTGTTTTTTATTTTTTCTATTTTAATAAAAAGATATGATTTTTAATTTTCTGAATAAAGTTTATTTTTAAAAACATAGCTTGATTTTAATAAATCTAGATGTGAGAGAAAAATGTATCAATTAATAAATTTAGTTTTTATTAAGAAAGAGAAATTAGTTTGAGTGTTTAAATTACTATAATACTTTTTTGGATGGAAAATGAATTCATAATGTGTAAATGAATGAAATGTGTCAAAAAGGTTGTTTAAGAGTATAACAAGTGGTAAAGAAAAATCTTCTTTTATTATATTCTATAGATGTGCATAATTAAATTAATCTCTTTCATATAAAATGATTGAACAAACATGGCTAAATCATTCGTAATCAGCATGGAGAACAAGGATTAGAAAAAACATTTTTTAGCAACAACGTTTGAAGTCTCATTCGCATAAAGCTTAATATATATCATCATCCTATTCACATATATTTCCACACTACACACATTCTATTACCAAAATGATCATGAGTTTCGTGGGAGTTTTGATAGGACTACTATGTTGTATGGTCCTCTTAGTTCTGTTCAAGTTCTTTCACAAGCTTTGGTGGGTTCCGACACGCATAAAGTCTGCTATGAACGCACAAGGAATACGCGGACCTCCTTACAGATTTATGTATGGAAACCTCAAAGAGATTTCTAACATGGTTAAGAAATCCACGAGCTCGCCCATGGACATATCGCATTACATATTCCCGCGAGTTCAGCCTCACATTGATTCATGGTTCCACATATACGGTTTGTATAACTAACTGTTGTTTGTTATTCAATTCATAGTTCATACACGCGTACGTATGCGTCACGAGTGTTTTTAAATGTTGGTCTTGACGCAGGGAAGAATATTCTATTTTGGCAAGGTCCTAGAGCTGAATTAGTTGTCACAGAACCTGAGCTCCTTAGAGAAATAATGAGTGCTAGAGAGATTTCTATGGAGAGACCAGATGGGGGGCCTACTTTCAAAAAGTTAATCGGAGAAGGTCTAGTATTTTCTCGTGGTGATAAATGGGTGAAACAACGAAAAGTAGCAGTTCACGCATTCAATAGAGAAAGGTTAAAGGTACGTTTATAGAAACCACGATTATCCGCGGTTAAATATCATGTTACTACTAAGTCAACTCATCAAGCCTTGATCAAGTTGAAGTGATCAAGTTGTTGATAAGTCAAGAAAATCTATTGGATAGAAAGAATATGTATAAAAGGTTAATGGAATTTTATAATCTAACTTATAGTAAGGCCTATTCTTAGTCAACTAATCACCTCGTCATTTATTTTTATTTAGTGTCTAAAATCAAAACAACTAAATATATATATCAAAAATTAATGGCATATCATGGATATATTTGTGTACGTGAATGTACTATGTGTACATACATGAACTCATTTTTGTGCATACATTGGTTTATTAATACAAATTAATCAACATGATCCTGATGTCATCTGCATAGATTGAGGCAGTTAGTAGCATAGTTCCTAGAGAACAAGATTATACTTATGGTTGGAAATTAACCACTAGTTAGCGGCCCATGTTCGTCATGCATGTTCATCTCAATTGTATAAGACACCTGTAATTAAATAGAATTGTTAGATATGATATTCGACTTATCGTCAACAATTACATTGATAGAGTTACATTGATCGTTAAAGTATGAATCAAACTGAATGACAAGAGAAAGTGTTTAAAGGAGATAATTAATCTCTCCAACTTTAACCCTTTATATTGGGAATGATAGCATTAGGGTTGGAATTCATTATTCGTGACAAATGAATGTTTTGTTGTATTTATAACTTATAACATATATAATAGAAGTATTAATTTGACTGTTGATATTGTACACTTATGGCACACAAGTATAGTATCTCTTATTAAAATAAAAGGAGATGCACAATAAAAGTATTTGAGCATATCATGACATGTTAAAAATCAATGACTTTTACTTCTAAATTAATATTAGTCTATTTTGTTTTTGTACTTCTCTGACAAAATAAAACTAAATGAACAAGCTAGCTAGCTGAGGTAAACAATGTAAAGGATCCATATATTGTTTTGATTATTCAAGTATATAATTTAGTTCCTCTATATGCATGGGACTATCAGACATGATTCTTAATGATGAATTTAGTTCCTGTATATGTGAAAGGACACATTCATGAATAAAAAAAAAGATATTATGGGGCTATTAGTCATATTTGATGTTCATTTGTCTGTAGAATATGATTCCAGCAATGATTGAAAGTACAAAAATGATGCTGAAAAGATGGAAAGATGCCGGAACCAAAGAGTTTGAAGTCTGTGAAGAGTTCAGAATATTAACATCAGAAGTCATTTCAAGAACTGCATTTGGGAGTAACTATGAAGAGGGGAAGCAAGTTTTCCAAAAGCTCGGAGAGTTAAGACATTTAGTTTACAAAACGGCGTTCAAAGTTAGGATTCCTGGCATTGGGTAAATACTTTTCTCTGAATAACTTACATGTGGTGTATAGAAATATACAACTCAATAAGATAATGATACATTTGTCTTTTAAACTTCACTTACAGAATGATATTTAAAGATAAAGAAGATGTAGAATCTGACAAACTAGAAGCCGGCATTCAACATCTCATTATGCAAATGATAAGAAAGAAAGAAAAGAGGATAATATCTGGAGATGGAGACGATTACCTCGGAATGCTTTTGAAGGCACATCATGATAGTACTGATGGCACTTACAAGCTCTCCATACAGGATATTATTGATGATTGCACGACTTTTTACAGTGCTGGACATGGAACGATCACTGTATTGCTCTCGTGGGTCATTTTTTTTCTAGGGATCCACACAGATTGGCAAGAGGTGGCGCGCGAGGAGGTTCAAGAAGTATTTGGTAATCAAAGCCCATTTGTAGAAGGATTAGCAAGACTCAAGAAAGTAAGATATGTAATTCATCAAAGCTAAGAATTTCATTTCTAGTTAGTTTTTCTACTTTTAAGTTCATCATTTTCATATGATACAGATGGGCATGATAATCAATGAGACATTACGATTATACCCTCCTGTAATATTCACAAATCGAAAAGTTATCAGGGAAGCAAAAGTTGGAAATCTGGTTCTTCCCCAGAACTTAAATTTACATATACCAACATTAGCACTTCATCAAGACCCTCGAGTATGGGGAGAAGATGCTCATCTCTTCAAACCAGAAAGATTTTCAGAAGGGATTGCTAATGCAGTTAACAACAATCCAGGAGCATTCATCCCTTTTGGTTATGGACCACGAATCTGTGTAGGCGCCAATTTCGCGATGAATGAAGCTAAAATAACCCTCACGATGATCTTACAACATTATAGATTCACCCTCTCCCCAAACTATGTCCATGCACCGGTTCATTACATCTCACTTCGCCCGGACTCTGGTATTCAAATAATGTTTCAAGCTCTCTAAAGCTATGCTTCTTTTGAGTTGTGATTAGTATGTACTTAATGGATACATGTTTTCCGGCAAAATAAAATCTGTTAATACATTCTATATAGATATATATGTTTGTGATATCTGAGGGCTCCAAGATTATTCATTCAAGTTGTAAAGAAATTGACTAGACAATTCTTAAATTGAATCAAACTCCTCAAGAATCTCCCAGCAGATTCCTCTTTATTGGTCTATTCAAATTTTCTTATTAAAGAGATTTACATGATTGTGGGCTAAGTCACTAAACTGTTTTGCCATTATCAAGATTAACTTCCTGTTGTAAAGTGTTTCTAATCTTTTCTTGATCATCAACCAGATGTTGGTAAAAAAAATAAGTGTAGTTATATGTCAAACATTCACACCGAAAGTGACTACTTATTTTTAACACGTTGAACGTACAAGATTGACCATAATAAATAAATGGTAATATTAATTGCTAAATCAACAAATCTAATGAATAAATCATTCATAGTTTTATCTCGCGACTCATGAACGAACCTACATCAAACCGTATATCTTCACCTCCTTTTATTGTTTTATAGTTAACATGAGCTTTTACTTTATTAGTAAAACAAGGTGAAATCTAGAATAATAATTAGAGTTTCTTTTTTTCTAGTTTTGATTACCATATTTGCGTTTGTATACAACCACTAGATCTAAAAACTAAATCAAGTAAACCGGTGGTCAGTACCCACATTAATCGTGTGGGATAAATCCTTAGTTTGAGTTATATACGTAGATGACAAGTCAACCGGATAAATTACAGGAATACCTATGAATAAGCTATATCAGAAATTCATCTAAAGTTGTTTTGAACTATGTTTTATGTTTGTACATGAAGATTTTAATATATATACCTATATATGAAGCCATTGAACATCAATTGACCGCATAGCGCAGTGGATTAGCGCGTCTGACTTCGGATCAGAAGGTCGTGGGTTCGACTCCCACTGTGGTCGGTTTTTTTGTTTTTTTTTCATATCCAGTTTTAGTGAATAAAATTATATACTTTGGTCCTCTTGAATGTTTCAAACTTCACTCTCTACCACAAACCTGCAACATGGAGATCATAAGTAAAACAATTTCTAAATTTTTGTGTGGTTTATTATTGAAAATATTATAATCATCAAACTAGATGAATACCATTGCCTTTCAAAAAAAAAAAAAGATGAATACCATTGAGCTTCAACTCAAGTAGTTGAGATAACGTACCATAATATTTCATTAGAATATAAAATATATTGAGTGTAAGTCTCATCTATTATAAAAATTTTAAAAAAAAAGTTTTAGGTTGATCCAACAAGTTTTCTTACTCAAGATGGATATTCTTCTAAGAGTTGTCTCATGTTCAGAACTGATGTTGACAGACTGATTTACGAAATTTCTTTTGAGGATGTGCCAACCTAGTGTTGCAAGAATCTGTACTTGAGTAATGAATATGTATGGGATAGTGACTCGTCAATGATTCAACTAACCGTGAAAAAGAAAACCATGTGATTTGTTCTGATTTCAAGATTCTCATTATCATTAATTATTAATTTCTCTTAATACACCTGGGTTCAAACCTTTCATAAATAAACATTCTGAATAACTATCACCATGTATCTATAATCCGTAGAAAATTTATTATGTAACATACAGGAAATCAACGGTTTAAAATGCGTTGACTTCTCTTTAACGAATTGACATTTGACAATCTATTCAATGACTTTTATCTTAAGATAAAGCATCCCTCGGCCGTCCAAGTATTTGACTATCTCAAGTTAAAGTAATATGTTATATTAAAACTATCTTGTTTCATCAAGGTATGTACTTGATATTATTTGCATCTATTTCAGCAAAAAAATATGACAAAATATTATAAATGATGACGTAATCCCAGGGCTAAAGGTGCACAAAACTGGTTTTTAAGTCAAACCGATTCATTTCGAGTAAACAATCGTCAAAATTTGTTTGGTGAACAGAATTTGATTAGAAACCGATTTCCAATGGGAAAAAAGCATATTGGATTGAAATTTGTTTGAAACTGATTCGGATTAGTTTTAACTTGTTTCAACACATAAGGTCTCAAATCTATTTCAATCCTATAGCGTGGATTGGTTTCGAACTGATTTCACTCAAACCGTTTTCAAATCGGTTTCGGATCAGATTGTGGATCATGATCTAATTCAGAGGTGCACCTCTACCCTGGATTAGAATTAGAGTTTAAGATTGGGCTTAGGTGGCTTGGACCATTAAGACCTTATCCCATTCCCACCCACAACCTCATTCTTTCAACCATTTGACCAAGAGCATCTTTGTTTTGTGCTTTGTATTCCTCGTAAACTTACACCGACTATGAGTCAGTAATATATACGGATTAATTACAAAATCGTTAGAGGTGTTTTCTAGCGTTTTAGCCTCATGTCAATTTCTTATAAGTTATGCAGCTCAAATCTAAACTCAAAAAAGTGAAAAGGGCGAGATAAGATTAATTTAACAACAAGGTCTTATATGGATTTGGTTTAGCAACAATAAACAAAACAAGATACATAACATAACATATAGCATATACATCTCTTCAAATATAAAAAATAAAAAACAAAAAAAGAAGGAATCATTGAATTCATACAAATGAAACAACACAGATGACGTACAAGATAGTTTGGCATTATCATGCCGTTTATGTTTTGACTAAGTTCATATGCTCTTAATTTACCATTACATATATTCTAATTTATTAAAATTTATTGAAAACAACACATATGAAATAAAATATAACATACAACAAAATTAAAAGAAAATTGAAAATTAGAGAAGAAAGTTCACATGGCACTAGTGGAGGGACCAATCTCACTGTTTGGTCCACATGACACTATTGTTGTAAACCCCATTGACTCAAACAGTGGGTTAGACTTTTTCTTTTCTTGTTGAAAATCCCATCCAACCTCCAATAGTCCAATACAAAGCAAGTTACTTTACTCCATCAAAAAAAAAATTTATAAGATTTATTGCTAACTATTTTGTGACCGCTGTTTGGTTATTATGACTATAAATGTTATTTTATTTTCAGCTTTCTAATTCTAAACCTATTAATAATGTTTATATTTTAGATAGTGGTATCACGGTTAGAGAGATACATGGTTGTATTATTATGGTTGTATTATTGCTGTTTATAAAAGTATATATGAAAATTATGTAAAAGAACAAGATTCAAATACTTTTACATAACTGAATACATAGGCGAAGCTTAGTGGGGGGGGCCGTCCTTCTTTTTTTTTTCGTCAGTAATATTAATTTTTTGACTGGTCAAAATGTATAATTTCATGTGTACCAAAACAAGTTAAAACTGGGTTGGTAATTTGGTATGATAGACAACATGCTCTGTTTACAACCATTTGTGTGATATGATTAAAAAAGAGTTTTATTACATAACACATGTTCGACACTTAGCTTCTAGGAAGGTTAAAGTATTAGATTTAGGAAAAGATAAGCTTCCTAAAAAAATTATAAATCTTAACACGTGAGATCAAACTTCTATATCTGAAAAAATGCATCTAAAAATAAGATGTTAAAGTAGTTTCTAAAAATAAGTGTATATATTTTAAGTGTAAAAACTATGTACATGTCTTTCAAAGTAATCATCCATACAATAATTGTGTTTATGTGTGTTTTTTTATGTCGCCAAACATTTTATACCTGAGAACTATTTCCATTTAACACTTATTTAAGAAAAAAAAAATCTGAGCTTACAAATACAATATGTAAACAATATTAAGTTTGAAAAGAGATTTAAATTAATTTTTTTATTTTAAATGACTTAGGAATGAATTTAAATCATATGATATGAAATGTTGTTGTACAGTTAATATTGATGAATAAGTTATAGTATTGAAATTACTTTGTCTGTAACATAATAAGGTAAGATTATATTATGTAATTTATAGTATAAACTTATTATGTTATTCAATTTAATTGTTTGTGTTTTTCTAGAAGAAGATTTTGCCTTTTAAATAAAAGATCACCAATGATCCTTATCGTAACTGTTTAAAATGATGTACTCATGACATGTAAATATGGGAACGTCATGCGTTCAAGTCTCACTCTGAACAATATGTTCAGGGTTGAGCGAGAGGTTTTTACAGCAATGGGTTTTCTCCTGAGTGGGTTGTGGTGCGGTCTCGGTCGGGACATGGATAGATGGTCCCGATTAAGATAGCACATATCCTCCGAAACAGGGTCGCACATTTATCGTTCAAAAATAAATAAATAAATAAAAGATCTTGGGTTGAAAGCTAGACTTAAATTAGATTAGTTTAAAGTAATTTAAAAAGAGTGTGATAGATTTATCGTTAAAAAAATTTAGAAATGATCAATGTTGTAAAATTCGATCTAGGCGGCTAAGTACTTGGTAAGGTGTCAAGATGATTTTTTTCAACTTAGTCAAAATTACTCGGGAACACTCAAACTCATAGCAACTTGGTCCAAGACGGCCAAACTGGACCCAACTCGATCAAGTAGGATTTTTTGCTATTTTTCAACAATTTTAGATATTTTTCACCAATTTTCATTATTAATTGTTGTATTTTATTTATTTTTTTCATGAACATAAATTGAAAGACGAGAATAAAATGCTTATTAGTTTATTACGTTTATATTATTAAAAAGCAAGTATCAGTTGTTAATTACTCTAATATGCGAATATATATACTTTTGATTTGTAATAGAATTCATGTAATTTTATATAAATATTAATAATCTTATGATATCAGATGAATATATAATTTTATAAAAATTAATTCTTTTATAGTTAATCATTTATACTTTTGATTTGTAATAAAATTCATGTAATTTTATATAAATATTAATAATCTTATGATATCTGATGAATATATATAATTTTCTAAAAATTAATTCTTTTATAGTTAACTAGCTTTAGTAAACCCGTGTATTACACGGGTTGAATAAATAAAATATTAAATATAATAAAAGTTTATCAAGTATAAAACGATTACGATAAAATATAATTGAAATTGCGTACAGTAATAACAATATGTAATAAAAAAATTATATTAATTTTTTAAACTTTTGGTTTAAGTTTTTTTTTTCCAAAAAAAATAATAAATATTTTGTTTCAAAACAAACCGTATTAAAAATACCATTTTTAAAAATTTTCTTATTATAAATTTTAATAATTTTTTGTTTATAAAAAATTAACTTTTTAAAAACGCTAATTTTAAAAAAGTTTTATGTTTTGTAAAAATTTCTTATTCTATAAAAATTATTAAAAAAAACTATTTTTGTTCTAAAAAAGTTAAATAAAATTATTGATAATTAATGTAATTATTTAATAGGAGAGAGAATCAGGACAATTTTGATGAGAATGAATGTGATTACAACATGTGTTACCTCAAGATATTCTTTTATTAAAGTAAAAAGATCATGTTTAAATACTTCTTACCTAGATCTAATACTCTAACTATTCAGCCAATAGACGTGATAGCATATATCGAATTCTAATTTTCTATGATCATACATATAAGTATCACATTGAAATTAAATCAAGTATGAAACAGATGATGCCATTGCCAGTTTGCCACCATGGTTCAGTCTTCACCCAAATCACCAAACCACCGCCCGTACGCGGTATGCCCAATGATGGCGGTGCTGGTGGAAACTAGGCCCCACGTTATAAACCAGCTGGCCCCACAACACAAATCCATAAAATATAATAAAAATTTAAAACATTCACTGTAGGTTTTTTATCTTTATTCATATAATTACACTAAAAATCACTATATTTTCTCTCTTCTTTTCAATTAAATAACACTTTTTATATCCTTATCATTATTTTTTTCTCTCTCCTCCACTCACAACCACTTTAAAAATATTAAAAAATTTATAAGGATTAAACAGTGATTCTTCAAATATACCAATTCACAATAACATTTTCTCTCTCCTACACTCACAACCACTCAAAACCATTCCATATAATATACCAAACACACTCACATATTTATAAGTACTTCACTATGAATGCTCTTAACCAACAAATAATATTATTATTAAAACAGATCCCCAATCCCCATTGACAGGAAATGAGTTTGTCACATTCCCCTCATCACACACACACACATCTGACTGCCTCTCTGTTTCATTCAGATTCACCTTCTCTCTTCACTTTTCCGGCGCCAATTCTCTCTCCTCCGCCGGCCGGCGACAGTTTCCGATAGCATCTCCAGCGAAGAAGATCTCAACCGATTCTTAAGTTTTCAGGTGAGCGATTTTGAGCATTTTCATTCAGGATCTCTGATCTCTGTATCGGACAACGGATTGTGTTTAGATGAATTGACTGTTTTTGTTTTGGTTTTTTTGTTTTTTGGTGTGGCTAATGCGACAATTTTTATGTGGAGGCGCATTTGGTTCTGTATCTGTCGCTGTATGTGTCATAAATGCTCTGAGAAATGTAGATGATTAGAGTAATTAGGTTTTTAATGAGTTGAGATTCGTTTTTGCAAGTGGCTTGAGTTCTACTGACGTACATATATCAAACGCTGTGTAATTTGTTTGTTTATTTGATTGCTTTTCGGTTCTGTGAATCTATCGTTTCCGTAAAGTGCGGATCTGTTGTTGTTTGTTTACAGTTTACTTCATTTTCATTTTTGTGTTGATTTGTTTGTGTCATTCTGCTTTTGATTCTGTGTATGATTGCTGCTTCCATTGTGGAATAAATAATCTAAAGCTGTTTTTGTGTTTTGCAGTGTCGATTGTCCTCTTCTGAAGCAGTGACGGAGACGATGAGTGCTTGATTTGGTTGATTTTGATTTACAGGTATTGTGATTAATTTCGTGCTTTTGATCGCTAATGTGTAGTTACAAAGTGTGAATTCGTTCGGATCTGTATAGAATTTTATTGCTCTTGAGTTTGATGAATCTGGTGATGAGATTGTAAAGTGCTGTTTGTTTTTAGCCAAGCCCTAATAAAAAATTGGGGATTTTGATCTAGCAGGGTAAGGTTACTGACAAATAAGAAGGTTGTAAGGGAACAAACCTGAGGAATATAAAAAGGTTTTTTAGCTGTTCTATGCTAGTGGAATTACTCTTAAAATGAGCTTGGTGGATTTTATTTTAATACAACTTTTTAACTTTTCTGTGTTGTCTTTTCCCCTTTCTCTATGTTGTAATATTGTCAGTTACCTCTCATTTGTTATACTTTGAATTTTTTGTCTTCTAATGAACATTTTCAAGTTTTATTTTTGGTTAGATGTTGCTGACAAGCTTTTATTCTGTATTTTATATGGATTATTGGCAAGCTGTTGACTGTTGATATGAACTATTGACTATTTATAGTTTGTCTTTGAGCAACCAGATGTAGCTATCTATTTATTGTCTCATATATGGACAGTATTGCTGATTTACGGTCACTTTTTTCCCTACTTCCTTCCGTTTATTGTTTGTCTTTGGGGAAAAACTTCAATTTTCGCGGCTCACACTCAGTTTGAAATGCAGCATTCATAGCTTACAGCTCATGATAGACAAGACTTTTGACTTTTGTCATACGTTTTTTAGTTTAGCTATGATATGTGGTCATCCATGCTGCAAACATTTGACTTGCTTGGCCTTTGTCTCAATTTGAACTTTTTTTTTTTTTTTTTTTATAGTAGTGCTACTAATGCCATACTTTCATCTTGCGTTTATGAGTTTCGAGTTGGCAATATTTTATAGTATTCCATGTTATCAACATGTCATGATTTTTTGCATTCCTTTTGTACCCTCTAAAAGTAGCTGTAATTTATCATATAGGCAATCAGTGCGAGTCTATACTATACTTAATTTGAATCCAACAGAAGCAACTTTTTGACACATATGAACCGAAGGAAGCCATGAAAGAGAGCCCTAGAAGATACACAAACCCTTTTCTATCAGATGAAGAGAATGAAAAGCTCAACTTGTGGACTCAAGAACTTGAGCATTCAAATAAAGAGCATGATAAGTTGAGAAATTCGTTAGGACTGACCGAATTTTGTGAGAAAGAAACAGAACTTTACACAGATAAAAATGTTACCGAATGTGATTTGCCTGAGTTGTTGATATGTTATAAGGAGGGTGCTTTTCATGTTAAGGATATTTGTGTCGATGAAGGAATACCTCATGGAGAAAGAATTTTGTTTGATGAGAACAATAATGAGATGCTGAATCCTGAAGAGTTGAGATTTTCGACCATGGAAGATTATTACATGGAATCTAATATATGTTCTGGAACCAATGTGAAAACTGATACTGGTTTGCCTGTTCTAGAACTTTCTAATGATCATATGAATATTGGAGATAATTGTGATGAAGTGGCTGAAAGGAAATCTGATGCATTTTTTGGGGCATCTAACTTATGTTCTGGAGCCAATGTGAAAACTGATACTGGTTTGCCTGTTCTAGAACCTTCCAATGATCGTATGAATATTGGGGATAATTGTGATGAAGTGACTGAAAGGAAATCTGATGCATTTTTTGGGGCCCAAGAAGTCGATGCCGATTTGCTTGTAAACGTGCCTATCAATGATCATAAAAAAATGGGCAACGTAAGTATTGATACAGAGATTCCAGCTCAAGATTTACAGGATTCAGTTCCTAATTACAAAGAGTGTGAGTACAAGGAAGAAGTTAGTGACTCTGTTGGTCCAAATGAATTGGAGGAAATTACTAAAGATGATAGTAATGATGGAAATGGAATTTCCAAATCTGACCCTGAGAGGTTCATCTGTTCTTCTGATTCTGTTACTGTTTCAAAAGCTACTGATGATAATGATCCCGATATCTCAGTGCAGCATGGTGAAGAAATGGCTAATTTAAGTGATAGTTTATTGGATAGTGTTTCTACAGAGCAAGTGGTTTCTAATGGCGGGCCCTCCTTGGAACAAGATCGACTTCTTCCATCACTTAAATCTCTCCTCGAAGCCATTGATCAACAGCCTCACGAGGTTAGTATTTTTTTTCCTACTAGAGGTTGCAATCTTGACACGTCGGCCTATGAGCGAGTCAGTTTGTGTTATGCTGTACCTCAAGCAGGTCATACAGAGAGTTTTAACTCAACTCAACATGAACTGCTTTGACCGCACTAAAAATTTACTCTTTTTGACATGAGTCTGATATCCAACTCACCCATTTTGTCATCTTTATTCCTACCAATGAGGTTGTACATGGGAAAAAAAATAATGGTTTTCAACACACGAGATCAGAGAGCACGTGAATTTGTACTTTATATGTTATAGCACAAAATCAAAATCTAACTTCTATTGCAAGTTTGGGTGTTTGATTGTAGTCTTCCTGATTGCAGAATCCTGCAGAAGAAATCTCAAAAAGGTCTGTTGAGTGTGGAAACACTGTGGAAGCAGACAGCACTTTGAATCTTAACAGCACCGAACCAGCAACTAGTAGTGAACATGTTCATAACATCAAGAATCTTGAACATGCTGATGAACTTTCCTCAGAGCCGAATGGTGCATCTACGCTCCAGGATATGGGTTCAGATAAAGTTGCAACAGCTAACCTGGTTCACCGTGGAGAGGGAGAGTCGAGTTTCTCTGTTGCAGGTCCTGGTTCAGAACATA
Organism: Flaveria robusta; assembly: GCA_025506415.1. Lineage (NCBI taxonomy): Eukaryota > Viridiplantae > Streptophyta > Magnoliopsida > Asterales > Asteraceae > Flaveria > Flaveria robusta. Next base: position 23,997,415 of record CM046476.1, on the reverse strand, counting down.
TAACTTATTCCGGGCAAATAGCGTTTTCTGGAAGCACATCTCTCCGATCAGATAGCAGCACAACTAGCACCCGATCCTTTGCGTTTCCCATGTAATAATCAACACTAAAGTTTACACATTATTGTAGTAATTTGCTTATATAATCTAACATTTTTTTATTTTGGTGACAATTGCAGATTACAGAATGAGTGGAACAGCAGTCCAGTAAGAATGGCTAAAGCTGATAGGAGACACTTACAGAAGCATCGCGGATGGAGGCATGGGCTTTTATGCTGTAGATTCTGAATTCATGCATCTTTTATACATACAAATCAAAATTTTCTTAGGCAACGTGTTCTGGAGTTATGATTGAGGGAGGTTGAAATATGTTTGTTTTTATTTATTTTGACTTTTAGCGTGTGGTTTGGCTTTAGTAATTAGAATTTCAGATTTGTTGGGTGATTTTTTACTTTAATTATACACAGAAACTAGTTAAGGAACAAAAACATCGTCTTTATATGCGTGTGGGCGTGCTATAGATTCAGAGGTCTGATATCGTACACTGTGTAATGTTTGAATTAAACAAACTCGCATGCCTAGGTTGTGGAAGACTGATGTACAAGCATTGTAAGGATACCCGGTGGAAGTGTGGTAGTCTTGTGGGGCGAATGTTGCTTCTCACTTGTCATACCATACTCATACAATGGTTATTGCATTGTCTATGCACTGTAGCCCTACAGGCTTGCCCTGACTATAGCCATACGGTCGCTCTTAAATATTTCCGAAGTATTTTCGGTTATAAAATGTTTATGTATTCATTTACTCATTTAGCACTTTCAAGTAATACAAGAAAGAAGTATAGAGTCTTGATGTGACCATGTGTTTGGTCACAATTTGCACCACCAACACTAGAGTTGTGTATCATTTTTATAATCATTATAAGTGTAGCATCTCTATCTTTTAGGGGATATACGCAATATTTGTTCTCATCTCATTCTTCTTGACCCTACTATCTAAGTAAGATTTTATTGGATATGTTTGTTCGTATAATTTTGATAACAATATGTTTGTTTGGTTGTAAATTATAATCCTCTATATAAGACTTCCAGTACGATCGTCTGTAAAAAAATAACATTATGTTTTATTTCAACGATAAACGGAGTCAAATATTATTTCAATATAATTTACAAAATTCGAGTGTTACATTTTAAATTTGATTATTACTGCAGAGCTTCAATTAAACATATGTTAAGACTTAACATTGTTTTTTGAGGAGTGATTATTATATAAAAGAAGAATATAGAAGATGAGGCAAGAGGTACATCACATCCACCTTTCTGTCTTCATCTCTAAAGTAGACCAGACAACCCTTTTATTATTGGTGGATGGATGTGAAATATGCATGATAAGTATAACTATTTTTGTTCATATTCAACTTCAGATTTCCATTGCATATATGCACATGTATGCCCTTTGTGCAAAGAACCCAAAAGTCCAAAACATTAGATATATGGAAGTTTACAACTATATGGAAAGGTGGTTTGAGGTCATGCCAAGATGTCCTGCTAAAAGTGCATTTGATTTTCACAGAAGACTTTCAGCGATAGACAAATCCTTGATAATCCCTTGGAGAAGGTGGTACCGTCATTAATGAGCTGCTTCTAATTTCAATACTTGGTAAATTATAAGCATATAGATTTAACCAAATTCCTTTTGGGTTTTAAGGTTTGCTTCTTTTAGGTGTACTTGGTTGGCTAGTTGATCAAGTAAAGTATGAGATGAACTTTTGCATCACTTGTAACAATATATCAGCAATTTGGTGGTATGATAGAGACGTATGTTTAAATTTGCTATAACCTAATGGTCCTCTCATCATATATGGTGATAATGTGACCAAAATGGTCTTATCAATTGCAGCCTCCTGTCTCTTAAAACCTATATTCAATGCGGATTCCATGCACCGCTATTTTTGTCCTCTTTACCAAAATAGTTCATAGATTTGTTCATGTTAGACGTATCGCTCATTTGCATCAGATAAACTTTAGATCTTTCAACTAACATATATGACGAAAAAGAGTTTGATCATGTCATAAAACCTTATCATTTGAGGATTGATTAGGATATCTATGCACATCTTACTTATATATTGAAACTCTACACTTGTGCTTTTGTATATCCTCTTTATCACATAAACACACACAGTTACAGAGAATCATGCCTCTTTCACTTGATTACTAACACAACCCACAAAAGAACATCCATATATTTCATGCCACATGCTACATAACTACATTATTGCTACTACTTATTGAGCTTGGAGATGATCATGATTGCCTTGATGATAATGCTATGTTGTGTTAGGGCTTCAGTTTTGATGACAACCAATGCTGCTTTTCTCCAAAGCCATCAGATACAAGCTTTTCATGAGTTAGGTATTTTTTTTATTTTTTTGGTTTTTTTTTTTTTTTTTCAATTTCCTGCTACCAATGAGATCATGAGTATCATAGCTTGTGTTGCACAACTAACCTTCAAGGGGGTTAAAGACAGAAAATTGCTCGAAGCTAGATTTAAACCTGATACCTCTACTAGAGGGACGCAAGCGCTTACAAGAGCGCTCCCCTCCCTCAGTCATGCTCTCATGTTTCTTGAATGATGATTATGCATGATATGTCTACATTTTCTGCAGGTTATTACCAAAAGGTGCATCTTTCTCTTGGGCTTTCAAGAAAGTTGATGCTAAAAAGCATGGTAACTTTCTAACCCTTGTGTGGTTCTTTACTACAACGTAGATGAGTATTACTGACAAAATTATACAGACGAAATTGACAATCATCGTTAAATTAGTCGGTAAATTGATGTTACAGTTTGGCTTTTTTTAAAAAGTTTCCCCCCTTGTTTGTTTGGATAGTATTTGTATGGATATTGAATAAACTAAACTTAAAATTTTTAAGAAAAGATTCTGGCGCAGTTTTCAAAGAAGCATTTTTTATGAAAGTTCTGTTGGTAAAAACACGTTGGTGATTATCCATCGTTAATAGGTGAAACAGTGTCATACGACTTTTAAAGATATGTCAGTAGTTCATTGCTAAACTTTCTATCAATAATCCGTCAGAAACCATATAACCAAGATCATATCTCAGACGGATTCTCAACAGTTACCACTTTCACCGACAGATTTGCGATGAAAGTGGGCGTTGAGGAAATCATTTGTTTGGTATTGCTTCACCAAGATGTTTAAACTGAGAAAAGATTCACAACTTAAACTTTTTAGGTTTGTATTTCTTGTTTCTACAAAAGTGCTAATGTTTAGAGTTATGTTTTGATCAGGATGAAGGGTATGGAGATCAAGATTTGGTGTTTAAGAATGACAAAAAGAAAGCTCCAATATTTGTAGGCGAAAATTGGAAGAAAGGGATGGTATATGAAGCACAAGGATCTGACCCGACTCAATTGACTACTATGGATTATTCGCACTTGAGAAAACGACGCCCCATTCATAACAACTCTTCTCCCAAAGCCACCAAATCGCCATGATTATTACTTTCATATTGCAAACTTACACCTAATGCTCTAATGTTCTTCTTTCTTTCTCATTTTAATTTTATTGGCTTTTTTAATTCTTTCATTTGAAATAACTTGTACGTACTGCATGAAAAACACTCACAAGTTACGGGAAGAGAAGCACGATTAAATTATGTCGTTTTCATAATTCTTTATATAAAACTAGGTTATATTAAATATTTTAATATAACATATTATTAAATTTACGTATGGTTAATTATTTTTATTTTTTATTATTTTTAAAACTTTCGTTTTAAAAAATTGCTTTGAAAGTTTTTTATTATTTTATTAGTATTTTGTTGTTTAAAAACTCCGGGTTTGTTTTAAATAAATGTTATTTTATAAAACTTTTATTTTATAAAAAGATTGAACTTAAATATTTCATAATATAAAAAAGCTTCATTTTTTTTTAGAAAATCATAGTTTTAGAAAATTTTATTTTTGAAAAATATAATATTTAATCAAATACTTAGTTTTCATTTAATAAAAAAATATTTTAAAAATTATTAATTCAAGGAGTTGAATTTATAATAGAGAGAGAAAGAGAAATATTTGGAAATTAGTTACTTAACTTTTAAAAAAAATAATAAATAGTTTAGGTGAGAAAATAATTGGGGAAAGCATTGTGAGAATGTCATGTGTCCCATATTGTAAAGGATTATTAGTATAGATTGGTTTAGTGTTTAACAAATTCATTTGCGATTGTTTGTTTAATAACTGAATGAACATAAACAAGGAATTCCGTTCGATTATATAAATGAAAGAACAAGAACATAGGTCGCGTTCGTTCAATTATATTCGTGAGCGTTCGGTAACCTGTCAGTTTACGTTTGTCTTTTTTATGCTTGTCCATTAAAGGATTTTTTTTTTTTTTACTTCTATTCAATTAAAGTCTAGATCTTTGAGAAATTATTTTGGGATAATTTTGTTTGTGATAATTATGTTAAGTGTTTAACTTTATATTTATTATGATGTTTAATTATATTTTAGTTTTGGATTAAGAATGTTGAATTTTATTTTCTAAAGTAGTATATGTTTGTTTATATTTGTTTGCGTTCGTATGGTTATATGTTCATGAACTATTCGTAAACAAGTTCAGTTTATTAAAGGTAGCCGTGTGTTATTTCTCGTAGGAAATGTAAGTATCTATGTAAAGATCGTGACTTTGTAAATAACATCACTTACTTTGTTTTAGATATAACATCAAAATTTTGCAAAAGAATATTTAAACTCTATGTAATATTTTTTTGAATACATATATATTATTCACAACGTTATGCGTTTCTTAAATCCGGTTCGAATCCAACCAACCCTGCCTATAAATCTTTGAGTAGGCCGGTTTGCTCCGGCCTAGTTGTGAAAACATCCGTTATAATCGTCAATTGGGATGAGTTGATCTGTAACCACCCGTAACTTTAGCTCACCTCCCCTCACCATCCCACATCTACAGACTCGAAGACTGAGAGCACAGTGAGCACAATCACCGGCGAAATCAACGTCTTCTCTGGCGAGATCAATGGAAACCTTCTGGCAGAAGGCGAAATCACTAGCCGAAGAAGCAGCAAAGAGATCTCAGACTCTAACCTCTTCTCCCGTCAGAATCTCCGACATCGTCTCCGAAACCGCCAAGAGATCCAAAGACATTGCCGCCGAAGCTTCCAAAAAAGCCGATCAGTTGAAGACCGCCGCCCTCCTCTCACTCTCCGATCAAATCCACACTCTCTCCGTTACGTCTTCTTCCGAATCGCCGTCGGAGTCGGAGCTTGAGAAGTTCGGCATCACGGAGGATCTTCGAGGCTTCGTTAGAGGCCTCACGTTATCTACGTTCCAGAATTTCCCCTTTCCAGGTTTTATTCTCACTTTTTTTGTGATTTTGTTGATTTTGATCTGTAAATAGGTTCTATGCAGGTGTTGTTTATTTCTATTGATTGATTGTGTTGATTGTTCAGTGAATTCGAAATGTTACGATGCATTTTGACTATGAATGCTGAAATCGTTGATTATTTGCATTTCTGAAGTATTTGTTAGTTACATTGGCCTCTGTGATTAGATTAGTTCGATTATGATGAATGATTGAAGTTCACATATTCTCCCTGGAATGTGATCGAATTAACTAACATAAATCTATGGTGCTGTGTATTGCATCTTATTAATGATTAAGTATTTAAGTTAGTCAATTTTGATACAATGTTATGATTTTGAGTTATGAATATATCATTGATATTTTTGCATGTTGTAGAAATAGTTTTAAAATTTGGTGAAGATTATATCTATTTTTCCGTAAAAGAACCACAAATGAACTTGTGTTGGTACTAATTTCCGTAATATCCATTTCAATTGTGAAATGGATTGAAGTTGTATATGGAACTGAGGGAGTGTCAAGCTATCAATAGTTGTTATAAATTGAATTTGATGGACCAGGATCATATATGTATATTATAATCCAGCTTTGCTAAACTTTTTTTTTCTCTTGACCTGTAGATGATTCGGCGTCTGATGTGGCTACTGTCTCTAATGTAAGGCAAGATCTTTCAGAGTGGCAGCAGAAACATGCAAATCTGGTCCTCACAACTGTCAAGGTATTGGCACCATTCATGTATGCAAGAAATGTAATTGATTAACATATTTGTGTGGTTCCTTGACTAAATTAAAGAATCATGCATCGATGGTTCTTCTATTGTGTAAGGTTTAGGGTAATACATGTTAGATTATATGTTCAATGTTAGGCACAAATGGGTGATGTACTTGCTGATCTATAAGAATTTTAATAACCGTTTACATTTTAGGAGTCAGTTGATGCGGCTTTTTTTAATCAATGCTGTTTGGTTCTTGAATATGGAGTTTGAGTCTTTCCTGAATTTCTTCTATCTTTAAGAAGTATTGAATCTTAAGGATACTAAAATAGACATGCAAAGCATATTGATAGTGATCATGGTTTTTCAGGAAGTGTCAAAGTTGAGATATGAATTATGCCCTAGACACATGAAAGATGGAAGATTCTGGAGGATATATTTTACACTTGTGAGCACTCATGTATCCCCGTATGTGACTGCTTTATCTTGCGATTTTCACTTATATTATTAGTTATATTTAATTGGATGCAAATCATCATGAAGTTCAAATTTCCAGGATTTTTGCACCAAGTGTGAAATCTAGAACTTGAAGGGGTTTATAAGTTAACATCTTGTTTTATTATGATTAATTATTCATATATATATGTATAGGTATGAAAGGAAGTTTGTAGAGGAGAACAAATTAAAACAAATAGCACAAACAAAAGATGAAAAAAGCGATCAAACTCCAATTGTTGGACCAGAATCCACAAAAGCAAAGCTGAAAAGCAAGACATCTACATCTGAACAGGATTTAGATTCATATTTGTTGGGAGATCTTGATGACAGTGATGGGCATGCAGGTAACTATTAAGGAACAAAAATATTGAATTACTGTTTTGATCAAACTTCATTGTTTTGATCTTCACCCTCCTCACTTTCAGATGATGGTGATAATGATGCTTTTGATGATGAGGATGATGATTTTGACAAGATTAACAATTCAGTGAGTATACTAATTCAATTCTATTACTTACAAATAGAATATCTATATCGTAAATAACATCTTGAAAACACAAGTTTGGAGGAAAATCTTGAAGCATAACAAGTGATGGTTCTATATGTATGTACGTACTTGCAGGAGATTGAAGATGAGAAGTGAGTGAAAGAGTGAAAGGTTGAACATGATGGGATGGTACATTTATTCTTTGAGTTTGGTGAAAACATAATATGCTCATTTGTAGTATGGGATTGAGAATATGCTAATATGTTTTATGTTTGTACTTCAAAACAACTTTGTTAAGATGGATTTTATATAGTAATAATATTATATTAGAGTATAAAATTTTCTCCATGGGCTGTGCTTTCATCAATAACTGTTTAACTATAATTTTCTTCTCCAACATTATAACTTTAATCTAATCATCATTATTTTTGTATTGTTGTACATTCTGTTACTTTATGCTGCATTTCATCACCAGACTAAATCATCGAACATTCGAACCGCAAGCCTTAAAGTTCATTGGTTGGACCCCTCAAACTGGTTGAACTAGATATAATAAAGAGTTAATTTCAGTTTTACTCCCTAAGGTTTAACTAAAGTAACTATTTTCCTCCAAAAGATTAAAAACATTAATTTACCTCCAAAAATTTCATATGTTGTTTCAATTTCACTCCAAAAGTTTTATTATTTTGGATAAAATTAAAACAACTAATGAAACTTTTGAATTAAAATTGAAACAATTTATGAAACTTTTGGAGGTAAATTGATGTTTTTAATCTTTTGGAGGAAAATAGTTATTTTTAACAAACCTAAAGGAGTAAAAATGAATTTAACTCTATAATAAATTTGGATGATGTCATATATTATTTAAAAATTAAACATATAAATATATTACAAACGTAAATTAACACATAACAGTACATTATTTCTTCCATAGATTACAATATTAATAAGGCATGAAGCCAAGATATTGATAAAGCATGAAGCCAAGATGTAGAGTTTGAATTTTGAAATAACAAAAGGATCATTAATTGGTCTTTTAAAAAGAAAATTTAAAAGTAAAATAAAATTCTGAATTTTGGTCTGCTTCTCGGGTTGACCAATGGCCAACTAGTTCAAACAAAAATGGTTCAACTATACAAAACCGGATCGATTGTGTTTGGTTTCCATTCCGGTTCTAAAAACACTGCATTTCATTAAACAATACATAGGAGTAGGATTAAAATTTAAAAGTAAACGAGTAATGATATTTCGAGAATAATCCATGTTATAAAATATTAAAAATTGTCAAGTTGTTCAATCCGACTCAACCCATTAAAACAATTGATTTATCCTGTAAAAATAAACCTTTTCTAGTTCTGAGTTAAGTATTCCCCGGGAAAATGCCTAACTTTACAAGTTGACAACCAACTTGTTTTCTTTGATGATCATTGCTTAAGCATCTCAATTCACAACTCGATTTATTGTATGATATTTAAGATATTCAAACATTTAGATGTTAGATAGATATATCATCAAAAAGTTATACACTTATACGATGACAGAAATGCAACTAAAAAGAATGGGGTGAGAGAGGCTCGAACTCTCGACCTCAGGATAACTCAGATTGCTATGAGACCTACGCGCTAGCCAACTGCGCCACCACCCCTTTTGTTTTATCTTTCATTATTAGCTACTAATATTACTTTCTTAAAAAGCTTCAAAATTTTAACCATATTACTTTAGCCATAATTAATTTTAAAATCAAACAAACCACCCTCAATACATATCTCATAATGATTGCCAATACATATTTCAAATCAATACATTTGCTTTCCTCCATCAGCAGAATCATAAGACAATAAAACTTACAGCACAAAAACAATATTATGCTTTTAATTTGTTATATCATTTTCCATCCTTCAACCACAATAGAAACAAACCCAAATCCCTAAACTTACAAAATCATAATAATAAGGATAAATTCGATTATTTATCAAAACCACTAAACAAACCCAAACAAAACAGCAGTAATCCTCCACTATCAACCATGCAGTTCTTCCTACAGCAGAACACAAATACTCTGGTAGCCAACAGAAATTGACCCATGTACAATTTGTTTGGTCTTACAGGTATACCATCCACCATACTAAAAAGACTGAATCTGTGCTTCGGAAGTTCGGAGTCTCACGTTTTTAGTCTCTTTGAAGCTTGATCTGAGTTTTCCCCGTTGTTAAATTCTTGAAACCGACCCACTTCTTCACTGTTCGAATGAGGATTCTCATGATCCTGAAAACAAATCAAATCAACTGATTTCAAGATTTTATTTCATTTTGCTTATCCACAATCTATATTATCTGTTATCCGTAATTTATACTTTTTATCTTTACAAATAGTTTTTTGGGCCATGGGTCACACTAGAACAGCCTCTGTATCATCCTATGATAGAGGAAAGGTTTGTCCTCATCTACCCTCTCGAGCAATAACTTTTTGCTATGTGTCTGTGAGATTTACTAGGTAAGTTTGTTTGTTTGTTTGTTAAGTCTTAACACAAACAACGGTTACATTGGAAGACAAAAAAATAGGATGTTTTGTACCTTTGCAGTGGATGTGCCAGAAGTCAATCCTCTATTTGCTCGTTTCCCAAGATCAACCTGTACGGATATGGTGGCCTGAGTCAAATCCACACCCGAGCTCTGCAATGCTTGTGTGAGAGAAGTTAATAGCCTGAAATATCAAATATGCACACAAAAAAAAATCAGATAATGCTCAAAAAGATATATCAAGCTCATGCTACTAGTTTTTGAAATCCATCATAAAAACTATTCATGAACCGCAATTCAGGTGTGTGACAAAGTAGAGTGGCAAGATGGGTGCTTTGGATAGGGTAATGCGCTAACGGGTCAAAACTAGTTGGGTTGGGATGACCCGCAAACAATCTTTTTCCATCTTTTTTGACAAATAACTAATGCCTTAATGACAAAACAATTAAATACAAGATTTAGGAGGTTGCATGCAATAATTATACACTTCTTATGTCACAAAACATATTTGACACTCACCCTTGAGAATAAACACTTGAAATGCTAATTGTGCCACCTTCAACTGTTGGTTCCTCTTGCTGATTTACATCACCAGCAATAGGGACATCGGATGACGGCATATTGACGTTACAGTGAAGTGCAGAATGGGAAAATGTCCCATCAGCTTGCTGAATAGGGACAGGAATGCTTGGTTGTACAGTAGGCATTGCCATTTTACTTGCTAATTCAGGTTGTGAATCCATCAAATTACAGTTCACGTCTCCAATTGGGTCAGAACGAGCTGCATTTTGTGTGCCCGTGTTGATGGCAGGGGCAATTGAGACATTTTCATCAAATCTAACAGGAAAAGATGGGGTCAGCCCGGAATCAGGCTTTATGACAGGTGGATGACCAAAACTTGGGACCCGCCAATGGCTGTTCCTCTACATGAAAAGAAATGGAAATTTAGTTTTGAGAAACATGAAAATGTTTCAGCATATCTCAATTGGTTAAGCTATGAAGACTTCTTGCATCATCGTCAATCAGGATCACTTATTAAGTTGTGACGAGACAGGCTCTAAAGGATATGTGCTTTTGTCTTTTGAAGTTGTAAAAAAAGATATTCAACCGTTTGAACGTTTGACAAATTCTGATTATTTAGGAAATCAATACACAAAATGAACAAAAAGGATATATGCCTTGTGAGATTAGAGCAACAATCTCTCAAATTATGTTAACGAAGAGGTAAGTAGGTATAATCTTCTATTACCCTCTTGATATCAGTTTTATTGCAGCTAGTGTGATAATGACTAATTAACCCCTAAAGTTAATCAGATATTCAAGCAGAACATGTCCACCCATGACCCCAACTGTTTAGATAGTGAGTTTGAAACGCAAAACCTTAATTACACTAGGTCAAATCAGATGATTACCCAGGGCATTAATTTGGTGGGTTCTGCACCCCAACCTTGGTATGATCCCTCATACTTTTGTACTCTTTCCTGTAAATACTGAACATATTCTATCACCTGCAAGTAGATACACTAGTCAACTAATATGATCATCTTTCAAGCAATAATCAAAATTTCAAATACTAATAGTTGGTTGATTTACCTCCAGCAAAAATGATGCTGTATCTCTCTTTTGATCACTATTGGGTATCAAATCCCTCAATATCTGGAACCTAATAAAGAAGAAAATAAGTATTCTAATTCATTAGAGGCCGCTAGGTGCTAATCTTAACAAATCTACAATATTCAAATTAAGGGTCATTCAATAGACAACTAGTTTTAAGCAGAGAATTGCAAGAACCACATAAACACTTTGCATGTTGCTTTAACTGTGATACACACCAGGCGGTTTACAGTTATGTAACCACATAACCATCTCTCTTTCTCTCTCCAACTATATCTGACATGCACAACTTACAAGTGTTCCTCAACCTCTAGGGGAGGGGCACCGTTACAACACACCTTGATACCAATTAAACCAAAGGCCTTTTGATATTCATATTGATTGATCTGCATATCTTTCATGCTATCATCTCACTTCTATTTTGATCATTTCCACAACCTATTTCATAAAAAATCACATAATACAATACACCAAGCACCAAAAACAGATGTTAAAACTGAGTATATTACTAAACAAACTGAACATATAGTCTTTGCTTTAACGCTAATTAGTGAAAAACAGTAATAATCAAATATCTGCACACCACACAAATGAGTAATCAAACATAAAAACTGATAATTGAGATAAAACAAATACCTTTCATTGATCTTGCTCCTTCGACGCTGTTCTGTCACTGAATGCTTCGACCTAGTAGCATCAACCTTATCACTGTTCTTCCCATCTGCTTCAAACCCAATTCAATCAACACTTTAAGAAACATAATCCATACAATCAATTACAAGAATTCCCTCTTTTGGGGTAAAATTAAACTCTTTTCCGAAATTCAAAAGCCAACAATCAGCAATTCGAAGGGAATAGCAACATGCCTTTGGAAGAAGGGGTGTTATCTTTCTTGGCGGTGTATTCTTCGTAATCATCTTCTTGATTCCCTTTGCTCGATTTCATCTTCACTGTTGTTGATAAAAGATTAAGGATTTCAAGAATTCTCGAGGAATCGGAGAACAAATTGATGGGCGAACAACGAAGAAGATAGATCTATGAAGAAAGTGATGAGGGTATGCAATCTTACGAGTTAAAGTGGGGATCTTTGAGGGGGGGTAGTCGCCGGCGGTGGCCACCGTGACGACAACTTCACGGGGTTGCAAGAAAGCCTCCTTTCACGTGCTTCTCATGAGGGGGCTTCCCCTTTTTAGTTTTTTTTTTTTTTTTTTTTTTTTTTTTTTTTTACTTTTTGTTTTTTGACGATAAAATCTAATGATTTAAGTTTGATTAAAACTAAATAAAGTTATAATAACAGACATTTATTTATTTATTTATTTTATAAGCAATAATATGTGATACCTAATAGTTAGAAGAGAGAAATGTCAATGTGGGGTCAGTCTATTTGTTAGACGTTTTGCATATTAGATGGGAGGTCATGGGTTCAAACCAGTCATGGTGTAATATAAAGTAATTTAAGAGTAGCAGTAGGATAGATTTGACGTTCAAAAAAAAAGTTAGAAGAGAGAAATAAAGGTGGTTACATAAACGTTTTTTTGCATCACATCAGGACAATAAATATATAAATTCTTTCTACAATTCTCATGATTTTCGATGCGTTATTAGACTATATGTCTTTATATTAACTTTTTATTTTCGTTTTGGTCGATGTTCTCAATAAGTCAATGGCGGTTTCATGTAGGGTTGTTCATGAGCCAACTAGAGCTAGGGCTTGACTCAACATAATTTTTAAACTTAGCAGAAAACTTAAGTTTGAGCTTAATTTGGTTTGGTTTGGCTTAGTGTTTAGAAAAAATTAGCTCCCCTTGATTTTGGCTTGGTGTTTGGCTTTGAATAGATAATCAAAATTTAAAAGAAAGAAAATGTCTTGATGTGTACTAAACTGAGTAATAATGTAGTGTTATACTTAAAACATCAAATGTGTTTTATTTGTGCTATAAAATTCCAAAAGTTAAATGTTTGTCCACCCAAGCCAGCGAGTCATTCATAAACCAAGCTGGCTCGGCTTAGCACATTTACAAACTACGCCGATTCAAACAAGTTTTTTTCAAACAAACTTCAAGTTACGAGCATGTTAAACTGCCATGGTTTATATTTATGTGTGATTTACTGATATGCAAATATGAAATACCCATATGGCCATATTCAAGGCTTTATTACACAGTTGGGCTTATTCTCTGGGCCTACAAACGGCGGCCCTAAGACAACTAGTCAAATTATGATTGCAAAAATTATTTTAGGGCTCCGATATACGAACACCCTGTCAGGTGTTATGTGGACACCATTTGAATTTTTTTCACGACCCGTAAAGACCCTTACGGGCCGTATTAGTTTGCAAAATACCAAATCGTGAATTTATAAAATGTTACAGCCCGTATTGATCGTTACGGCCCGTAATGACTTTAATTTACGGGGCCGTAACAAAGCTCACGACCGTAATTAAAATTTCCTATTTTTTTAATTTTTTGCTTTAAATTTTTATTTTTTTCAATAAATGTTTTTTAATATTTTAAAATTAATTAGGTTATAGTACTTTTTAGTTTAATATAAATTAATTTATAAAATTTGTAAATAAGTATTTTATAAAAGCAAAAAAAAAAATAAAGATAAAGAATTTGAATTTACTTTAAAGGTATATATAAAAGTAAAAAAAAAAATTAAACTTAAAATTATTATAGGGGTATGTTATTAATACACCCAATTTATTTTATCCTCTCTATATCTTTCTATACATACATATAGATACATGAAGAGAGATAGAGACAATAGGGTGTCCCAATAACATAAATTGGTGTTTGTATAACCCAACCCTTGTATAACCCAACCCTTATTTTTATAGCCTAATTAATTTTAAAATATAACATGTCCATATTGATTATTGAGATATTTTATTATTCTTTATATGAATATATTATAAATACATATATTGGTTATTGGTATATATTTTTTTATCTATATAGAGAAAAAGAGAAAGAATAATGTTCTAATAACATAAATTACTAATGGTTTTTTATAATTCACTTACAAACATTTCATATAATTAAAGACTACACTCACAAATTTATAGAGAATGGAATATGAATGCTCCAACTAAAACATTTATTTATATAACTTATAAATAAGTGTTTTATAAAAGTAAAAAATAAACCCAAAAAATATTATTAATTAATAAATCATAAATGAATAAAAAATGTTAAAAATATCAAAAAATTAAAAAATTTCAGAATTTTACTTACGGTCATAAGGCTCATTACGGCCCTGTCATTACGGGCCGTAATGGACAATACGGGCCGTAAAAAATCATGAAATTACGGGCCGTAATGGACAATACGAGCCGTAAAAAATCATGACTTGACTGATTTGATATTTACAGACCAATACGGCCCGTGAAGGCTCTTACGGGCCGTATCGAGGGCGTCCAGATATCACTGTGGGTGTATCTATAACAGACCCCTTATTTTATCGTTATGCTAATTTTAATGGCTTTAATCAGTAATAGACTTATACTTAGATCCAATCAACAGAAAATAACTTATACATTCAACCATCGTGGATCAAACAAATGCAAGCTAATACTCGTTCTCTGTTCTCACCGTCATTGTGGTTGTGCGTTGCTAACACAAATCACTACCAGTGTCATCAAAGTAAACACTATATGCGAATTCATTTTGATACGTTTTTTCCCTTCTTTTTGACTCGAAAAGTGATTTTGTTTTAAGAGAGATCGTTTAACCTGAACCAAAACCAATGTGATATTTTCTTAGTGTGGCGTGCGGCATGCCCAACCCACCCCGCCATTATCCCAGGCTTACGCTTGCAGGTACATTTAAGCGCAAGTTTGGTCAAGGGTCAAACTTTGAATAATGGAACTTTGAACATGAAGATACAATTGCTATCACTAAAGTTTAAAAACCATATTTTGTCACACTCAGTGTTATTACGTACATATTATTATAATCATTACTATTATTTTTATTGTTATGATTAAGGTGTGTATTTTTTTTATAAAGACAATTCACACAAACATTTTAAGTATTCATAATTTTACACCACAAGTAATGTATACGAACTCATCATAAGGGAGACTCGAACTATGCATGAACAACCATTGACTTCAAAGGATCTACATGATTCTAACTTAGTTACTCCAATATACGTGTATTAATTCCACATTTGCTACGAATCGTTGCAAATTTAAATGATTGTTTGGTAAACAAGTTATATTTCAAAATGGAAACGTAGATAAAAACACTTTGCGGCATTATATTAAAAAAGAAGAACGAAAGAGTTGCATGATGTAATAACATTTGTTATGAAATATAAAATCAAAAAACTAAAAAATCCAAAAAATAATTAATAGTTAAAACGTAAAAAAAATGTTTCTAAGGAAAATTTATAAGAAAATGAAGGGAAAAACAATTAATTAAGAATCACAAAAGGTGGGAAAGAAATGCAAGTGAGAGGATTCGAACATTGGTTTGTTGGTTGTGTAGAATTGGATTCTTTTTCTGCTTTTCAAAAACATAACAACTCCATAAAACAAAAAAAAATGCATCTCAGGGTTGTGGCTAAGGCAACTCAAGTGATAAATCACTATTAACAATAACTTATAAATCAGGGGTATGATTTTCTGACAAGACCCGAAAATATGATACGAACCTAACACTAAATTCACGGGTTTGGGTTTAATATAAATGGGTTAGGTTCAGGTTCGGGTTGAACCCGCAAACCCACTTAGCTAAACAGGTCGGGTTCGGGTTCAACTCGACGGGTTCATGGGTTGACCCGTTTACCCAGTTTTTTATTTATTTTATTTATTTTTTATATATTTTGTGCAATAAATTAAATTTTTCATATGTTCTATTTCAAAATTTAGAACTTAAATAGAAATTGGCGTAAGATTTCATAATTAAAATATACTTGTTTTATATTAACTAGTACTTTTTTGTTGTAAAATAGTAACTTTTTAAAGTATTAATATGTGAAAAAATATAAAAAAATTTAAAAATTCAAGTCAATCGGGTCGTGTTCGTGTCAACCCGTAAATTTTCCTATCATGTGGGGTTGACACATCTGACACGATTTTCGGGTTTGGGGTCGTGCTCGGGTTCATGTAAAATTTTCGGGTGAGACACGACACGTTTAGCATCCCTTTAATAAATGTTATACTATGAACGGTAATTAATTTACAAGATTCCGATCAGCCTATCAGTCTATTATTTAAATACTTTATTGAACAAAAATATCATGTTAAATTAATCTTTTGTAACTGTAATTATTCTATACAAAAAGTCAGCATTCACGGGAGATCGAGTATGTGCAAGTGGAACTTTAAATTGGTCAAAGGTCAAACTTTGAACATGAAGAATTGAAGATGCACTTCTATCAGTATCAACAATAGAAGAACCCATACTTTGTCAAGTTCATAATTAATAACACAACTAATACGTATACTCTATGACCATAACCTTTAATAATATACCCAACCAAATTAAATACCAAAATCGGTAGGTGAAGAAAACTAACAAGGTTCAATGGCAGAATTACTACTACAGATGATCACTTCTAATGATGAAAACCTTACAATGGTGGACCAAAAGCTCGAGAAAGACGCGGGCAATTGTTGTGATGCCAGTGGTCCGACGCTGTTTGATTGTGTAGTGTGTCTTTGTGAGGTAGAACCTGATGACTATGGGTCCAGAAAGCTCACGAGCTGTGGCCATGGAGTCCGGTTCCATGGTGGGTGCATCGAGTCATGGTTAAAAGACCATACAACATGTCCATTGTGTCGGATTCATGCTCCGCAGAGCCTTCGTCAACGGCTAAACGTGTACTTGTTAAAGGTTCAGGGTGAGATAGTGTCGTACTGCAATATGGCACTTGAAAATGTGGCTAGCTCCATCGGAGATTGTCACGATTCATAAAAGTGTTTGTGTACACATGCACTTCTTAATTAGGATTATTAATTTCATTCATTAGTTACATTATTATATTTAGTAGTATCATAAAATTTTATTAATTCATAGTTGTGATTTGTATATTAATTCCCCATGATTATAAGATTACTATGTAACCTTTTAAGAATAAAATAAAAAAAATACTAAATAAACTCTTTTGGTCCTCAATATTCATTCGCTCTAATATGTTTAGTCCTCAATATTCATTCACTCTTTTGGTCAGACTGTTTCTACAAGAACTAGTGATGGTAGCAAACTTGTTACGTTTGCGTAAAGTATTCATCTAAATGTTGTAACTTTTAGAAACTAGAGATCAAAACCGAAATTTAAAAATACCACAAAAGTTATCTGTGTAATTAATTATGTATTTCATTTGAATCAATTTTCCTGTTAAACATATATCAAATCAAATATCCTTAAAATGTTCCTTTTTTTGAAATTCAGTATTCACGTGAGGATGGGTTTAGCTTTTATGTGCATGTATGGTCAAAGGTCAAACTTTGAATAATAGATTAGTAGAACTTTGAACTTGAAGATGCATGGGAGATCAAGATTTAACAGTTGAAAAAAAAAAACATACTTTGTCACACTGGTACTCGTAATCCTGTCTAATGAAAGTAAGAGAAGGTAAACAGGTAGATTGGTACACATCGCAACCGATTGTATGAGTATGTAGCTTAATAGCATCAAGATGTTGAAATGATATTACTTTTAAGTGGTTGAGAGTTCAAGCCCGTTGTTAACAAGTGGTGCAAGTTTACAAGTGGGTTTAGTGGTTGTGTGAATTTGCCATTTAAAAAACAGAAAACTAAACTACTAGCTAGTTGTCTTAATATGATAGTCAATTATCGGTTAATTGTGTATGGATGATGCTTATTTTGTTAAACAAAGTTTTACATTAGTTGCAAACAAGCAAAATACTCAATCAAAAACTTGAAATATTTTGGTGACCCGATTTAATCCAGCAAAAAAACTATAATAGCCCGACAACTAAAAATCTTCTCGAAAATACGTTACCAAAAAGTTCCAATGCTTATGAGAAAAGTTTATGGGTCCACCAATGTCGAAACTCAAAAATACAACAAAAACTCAAGAAAGAGGGTATAAAATGTTAGGTCATTGGTGTGGTTATGTTTGATTGTGTAGTGTCTTTGTGAAGTAGCATCTGTGGGTCCAAATGCTCCCTAACCGTGACATGGAGTCCGGTTCCATCATGGATGCACTGAGTCATGGTTAAAGACCATCCCACGAGTCCAATGTGTAGAGTCGCGTTCCATGGCGTGTTTGTCTCGGCAAAAGGCCTACTTGTTTAAGCTTAGGGTTGATATGGTTGCCTACTGCAACAATGCTCTTGAGATGATGTTAGCTCCATTCGATATTGTCACAACTCCTGAACATGCTTGTTAACATGTCAAGATTATATTCTTTATTTATTAATTGTAAATTAAAAATATATATCAAGCGGTACTGGACAAACCGATTTAAAGTTAGAATGATGTCCTTTGGATTGGTAGTTTAAAAGTAAAGTTAAAATTTTTTAAAGATAATTCAAGATCAAACTTGATTAGTAGTTTCTAATTAAAATGATCCTAAAATAAAGTATGTGCTATTTAAAAAATATATAGATGAGAACGAATTTAACAACTATAAAGTTAAGTATATCTTTATATATTAAAAAGTTAAAATTATAGTGAATATATAAAACTAAAAAAATATTGAGACTACATCGCAATAAATATTACATTTGTATAAACTTTTTGACACTCGTAGTAATCATGTAAAATTTTATCAAGTTGTATATATATACAAAAATGCAGAAGATATATAGTTATATTTCTAAACATATATACATATACACTGACTACAGAAATCATTTCATGTTTAAAGTGATTTTTACATGTGCAACATACATAGTATCCAAAATGCCTACATGTATTTTTGAGAGGTAGACAAAGTTAGGAAAAATTATAATAATTTTGCACCTTCTTGTTCTTTTGCAAGTATATACATTTCGTTATGACCAACACTAAATCAACATATTAAAAACGTCATTCTGTTTCATATTATAATGGTGACATATTATAATACTTTTGCACCTTGTTGTTCTTTCAACCATTTTATCTTGCTATAATAGTTAATCTTACACCACCTTACTTTTGACTATTAATTTAATGGGATCAAAGCCATAGATCATTTCGTCCGCACCTCTCAAGGTTCAATTTTCATTTCGTACGAATTCTCTCTCTGTATAACTTCTTAGAAATTGTAAAAGACAAATGGTACCATTATTGAATATATAGCACTTCTCATGTGTCTTTTCATGTTCTTTTTATTTTTTTATAAGCATTACAATTTAAAGTAACGTGAACAATGCTAAATTGTGATTGGTTGTTCAAGTCACGTGACATAATCTTATTAGACCGCATAGTTTATTTTATTTTTATTTTTATTTTATTTATTTTACTGATTTTCTTCTTTTGCTTTTCAAAATGTTGGGCCAAATTAAGCATTAAAAGGATTCCCCAGCCTAGTGGTGCATCCCTCAGCCAACCCGAGTTCGAGCCTTGCAACCCCACCTCCTCACCCACACACGTTTTATTTATTAATTTAATTTAACTTTTATCAATTTTTTGATGCTTTTAAGAATATTGAGGTAGATTAAGCATCAAAAGGATCCTTTAAAGTAGTGGTAGGTCAAACACCGCAATCCCCAATCAACCTGAGTTCAAAATCTTGCAAACTCTACATTTATGTGTAAATTTCAAGCAAAATGGAAGTACGTGTAATAATACGCAAGTCATGAAAGCGCAAACGTATGATTTGTTAAAGCTGCTTCAAGGTTTTAATTATTATTTTTTTGTTGTTTCCCTCTTATGACTTTTAAAAAAATTTTGTTTTATAGTATCCGAATTTAATGTTATGAAAAATTTATTTTTATCAACATTTCGACTTGACATTTTTTAAACCCAAGTTATAAGAAACCATGATGTCAATTATAACATAAAGTTCATTGAAACTCAGATCCACAACACGCTAACACAACCACTATTATATCATTAATATCATATATATTTTTTATGTTTATTTATTTCTCCCCGAGGAAAGAAGATAGATTGTAGCCAAAGTATAATCTTTCTTTACTTTGGTGCCAGTTGAGGTTGGTCTATATATGCTTTGCCCCATTTCCTTGCTGTGAGAACAATTAATTAAAGTTCGAATCATATAACAAAAGTAAGAACACCACTTATAGATAAATTAATATTTTACTAGTATTGGTGACTTAATAAAAAATTAGGAAACATCTACTAACTATAGATACGAATTAATTAATCATATTATCCGGCAACTGCGGTACAAAATAATAAAAAGAAAAACAAGTTGCAAGAACCTAGGGATGCACGACATGTGATGTTATGGGCCGGCACTGAATACCACCTTTCACCTATACAATCCATGGACGACAAGTGGAGTAAACTGCAAACGATACTTCAGTTTCATAATTTTTATTTTTATTTTACAACATGTATTAAATTTGAGTAGTCAGATTTGTCTTTTATGTTATTTTATCATTAGATAAGATCAAACATAATTAAGATACTAAAGAAGTAATCTTGATCAAGAGTAAAAACGGTGTAAAACTAAAGGTGCAAACACTATATTTGCAAAACGTATCAAGATTTAATAGAAAATTGTAAAATTTTATATTAGTCTAGTTATGTAATGAACGTATCTAGATGGTATTAGATAATCAAGTGTAACATTACTTTATATGTATAGAGATCTTATGTAACCATATAACATGCTCGCAATTAAATACAATGCATTTTATGGTTTAACTTTGATACCAAAGCCAAATTAGTTCTCGTGGAAACTTTCCGTACCAAACCCGAGAGGTGGTTGCTGTCAGAACCTAACCATAGGTTGTAGCTTAGCCACCGCCGGTTATTTGGCAAAGTAACCTAGTTGTTGTTCATCAGTTGACCAAAACCTTCATGCAGTTAACATGGTTAACATGTAAATGAACGTGTGAATTGATAAAATCACTATTCATGTGTTTTATAATTAAAAAGAACTAGCTTTTTACCAGCCGCGCATTGCGGCGGCATCGTACACGTCGTGACAAACTATAGACTACAATCGGCCCGACTTGTTTCAGAACTAAATTTACGTCAAAATGTAAAGTAACTTGAACTTATAGCATTGAATGGAAACATATTATATTTGAACTGACTATTTTCCAAACAAATTTATGTCGAAACGTATACCAACTCAAAACGACATAAAAAAAGTACATGCAGCGACACCGTATGTGACGTTAAAAAAACATATATTACAATCACGCTCGACTTATTTCTGAACTAACTCTACGTTGAAATGTATTTACACCGTCAAAATGAAACGTATTATATTTGATCTAACTCGTTTCTGAAGTAAATTTACATCGCAATGTATATATCGTCGAATGAAACATATTATATTTTACCCGACGCATAAATTTACGTCGAGACATATTTATAGCGTCAAATGAACGTATTATATTTGACCTGAGCCGTTTTACCAAACAATAAACAAATACAATAAAAGAAAAAAATAAAAGACAATAATAGTTGTTATTTAGTTTCTAAATTAACATATATATAAAACTAAATTTACGCCGAAATGTATTTATACCGTCGAATTTAGAACTAAATTTACGTCAAACCGTATATACTGTCGAATGAAACATATTATATATGAGCATGCGCATAAATTTACGTCGAAACATATTTATACCGTCCTATGAACGTATTATATTTGATCCAATCTCGTTTTCTCAAACAATAAACAAATACAATAAAAGGCAAAAATAACTATTCTAAATAAAAATTAAAAAGTTTGCTTGTGATCAAACTTAAAGAAACCATAGAATAGGATTAAAAATAAAAATAATGAAAAGTTTTGTTATCAAAATTAAAAAAACTAAACTCTTCTATTCATTCCATTTGCTTTATAAATATACAATATATAGGGTAATAATTCAAGTGTCAAACAAAGTGATATGACTGTTAGTCCAATCGTCAAGCCGATTAAGACATCTTCATTCAATATAGGTTTTGTAACTTTAAACACATTATAAAATATATTCGTTATAGGTTGATTCATTTCCTAGCTCTTTTATTTTTTCTAACTTACCACATACAAATATGCTAACTGTTTAATCAAAAGTTAAATAATAACTTCTCTCATCGAATGAATCGTCACGGGGTAATAATGTTAATCAGCATAACTTAAGTTAGATGAAAATAGTTTATATAGCATGTGTGGTTATTATAAAATGAGTATGACTTGTTGACTTGCTTTTTGGCCCGTAGTTTTTACAATCTCCAAAGCAAACGTATCTTTGAAATATAGAACTCTATAAAAGTTTCTAATGTGTATAGAATCGTTAATGAGAATAAAAGTGACTACTCAAAATATGGATCTTGCCAAACTTTGATTAAAAGCATATACCACAAATACAAAAGGTATTGTTTACAGCTCAAATCTCATCTTGTCCCTTTAAAATCAACGTTGTTAATAGCTATTGTTTACTCATAGTTTTACCCATACGTTCCCAAAATATCCATTTTCTCATATACTTCCTTCAACATGTCCCCTCCAAAAATTTATCCTCAAAACATCACTTCTGAACAGGCGTCATCGCTTCTAAAGATAGGCGTGGGCGGCCCCACTAAAAATCAAACATGTAGTTAACACTAGCGCCAATGCCCGTAAAATAGAAACGTCCGCTCGCAAAATGGAGTTGTCCTGTTAACATGTGACATTTTGAAAAAAAAAATTGAGGGAGACATTTTGAGGAAAAATAGAAATAAAAAATATATTTTAAGAATTTTTCTTAATTTTAATCATATATTATTTTATAATATCATTTTATAATTAATATCATATATATTATAATTAATATTAATTTATTTATTTAACTCAAGTACTTTATAAACTTATTATAACTAATTCCCCGTAAACAAGAAGTAATAAAATAGTAAAACATTCAGAGCGAGTGAAGACACAAAAGCTATACAACACACCCCGAACTGTTGTTAGGACGTTTGACTTGGCCAATCCTTATCCAATCCATTATCTCCACGTCATCTTTGTTCTTCATTTCCTTCAACGGCTTAGATCCCATCCTCCCATTCCTGATCCAACTGACAATTCACCTTCTTCCAGACCCTTCTAAACCAAATATCTAACATAGATCAATTATTTTAATTAAGTACGCATAAAATATCAAAATCATAAGTATTCTATGATGATATAAAACTTTTTTAAAGGAACATTGTAAAGTGTTTTGTTTCAATCGAATATACCATTCTTTTAGGTAACAAAAATACAAATAAGTTAATTCCATTTCTGTTTTACCTTCTTCCACTTTTTACAATTTATATAATTTATTTTTCTAAAATTACCAGAAATTAAAATTTTGATGTTATATTCCGATAGAAAAAATTAAATCCTTTTAACGGTAGTTTAATATAAAAAACGTGTTTGACGGTCATGTTTATGGATTGAGAGTATGAATCTCACAAGCCTGGAAATCATGTCATATGCATGGACGAATTTGACACGACTTTTAGGAGGTTGACACAAATATCACCCGTTTAATCAAGATTTCATTTGCTTTTTATTTTTTTATATTATTACTTTAAAATTATCTGTTTACAATAAAAAAAAAAGAAGATAAATATTTATAAATTATTACACAAAAGAAATTCAAACAAAAAAAGTATACAATCAAAAAGGATCAACCATTATATCTTTCGGATCAACCTGAATCCAGCTTGTTATGTTTAAGGTGTTTATGAGTTTAACTTGAAAGTTGAAACCAACCTAAACACAACTCAAATTCATTTAGGTTTAGATAATGTTTGATTTCAACCATCGACTTTTACCCTCGTCTCTTCTAATATCACTTTTAGTTATATCAGGTAAAATTAAAACTCACAACTATTTCTATTTTTATTTTTATTTTTTCACAAGACTCTTCTTTTTTATCACTATAACCAACTTTACCGCTTTTACTTCTCATAAACTAGAATTAAAGAATTAATTTCCCTACCCAATCTACGCATCACTGTCCTCCACTCTATATAGATACGTTGATTCACAGGAAGATTTAGAGAGAGAATACTCGAGAGTGATTGAGCTCAGAAGAAGAACAACAACATCAACAAGAAGAAGAAGAATAAAGGGTTTTTCAATTCGATTTCATATGATTTTCGTTTGAAAAACCCCTTTTTTCCCTATAATTTTCTCTCTGAATCCATTCTGTTATCCGGATCTTGATTCGATTGGCTTCTTCTTCTGTCACAGTGTGTGAATCTCCCTCAGATCTGGTTATCCGGGTGAGTTTTCACTCTGGGATTTCGTTTATCTTCAAAAATGCTCTAACTTTTAGGTCATTTTTGTATGAACATCGATTCACAAGCAGTTGTTGCAAACCCTTTGAGTTCTTGATTCATGAACTGAATATGCGTATCAATATCGTTTTGTAGCAATTAATCTTTAAAAATCGACATATCCTTGAATATTCGTTGTACAAACATGAATTGCGTCGAATTAACCGATCAGTTTATGCATTTCACTGATATTCTTGGAACAACCTCTGTTTTTGTGTACAGATTAGGGGAAAACGCACTGATTACATTCAATCACATGGAATTTGTATGAAATCATCAAATTAACTCACATCTGGTGTTTGATGATTGTTTATGAACCATACAACTTAATAATCTGCAGCCAGATTCTGAAATTGGCCCGATTTCATAGCGAAAAGGAAGAAGAACCCATCTTCCCCTGCATCTGGTTATCTGGTTCATGTCTAGTAACCTTGACAGCCCTGTTCAGACCCAAATGGCTGTAGCAGTTTTCAAGAGCCCGATCGGCCCGAACTACCATAGAAATGATCGAAAACCAACCGGTAGCAGGCGGGTTTTTGTGCAGACCGAAAGCGGTTGTGTGTTAGGACTGGAACTAGATAGAAATGATAATGTTCATATGGTGAAAAGAAGGCTGCAGGTGGCTCTTAATGTCCCAATTGAAGAAAGTTGCTTGAGTTTTGGGGATATGGTGTTGAAGAATGATCTTAGCGCGATTCGTAAAGATTCGCCTCTTTTGTTGACAAGAAACCTGATGCATAGAAGCTCTTCAACCCCATGTTTATCTCCTTCGGGTCGCGATCTACAGCAGCGTGATCAAACCGGACCTATCGCGATATTGTGCCAATTGGGTGGGTCTTCAAGGGCTAAAGAGATTGTTAACGAGGTTGTGATGGCTCTGAAGGCTGGTGTTGAACCGGTTCGGGTTAATGGTGGGCTTGGTGGTGCTTATTACTTTAGAAACAGTAGGGGTGAATGTGCAGCCATTGTGAAACCCTCTGATGAAGAGCCTTTTGCGCCCAACAACCCGAAAGGGTTCGTGGGGCGGGCTCTGGGTCAGCCCGGGTTGAAACGGTCTGTTCGGGTTGGTGAAACGGGCTTTCGTGAAGTGGCTGCTTACCTTCTTGATCATGACCATTTTGCTAATGTACCTCCTACTGCACTTGTTAAGATCACTCACTCTATATTCAATGTTAATGATGGTGTTAGTGGAAGTAACAACAGCAGTAAACAAGATAGAAAGAAGAAACATGTTTGTAAGATTGCTTCATTACAGCAGTTTATCCCTCATGATTTTGATGCTAGTGATCATGGGACCTCTTGTTTCCCGGTATCTGCTGTTCATCGTATCGGTATACTAGATATAAGGATCCTTAACACCGACCGCCATGGCGGAAATCTGCTTGTTAGAAAGGTTAATGGCAGTGGAAAGTTTGATCAACAGGTTGAACTCATACCTATAGACCATGGTCTTTGTTTGCCAGAAAGTTTAGAGGATCCGTATTTCGAGTGGATCCATTGGCCGCAAGCTTCAATTCCGTTTTCAGAAGATGAACTCGACTACATTGAAGCACTCGACCCGTATCGTGACATAGAGATGCTTAGAAATGAGCTTCCGATGATTCGTGAAGCATGTTTACGGGTGCTGACCCTCTGCACCATTTTCCTGAAAGAGGCTGCTGGTTATGGTTTGTGTTTAGCCGAGATCGGTGACATGATGACCCGTGAGTTCAGGCGTGGCGAAGAGGAGCCCAGTGAGCTTGAGGTTTTGTGCATGGAGGCGAGACGGGTGGTAGCTGAGAGAGAAAGAGAACTGCTCATGTCGTCTCCTAAAACCAAGCCTCGAGAAGACGGTTTTCAGTTTGAGATCGAGTGTGATGATTCTGAAATCCTCGTGAACCCGATTCTCCCGTTCCAGTTTGGATACGGGAGAATCCCGCTTGGTAAACTGGAAGAAGAAGATGAACACGATGAAGAGCACGCGCTTCCCGTGTCACCAAATGTACCTTCGGTGCCGAATCTATCGATGTCGTTGAAGAAAAACTTAAGTCTAGGTGACTCGTCAGCTGGGCGCCGGAGCGCGACTGAGCAGCTGCCCCCAAGCGCTAGCTTCGTAAAAGTGGCGGACATGACTGATGACGAATGGGCTATGTTTTTAGATGAGTTTCAGGGGTTGTTGCACCGTGAGTTCATGGAGCGTAAGCCGGGGGGTGCGGGTCAGAGGCAGAGACAGAGGCTGGGCACTTCTTGCCAGTTTTAGGATCGTTACTTAGTCGTGTTTACGGGTTGTATGAGGTAGAGTTTTCATAGGTTGACTTGAAAGTGCGGTGTTTGTTTACGGTTTAGGGTTTAGCGTTTAGGTGCTTTTTTTAATTACTTCGGTCCTCGTGGACTTGTTTTATAAATAATTTGTAGTATATGAAAAAGAGATGAAAGAATTAGATGGTGGTGTAAAAAGTATAAATTTGGAACTTGTGGCTTTGTGATTTTCTGTTTGTAACAAAAGTTTATCTCACTAGTTTTTGAAAATCATGAAAATATTCCAAGTATAGTGTAAGATTATTTAAGCCGGTGGTATACACTTATAAGTTAAAAAAATTTTTAATTTCTAGAATGCAATTTGATGATGAGAAAATGAAATTTGAGGTCGAGCCAATGGACAAGTCATTTACCTACTATGTTCTTATCATATGACAAGTCAATAACGAGATCCATACGGTATTAAGGGTCAAACTATATGTCCTTATATGTGTTTAAACAAGTATGTTTTAGCGATCAAAATTTTTTGCCCTTGGGTAGCAAATGTCAGTTACAAAGATACATGTTCAACTCTTCAGGTATTAAATGGTTTTGTCCTTAAAATACATCAATAAATAGTTGTGAGCGAAGTAGAGATAAATATTACTATTCAATCTTTAAATTTAAGACATACTGTTTAACATTTAAAATATTTTTAATATTTTTAAAAGTGTTTATGAGTGAAGGAGAGGGTAAATATAATGATAAAAGTACACAAAAATATTATTTAATTGAAAAGATGTGAGAAAAAATAATATTTTTAATGTAATTATATAGATAAATATAAGAAATTATTTATGAATGCTTACTAGGAGATAGATATGCCGTTTAAAAAAATTATTTTCATGAGTGTATTTATTTGGAAATATGTTTGAGTGTTAAAGGAAAAGAAAAAAGAGAGAAAACTTTGAGTATGCATAATTACATATCAACTTATTTAGCAAGATTGGGTTGTCCAACGGACTACCACATGTCATTAGCCTATTGGTTTGTTTAAATATTTTTTTTCGCTTCTCTCCGGTTTCTTTTATGTATATATATGTTCGTTTCGAGACATGACACAAAAATTGGATGTGGCCAAGATGGTTAGACGTGTTATTTGGATGCAAAGTCGTAGGTTCAAATCCTATGATTTGTATATTTTTCTTGGGTTTTTTTATATTTCTTTTTATAAATTTTTTTCCTTTAAATTATTTTTTAAAATTATTAATTCGTAACGTTTGATGACAAAGAAGATAAAATAGTGATGGAAGTGTGTGTGAGATGGGACGAAAGAATATAATTATGAAAATCCTTATGTCATGATTTTGTAAAACATATCCCCTTAAAACAAACCCTATCTATCACTTTTATATTTATACTTTTGACCTAACATTCTGTATGTGATATGATGGTCAGCTGTAAAGAGTAAAGAGAAACCTAACAGGATTATTGTGGGGCATTTATGGACATATAATAAAACAAAAAATAATGTATGCGTTGTTCCTTATATGACAAGACGTTCTGTATATATCCCTAACACTTGGCCAAATTCCAAATATAATTCGTCCTAGTAACACGGTACATGTTACATAATCATGGGACTCGGGGTTCGGTACGTTGAGTTAAACGGACAATATTATTGATAAGTAATCATTAGAGGATTCAATTAGAAACTACCTATAATTAGATTATCACCAACTTGTATGGATATAGCCTTGAATCACGTGTGACAAGATTTAATACGATGTTTATTTTTCTCTCGTAGCATTATTCTCTACATAAAGTATACGATAATCAATACATTTATGCTAGCATGAACTTGATATGGCTTTCTCTTTCTATTCCTTTGGATAATCAATGGTGATTATCTTGAAAGTATTATCGAATTAACTATACTATTTAACATTGTTGTACACACCAGGGTGCAATCTGCAATGTTTTATTAGAGGTGTTACAATAGTTAGTACCCTAGTATCCAATCCTGTAAGCTTTGCTCAAATATTCATAATAATTTGAATAGATGTTATAGTTGATATTCTGATAGTAACATGTCACTTTTTAATCTAAACAGGTTAAAAAGAGTGACATATTTTATATTTGATTAATTGATTTGATAATCAAGTAATGTTGTACACACAAATTAATATCCAAAGACTACTTGTACACAAAGAATAAAGTTGAAGTATTTAGGTTCTTTTGTCCAAAGCAACGAAAAATAGACTGTGATGTAGTTCATCGACTAGAGGCGGGTTGGTGCAAGTGGAGAACAGAGTCGGAAGTATTGTGCGACAAAAGATTTTCAACAAAACTGAAAGGGAAATTCTATAAAGTGACAGTTCGACAAGCCATGTTTTAGGAACTGATTGTTGGCCCATCAAGAAATCTCGTGTGCGATAACTAGAGGTGGCATAGATGTGGATGTTAAGGTGGATATGTGGACACACAATGGTGGATCGGATAAAGAATGAGATATTTAGAGAAAAGCTAGGGATAGTGTGTAACCCGAATAAAATTAGAGAGCAAAAATTGAGATAGTTTAGTCATGTGACGAGGAGATAGAAGATGGTGCCGATCAAAATCGTAGAAAACCTCATCGTAGAGGGGAGGATGAGCAGAGGAAGACCCAACCTGAATTGGGATGAGAGGATTAAGCATGATTTAATAGAGTTACACATCTCTAAGGACATGATCGAAAATAAGAGGTCGTGGAGAAGAAGGATTAAGGCTATGAACATCTAGGGGAGACCTTTCTAGTAAGTAGTATAGGGTTTGTGCTACCTAGGGGTGTCTACACCCTTATTTGTCCTATTTGTACACTTTGGTGCTATCTAGATCCACTTTGCTTAGTTTGTGCCCATGCTCCTATCTCACTTAGACTAGCATGAGTGTGAGATTGTCTTGTTTCCCACACTTTGATCCGCTTAGTTTTATTGTGTGTTGTATCTTTGTATGCTTTCATATTTGTATCATATGATATCTTAACCTCACTCTTTGTTGTATTTTTATATGCTTTGTTCATATTGCATGATAGTTTAGTCTCACTTTGTATTGTATCTTTGTAAGTTTTCATATGGTAAACTAGTTTAGGATATGCTTTATTTATGTTTGCTACCTCATTATGGGCATCTTACTGATGGTATGCTATCTTAGTATATGATATATGTTTTAATAGTATGTGCCAAAATGTATGAAGCTGAGTGTCTCAATGAAATCAGTTTCTTTTTCTTGCGTCTCAATGAAAGCGGTTTCTATTTCCCTTCAAAAAGAGGAAAAACTAAAACTTGCCTTCACCCTAACTCTTCCAAAAGCTACAAATAATAATGATTATGAGTTAGATCTATTAAGTATGTTTGTTTGTATAATCAAGTAAATAAGAAAGTGGTTGGTGGATCTAGTGATCATATACAGTCAAGCCTACGTTGGAAAGTGGATAATCATAAACATATGTTATTTTTAGCATGACCCCTCTTCACCTATTTTAAACCCCACATACATCACATCATCATTATCTTCAGCATCATGTATGGTGTTCATAATTTGACCAAAAGGTCATGGTTAATGACTTAATGGGTGGCAGTCTAATCTCTAAGACTTTAATTTGACATGCTTTTGTAATTTAGTGCAAGTTGTAAAGGGTTAGTCGGGGTTCACTTCAAGGTGGGCTTTGGCTTAGAAATTAAGTGAAAACGATATGAGGGACTGAAAGTGACATAAACAAATAATATGGGGCCCTATCTTCAGTCTTTAGGATTATGTCATTTATGAGTGTTTTCTTGTTTCTTTTATGGTCCTGATATGATTACGATATATTCATATGCACCCCTTCATGTATAGTAAAGGTCATAGATAGAAGTCATGCGGAGTGGGTGGGGTTGGGGTTATCCTTTTTTTTTTTTCCTTCTTCTCTCTTTCTCTCTTCAATCGTTATCATATCAGTTTTTAAATATCATTCATTTTAAAAGCATACCCAAATGATATGTTTATTTTTATAATTACTCTCACATTTTATTATAACAATATAAGTTTGTCATTGTTATTGCGGGTAGACCTACTTTTGTCCATCGTAAAACATCTTTAAGTAAACATAACAAAAACATCAAAAATTTTGAAGGATGAAAGCAAGCAATGAGTGATTTGTCCTCAGGTATCCATGTTATTGTCTCCTTCATCCTTGGGACACTATACAATCCTATATCATGAATACCCTTAGACAATGATGACAATTGGAGTGGGTAGATGAGATTTAGGGTGGCATGTTAAATTGTTGACACTACCAATATGTTTATTTGTGTTAAAGAGATTAACGATAACCCGAACTAACTTAAATTTATGTAGCTCAAACACATGTTTAGTCTATTTATCTAAGTGATCTAACTAGGTTGCGCAATTGTTAAGGGCTTGTAGCAAGTTGTAAAAAAGTTGTAAACTTGGTAAATAGATTGAGGTGGTAAACACGTATGACCCATAGTTCACCCCGACATCTTCCTCATAGTCAATTCATCACCTCTACCCTACCCTCGAGAACCACACATCATCCCTTCACACTCCTTTGCTTTTCGTCAATAAAAAGCAACACACACAGCCGAAACCTTTAACAACTGACTTAGTACCATCTTTATCAGACATTCAATCTTACGCAAAGTCAGATACTAACCTTGTTTCGCCCACATCATCTTTGTCAATCTCAATCTAACCATAATCAACGAAATTAGAAAAAAAGCAAATCAACTTTAGCATGAGTGTTCATGCGACTTCAAGAGATTCACATAGTCGAATGAAGAATAAAATTACAATGATGCTTTTAATGGAGTTAAATAATGTTTGTCACTAATAACAAAAACAATAAAAAAAACATCTATGCATAAATGTGATGTCATTTTTACATGAAGAAATGTCAACACAAAAAATGTTTACTAAGGAGTAGGGGCCAACTCGACATTATTATCTTTTGAACCAACAATTAGGTATTTAGGTTATCAAACTACAAATATAAAGTTTTTAAATATCTTTAATGATTATATAGTTTTCTAACAATAACCACGTTATAACATTTGAAAATTACTTGTTTCTAACAAGTATAACAATGACGTTATAAATATTTAATAATATGGTATGCTTCTGAATGATATTCCTTAAAAAAAAACCTATGTTTGTAATAATTCAAAATGAAAAATATCAATAATTTATTTATTAGTAAGAGCTAAGAATCAAAGATCATTTTCTAATACATAAAACATTTTTCTAATGACTAGTTAAGCCCATCTGATTGTCACCTACAAGACCATCAGTCACAGAAAGCCCAAAGTGGTCAGGTCCTAAAACAGTAAAGCCACACATGCCTAAAGGGCTGTTTGGCAGCCTCTTAATGGTTCAGATGTCTGAATGATTCAGCACTTAATGGTTCAGACTGTTTGTTTCGCGAGCAAATGTCTGAATGGTTCAGGCATTTGCCTCTGAATGGTTAAACATTATACTAATGCTGAATGATTAAGAGGTCTAATGCTGAATGGTTAATAACTCTTATCTGAATTGATCAGACATTTGTCTTTGAATAGTTAAGCGATATACTAGCTCTTAATGGTTCAGACCTCTTAATGGTTCAACACTTAATGGTTTAGACCTCTTATTGGTTCAGCACTTAATCATTCAGATATTGCCAAACAACCCATAAGCCATGGATCAATGATCATTGGGTCCAGATGCAGTTGGCAAACCCGTCTCACGATAAGAGTTAAAACCCCTTTAAAGATTATATAATTTTTAAACTATATAGTAGTAATTAAGATAGTCCTAAAATAAGGTACTATTATTGAAAAGGAATTAAGTATTAATCACTTTATAATTGATCATATTTTAGTCATTTTGAACAAATTGGTGAGTGAGCTAAAGAGCTATTATGAAAGTAAGTTTAAACTCAGCTAATTTTTAAAAGTACAATATTATCATGTAAACATTTTTCAGTAGGAATTTATTTCTTATAAAATACATGTAAACTCTAAAAAGTTTTTAATAATTGATTGTCTGCTTAAATAATATAGTAGTGATATTTACTAAATCTTCTATGCCTAATAATTAAGTAACGAGGTGCGTCAAATGTCATAATTTTGCAAGCCTAAATATTTTTTTTCCAACAACTCTTCTTTCTATTTCTTAACTTAATCAAAACTAGTTAAAAATAGAGTAATAGTTAGTAAATTATGTGAGGTGGTTGACTTCAAATATATTAAATTATTAGTTGGTAGCTTATGAAAAGAGAACTATATAACTAATAAGGCGTTTCAGTCATATCTTATATTAAAATATCTCTGATTAAATCTTGATATTAACTATTTGATAAATCTTTTATTCAATCCGTCTAAAACATAAGTTTATAACCTGATCGATTTATGTATCAAGGGTGTTATTAGTGATCGTGTCATATTGTCAAGTTAAAGTTGATAAAGTCTACACTAAGGACATATTTAAGTCATGTAATCTTAACACAACTCACGTAACTCGTTTATCTAACAAGTTGCTAAGTAATAAACAAGTACTTGAGTAATGTAAGTCTTTGTAAATCATGATCATCTTGAAAACGAGTTTAACGAGCAACAAACACTGGATAGTTTGTAAACCAATTGTAATAAAATAGAACAATAAAGAAGAAAGATGACAATATGTTAATGCTAAAAGATAATGGTAGCAAGACAATGAAGAAAGATAATACAATGACAGTGAATAAGAAGAATAAATATGACAAATTTGGGATTACGAAGAAGGTTATTAGAATTAAAAAAGACATATTCAAAAGGTTACTATGAAGAATGTTAGGATCAGAAAAAAAATTATTGGATGTCATGTATTAGTATTAAAATGTTAGGATGGTTGATTGTATCTTCTTGAATACAAATATGCAGACGAAGAATTTATATATAAAACAATATACATAAAATATTCTAAAATACCTAGCAATGTATGATTATCTATTTATCATATACAATGTATGTATAAACCATGTACAAGAACTTGTAAAGTGTATACCTGATGTTTGATTTAATTTTTTTTCACGTAGGGTTCAGAAAGAAACCGGATTATAAAATGATATGATGTACATAATCTTGCCCAGCAATGTTATGCAATAGTTTGTTTCTCACGACAGACGAGAAGAATAATAAAAAAGTGTTGCTAAAAAGCTTTGTGTAACCTTAATCCAAGCTATTCTAAAATCCATGACCTCAATTTTAAGTTTTACCTACATGTGAAGTCGTCCTACATCTATCGTCCCCCCAAATCTAAGCCCTTCTAAAACCCTAATCCGTTTTGTCATCTCCAACCCTCATTGCTTGTGATGCAATTGCCACCAGAAACACATCCTTTTGATTCAATTACTATCAATTCATGCTCCATTGCATCCGACATCAATGTCGATCACTCCTTCGTCGACCTTTTACACCACTAAACCCTTCAACCCTCGTCTTCACTAAATCTTCATCACTAACATCTGCACAAGCCCTTCAATCAGAACCCGAAACCTCTTCATCCGCTGCAAACTTCTCCTTCCGTTATGGTATCGTCCCAATTATTAAACTATCGTGTGGCTCTGGGGTGAAATCTGACGGTGTGAAAAGTAGGTTCAGAACCCTTGTTTCGGGTTTGAATTGTGGTCAAGTAGATGAAGTTATCGATTATTTGCGAATGAACGACCCTGATTCTGCCGTGGAGTTGTTTGAATTGTTGAAGAATGAGTATGGTTTTAAGCATTCGAGGAGTTCTCAGTTTGTGATTGCTCATGTTTTGGCTGGTCAGCGACGACTTAAGTTGCTGCGTTCGAATTTCATGCTAATGCTGCAAGAAGAAGGTAGCTGAAGTTGAAATTTTGAATTTGATTAGTTGCATCAGGTTACGGATGTGAGATTGAAAATTTGAGTTCTCAAATTGCCAAAGTTTTGTACTTTGATTCGCAAGATATCATCTTACCGCCTTATGTAGAAATCGTCAATAATACGCAACATATAGCTAACTTGATACATTTAAACTGCAGATCAGCTTTCAGGCTTATAAGGATACATAAGTGCTCCAGTTGCATCATTTTTCACCTGAATTTGCTCTAATATTTTTAAATAGTAGTGGTAAACTATACTGGGATAGTGGGATTTTTAGGTTTTAGAAAACAGAAGCAATAAGCCTCATTCTTATATGCTATTTCTTTAGCGGTTAGCGAACAATGAGTGTCCAATAATTTTGTCTTTAATAGATAGAAATAATGTCTTCTATATGATACCCTTATTCATGTTAATTTACATGTAAATTTATTTATTGTTCTTATAGGTTCCGGCTCTGGGCCTTCTCTTTGTGAGCTGCTTTCAGTTAACTTTAAGTCTTGGAAAGAAAATGCTATTGTTTGGGACATGCTGGCATTTGCTTACTCTAGATCTGAAATGGTGCATGATGCTCTTTTTGTTATGGCCAAGATGAAGGATTTGAATATCCAGCCTTCAATATTGACATACAACAGTTTATTATATAACTTAAGGCACTCGGATATTATGTGGGATGCGTACAATGATATGAAAGATAGTGGAATCGGTGAAAACAAACAAACAAATTCAATTCTTGTAGATGGTTTGTGTAAGCAATCCTTAATGCAAGAAGCAGTAACCCTTCTTCATGAATCCGAGCATGTTGCTTCATTTAATACCATAATGTCGAGTTTCTCTAAAATGGGGTTTGTAGATGTTGCTCAATCCATTTTCTGTTTGATGCTGAAATTTGGAGTACAACCCGATGCATACAGTTATAATATTCTTATTAATGGTTTATGTTTAGCGGGTTCTATTGAAGATGCATTGAAGTTAACATATGACATGGACAAACATGGAGTTGAGCCAGATGCAGCAACATACAACACAATTTCTAAAGGTTTTCGTGTACTTGGTAAGATAAGTGGGGCATTAAAGTCTATTCAACAAATGCTCACAAAAGAGGTAAACCCTAATAGTATCACATATACATTACTTATATGTGGGAATTGCCAGGCTGGCAAAGTGGATGAAAGCCTTATTTTACGGGATGAGATGCTTTCTCAGGGATACCAGTTAAATTACATCTCTTATAGTGTTTTGGTAAGTAGTTTATGTAAAGTTGGGCGTGTTGATGAAGCTTTGTTTTTGCTTTATGAGATGGAAATAGTTGGATTAAAACCTGATGATGTTACGTACTCAATTTTTATTCATGGGCTCTGCAAACAAGGTGACATACAAAGGGCAATTCAAGTGTACACGGAAATGTGCACGAAAAGAGTTTTGCCAAATATTTTTGCTCAACGGGCCATTTTATTGGGCCTATGTGGGAGAGGTCCATTATCTGAGGCAAAGATGTACTTTGATATGTTAACGAGCAGTGACAGTAATCAGGACATTGTTCTTTACAATATCATGATCAATACATATGCAAAACTCGGTATGATTCACGAAACTGTGCAGCTGTACAATCAGATTGTAGAGAAAGGTATTGATTTAACTGTTGTCACTTTTAATTCTTTAATATACGGTTTCTGCATAGCTGGACAATTAACTATGGCAATGATGCTGTTTGATAACATTAAGGATTATGGATTAGCACCTACTGCTGTAACATACACCACTCTTATGAATTATTTCTGTGAAAATGGAAATACAAAAGAAATGTTTGATTTGATGCGGGAAATGGAAGCTAGTGGTGTAGAACCAACTCATGTCACATATACTGTAATTATAAAAGGTTTTTGTAAACAACGGAAGCTTCAAGAATCTAAGTTAGTTCTTGATTATATGTTCTCACTGGGTTTATATCCTGATGAAGTTTCATTCAACATTCTGATTCAACAGTTTTGCAAAGCGCGTAAAATTAAACAAGCTTTTGAGTTGCACGATGAAATGATATCACATGGTTTGAAGCCTGATGGGGTTACATATAATATTCTTATTAATGGTTTATGCGTATATGGTGATTTACATGATGCTGATAAGTTGTTTTGGTATTTACGTGAGTACAATTTTGGATTAAAGAAAACTGCTTATATGACGCTTATTAAGGCACATTGTGTAAAGGGTGATGCGAATCAAGCAATGGTGGTTTTTTTAGAGATGGTGAAGATGGATTTTGAAGTAACAGTTAGAGATTACAGTTGTGTTATCAATAGATTGTGCAAAAGATGTTTAACAAATGAAGCAAAGGTTTTTTTTAGTATGATGTTTTCCACTGGTGTTCTTCCTGATGTTTACATTTATACAGTGTTATTGGATGCTTTATGCCTAGTCGGTGACCACCATTCAGTACATGAATTACTCCCTAATATGTTCAAATGCGGGTTGATGATTCTTGAATATGGTCAAGATATCAGTTAGATAATTTGTTGGAATTAGCAAGATTATCCCACTGATGGATAACAAGCTAGGTATTCATTTTTCATTGAGATTTAACCTCATGTATAGCTTCTTAAACTGCATATATATGTAAACAAAATTGACAGTGAAGTAGATAACACATTAATTTGACTGTAAACTTATATTGAGCCGAAATCAGAATTTTACCAATTTGCCTTCATGTGCCTGTAGTATTAGTTAGTGTAGTAGTTAACACATAATTATTCTTTGCATATGATGTTGATGATTAGAGGGGTAACTTCAACTCATTGACCTTGAAATGGATCATGTTGTGTTATGTTGAGCATCTACTTCCGATTGGTTTCTTGGGCTCAGTGTTAACTAATACCATTTTACTATTAATAGTTTTTGAAAGAGGAAATCTGGGAAAATGATATTAAGAAGATGAAATAAATATTGGAAAAGTCTCTTTATTCCCTCAGATACGGATAAGGTTTGCCTACATCTCACCCTCCGCAAACCCCATTTGTAGCCTTGCTATGGACGGGATATGCTGGGCATGGTTATGGTTATCTATGGCGTGTGCATGTCCTGCTAATGGATAATGCAAGCCATCATGGTTAAGTTAAATATGTTCAATTTCTTATGATGTCATTACTAGCGTGTGTTTTTGTTTGCCTTGAGGTTCTTTAAACAAGAATCAAGTTGTTAGCTTTACAAGTCGGTCTGATATCTAGTCAATCATCAAAATGTTTTGCTGGCTGTTCAAAAAAAAAAAAATCTAGTAATTCATCAATCAACCATTATTCAGTGCATTTGGATAAAACTTTGATTCTTCAGATTCTCTGCTTGAAGGAAAAAGATGGTGTGTTTATGAGCAGAAGACCTGTTTTAATGTTTGGCCTCTTGCATTAATCTTTCTGAAGCATTAAGAAGCTCATCTCCCAAGACTACCATATCATACATGCCTCTTCACCAGGTCCTAATTAAGGCAGATTATTTTAACTATTTTTCATTTTCACAAATTATATACTATGAAAAAACTAACGTGATGAATAGTAACATGTTAAATCCCAGCCATCCAATACTTTATCTACGGTGGCCGAACGAAGCATTCTCTTTGTCTGACACGTTTTCTATCTTATTACACGCGTAGGAAAAAAACAAAAAGAAAGAGAGAGATGTCAGGTGATAGAAATTGTACTCTCTCTCTCTCTCTCTTGTACCAGAAATAGAAATTGTACTCTCTCTCTCTCTTGTACCAGAAAAAGGTAGAGAGGGCCTTCTGATGATCGGTTCTTGGGGGTAACAGCCGCGGTGGTGATCGTTTGTGGAGATGGTTCGGCGGTTACACTCAGTTAGTGGTCCGACAACCTGCAAACTTCAATTTGAGATTTGATTTTAGCTTCTACACTTTTAATGGTTCGTCATTTCAGGTGGGAGAGGAAGACGAGCAGCCGAATTAAAGTGGAGCAGTGGCTCGAAGTCACAGCTGTCGACATTTTGCTCAGGCTTATCAAAGTGAGCCGTTACCTCATGGTTTTAACCAGATAATGGTTGTTGTTGTTGTCGTGCTCATCGCTCTAACGATTTCTTCTTCAATTGTTGGAGTAGCGGTAGCATCGCCGCCTTAACCTTCAACATAGTCTCTGTTGGGTACGATTTCTTTGAATTTTGTATCTTTCTATTCATATGGTTCCCTTTTATGGGGTATGCTTTCTTTGATTTTAGTTCTCAGTTTGGGTATCGTTTGGTTATTCATGGTGTTTGAAATGTTAAGTATGTGATGATTTATATGGCTTTTGTTCTCCGAAACCGTATTTTGCTTCATAGAGTACTTACATCTTTCGGTTTTTTGATATTTAGCTGTCACTGAAGTGGATTTGGCAAGATTTCGATTCACTATTCAGAGCTCATATTATCCCTGTCATAACAATTTATTGTCTTTATTTGTTACATAGCTTCGATTAAATAATCATTCATATCAATCTTATTTTTTTAATGTGTTTAGACATGGCTTTGGTTTTTCTAAATCACTTGTAAGAAAGTGTTGCTATTGCACTATCTGATGTATCTTGATTACATAAGTATGCTATCTAAAATGACTTTCAACCCTATGCATCATGAGATCGTGAATGATACTTAATTAGAAACCATAGTAACGATCTTTGTTTGCACACATTCTTATTAACTTTGTATAAAGGTGTTTAGATGTGTGACTAAAGTAATGTTGCAGTACTAAAATTTTGAGTGTTTAACAACCAATGGGTTCCTTCAATTTAGTATCAAATTATTTAACTATGATAATCAAGTCCTAATATTCACTCTCAAAAAAAGAAATCTAAACAGCCCAATTGTTTATCTTAGTATGGTTTAGATAGTTGAGGATTTATATTTGAAATAGGTTGATTTTTATAACTTTTGGTCATCTCAACAAGTTTACCATACAATAAACACCATAAAAATCAGAGCTTATTATCATTCAGTAGTTATGAAAAGATGTATACAATTGGTATTTAAAGACTCTTTCCTTTATCTGGCTTGAAGTGGACAGTTTCTTAACAAGAAGGCTACCTTTCTGTCAAAGAATAAAGCTACACAAATACATGGTTCAAGGTATGTTTTATATGATTTAAAGAAAAATCCTTTTCCTTTTTGCTATTAAATCTAAGTCGAAGTATATAACTTTAAAAATGTTTCTTTTTTTTTTTGCTCCAAGTTGAGAATTCTGATGGTTCTGTTTAGCTAAACCATAACGTGACCAAACAAACCTTAGGTCCAAGTTGAGAATTTTGGTGGTTCTGTAGCTAAACCATAACCGGACCGAACAAGCCTTAAAAAATAGGGTTACCGAAACCGATTAGTTTTAGAAATCCTATAATCAAATTTTTTTGCTAGGTTTTGGTTGCGGCTCATAACTGAACTGAACTGTATTATTCACACCCTGGCCGCTAACTAACATTTCAATTTCTCCAAAATTGTTAAATTGGTGAATCTGTTGTTTGATGCAGAGGCATCACAATTGAATACTAAAAGTGTGATCTCATCAAGGTAGTGCCTGAGTATCCTATTTATGAATCAAACTTGTAAAAGTATATATAATTTTAGTTTTATGTCTGTCCTTAACTCCATATGCCTTCATCTAGGTCTATTATGTAGGCATGTCACCTACTTTGCACTTTATTTATATGTGCATACCTTCTTTAATATGTTTAACACTTCAACTACTATCTTATTGTGTTAGATTCCTATATTTAGGTAAAAAAACATCTTTCAAATATACCGTAAACAAAGCCCCGTCACACTGCATATGTTAACAAAGGCCCCAAATCATCAAAAAAAATTACCTTATTTAATGGACTCTTCGACAATTGATCACAAATTTATCTTTGTGGGTACTCTTTGCTCCTGTTAAGTTGGTTTCCACTTTGAAAATTTGAACATGTGTTGTCTCCTCCCTACCCCGTAATTAATTCTTTGTTCATGTTGGCTCATTTAATTTTGGTTTGCAGGGATGGATGTAGGGTTTTTGTTGATGATTATTGAGGAGCCTTTCCAGGAAGGTTCTTCTTATAACTTTTTTTTTTTAAGTTTCCTGGCTTTTATAGTGGTTTTTAAAAGTGAGTCTCTAATGTCTTTGCCTACGTTAGCCTATATAATGTCTTTGCCTTCCAACCAACACTTATGTGCATCTGTAAAGATGTGCAGGTAAATTGCCTCAACGTGAATGAGCAGTTACCTTTCTGAAGTCTCATGTTCTTCTTGAATACCATCACAACAAGCCTCTAATCATTAGCAGGTGCACCAATGAGATGTTCTTTCTTTCTTTTTTTTTTATAAAATTATTACATATTTTGTTTACATATTTACTAAAATTTGTATAACTTTGCTAATCTGAGGTTCATTGGAACAAGCAAAGTCATCCAAGATCATTCCAGTAGCACATGTTAAATGACTTTTTTTTTTACTAGGTAAAACAGTGATGGTTGATCTCAAGAAGCTTGCGCAAAAATTTTGTGTTGCTCATCTCTTTGAAAAATCATACAAGGATTATTATTTTTATTAAAAAAAAGTATATATGCATGTATTTGAAAATACAACCTGTGAGTCATAAGGGTACCTTGACTACAATTAAGTTTTTGATGTTTCTAATTTTGCCTATAACGTGAAATAAACTCGCCGCGAAGCGCGAGGTGTTATCTACTAGTTTAATTTAAAAAGACGGGTTGACTTTTTGATATTTATTGCCCAATTTAAGTTGGCGTTCTTTTTATTTTTATTATTTATTATTATTGCAATATTGTATAATGGGTTCGTGTAATGTCATACAGCATTGTCTCTTTATTTCTTTTTGATTTTTTACCTTTTAAGATACATATTTGTAAACTCAAGAACACACTTTTTTTTTTGGATGCAAGATTATCCCACTGATAAATTTTACTAGCTAGGTACTGAACTGTCATTGGGATTTTACTCCATGTAAATGTTAGAAAATAAAATCTTCATTGAAATTTGAGAACCATATACTGCATATCAATTCTATTCTTGAGAATTAAGATCTTTTACAACCTTTAATCCTTGTGTTTAACAACAGAATCAAATTTTGTACAACCCCCAACGAACATGAACCAAGAAAATACATATTACATCTACGTGAACCAAATCAAAACAAACCTTAGTCTCCTTTGCAGAAAGTAATTTAATCCGAGAAATGAAGACCAAACGAACACCGAACACTCAACGATTGTAACCGAACGCAGTGAACCAAATTTTAACTTGGATGAATCTTAGAATCGTGACATATAACACTATCAGATTAAACCAATTGAGGGTACACCCAACGTTTAATCGGATAAGACTAAAAATTTTGAAACTTGAATTTTGGAATTATGAGAAGAAAATTTGTACCAGCGATGTTCTTCTTTTTCTTTCTTTTTGCGATGACCTAACCCCTTTTCCCTTTTGTTGACAGGTTATTAAAACCGTTCAAGGCATCAGATCCATCATGGATCTTTTAATAATTGGATCAAAATAAAACCCAAGTATATATTTAAGCCCAAGTGTTTTAAAATCATATATATTAATAATTGAAACCCAATTACGTAATAACTAGGCCAATTATTTAAAATATATAATCCAACAAAATTACAAAACATTAATAAGAAATAAACGAGCATGCACTCCCGCATCCCCTAACTCGTTCATAACTAATAATATTTATTAGATCATCTAGTTAATCCAATAACACTAAACTTATTGATAACACTAAAATTATCAATATTCCTCCTCCATTTTAGTGATATCCATGATTAACTTAAACAGCCTCTCACAACTGCACAAACTTATGCTTAAATGAAAATATCTGATGGATTGAATTTTCATATTAGTACATCACATTCAAATATTAGAATATCAGGGTATCACTATGGATTGAACCTTTACTATTCATTTAAATACCTGAATTGAATATACACACAAGTTTACAAATTCAAATATTCACTTGACACAATGTTTTACTAGCCTGTGTCCTAATCCTTCAAAGAATACATCGAAGCAAAGTCCAAGCTTCTTGAAGCGGCTAAACTTCATATTCTTATAGGTAGTTTCTTTTAATCTTGCACCTGCAAATGCAATTTGTCAAAGAAACTATTAAGAAGATATACTTCAACCTACTTTATCTTGCAGTCCGAACACAAACCTTGGGATGATTTGTTGATGTGTTCCAATTTCTACATGACAAGCTTTTCACATTGAATTCAGCATCTAACATTGTATTAGACGGGAATTGGGTGTCTTGACATAAGAAATTTAAATGGACTTTAAACCCATCCCTATAGCTGATCTTTTCACAAGATCTCTCCCTAACCCTTTTGTTAGGTGATCAGCCAAATTAAATTCAGATCTTACAAATTCAACAGATATCAAACCATTCATGATTAATTCTCTAATCATGCTGTGTCTAACACCTAAGTGTCTAGACTTGCCATTGTACACTTGACTATATGCCTTACCCAAAGTAGCTGCACTATCACACCTGATAGAGATAGATGATATCGGTTTTGGCCACAACGGAATCTCAAAGATAAGATTTCTTAGTCATTCAGCTTTTTTACCAGCTGCAGCTAAAACAACAAATTCAGATTCCATAGTTGAATTAGTTATGCAAGTTTGTTTCTTTGATACCCAAGAAATAGCACCACCACCAAGTAGGAATACCCATCCACTTGTAGATGAATGATCTTCCATATTTGTTATCCAACTTGCATCAGAGTACCCTTTTATAACTGAAGGAAAACCCGAATAACACAAACCATAGTTTATAGTTCCTTTCAGGTACTTAAACAACCTATTCACAGCTTGCCACTGATGTGTGCTTGGATTACTAGTAAACCTACTTAGTTTTCCTACAGCATAAGATATATCAGGTCTTGTGCTTATCATAGCATACATCAAACACCCAATAGCTTTTGAATATTCCAACTGTGAAATAGAATCACCTTGATTAGGCATAAGCTTGATATTAGGATCTATAGGAGTACTAACTAGAGAACAATCAAAGTAATTGAATTTCTTCAAAACTTTTTCAGTGTAATGAGATTGTGTCATTAATATTCCATTGTTGTTTCGTATTATCCTTATACCAAGGATAACATCCGCCTCCCCCAAATCTTTCATATCAAAATTACAAGATAAGAATTTCTTTGTTTTATCAATCTGATCTAGGTCAGTACCAAAGATCAACATATCATCCACATATAGACAAATAATTACCCCTTTGCCAGAGGAGTCAAATTTGCTATAGACACACTTATCTGCTTGGTTCAAAAGAAGCCCATTAGATAAGATGACCTCATCAAATTTCTGATGCCATTGTTTAGGGGCTTGTTTTAGACCATATAGTGATTTGATGAGTTTACATACTTTGTGTTCCTGCCCAGGTAAAACAAAACCC
This sequence comes from Flaveria robusta, assembly GCA_025506415.1. Lineage (NCBI taxonomy): Eukaryota > Viridiplantae > Streptophyta > Magnoliopsida > Asterales > Asteraceae > Flaveria > Flaveria robusta. The sequence continues at coordinate 23,953,237 of CM046476.1, read as the reverse complement.
TCAGGTTGTTTCATGTATACCTCTTCATCCAGTTCACCATTCAGAAAAGCAGTTTTCACATCCATCTGATAAATTATCAGTTTATGAATTGAAGCTAATGCAATTAACAACCTTATAGTGGAAATCCTAGCAACAGGAGCATATGTGTCAAAGAAATCAATTCCTTCCTTTTGTTTAAAGCCTTGGATTACCAATCTGGCCTTAAACTTGTCTATGCTACCGTCAACTTTCATTTTTCTTTTAAATATCCATTTACAACCCAAAGGCTTACACCCAGGTGGTAAATCAGTCAATTTCCACGTATTATTTTGCATGATAGAGTCCATCTCATCTTGGATTGCCTCTTTCCAGAAAGCAACATCTCGAGATGCCATTGCTTCATTGTAAGTCTTTGGATCCTCTTCGATATTGAAACAATATTGATACTGACATCCAATATCACTCCTGGACTCTTCAACCAAGTAAAGATGAAAGTCAGAACCAAAGGACTTAGCCTTTCTTGTTCTTGTGCTTTTCCTTAGTTCAGAAGGAATAGATGCACTATCAACATTAATGGATGTTTTAATAGAATCAACAGCTATATTCTCAACACGATCAAGAATCCTAGTTTGAGAATTGTGGATGATTTCTTTTGGCTTAGGCACAGAAGTGAATCTTTCTTCATCAAAGATAGCATCCCTTGATTCTATGACAGTGTTTACAGACACCGAGTCATTAGGTTCTATAACATAAAACCTATAGGCTTTTGAATTTTCAGCATAGCCTATGAATATACAGTCTATTCCTTTCTCACCCAAGTTCTTTCGTTTAGGTTCAGTAAGACGAACAACAGCTCTACAACCCCAAACTTTTAAATAGTTTAAAATAGGAGGCTTCTTTTTCCATAACTCATAAGGAGTAATTTTGTTCCTTTTGTTGGGAGTTCTATTTAATAAGTAACATGCAGTTAGCATAGCTTCTCCCCAAAATCCATCACTCAAACCAGAATATAATAACAAAGAATTGACCATTTCCTTTAATGTTCTATTTTTCCTTTCAGCAATACCATTTTGTTGTGGTGTATAAGGAGCTATAGTTTGATGTATTATTCCAGTGGACTGGAAGAACACTGGATCATAATACTCCCCTCCCCGATCAGTTCGAAGAGTTTTAATTAGATCGCCATGAAACAACTCAACTTCTTGTTTATAAACTTTAAATTTATCAAGTGCTTCATCTTTAGTGTGAACAAGATGCACATAACAGTATCGTGTTGCATCATCTATGTAAGTAACTACATATTTCTTATTACCAAGAGATGGTGTGCTATGAAAGTCACATAAATAAGAGTGAATAAGTTCTAATACCTTGGATTACCTCTTAACATCCTTAAATGGTTTTCTAATGATCTTAGTTAATTTACAGGTGTGACAATTATTATCATGCATATCAAAGGCAGGTATCAAACTCATTTTTGACATATCTTTCATTCTAGAGAAATTAACATGACCTAATCTAGCATGCCATAACTTAGATATATAATCTACCTTGCTAGATGAAGAAGAAGCAATACACACAGATTCATTAGCGAATGGAACATGAATATTAAGCTTAAACATACCATTAGATAAGTACCCAAATCCAACAAAGGTTCCATGTTTAGATAAGATAAACTTATCTGACTCGATGACCTGTGTAAAACCATAGTTGTTCAACACAATTTCAGACAAGAGATTCTTTCGAATCCCTGGTACATACAATACACTATTTAGTATTAATTGTTTTCCAGAAGTAAATACAAGTTTAACACTTCCAATTCCTTTGATAGGCTCAGTTGCCACGTTTCCCATTCTTAACACAGATCCATCGTCAATTGGTTTGAGATCATCAAACCACCTTAGATCCTTGCACACGTGACTTGTAGCACCCGAGTCTACCCACCACGCAATTTCATCATCCTGAACATAGAACGATTCAGAAATCAAGGAAACATAATTTTTAATAGAATTAGAAATGGAAACAGGAAACAAACCTGGTTTCACATTCGGGTCTTTTGACCCACTTGGACCGGCTATATTAGCCTTACTTCCGCCTGACATTTTCACTCGACAATCTTTCTTGAAATGCCCCGGTTTTCCACATCTCCAACAAGCAAGTTTTGCTTTCTTAATGGGATGTTTGTTGTCACTATTAGACTTGCGTTTATTACCCTTGAACTTGTTGAACTTTTTGAAATTCCCATCATCTTCAACAACATTAACCGAAGATGATGCTGGGTTTTTACCCTTGGTTTTATCAACTTCTTGAGCCCGAAGTGATTCCTCAATTCGGATATGACTACCTAATTGAACCAAGGTCAGATCCTCTTTTTGATGTTTGAGAGTATGTTTAAAGTCTTTCCACAAAGGTGGAAACTTGTCAATTATGCTCGAAACAGAGATTGACTCGTCCATATGCATATCATGTTGTGCATATTGACCCAAGATATGCAACAACTCATTATACTGTTCCATTACCGGCCTAGAATCTGACATTTTGTAATTATTAAAATTACTTACAAGGAATTTCTTGCTTGATGCATCCTCAGCCATGTATTTAGCTTCAAGAGAATCCCAGAGATCTTTAGCAGATTCCGCATTCTGATACACGTCAGATAATGAGCCAGTCATTCCATTGAGTATGTGACCTCTACAGATATAATCGTCGTTTTCCCACTTAAGTCTCCTTCTCTGTTGATCTAAGGTTTCATCTTCCCCTACTTCCGGTATTGGCGTTGAAAGTACATATGCAACCTTAAGTGTCGTCAACAAGAAATGCATCTTCTTTTTCCATCTCCTAAAGTCTTGACCCTCAAATTTTTCCAATTTGGCAAACTTACTAGACATATCCCGAACCGATTCCCCACTCGCCATTTGAATCAAATTTGAATATATTCACACCCAATAGCAACGGATGATCAAATAGAAATTGATTTCAAACCCACAACCAAATGATTCCAACAATCGATTGTAAACAGCAGCAGCACAAATCCAATCACGTTTCAGTGGATTAGTTCAACCCAAATTGCAGAATATCTAACTTACAAATTGGTTTAATCTTTGTTAGAAAAATAAAATCTTCATTGAAATTTGAGAACCATATACTGCATATCAATTCTATTCTTGAGAATTAAGATCTTATACAACATTTAATCCTTGTGTTTAACAACAGAATCAAATTTTGTACAACCCCAACGAACATGAACCAAGAAAATACATATTACATCTACGTGAACCAAATCAAAACAAACCTTAGTCTCCTTTGCAGAAAGTAATTTAATCCGAGAAATGAAGACCAAATGAACACCGAACACCCAACGATTGTAACCGAACGCAGAACACCCAACGATTGTAACCGAACGCAGTGAACCAAATTTTAACTTGGATGAATCTTAGAATCATGATATATAACACTATCAGATTAAACCAATTGAGGGTACACCCAACGTTTAATCGGATAAGACTAAGAATTTTGAAACTTGAATTTTGGAATTATGAGAAGAAAATTTGTACCAGCGATGTTCTTCTTTTTCTTTCTTTTTGCGATGACCTAACCCCTTTTCCCTTTTGTTGACAGGTTATTAAAACCGTTCAAGGCATCAGATCCATCATGGATCTTTTAATAATTGGATCAAAATAAAACCCAAGTATATATTTAAGCCCAAGTGTTTTAAAATCATATATATTAATAATTGAAACCCAATTACGTAATAACTAGGCCCAATTATTTAAAATATATAATCCAACAAAATTACAAAACATTAATAAGAAATAAACGAGCATGCACTCCCGCATCCCCTAACTCGTTCATAACTAATAATGTTTATTAGATCATCTAGTTAATCCAATAACACTAAAATTATTGATAACACTAAAATTATCAACAGTAAATGCAGATCTTCTTCAACTGTCTTTATGTGTTTATATCTAAGTGAGAAGTCAATATAGTTTATAATATGCTTGGCGTCATACATCAAGCAATAGGCTTTTCATTTTAGTGTGTGCTGCTCACTGCTGCATGGATGCTCATCATCTATATGATCAATTTATTCACTTGCATACAAAATTGCATGAACATCATTAACTGGCACTCAATTTCCTATTTTTAGCGGCTTTAGTATCTTTAAAGCATAATCTTTAGTTGCTTGACGACTGTTATTGATGATTCTTATGATCACAGTAGTAATATTCTATGATTCTTTCCTAAATTGACAAGCATCATCTCGTCTCATGCTGAAGCGCTTGAAATGGAATGGAGCTCCATTTATAAACTATGGCTACCGGCTGATTGTTAAGTAGGAAAGAGGCTTATATGGAATGGTAATATTCTCATAATACTTATGTCATATTTACACTTCCATCAGTTTGATTCTCTTTCCTGGTTAAATGCATATCCTTTGATTCAATGGTTGCTAATGTGCAGCACATATAGACATGGTGTAAGCAAACTTATCATACTGCAATTTACGGGGATAGATGTGGCACATGAAACAAGTTTTAGTAATTAATTAATTAAGAACTTTTGAACTGTTACTTGTTACTAAGCACCATAAACCGTGTAACCACTTTGAAAACACACATCCAAAAAAAACATCCTCAACTCCCCAAGATTTTAAGTGAGACTTGAGATTGCAATTTTTATTTTTGGGTTATTGCTAATTTTCAATCTTATTTTCAATTCCAAATGAATGGATGCCTTTTTTTGTGGTTCAAAGCATTCTTTCATATGGGATTGTTGACCTTTTATTGCATATTGTGAGTTAATAGTTGCTGATGTGTTTGTTATGCAGGCACAAGCATTGGGACCTTAGCGCACTTGTTCTCCTTACACTATCAAAGCCGTAGATTAGGGGTTCAAACCCTCGCTCCAGTGGTTTCCCTCAAACCCTACAAACAGCTCTACTATGTGTTGGATTTTTTTTAATATGTTTCGTTTGGTTTTGTTATGTAGGCAGAATGGTCAAATCTCAAGGATTGCCCTGACAAGAATGAGAATTGAAAAAAGTTTTATTATATTGCTTTAGGTTCCCGGTGCCTTCAGGGTGGTAATTTGTCATTCACTGCTCTATAATTGAGTTCCAACATATCAACTTTGTAGAATATTAAGAGGTCCTTAAACCGTTATTGAAATTCAAATTCAAGAAAGAAACTATACTAGAGTTTTGTCAGGTTCAGAGGTCTAAAAGAAAGAAACCATTAGAAGCACCTTTTATGAAGGAAGATAAGGATATGATGGATGGGTGAGATCATGGATACAAAGTGTATAATTCATAAGTTAGAAAAACATTCCACTGGCTACAGCAGTTGGAATTATGCAAGTGTTAGATTAATTTTATTTTTTTTTTCGGTAAAGAAAGTTTTTTTAGTTAGATTTTAGAATATTGCTTGTATAAGTGGCCATGTAAATGAAAAATTCTTCTTTTCCGTATGTTCGTATATGTTTCAACATCTTTAGTTTTACCCATTTCATTTTAATGCGTTCTGTTGCGGCCAGTTTGATATGTCTTATTTTTATTCACTATGTATATTTTGATATGTTTAATCTTTCTATATTTAAACCCTCTTTGTAGTTTTCTATACTTTAACTTGCTTCATTCTAAATTCGGATCAAATGCCCTTTCGCATTAATGTAATCAAGTTTTAAAAGCTTTTTTTACAGCTTTAACCTTTAAATATATAAAACTAGGTTAGTATCCCGTGTATTACACGGGTTGAAATAAATAAAATATTAAATAAATAGTAATAAAAATTATTAATTACAAAATGATATTTTTAAATATGATATGATTGAAATTACGTATGAGTAAATATTATAAGTAAAAAAACAATGATATTATTTTCTTTTAAATTTTATTTTAAAATTTTTAAATCTAAAAAAATTTAAAAATTCTTTCTAAATCACAATATTTTAAAATAATATCAATTTCTAAAAATTTCTTATTGTAACTTTGAATTTTAAATTTTTTTATGGTTCATAAAAAATTTAATTTCTAAAACATTGATTTTAAATATTTTATATTTTTAAAAAAGTTTGATATTTTAAAAAATTACTTATGTTATACAAAAGATTGTTTCTTTAAAAGTTACATTTATAAAAAGAACTATTTCTTAATTTATTAAAAACTATTTTAATCTCAAAATAATTAAATAATATAATTAATAGTTAATGTAAATATTTAATATGAGAGAGAAGCGGGAAAATTAGTATTAGGATGTCTAATATTATGACAAGTGGCAACTCAAAAGCTTCTTTTATTATAATAGATAGATGTGTTGCTATTTGCATCATACTATAAAACAACTTATTCTACAAACATTAAAAACTAGTCTAATTTTTTTAATTATTACTTAAACATTAAAAACTAACCTAATCATTCTTTAATGCACTCAATCATAATAAATCTTTAATATTTCCATCAGTTATTGCTCAAGTATTAAGCTATTTTTGGAGCAATACATATTTTAAAAATCAATTCATTATATAAGCTTACCTGATTATAAATGCAACTAGCAATTGGATCCGCGCGTTGCGGCGCGGCAATAACATTAGTATTAACATCAATGTATATACATAAGTGCAAATTATATTCATCAATAATTTGTAAACTCATGTAATCAACTGATCTGATCCTACTTACTCAGTTGCAATCATTTAGCTACTTCGGTTGCAATGTTGTATGCATATGTCATAGTTTATTCATGACAACCACAAAATATTTATAAAAAAAAAGCGGCCAACCGTTATTCAGGTTTAGTTGGAACAGAGCCTAACTTGATCACAAATCGAGCTAATGGAATATAATACCTCCATAATCATTATTCAAATTCTATGGAAGTTACATTCTTCAATTAACTTCCCTAAACTAATAATTGTTGCTTCCTATACTTTTTGCTTTGAGTCTCATATCATGCTACTTATATAATTCAAATGACAATATATTTACATCTAAACTAACCTAAAAAATGCTTGACCATAGCTTGCAGCCCTATGTAGTGTCTGTTAACAGATGTTCAAATTCATGACATGCAACAATGATGCCATGATGAGCGTACGTATCAAAATTTAATAATGATAATAAACATAGTAGCATAACATGTATGACTTCAGAAAATTTGCTATATGAACTCATAAGGTACTGTTTAAAGGTCTACAGAACACTATCCCAAGCTTTAATTTTCATTTGAAATAGTAAAATAGAAAGGTTTATTGTTTATAAGAACAATTTGAATATAATGGCTCTAGAGTCATTATGTATTTTTTTTATTTTTTTATTTTTTTTGTTTATGCCTTCCAATATATGCATAGCTATCTCACGGTTATGGATCATGTTACAAAGAAAAAAATAAATCCAAATTTAAGTACCGTTCGATTCATGAAACATGATTCATCATTTTCTTAATGTGTTTGTTTCTAAACCATAACAGAACTACCAAATCATGGTCAAATGAACATATTCCAAGTCAGAAGAAGGGTGTTCACGTCTATATCATAACGGGTAAAGCTTAAAAAAAACTAATATATCATAACGGGTAAAGCTTAAAAAAAACTAACATAAATACTAAACAAAAGGTAGATTAATTTAATGCAGAGTTTAAATGTAGAGATGATCATAGATATCACATATGTTGTCTGCTAAAGTCAAGTATCACATATAGATTTTAAACCATATTCACGAACATACATATCATGAGCAACATACAAAAGCCCAAAAACAACACAATCAAAATATTTTTTAACCAGATAAGTGGATTAACGTCCAATAATGGAAATCAATATATACTTTTTCTAGAACTACAAATTACATTTCACACATTGGTGTGAAATCAAGCAAGATGACCAATAGTTTCAAACTTTTGTTAGCAAGTGAAGTGCAAAACAACATATCAAGATAACACGTTAAAAAAGTTACCTCGGAGGTCATTAACCAAAGAAATCCGACTTCTTACAAAACTTCTATAACGGCCAAATCTTGAAGAAACAAACACAATAGGCCTGACTTCATATCAAACACAAACTATTGACTTCATATAAAAAAAAAAAAACAATCCATTGACTTCATATCAATAGACAAATTTCCAAATACAATCCATTGACTTCATATTAAAAAACAAATTTCCATATACAATCCATTGACTTCATATCAAAAAACAAATTTCCATATACAAACTATTGACTTCATATCAAACCTGTGGAATTGCTCATATGTCTCTTGATAGGAACCAAAATTGGTTTTTTCAACACATATACAAGTATACAACCATAGGTAACATGGGCAGAAAACCTGTAAAATACTTGAGAGACAATGACCTATAAAATGTCATAATTAATCTACGGTCTACCCAACCAGTGACCAAACCAAGTTGCCCTAATTTATTATACTTTCATCTTGCATAAAACAATACTTTATCAAAAGGTTTAGGTAAAACCTATGTTGTCAGAGAGGCAGGGCGCACTCAAGGCACATAAGCTTCGCCTGGAGGATAGGCACAAGGCGAAAAAAGGCACCCGATTTAGATAACAAATGTGCACTAATAAAAAAAACTGCATAATAATTCTTCAACTTTGGTGGTTCAGTTAAAATATTATGAAGTAAAAATATATAAGTACAAACAAATGAAATGGCAGAGATGATCTTAACAGGTTTGCACATTTAAGCACACTTATGTAAGGCTTCATCAAAACACCAACAAAAGTATAAAAATATACATATATTTGCTCACAATATAGTCTTTGTGACATGTTTTGAAGCATTTGTTAATAATTGCAAAAATGTAAAAACGTGTGTGAATTATGAAGTTAAAAGGCATAATTTTGACCGTTTATCCACAGCAAAGGGAAAACATTCGATCTCAAGTCAAACAATTATCATAAATACAATGCTAATAAACAACAATACCTTATGAGTTATGATTAACATTGATTGTAGATGGCATGCATATACATTCACAAATCAAATATAAAGAGGGAATCAGGAAACTCACAGGATGTAAAACTTGAGTGATCCCAAAAAACGAATGCAGGTGTTGACATTAAGTCATAGAATCTGATATACGCGAGGCGAGGGCGAGGAGAAGGAGAGGCAGCTTAAGAGAGAAAAGCTTCGGCTGAAGATGGTGGCGACGGTGTTGGAAACAGGTGGAAGAGGGTCAAATCGTCGGTGTTCCGGCGGCGAGCGAGCTACGATCAATTAGGGTTACGGCGATCGAGAGAAAGAGAAAGGAGAAAGTACTCCTGGGTGATTCACTTGATGGAAAGAGTGAGACATTTACATTGGAAAAGAAAGAGTTTCAGTCACCTGCATGTTACCTGAGCAAATGCATCAAACTATTATACCTTGTTGCTTAAGGCATTGTACAACACTGTTAACGTCAGTTTCAAATATAAAGAGTATATAATTGATCATATAAATTTATATTTCTCGTATTACATTACGTTAAACAAAAACTATTTTCTACGCTCGGGGACTAAAAACCAATTGCAAACCACATGATCAGCATATCAGATGTGGTGTGGAGAATAGATAACAAGCATGTTAGAAAATAGCAATAGAGTGAGATGTCATATTGATGGAGAATGTATAGTGAAATAAAATACAATACGTGTAGAGGCAAATCGGATTTAAAATATACTTCATAAATCTTTTGGTACAAGATTAAATAGCTAAATATAGCCTATTTACTTTCCTAAAAGATAATATAATCTTTTATATTTATCAATATAAAGTAACGTAAACATCTTATTATTTAAGAAATAAAAAAAGAAAACTTACTTAAGCATCATAATAAGCTATTATCAATAATAAAAAGGCAAATTGGATTTTAATAATCCAAACTATTACCTATTGGCCGATAATAATTTATACTATTAATTTGGCCGCTAACACTTCCAACTTTCACTTTTATTACCGATAATAATCCCAATGACATAATTTTCAAAATTTTACACTCGATTTGGACTCGATTCGGCTCGTAATAATAATTATGAATGAAATGAAGAAACATACAAGCTAAATTGAGACTAAAATATATACAAATCGAATGTAAAAATCTGAAAATTATATCACTGGGATTATTGTTGGTAATAAAAGTGAAAGTTGAGAGTGTTAGCGGCAAAATTGATAGTTTGGATTATTATCGGTCAATACATAATAGTTTGGATTATTATAATCCAATTTGCCTAATAAAAAAAGTAAAAATAAAATGAATAAAATATCTTTTTGGTGACGAAAACAAAATAGGTTTAGCAAGGGTTTATGGCGGCCTCTCTTCATCCCTTACCTTCTGCCTGCACAAACCCTCAATTTCCTTCCGATTATTATTCTTATTATTAATCATCATCACTCTTCATTTTCCCATCTTACCCAATTCCTCATTTGTGTTCAAAAATCTCATCTTTCAACGCCCAATAATCAATCACTTTCTTTAAGATCTTGTTGTTAATTCGATCCATCTTTGTGCAAATTGTATCAACTCTTTACATATTCACAAACCCATTGTTAAACTTGTATAAAAAGCTCCACTTTAGCATGTGGAGAAGCGTGATTAATCGAGCTTCGATCAAGAAGCTCAAAACGGTTGTTGATAAATCTTGCTTTAGCGACACCCAGTTTCTTGCAAAAACTAGACAATTAGCGGTTATTTATGGCCGAAATAATCCGTTTAGCGAAAGGGGTTCTCGTCAAATCAGCGTATTTGGGGTTTCTAATTTGAGAAATTTAGGGTTTTCTTACGGTTTATTACATGGGTTTAAGGGTTTTGCTAGTTCTGCTGCAGCAGAAGAGATTATTTCAACAGAGGAAGAAGACAGCGATGAAGTTCGTGAAAATATTCGACATCTGAATAAAGATATCAAGACGGTGGAAACGAAATCTGATAGAGTTGGTGATCGTAAACAACCGAAATCGATTAACGGAATCGGGCAAGGGAAGTACAATGCACTTAGAAGAAGACAGATCAAGATAGAAACAGAAGCATGGGAGGCTGCAGCAAAAGAGTATCAAGAACTTTTAGTGGATATGTGTGATCGAAAACTTGCCCCCAATTTGCCTTATGTGAAATCGTTGTTTCTAGGTTGGTTTGAACCGCTGAAGAATGCGATATCAGCCGAGCAAGATTTATGTAGGGAAGGGAGGAACCGAGGGGCGTATGCGCCTCAGTTTGATCAGTTGCCTGCTGATATGATGTCTATAATCACAATGCATAAGTTGATGGGTCTGCTGATGACTGGAGGTGGTCTAGGTGGTGCCAGAGTGGTCCAGGCTGCCCTCCATATCGGTGAAGCCATCGAGCATGAGGTTGGTTTTTTCGTACCTTAATATTTTGGCTTATGATAGTCTGTTTGGAGTAATCACCTGTAACAAAATGGACTACATTAGATAGTGTTAGGATGTGCTTCAGATAATTAATTTGTTGAGTGCTTGACTACATTTGAATATTTGATTATTAGGTATTTACGTTTAAAATGATTTTAAATAGTTAGATAATCAAAATCAATTTCATTATACCAAAAGACTAGAAACTGACTGTATTTTCTGATGATCAGGCGAGGATACATCGATTCATGGAGAAGTCAAAGAGAAAGGCTTCATTAAATGAAAGCCCTGATGATGATTCAGAAGCCGTGGACAACGAGCAACAGATGCAGAAATTAAGGAAAAAAGTAAATGTTTTGGTAAAAAAGAAAAAGCTGCAGCAAGTAAGACATATTGTGAAGCAACAAGATGATTTGAAGCCATGGGGACAGGATGCACAAGTAAAGGTTTGTACCATGTTGACAAATTGCTAAATTGTGATTGTCTTTAGAAGTTGATTCTCAATTTCATGATTTAAATGCAGTTACTGTCTGTTTTTTCAGGTTGGTTCTCGTTTAATTCAGTTGTTAATGGAGACAGCTTATATACAACCACCTGTTGATCAGTTTGAAGATTGTCCTCCTGATGTCAGGCCCGCATTTGTACATTCTCTTAGAACTGTGGAAACACCGTAAGTATAGTTTATGTTTCGTTAATATCTTATCCTAATCTCCATATCTTCTTGATCATCGTTAATTTTTTTATACATAGGAGAGGTAGCAGAAGATATGGAGTTATTGAATGTGATCCTCTAGTTCGACAAGGGCTGGAGAAAAGTGTAAGTCTAATTATTTTATGGTGACTATAATTGTAAATAATTAAATAATCAGAGTTTGCCAAACACTAATACATCTGAATATCTCATGCAACCTGTTTTGTTGCAGCTGATTATTCCATACCTCAATCACTTTTAAGTCTATGCCAAACACCTCTGAACTTCTAAACAGTTTACCTATATATTATCTCTTCTTAATTTTTTTTATTAAAATCAGGCTATGCACATGGTGATTCCATACATGCCGATGCTGCTCCCTCCAGTAAACTGGACCGGGTAGGTCATTTTTTGTTATTTATTGGTTTAACTTTTATATAATGCTTAATTTTGTGTTATTCCTTTTGGCAGTTACAATAGAGGAGGTTACTTATTTCTACCATCATATATTATGCGCACACATGGAGCAAAACAACAACGTGATGTTGTTAAACGCACTCCAAAGAAGCAATTAGAGCCTGTTTTTGAGGTGGGGTCACCTTTTGATCTATGTTTTTGCATCACAATAATATACTTTTGTTTTCCTGTTTTTAATTATGTTTTTTTGCAGGCACTTAATACACTTGGTGCTACAAAGTGGAGGGTGAATAAAAAAGTCCTTGATGTTGTAGACAGAATTTGGGCTAGTGGAGGTCGTCTAGCTGATTTAGTTGACCGTGATGATGTAAGTTACATATTTGATCATATTTAAAATTCGGTTTAGTGATTAAAGAATATGTTTTTTCTTCATAAAGATACTTGAATTGATTCATTTTATGTTTTTGGTTGATTTACGATTGCCTTCTCCAACTATTTATACAGGTTCCTCTGCCTGAAGAACCAGATACAGATGATGAAACTGAATTGAAAAAATGGAAATGGAAAGTTAAGTCCGCAAAAAAAGAAAATAGAGAAAGGCATTCACAACGATGTGATATTGAACTTAAACTCGCTGTAAGTGGCTTCCTTGTTTATATTACTAGTCTAATACGCGCGCACACAGATATATATTAAACAAATTACATTTTTTTCAGGTTGCTAGGAAAATGAAAAACGAGGAAGGCTTTTATTACCCGCACAATCTTGATTTTCGTGGCCGTGCATACCCAATGCACCCGTATTTAAATCATTTAGGGTCTGATTTATGTCGTGGTGTTCTTGAGTTTGCTGAGGGTCGACCCCTCGGCGAGTCGGGATTAAAATGGCTTAAAATACATTTAGCAAATGTTTATGGTGGTGGTGTGGATAAATTATCACATGAGGACCGAATGTCATTTACAGAAAAACATTTGGATGACATATTTGATTCTTCGGACCGACCTCTTGAAGGAAAAAGATGGTGGTTACGAGCAGAGGACCCGTTTCAATGTTTGGCCACTTGCATAAATCTTTCTGAAGCATTAAGAAGCTCGTCTCCTGAGACTACCATATCACATACGCCTATTCACCAGGTAATAATTTTAGCAAATTAAACTAATTTAAAAAGATTGGTGATGCCTTTTTATTTTTAGTTTGTTATTAATTATTATTCTTTCGCAATTTTGAAGGATGGTTCGTGTAATGGTTTACAGCATTATGCTGCACTTGGAAGGGACACGGTATTTTAGTGATTTAGATTATTTGAAAAATTCATTCAATTGTAACTTTTGAATATGATATTTATTTCTTAGATCTATTTATTATTCTATGCTTAAGCATTGGTTTTTTTTTTTTGACATGTATTTAGTTGGGAGCAGCTGCTGTTAATCTGGTTGAAGGAGAAAAACCAGCTGATGTGTACTCTGGGATTGCTTCCAGGTTAGGGCTTTTAGCTATTATGCATTTAACTATTTATATATTTTTATTAATAAACCAAAATTTGTGAATTAATTCTTATCAATTTTTTTTAGAAAATGAGGGTTGTTATATGTTGAACTGGTTCCAGATCTATATAAAATAAAAAAAATAAATATAAATTCCGTAAATCTGAAATGCACAAGTAATCTGAAATCTTGTTCTAACTAGAGTGATTGAGATCATGAAGAGAGATGCAGAGGGAGATCCCTTGACTGATCAAAATGCTAAGCATGCACGGTTGTTAGTTAACCAGGTAGCCGCACACATTTTTTTATCATGAAGTTATCAAAAAGAATGTGTGTATTTGTAATATATGTTCTTTGACACGTTATGTTATGAATATGATGCTTAGGTGGACAGGAAGTTGGTTAAGCAAACAGTGATGACATCAGTGTATGGTGTCACATATATCGGTGCACGCGACCAAATCAAGAGGAGATTAAAGGAACGTTGTGCCATCGAAGATGATGCAGAGTTGTTTGCTGCTGCTTGTTATGCTGCAAAAGTATGTAAATTTGGAAGTGTTCCATGTTAAATGCTATGTTTGACTTCATACAAAATCAATGGAAGTGTTGACTTTCGGTCAAACTTCACTTTTTTTGGTGATGTTAAGACTTCTGTACATAATTCTCTAATTTACAGGTCACGTTGACTGCTTTGGGTGAGATGTTTGAAGCTGCAAGAAGTATTATGAGTTGGCTTGGTGACTGTGCAAGGGTATATCTTCTCGTATTTATAAGTTTGTCTTGCCCAAAATTCTCAATTTGTTTTTATGATCTTTTGGTTATTCACCGGAACTGAATTATATTCATATAGGTTATAGCTATGAAAAACCATTCCGTACAATGGACAACTCCTCTTGGGCTTCCCGTTGTACAGCCATATCGCAAATTAGGAAGGCACCTGGTGAGTCCCTAAAAGTGAAACCTCCTTATATCGACTTTTGAGATTATATATACGTATGTGTGTGTATAGTTAATATGAACTAAAATTTCTGATTTTGAAATGCAGATAAAGACATCTCTTCAAGTTTTAACACTACAAAGAGAAACGGATAAGGTGATGGTTAAGCGCCAAAGAACTGCTTTTCCTCCTAATTTTGTTCACTCTCTTGATGGTTCCCACATGATGATGACAGCCATTGCTTGTAAAGAAGCTGGCTTAAGTTTTGCAGGTTGACTTGTGTTTGAATTTTGAAATTTTTGCATATGCCAAATGTTCAACAAGAAAAGTATATCTCATTATGTTAAGTCAAAACCTGTGTGCAGGAGTGCATGATTCATTTTGGACACATGCGTGTGATGTTGACCAGATGAACAAAATCCTTAGAGAAAAGTTTGTTGAACTTTACGAGGCACCAATCCTAGAAAATGTAAGTACTTTTTGGTTAAAATTACCTACTTGCCTGTTGTATTCATATAATGTTGCTTGTTTTGATGATTTGTTTTATCATAGCTATTGGAGAGTTTTCAGAAGTCGTTTCCAAATTTAGAATTTCCTCCATTGCCAGAGAGGGGTGATTTTGATCTAAAAGAGGTTTTGAAGTCCCCATATTTCTTCAATTAAGACTCTAACCGCATTCATTCTTTATGGCTGCGAATTGGTTACTATGATGGGCTTTGGTGGCTCGTGGGGCGCAACAGGTGCTCATTGAACCGCACGAAGTTCACCACTTCATGAACTTTTGGAGCCAACGGTCTGAACCAGATCCATGCACACCTCTGTAAATTTTCTGACATGACATGCGTGTTAAGCAGATCAAATGAAGGTTATGCTCCCCAACTGCCCATACAAACTGAAGATTAAGTGCAGCTAATGAGCGGATTAAAAGGTCGTTTTGGTATCTGTCGATTGTAACTAATTTATACACAGTTTCCAGTTATCAGGGACTCTAGTTTTAGGTTTTTCTGATCGTGGGGCCATAAGTGGCATGATGTAATAAGGAGTAAGGGGAATATACAAAACAGATGCTTGAATCATGATTGTTTGTACTGTAAGAACCTGTTTAATAACACAATATACTTCATGCTTTCACCTATGCGCTTTACCAACTGAGGTCTTATAAATAATGTGTTGTCGTTATTATGTTTCATCTTCAGTAATAAAGAGCTGCGTTTTAATCGGTTTTCACTTTGGAACCATTCAACACCAACTATCTACCAGCTTTGTAGCCAAATGTCACCCTCTGAATAATATATAGAGATCACTTGTGCTCCCAGAGTCAACAAATTTGACAATAATGTGACTTGACAGAAAAAGTCAACCTTTTGCATGAAACCGTTATGGAAATAATTAAAGAAGTAGTTACAAGGTGACCCAGTCAATTTGCAGGACGTTTTACTTGCTTATTATATCTAAAACCAATGAAGGATCACACTCACTGACATCAGAAATTTGAATATATATATATATATATATATATATATATATATATATATATATATATATATATATATTAAGGGAGATCAATTCCATGCACAGAATTAAGTCTAATAAACTATAAAACCGCGACTAAATCAACGCTATGGTCAGCATAACCATGTCTAGTCTCTAACTCTCTATAGACATAGGATCAAGTTTCATAGAAGTTACCAAACTCCATAGGTAGTGTGATCAGTAGTTCTTGCATCTGGAACGAAAAAACAATATGTCAAGCAGCAGCAGCAGCTATGATTGGTTTTCTTCGGTACGATAATCTTGTTTCTTTCTATATTCTTTTTAAGAAATATTTTGGTCTCCTACAATTTTCTTCACTTGCAAGCCCCAAAAGATGGAATCTTGATCGTGTTTTGATCTCATTTTGTTTTTTATTTTCTGCAGGTGAACAATATCTCAAGTTCAAGTGATGTCAAGTCATTGCTGGTTGTCATATCAGAAATCATAAAATTATCACTTGTGACACAAAATGATAATTTCATCACATTAGGATGTTATTTTTACCGCGTTTCTTTGGTCATCATGGAGTTGGAATCTTCAGAGAATATACAACCAAATCCAGCAGAGATCTTACCGTCACTGTCAGACTGCATATATATAGCAAATGATCTTTTCTTAAGCATAACCATTCAAGATTCAGAAGCCGTAACCAACATGAAACAGCTTGAGAGGGTGATTAAGCATATGGGTGAAGTTCTAAACTCAATAAAATCATCAGAAGAACATTTCCACTATGCAGTTCAGTCTTTAGCAAACGACATCAATGGTTTTAGCTTTGAAACCATTGAGGAAATTCATCATGTTCAGAAGGAAGATGATCTTTACGCCATTAACAATTTTGAAAGCTCCACAGATGATGAACCTGAACGGACACGTGTGATGAGTTATATAGAACCATTATATGATACTTTCTTTTGTCCATTGACAAATAAGATAATGAATGACCCAGTCACAATAGAAACAGGTGTCACATATGAGAGGATCGCGATAACTGAATGGTTTGAAAAGTTTGGAGATCCTGCTGATATTCTCTGCCCCAAGACAGGTGTGAAGATTAACAGTCGGAGTTTGAATAGAAATATCGCGTTAAGGGAAACAATTAAGCAATGGGAGGAAAGAAATGAACAAGCAAATATCAAGGCTGCAAAATCTGCTCTAGCTGCAGCCAGTTCTAAGACCAAGATTCTTGAAGCATTGCACAATTTGCAGATTTTATGCAGAACAAAACAGTACAACGTGGTGGAGATACGTAGCATTGGCATCATACCACTTCTAGCAACAATCTTGAAGCATGAAGATAAAGATTTGACTGTTGGAACACTTGAATTACTTAGACAGTTGACTGAAAATGATGATAAAGATGAAGGAAAAGTACACTTCTCAAAATTTGAGCTTGTCAATAGACTTTATATGTTATCCACGTATAAAATCTGACATTTTTTAATCTTTTTTGCAGAAAATGATTGCCACAACAGTGGACTTATCGCGAATAATACAACATTTAATGAGTGAAGTTGTATATATCAAGCATTCAGCTTTGCTTCTGCTAGTTGAGCTTTCAAAAAGTAGCTATTTTTGTGATAAAATCGGTTCGGTTACTGGAGGGATTTTGATGCTGATTACTCTAAAGTACAGACAACCCATTGAAGCATTTACATCAGCGAAAGTTGATGAAATCTTGAAAAACTTGGAGAGATCACCAAGTAACATCAAGATCATGGCTGAAAATGGACATTGGCAGCCTCTTTTGCATCATTTTCTTGAAGGTATAACTTCAAAAAACCACCATTTTCAATATTTTTAGCCAAATCTGTAATGATCAAAGATATTTAATCAAACAGGTAATGAAGAGATGAAGATTGAGATGGGGAGTTATCTTGGGGAAATCTTTCTTGGACATGATGATGAGATTAGAAGTTATGTGATTGAGACAGTTTCGCCTGTTTTAACTCAAATGGTGTTTCATGGAAGCTCTTTAACAAGAAATGTCGCATTTAGAGCACTGAAGCAAATCTCATCACACCCTGAAAATGGAAAGATTCTTGTGAAATCAGGTATTGCAAGTAACATGTTCAATGAAATGCGTAAAGGAACGATCTATGATGAGCTGATGAATTCAAAGGCAGAAGCTGCAGCAATACTTGCAAATATGCTTGAATCAGGATCTGTAGAGCTAAAGGACCTCCAAACTGATCACAAAATGTCATTGGGTTACGTCATATGCAATATGATTAAAAGGGTCCGGAACTCAACCTTAGATGAACTGAACATAAACTTTGTAAGAATCCTCTTGTGCCTCATGAAATTCCCAAAAACCCAAGATATTATTGTGTCGGTGGTAGAAGAGGGTGATGCTTGTACAAACATAATTGAACTTTTTAACAACCCAAATGAGGAACTGCAGACGGTTTCAATCATGTTTTCTATTGCTCTTTCGCCTTTTTTTGGCCATATATTAGCAGATAGATTATGCAAAACTAGAGGTCAACCACAAGCCTTGCTAAAAGAGTTGCCGAAAGCCACCACACCCACTGAAAAACAAGCGGTTTCAGCCAGTTTCTTAGCCAAGCTTCCCCATGAAAATCTCACACTCAATTTGGCTCTGCTGAACACGGTCCCTTTAATTTTGAGAAAAGTAGATCAACTTCAGCGGTCCAGCACACGAATGAGCAAATATGGAAGTGTTTATTTAGAAGGACTTGTGGGAATTCTTGTAAGGTTCACATCAACTCTCTATGAGCACGAATTTTTGGTTCTAGCAAGAACTTACAGTTTCACAACTGTGTTCACAGAACTGCTTATGAACACCTATAGCGATGAAGTTCAGAAGTTGTCAGCAAATGGATTAGAGAATCTGTCTTTAAAGACTGTTACTCTATCAAAACCACCAGAAATCAAGAAACTGAAGTCCAAGAAGTTCAAAATGCTCTTTTTACAAAAGTGTTTCTCGTTTGATTCAAGAAATCTTGAAATCACACCACCATGCCCAGTTCACAAGGGAGTTTGTTCTTCCCAAGAAACCTTTTGTTTGGTTGAAGCAAAAGCAGTAGAAAAGCTGTTGACTTGCTTTGACCATAATAATATTCAAGTTGTAGAGGCTGCATTATCGGCCATATGCACGCTGTTAGATGAACGGGTTGCTTTGGACACCGGTGTGAGTATTTTGATCCAAGAACAAGCCATACAGCATGTGTTGAATGTAATTAAGGCGCATAAAAGCGAGTCCTTGAGGCAGAAAGCATTCTGGATTCTAGATAGAATGTTAATGCAAGGGGATGTTAATTCAACTTCAGAAATATCACAAGATAGATTCTTGCGGGCGACATTGATCAATGTTTTGCATTATGGCAATGGGGATATTAGATTGATGGCTGAGAAAATCTTGAGGCTTTTGAATTAGATGCTCAGTTTTAATACTAGTTTGACCATGTAATTCTACATACTTTGTACAAAAAATACAATATCAGTATATCACCCAAGTTGTACGTTTAAGAATCGTATAAATGATTGGATTACCCGTATAAATACATTAATTTCCCTGCAAGTGGATATTCACTAATTGCTTGCCTACTGTAGTAATATTATACTGTCTTGTGCCGTTGTGCGGGCCAATTTAAAAACAGATATATGTCACCATTGGCCTGCAGCATTATCTTAAGAACCATAAGAGGTTTAGTCCTCTCACAACTTGCAGCATACTTTGATTCCATAATTAAAAATTAATTAGAAAATGATTTTGTGACACACTGCTGGGAGTTGAGACACACATTGGAGGTTTATTCCTGTCACAACTCACACCTTACACTCTTCAAAAAAATATGATACGGAGCTGATCCAAGAGCTGGACAAAGGCCCACTTTGAAACGACACACCTTTTGATCTGGTTGGAATTACAAGACCATAAAATATGGACGGATATGTCAAAACGGGCTGGACCTTTGGACATGAATTCCATCACCTAGAGCACCGAGAAAGAATAACAAAATTACCTTAAACAAGTAGTTGCAGGCACAATCCTGCATATGACGTGGAAGGTTTTAACTAGTCAACGTTGGGCCAATTCAACGATGATAACAAGTAGTTTATTAAAAAACCAAGTCTTTTTCATGTTTAAAATATAATCAACCAGATCACCATTGATATTGTCAGCAAAGAACACAAAGTTTTGATTGTTTTGTGGTGCTTTATATGATGCAATTAGGTGTCTCTTTGCATTCTTATAAGTTCATTGAATCAGTCAAGATTTTGACGATTTTTACTCCAAAAAGATCATGGCTTCATTCTCGATGGAGGATTTTGTAGGAACGGGATCTCTGCAAAAACTTCTTCCAAAGCTGGTAGATGATGGTTGGGATGATGTTCCAACTTTGAAGATAATGAACTCAGAAGATATGATTGCACTTAATATGACTCAAGCACAAAAGGTAATTTATAAATTATAATCATCATCATCATCATATGTTTTTCCCTTAATAATAATAATATTCAAAATCTAATCTTTTTTTGACTGAAGGATGCATTAGAGATCAGATCATACCTCCATGATCGCTCACTAATGCAATATGCAGATAAGCTAGAAGCCTCAGGTAAGTGTCTGGCTGAGCTTCTAAACTTAGCAGCATCAGATCTTACGGCTCAATTCGCCATGAAAAGAGGACACATCGCGCGGTTCATGGACCGCACCTCACAGTGTGAACTAGATCCTGTGCCCCAATCATTTTCTCTCCCAGCAAGAAAACCAATGGTCCCACCATCCCGAACCATGTCCAGGAGCACGCACTCCATCACAAGACCAAAACTGCAAACCATGTCAACACGAAGCACCATAGCTTATGATGCTACAATTGAGCAGTCTATCGCTGACTTTAAGATAAAAGATGGGTATGTCTTTAAAGGGATTGTGGCAGCTCTGCCCGATGAGCCACGGGCATGTGGGTGCATACAACCTCCACCTATAGTTGATGACGTGGCACCATACTCTAGTATTGAGAATATTTCCGTTCAGAAACTAACTCCTGAGTATAAGATAGGAATGGAGCGGCTGGTCAAATCAAAAGCACCACCTATGCGGGCTTCAGACCTGTGGCGCGACAAACCATCACTACTTCTTTGTATCCGTCGCCCAGGGTATGTAAGATTGTAACTAACTTATAACAGTTAAAATATTTAAATATGTTATATGTTTTTATCAACTAACATTATGAACTGGGAAACAGGTGCATCATGTGCAGAGCTGAGGCACACAAACTTTATTCAAAGAAGCCCATATTTGATGCATTAGGGATCAATTTGTTTGCTGTTCTACATGAACATATTGAATCAGAGGTAATAACCAATAAGCTAACTTTCTAGAATTCATATGATAATTATCAGATAATTAAGGTTATCTATATCTCATCTAAAAGTAAACAACTTTTATCATTTTGTTTATATAATCTGTCTCTTACTGTATGATACCAGGTACGAGATTTCTGGCCCCGATATTGGGGTGGTGTTGTACTTCTTGACAAGAACTTGGACTTCTTCAAAGCTCTTGGGGGAGGGTCACTACTCAAGGACAAATTCATATCAGGATTTTTATTCAATCCTCGAGCGCGTGCAAATTATAAGCGCGCGAAAGCCATGGGAATTGAGCAGAACTTCAGGGGAGAAGGTGAAATCAAAGGTGGACTTTTTATAGTTGGCAAAGGAAGAAGTGGAGTTGCATACCAGTTTATAGAACGAAACTTTGGTGACTGGGCACCGCTGTCTGAAATCATCGAGATCGGTACACGATTGAAGGTATAATTCAGTAAGATTGATTAATATCCTGTGGTGTCTCGTTTGTTGCATCATTATTTTACTAATTTTGTAATATTTTTGCAGAACCAAGAAGTAGAAAGCGAGGCTTCCATAGCTTCACGCGACTATGAATGAGGTGATTTGGACCATTTTACGGTTGAAGTTGGTTATATAGTGAATTGAATTAGATCACTTGATGGTTGAAGTTGATTCGACCATTTGACGGTTGAAGTTTGTTATATAGTGAGCTGATTTGGCGCATTGATGGTCGAAGACTTGAAGTTAGTTATGTAGTTGCAATTGTTTGTTCTTTTATCTCCACATATGTTTAAACAATTTGATTGATAAATTTTTGCACCATTTTTGAACTTATTATTGAGATCACACGTATATTGATTGATACGAGATGTCAGATGTTAGAAAGACTCTTTGTACAAAGATCCAAACATGTAAACAAGAAGCACAAAAATTCATATGCAAGAATCCAAACAGTCACTATTGAACTGCCTGCTTCCTAACTACTACACTATTTTTTTCACTTCTTTAAGAACACAGATCTTGACTTCTTACTCAAACATAATCACTTTAGAGTCAACAAGAAATTGACTCAATAGAGCCCACAAATCAATTTACTAAAACCATGTTTAAGTATGAAGAAAACAAACAACTGTTCTAAAACAATCAGAGATTACAAACAAAGATTTTTAACAAAAGACATAACAAGGTTTACCAGATGCTGATCCATCAGTTGCTTTACAAGTTGAGTCAACAAAATCATTTGTTTTTAATAAGCAACTCAATTCCATCCGTGAATTATGTATCATCACCTTCTCTTGCAGTTTTTATATAGTCATTGACCAAAAAGAATTCCGAAAGACTAATTACATCACCCGTCTGTGGGCCCCACAAGATTCGACCTTTCATGAAGCCTAAATCGTCGGTTGTTAAGGTTCGGTTTTCAGATGTCCTGGAGGTGTGGATCCTGTGTACAGAAAATAGCAAATGGTTTTACTACAAATAAAATAGTAAAAAAACAACCTACATACCCAACAAAAATCTCACTCATACAGATATAAATACAATAGTAAAATGCATATATATCTTCCATTAATGTACCTAAATTTTGGCTGTTCAATGGAGTATTGGGATTTAATCCCATTTGGACAATGTTGTGAAGCTCGTCGTCCCATGAGCTAGGTGCCTGGGAAGCAGGATCTTTGAACCCTCCACCAATAGCCATCAAATGGGAACTGAGTGTTCTTCTTACCGCATCTGAAGAGCTTCCTACACCAGAAATCCCGCCTTGCATAATCGCCATTTGTGATTGGTTAGGAGTATAAGGCATAGCCATGTCAGCACTAAAACCAAGTGAAACAGAAGGTCCCAATCTTGATTCAAGTATCTGTTTCAAACAAAAGCGAGTTAGAATAAATCATCAACAATCGTTATAACTTATACGGAAAACGCCACCAAACCCAAGTTTCAACATTGTTAGACCTAGGTCACTCAAATTTAATTTTAAAATATTTAACTCCTCATATTTCCGTTCTGTTTCAGTGTCATGATTTTTTAGTAGAAACTAACACCCATTACAGATGCTGATGTGGTGTGCCAATTGTGTAAAATAGTTTACACAATTGACGCACCTCAATTGCATGTATAGCCAAGTAATTATACAGGTTGCAGGTCAATTCTACAAAAAGAATCAAGATATTGAAACAAAATAGGAACTTGATTGGTTAAACCTCTTAAAACATTTTGAATGACCTGGATTGCACGATAGTAACATATTTTTTATAAAAATATGCCTTACATCTTTTGTGAGGAGTCCTTCAAGGTTAAAATCCATCCGAGGATTCACAGTAGCGAGTTTCATCGACAAAAACTACAAAATCAAACTTTTATTTTATAAAAGAATTCAAAATATATCAATTAAAATATATTATTTTTGGTCATCATACCTCGACCTGCCGTTGCAGCGACTGTACATAGTTAATGATTTCATCCAACATAACCGCTTTGCCTGTGACCTTGCTACATCCAGGGACAAGGTCTTGAAGGAATTTCATTCTTTCACTAATCTTTTCCCGCCTCACCTATTACACATGTAAAACTCATTAAGTTGATTAACGGGTCCAATATATCATCAATCACTTAAAAGTCAACAGTAATTAAGAACTAACACTCCCTATATTATCTATTACTAGTCACCTTTTCTTTTCAATTCAAACAAATTGCTTTTTGGGGTATTTAGATTCGCGCTTTGTAACGCATTATCCAACTATCAACAAAGCATTCTATCACAGCTGATTATCTGATCATGATTATTAGACATCCACATAAACACTTTCAAAATGCACATCAAAACACCACCTTAATTTCATAACAACAACAAAAAAAAAAAAAGTAAAAGCTCTCTTCATCCCAAAGTAAATGCAACAGTTCCATTTTTATCCATTAGCAACCACTAAAAAATGATGATTCTGGTCAACAACATCCCTATTTATGATGATTATGGGATGCAACATGTACCGCTTGCATTTATTTTGGGAAGGAGGGAGTGACATAAATAGAAATAAAGACTTGCATATAATAACTTCAGAAAATATTTAAGGAAAGTCTTACTCTTTCTGCAAGACTATGACTATTGGTAGCTTGACCTCTTCGCGCCCTTACGTGAATGTATTCTTCCTTCTGTACATCAGATGATTGAGATACCTGCTTACCATGTTTCCCACTTGATTTATTAGCAACTGTATTTGGGTTATTATCGCCCCTTTGTTGAATTTCTTTGTTGTTCTTTGTGGCTTCAGTAGGTGTTTGTGGGGATCGTTTAACTTGATTTTTCTCACTATCCTGTCATTTATGAAGAATAGTCAAAAAAGTCAAACATCACCTTTCGGGTAAACCTCATAACTTATAGAAACTAGTCCAACGCATAAACATCCTTTACAGATTGCATTTAAGATATGCTAATTCAAACACTACAACCCCAAATGGCAATACTTTATAGATCCCGTTTAAAAGACTAATTAACTATTTTATGAAAATATAAGAAGTTATTAATGATCAAGATATATAGTGATTAAGAGATAAGAGATACCTGATCACGTCTTGTTCTTTTCTTTGAGTCAAGACCCTCATTAGAATTCCCATCATGACCACCACCACTAAATTCAGTTTCACCAGGCAGATTATTGCCCGAAAAACCAGAATCGCCTTGTGAAGGTAAACTTCCGTCATTGGTCCCACGATCAACGGGCAAGGGCATATCTTTAGACCCATCACCAGATGCTGATTTAAATCCATTCCCTACAAGACCCTCTTGTGGTTGCACTTGTGGTCTACTGGAATAAGGGCTCAGAGATGTTTCAGGTACACTGCCAAAAGGGTTCATTATATCTTCAAAATTACCTGCACTAAATGATGATAACCTAGCTGCCCTCTCTATAAAACCCGAATCTGCTGGAAATTGAGACAATGTGTGTGGAAGCATAACAGAAGCAGCTGGTGGCAAGAACATACCACCCCGTTTAATGGCGGAATTCGTTGGCACCCAACACATGTCAGGATTTCTCGGATGAACGAGAAGATTTCCTTTTCTGAACCCAAGTGATGACGATGATGTTGTCGCATTGTTTTGCACATTTATATCACAGAAAGCACCTAAATTTTGTGCATTAGTGGGATGATGATCCCAAATGGTGGGAGCAGTGTGACTAAAGGAGTCAATCATAGAAGCTGAAGAACAGGAAGTGTTGTTCATGGGATTACTTGATGCATTTGTAAGATCATTAGGGTTATTAAATGGCCAATCTGAGGGTAAATTGGTTGAATTGTAATGCATCTGTTCATCATCTCTGTTTCCCCCCTCAATTTCATCCTCCCCAGCCATATATCCTCACAAATGACCCAAGAACAAGAAGCCAAAATCGAAAAAGATTGACCACCCAGATCAAACAAAACCCTAATCTTTAAACCTCCAATTGCAAGAAAACCCAGATGAATTAAACCCCCAAATTAAAGCAACAACTTAAATGAAGCTAAAGAAGCAACTATACCATGAGAAATTGAAGGTATTGGAAGTAATAAAGGTGACCCAAACACCAAATTTATCAGAGTGAAGAAACTAAAGGTTAAAAATTAATGGTTAAAGATTGACAAGACTGTTCCCCAAAGTTATGATTGGAAATGAAATGTGTAAATCAAATTGAATCAAATACCTAAATTTACACAAAGATATGCATCACCCAATGACAAGAAGCCTCATTAAAGAGCTCTGAAAAGTGTTACTGAAGCAGTTAATTTAGGTACAGATGATAAAGAACATTGATTCAGTATCATAAATAAGCCCTCATTCATTTCATTTCATGATTCATTCTGACCAAACCCTAGATGGTGAAACTCATACAACCAAAAGCAGCAAGAGAAAAAGATACCCATTTCAGAGAATCTGAACAACTTTCAGCACTACCCACTTCAAGAACCAGAAAAAGCACAAATCTTTATCTTCGAATCGGTTTAAATGAACTCTGTTCTTGATGTAAATTATCAAGTCCCACAAGAAATTAAAGATAACCCACAAATTGTTTAGAGATCAGTGTGTATTTTGGGGTGTGAATGTGTGTTTTTTGGTGTAAAGCAATGGGTGTTTGAAGGAAAACTGAAGAGAAGCTTATTAATGGCAAAAGTCCTGCATTTATGCCCACGCCTGCATGAAAAACAGAGCTCTTGATGATTAACCACCGCCACTGCTGCTGTTAAAATATTATGGTAAATCTTTTCCCCCACAATTATTAATAAATTGAACGCCTAAGCTGTAGTTATGTTTAAGTTGTATAAGAAAGATGTCATCTGATATGAAAAAAAATATATAGATGTAACAAGAGTTAATTACATGAAAGATTTTTGTAATTAAGTTTTTTTTTACTTTTGGTTCTTAAGTTTAAAAAATTACAAAGTTAATCTGAAAGTTTATTAAAATATAACACAAATGGTTCTGACATAAATGGGATACATGTTAAAATGTGTGATTATAGCGAGTTAGCACATTATGATTAACTTAAAGATGTATACTTGATTTATATGGCTTTATGTGTAGCATCACTTTCTGTAATGTAAGAATATTGTATGGCTTTATGTGTGATTCTTTTAAGTTAGCCCTCTTATCTTTGACCAAATTCATCATTTGATTTAAAGTTTTATTTAATATATATGAATAAGAATGGATAGTAAATAATTAAAAAAGGGGTATTAATAAGGGATTTGTTTAATGATTGGGTAGACAGTAATATTTAAATGCTTTAGTAGATTAAAATACTGTAATCAAGGTTTAATATATGTAAATGCCAGCTTTGAGATTCAGAGGAATTGACATTGCCAACTTTGTAACATATTGTTTTTAATTGTAAATCTTGGAAAACTTTAGTTCACACTTGCAACATCAATGGCCAATAGAAACACTTGTAATCATATCTTATTATGATAAACTTAGTAAACTTATTCATGTCTGATGTCCCTATAATAAATATCGTCCCCTGTTCATGGAAAATAAATATTGTAGCTTACTATAGTTTATGTTTTATAGACCATAACATTTCAAGTGTTAGTTTACTTTTGTTGCTAGGATGGTTTTCTAATTTCTAGGCACAATAGGGAGATGCATAGTTTGAGGTTTGTATTCTAGTGAAGAGTTGTACCATTGATCTGTTAAAGTGGTGGTAAGAGAACATCTATATAAATCTTAAGCTATTGATTTAAAGAGTGGGTATTCCACAGCGATTGGGTCCGCTATTGAAAGAAAAAAAGAAGAGACATTTTTACGATTCTAGTGATTTACATTTTATAACTTATTCCTTTAAATATTTTTTATCATTTTCCTCTAGACAGTAGATAATTCAAATTCATCAATGACAAGAGATCTAGATTGAGCAAATCAATATAATTTTGGCGTCTTTTTAGTGTGGGGGATGTTTGCGATATCTGTCCCATCACTAAATCATGTTTGAGAGGGAGAACAAGAATTTCTTTACCTTTTTTCATGTCTACTTTGTTACCTAGAGAGGAAATGAAGAATTATATGGAGAGAGAAAGCAGATGAGTGATTTAGAGAGTTGGGATCTTCATCAAGTTCATCAAGTCAATCCTAAGTAAGCAAAGACTATCAACTATTTGACTTAAGTTGCAGTTCATTATCAAGATCCAAAGAATTTTAGGTATGAATATTTTGTACCAAATTAGTGTGATCCAGACACACAGTAAAATCGATTTCATGCATGTATATGAGTAGATTATGTTTATAGATGGTTAATATAATGCAACTTTTTAGATTATCATGGGTTTAAAGCTTAGATTATCATATTCAACTTTTTAGAATAATTTTGACCTAAATTTTGAGTAGAGATAAACTAGGTTGGTTGATGATGCTGTATTATTTAAAAGATAAGTTCATAGACTTCTTATTTTTAAACATATATGTTTTGAAGTACCAAGAATCGAATATTATAGATATTAAAGATTAAAGATTTAAGCTTTATGTGAAAGTGTTTAAGCATGAAAACTGATGACTTGGATTTTAACAAGTGTAATATATGATAAATTCTCAAACATAGTATGAATTGGTAATTAAGCAACACACTAAGTATCAGGGCCATCTCCAAAAATATCAAAAAAAATAAAAAATAAAAAAAATCAAATCGAGCCACCAAGAGAGTAGAAACAATAACCCCCATTTAATATAGAGTCCCCCTTTCTTTTTTTAAATAAGTATTGAACTGGGTTTAGATTGAGTAAATGATAATAAACTAAACTAATTTAAATATTAATGAGTTCTAATGTTTAATAGGTTAAAATAATTATATTGTTATTGGGTTTATTAATGACCTATATATAGGTTATTTTTTTTAAATATACATGCATATATATATATATATATATAAATTTTAAAAAATTTCGGGCCCCGAGGAGATCGTTCCCTGGGCGGTCGCCTCCCAGCCCCGGCTAAGTATAGTTAAATCCTTGATATTTATCTTTTTTACTTTACAACATGATATCAATCAACGTGCTAAAACCTGTTTTCAAATACTTGAATTAGAGTATTAGTCTGAAAGTTGGAACTCACTATATGAGTTTCAGAGCCTCCTCGGGGTATGTTAAAGTTATAGCTTGTGTGTAAACTAACGTCGAGTCGTCGGATGTATTTCGGACACGCATCCATGGTCCTTAATGATACGTAGGAACAAAACGAAATGTAATTATAAAGTTTATATGTGATAAAAATTTCATATCTTGTCAATATAGTATCATCCGACATCTTCAATATTTAAAAATAAGTAGAGACAAAGCTGATATGTATCTAACAAATGTTAATTTTGTGATTTTCGTAAGTATGAGATGTGAAATTGTTACTTTCATTGTCTTTAATGATGATGTTCGAAACATTGCAACCTGAATTACCAAATATGCCCTTGATACATGATATGCCTTCAGTTGGTGCTGTCCTGTTCATGGATATTCTTTCGAGGCCATAGGCGTCACACAAAACATTTGTTTTTCAGATTGAGATCATAGCTCAGTGTGACAATTATTTATTGTATTGGTTCTATATCTTAGTCAAACATTGTTTTCACAAATCTAAATTTATTGCAATTGTAGTTTGTGACATAAATAACAACCTAATTTTATAATTCTTTTTAAAAGGTTTTTTATATTTTGTCTTTGATGAGGTTAGAACTCTAATCTTTTGATTATGTGATTATTCTCTTGTCACTTATTATTGACTCGTTTATTTATTTTTCTAATGCACAAAAACTATAATCGAACTTTACCATTTTTTTTTAAGAAACTGTATATTAAGATCCTTTTGTGGTACAAGTTGATCTCAACTTAAATATAACGTTACATAATATAAAAACAAATAATGTAAGTAGTAATACAATATTACATTATTATATATGTTTAAGTAAAGGAACAAACCTACTGATGTTTAAATAAAATAAGCAACACCATGAAGGTGAAGAATTAAACAAATTAAATCAAGTGTACGGATACTTTGATGATGGGTTGTCATTTTGGCAATTGGCCTCCCTTTTATGGGAAAACTTAAACTAACCACTTCAAATCTTTTATGCATTTGACTCCCTCATATGTATATGTACATAGGAATCTAGAAGAAGAAAAAGTGGATGGTATAATAATATATGTGTATATGTATGTATAATATATTCACATTGTATTACAAAGTATTTAGGTTTTTGTACGTTTTAGTAACTTTGAAATCAAAAGTTGTATTCTATGGCGTTACATACAATTTGAATATGTTAATTCATGGGAGTATTATGATGGCAAGTTTGAGTGATATCTATTATGCTAATACAAATTTATGGAAAACACATATGGTTTAAGCGATTATAGGTTTTAGGGTTAGTCCATTATGTATAATGGGTTGTTAGAGGCATTGGATTTGGATTAGCTTACTCTACAAGTTATACATTGTATGTAAATATATATATATATATATATATACTCTTAGAGCATTCACAGCCCATTCC
Organism: Flaveria robusta; assembly: GCA_025506415.1. NCBI lineage: Eukaryota > Viridiplantae > Streptophyta > Magnoliopsida > Asterales > Asteraceae > Flaveria > Flaveria robusta. Next base: position 23,922,516 of record CM046476.1, on the reverse strand, counting down.
CTATATTATGTGAGTGGGAGTTCTTAAATTATATGGAATGGTTTAAGTGGTTGTGAGTGGAGGAGAGAGAAAACATTACTGTTCATCTGTAAATTTAAGGATTCATTGTTTAACCCTTATAAATTTTTTAATATTTTTAAAAGTGGTTGTGAGTGGATGAGAAAGAAAAAGTATTGAAAAATGTATAAAAATATATTATTTAATTGAAAGAAGAGAGGAAAAATAGTGATTTTTAGTGTAATTATAAGAATAAAAATAAGGAATAGGATGTGAATACTCTTAACACTAATAAATTTATCAAATAACTACTAAGTTTTTATTGTAACAAACTATAAAAGTCACTCAATTTTCATTATTGTTGTGAACCTTTTATAAATGTTAAAGCTTTATATTTAAACGTAATATATGCATGAAATTTGTTTACTTATTATTATTATTTTTTAAATAAACTTATATTAAACAATTATGAAAGTTGATTCTTATTTATGTGATTTTTTTTCTTTACAAATTCATCGTATTTCAAGTTAATAAATAAAATAATTACTAAATAGCTAGTATAATCAAGTGTGTGTATGTGTCTCATTAGTCACTTAATTTTTTATATTAAAAGTTCATATAAATATAAATGCAACATATGTGATCTTTATAGCCACATATAAAAAATTAATTATAATATTTCCCTAACATAATACAAAACAAAAAATATTATCAATTTACCATACTTTGCTTCGGTATTTGAGCTATCAAAGCGAACAGTTTTCACACGCATAGTTTATTGAAAACGCATAACAACTAAAATATACACATGGATTGGTTTTATACCGACTCTTGCTTATATGATTCTAAACAATTATTGTTGGTTTTATAAGGGAGGAATGGCGTGTTTTATCAGCTTCGGGTGCAGCTAAAACGGGTAGCTGCGGCTAAACCGCCGTTACCAATGTGGTTAGTGTCATCGGCTTTGGGTCATGGGTGTGTGAAGCCGCAACGGCTACTCTTCTATGGACCTTTCCAACAACATTTTAAAATGATGGTTTTTTTAATTTTTTTTTAAATAATTTTTTCACCTATAAATACACTATCAATTTCTCTATTTCTATTTTTTACATCAATAATATTATATTTAAACACAAAAAAAACACCGACACGATATAATTGTTGACGAAAGAAACCATTCAAGTCATCAATCAAATGCTCTTGGGTCGATACTTTGTCAACGTACACATGCATCAAACAATTAATATTTTATGCAGTTGACGGTGGAGTTGAGAAGGAGAAAAGATGAGGAAGACTTAAAATTATTGTAACGGGAGGCTATTCAGCAGGACCTGTATGATCAGGATTTAAATACTTCGTATTTTTTTAATCCGATGTAATTTATATATTTTAGTGACATTTAGTTTTATTTGTATTTTGAAAAATTTATTTTTTGTTTAAAAGAAATGTGAGGGTGATGAGGGATGAAGTGCCACTATTTAAGATACTTAAAAGGGTACATGAAGGTAAACAGTTTTAAAATGTAACATTCTAATAGTAAAATATATTTCATTTCTTATTAAATACTTAAAAGGGTACATGAAGGTAAACAGTTTTAAAATGTAACATTCTAATAGTAAAATATATTTCATTTCTTTAAAAGATTAATGGTTTAAATATTATAAGTCGCACTCATAGATAATCAATATAAGTAAAGTAGATGTTGGTTTAAATAATAAAACATAATCTATCTATTATAATAAAAAAAACATTTAAGGTGGACACCTAATATATTTTTAGACTTTCTAATTCCAATCTTCTTGTTTATTTCTTATTAGATAATTACATTAACTACTAATAATTTTATTTAATTCTTTTTTAGATTAATTTTTTTAATAAATTAAAAAAGAGATTTTTCTATAAATGTAAAGTAAGAAAATTTTTTAAAATATTAAACTTTTTAAAAAATACAAAATAATGTAAAATCATTGTTTTCTAAAATAATTAAATTTTTACAAACCAAAATAATCAAAATTTAAAGTAACAATAAGAAATTTAAAAAAAAAATTATTTTTTTAACCGGCTTGTGTTCGAATAAAATGTTTGTTTTTTCTTGTAAAAAGTAACAAAAAAAGTTAAAAATATAATATCATTGTTTTATTGCATATAGTCATAACTTTTGCGTAATATTAATCATACCTTATTTTAAAATATTATTTTATAATTTAATAAATTTTTGTTACTACATATTTAATATTGTATTTTTTTAATTCGTATAATACACAGGGCAATAACTAGTAATATATATTCGTTATTTTCAACAAGCAATATTATTAGATAAATTTTCTTACTCTAATAATAATTTTAATACTATACGATTGTCTTAAAATGTAAACCATTAAAAACAAAATATTATATTATTATAAATAAATGATATTTATTATATTATTATTTTGTACGCCAAAGCCCATAGTTATATTGTAATAAAGTGAAATTAATAATTATATTTGAGCTTTAATCAATTAGGGGGAAGCACGTTCGAAGTTTTATATGATTTGTGCCCGTTTTTAGTTATAAAGCTTTTCTTCCACTTTAAGAATTCATTGATATCGTTCAAACAATGCGTCAATGCGTGGAGACAATGATAGATTTGTTAATATATAGTTTTGTACAAGTCTTTTTAACTATAGCTAAAGGTGGTCAAATTAATCTTGTATACTTTTAAAGCAACTTTTTTAATTTAATAAGGATTTAAAGATTGTTTTAGTTCATGTATAAGTGGAAGAGATCTAAGGGAAATTAATGTCCTTAAAGAGATATTTAGGTGATACATGGTGTGTTTATCAAATATCAAAGAATGTAGTCAGGGCTGGTCCTGAGGATTTTAATACCCTGGACGAGCTGGAAAAAAAGGCAATTGGACCTAACGAATTCAATTATATAAACTAATTTTTTTGAACAAAAACAAACGTTTTAAAAATAAACATAACAAAATAACAATATCACAATAACATAGCGTAATAGTTCACCGATAACTCGTGAGGTTTATGTATAATTAATCAAGTAATAATGAACCATTACCTATGAGATTAAAATATTTTGTTTTCTAAAAAAGAGGCTTTTAATTGAGTAATTGGGTTAATAAATGAGCCCAAAATTATATTGGGTTTAAAATATAATTGGGTTAAGTTTTTTATTGGATTATAGGTTATAACTATTTTTTATAAAAATATACATATATATAATATGAATAACAATTTAAAAAAATTTATGCCCCCTGAGCGAGTGGGTCCTGGACGAGCGTCCATCCCGCCCCTCCTTAGGGCCGGCACTGAATGTAGTTTTATATCATGTATAGTACAAGTGTGATAACTTTAAAAGCATAATATGTATAGTCATATAGAGTAAAAAGTGTGTGTTTCTATCCGTAAAATATCTAAAAAAAATTGATATATTTAGATAACTTTGAGATTTAACCATTGATTTATAAATATTTAACCTGTAGAATAACTCAAGGATTGGTAAGATGTTTTTTTGAAGACACATGGAATCACACTTATGTTTCAGGGCCCATGGGGCTATTGCTCTTCATGTCTATTTACATGCTTAGGTCCTAATAAAGCAACACCAATCATTATCTCAGAGGTTAAGTTTTTTTTTTTTTATTATTATTATTTTTTTTATAATATACAATGCTTATTTAACTCCATTAATAATTTATTATTATTGTTTAACACTTGAATGTTATTTTACTCGGCTCGTAAACCACAACAAGTCTTAATCTATCGTTAGGAATCGAACCTTGATCAATTAATGGTTTTTACCACCCAACCGTAGAAAAAAATTGAATATGCATGCGTACGCGGTCGAGATTCGAGGTTGCATTTGGGTCTACAATTCATAGGCACGCACTAATGACTACTTTGATGGTTCTAAGCTATTTGGACCCTAGACTTGCATCGACGTGAGAGTTAAACCAAAAGAATAAGTAGTGCATTATGTATCCATTTTCTTCCTTATAAACTATTTGGAAAGTTGGTTCATCCACTTAAGTGGGACAAGATCAAAACTTAATTATTCTTTGAATATATATTTTGGACATCTCTCTGTAAGAATCAACATCTTATTGACATTAACTTGTTGCGAAACTCTAATAAGAAAGAATACAACCGTCTAGAATATTGTAGTCATTCAAAGCTAAAAAAATAATATTCTCACTAATTATATATTTATGTATATTAATTGTAAAGGTCAATGATTTTTTATTCACTCTATCACATAAAAGATTACAAATGACTGATGCATTTAGTACAAGTGATTTCAGCCTAAATCTTAACACTTAATCAAATATAAAATTCAAGTTACAATATGTGCTCACTTAAAAATTAAGTTACTATTTACACACTATATTTTTACCCTTATTATTATTTTGTCTCAAACCATTTTAGGAGACGCAACACACTCATATTTTTTTTAGTTTTTTTGTTTATATCTTGTAACAAATAAAATGTCACAAATTCTCAATGTACCATTTCAACGTGTTATTTTTATATACGTTGTGTTGTAAATTTAATTTACAACTGCTTCTTCTGATAGTGTATAACTCAATAAAGTATGTAAGTACAAATTGTTAAAGTTGCTTTAAGGGTTCTTTTTTCTATAGTTTTTTTATTATCCTTTTACAACCTTTAGAATATGATATTTATAAAATTTTGTTTCGACTTGCTTATATTTATCAATATTTCAACTTGAATTTTTTTTTCACATGATAAATACTAATGTACAAGTTGATAAAACCAAGCCTTACACATATAAACACTCCTACCGTAACGCATGGGTTTTGCCTACTAATTTTGAAAATAATAATAATCACGTATAGGATATGCCAACAAGACAAACAAATAATCTATTGAAATTGTCACTCACATTTTACTTTATACAAGAATAAAACAAATATTTTCAAAAAACTTAGTATTCTACATTCTTATAAAGTTATTAGAAAAATGCATGACGCGTTTATAAGTGTTTTGGTTCATATCAAATGTTTCCTTGATTACAATATCTTAAAAGAACCAAACCTCTTTTTTTATAATATAATGTACATATGTAAAAGGAGGAACATAGTTATTGCAATCATGGAATTGAGATCATTCAAATCAACAAGCTTCAATAACACCTAGAGAGATGCAAAGTTGCAATCTATTCTTTTCTTTACTTGACTTTTTTTGTCTTTTTTTTTTTTTTTTGGAACTTGAGGACTATAATACAACATGATGAGATTTTGCAAAATGATTGTTTCCCAACTCTTTTAGGTGCTTTTGGCCATACTCCTTTGCTTATGCTCATCCGTGTAATTATTGAAATATACATATTACTCTAACTTCTTTTACTACATACTCATATTTAATATGTCTCTTTAGATGGTTTAGAATTCTATACTTTACATTTTGTAGTTGTTTGGTCGAATCTTATTATTAACATCATGACATATGAGTCTTTTTTTTAACTTCTTTCAAATTAATTATATTGTTTTGCTGTACAAAATAAGTTAAATTACCAAAGTATAAGTCAAATAAACATCATTTGTATTATTTTTCATCTATGAAACAAGGTTTTGTGTTACTTTGCTACAAGAAAACCATAATATCTTAAGGAGAACCATTTTTTTTTAACCTTTTTGTTATAACCAAAAAAATAATAATCAAATCTGCACATTGTAGGTTTTAAACCTACAATCATTTAGTTGGGAAGCACACAATTTACTATCAAACTATCAGTTTAGGAAGGAGAATGGCCTGTAATATAATTTCAATTCAATTACGTCATGTCTTTCTTCAAATGTCAAGGATTAGCAAAACTTTCCTGCTCAACGAATCTTTTTCCTCACTCTATTCATCTATTTAAAAGATTAGATCAAATATGTAAGTAAAATTTATTATGTCATATTTAATCTAAGTTATGTTGTATCTCAATTTTTTTATAAATTTCTGTTTTCATAATTATAATTTAAAAAAATATTAATTCGTTCTATCAAGGTGCTTATTGGTGGCCATAATGTCAAATACAAAGACATAGCAAATATATGCTGATTTTCTACAGTGCATTTTAATTTTATAAAACCTATTACTTAGAAAGTATTCAAAATAATAACATAATTTTTATTTAAATGTCACAAATATTTGCCGCTAAAGAAAACAGAAAAATATGGCACAAGTTAATATTTCTGTCTTATTAGTAGAAAAATATAAGGAGGTTGTTAAGATAGAATATTATATATATATATATATATATATATATATATATATATATATTTTCTGGTCTGTTCTAAAATATGTGGTTATTATAGGGTGTGAATGCAGATCATAGACGCACACGTTCTAAGCATAAAAAGCCATCAAGATCCGACACATGTATTATAGGTAAGAGGTATGTGCATAAGTCATACAAAATATGAATAATTACGCCAAATATATATATATAATTATATGAAATGTGTTTTAATATTGAAATGTGTATATAATTGCATAAAATAGTATCCAATAGTTTTCAATGTTGTTTAGGAAAAATTAGTTAGTTTTTATAAAAAGAAATTGATGTATCATGCATAATTATTCATATACTTGAATAATATATATCTACGTAGCACAATATTCGTATACGTAGGGTTCTTATTAATATACGGTTGTATTATAATGTGTAATATTTTTATAAGGATGTATTATGGTGCGCAATGCGTTTAGCATGCTAAAATAGCTTCATATAATAAACCATTCTTTCTTTATGTGTATGTAAGGCAGTGAATGTCTTTTATTTAAAGATAGAAAGATAAATGGTGTAAGAAAAAGTAATCTAGAATTGTGATGAGAGGAAGAGTATAATCGAAGGATGTGGTTGTTTTTACCAAATATTAGGAAACAGAGTTTGGACCACTTGTGAACAGTAATAATGGACCATTTTGGCAAAGTGTGTAACACACAAACACAAAATAGGATAGCCAAGTGCGGATCTTTATAGGGGGGGGCGACGCCCCCCTGTTTTTTCGCCCGTAGTGTTAAATTTTAGTCCGGTAGTATAAGTTTTTTGGTCAGGTAGTGTAAATTTTTATATAAATATTAAATTCGCCCCCTCTAAAAAAAATTGATTTCACCCCCGCCCCCCCTACGAAAAAGTTCAAGTTCCGCCACTGAGGATAGCAAATACATGTCCCAAAATTTGGCATTAGTTATTAATAGTGTTAATATTTTTACATTTAAGATTTTATGTTATTTTAACTTTAAATTGTCCCTTCCGCAAACTTACAATACCCAAACGTCTTTTTTTTTTTTTTTTTTTTTTTTTTCATTTTCAACTCCTTAAATTGTAGCCTAAACAACAATAAATCTTCAAACACACAAGCATAAAACACAGACAAACCACAAAATCAAAATATATGGAGATGCATTCGTGTCACGCATAAATCCAAATCCTAGTAGATCTAGTCACCTTAAACCCGATGTATACTTGTTATGGTGGTGTAAAGGTTAGGATTGTGGGACAATCAGGGTGAAGATAAGGAGAAGAGAGTGTAACATCCGGCCTCATTCCACCAATATTATCTGTTTTTCTCACGAGTAGTTTTTTAATTTGTTGTTAGTTGCCCGATTGAAAACTTTCAAAGAAGTCATCCATCCCTGGATTGCTCTTATTTAAACACACTTAACTGTATGGTTCTTCTTTTATCCACAGTCAGTATGCGTAAAATGGGTTGGTGGTGTTTGAGGCATTTACACCTTAGACATTTTATTTTTTTTTTCTTTTTTTTCTTTTTCTTCCTGACAACATTTTAAAATGACCCACTCATAATTTGTTGGTTATATTTTCCTATTATAACTTTTAATGTATGATTTTTATAAAAATTCAAATATATTGTAATGATGTATTTATTTTTATGTATGTTTCATTGTAATCCTCATTCAAAAGAAGTTGTGTTTAAATGCACAAGTCATCGAGCATAAACATACAAGCCATGAAAACTGCTCGAGGTTTTTGTTTTCTTTACCTTTTTTGTTTTTCTATTATAACTTTTAAATATGATGTTTCATAAAATCCGAATTTAACGTTGCGCATTAATATTTAATCAACAATTTATTATGATTTTTCACAGTTTTGTTTTTTATATAAAAATTCTGAATATTATCAATGTCCCCATCATAATGCATAGATTTAAGCTTCCTAGTTATTAGAGGCGAGGAAGTCATTTAATTTTCTTATTTTTCCGCATGTCATGTACAGTGTCACCTTACTATTCTTCTTATTTTTCATATTTTTGAATGAATACCTTCATATTTTCTCCATTTCTCTCAGATGCCACAACACCTTACCAATTTAATATATTTCTAAAATTTATAAAATTAATTTAGTTATAACACGATATATAACTAAACACAAACTTCTTTAAGTAAACGAAAAATACAAATAAAATAAGATATAAACTATAAAAACCAATAAGATAATCTAGTATGGGTATGAAAATAATGGGGTCGATCGAATTGTTGGAACGCAGATTGTTGAATGTGTTGTGTCTCTATTGCTTGAGGTAGGTCATAGGTGTGTGGTTCTATGTGGGCGTTGGCTAGAATTGTGGGCAAAATCCCAGGGTGCAGAATCTGTTTGTTGTGACGATTGTTAGTTTTTGGCGAGTGTTTCGGGGTTGGTTTGGTTTTGTGTCGTATCAAGATCATGTTTCTGTTGTAGTGTATGCAGTAGAGAGTTGAGAGAGTAAAAATGTATATAAAAAACAGTAAAACTGAATTGTATCTATAGAGTTATGATTGTTTTTTTCTTTTTAGTTCCATATCGATAAAAAAAATGAGAGAATATGGTTCGTTGGAAAATGGTGAAATTTCATTTGGTTAATGGGAGAAAACACCATATTCGGGGGTGGTATTCTCATCCGATAAATTTTTTCAACGGTCCTGACTCCTGTGAAGGACTGAAGGGGTTTATCCGGAACCACTCATGTGGATCAGTGGATCTGGTCTTAGAACAAATGACGAGAATAAAAACAAAGGCCCAAACAAGTAGAGTGGGCTTAGTTAAATGTCTTCTAATGTGGGTGGGCTTATTTGTATACACATATTTACGTAATGGACTTAACTGAGTTGTTTAAAGTAACAAAATTAAATAGAAAAAATAATAAAACTAGTATGTCTCTATGTTCTATTTTTCATGCTATTTTCTTATTTTAATAAAATAGTAATTAAAATTACATGTGTTAACATCATATTTATTCTCACCAAAATTTTCTCACCCTCTTTCATATTAAATAATTACTTTAATTACTAATAATATTATTTAACTCTTTTTTAAACTAAATATATTTCTTTAATAAATTAAGAAAGAGATCTTTTTATTAATAGTATTTCTAAATAAATAAGTTTTTATAAAATAAGAAAATTTTTTAAAATATCAAACTTTTTTAAAAGTACGAAATATTTTAAAATTGGTGTTCTTAAATAAGTAAATTTTTTTAAACCAAAAATAGTTAAAATTTGAGAATTATAATAAGGAAAATTTTAAAAATGATATTTTTTAAATAGTTTGTTCTAATACAAAATGTTTAAAACTTTATTTTGAAAAAAAAAATAAAAGTAAAAATTTTTAAAAGTTAATATCATTGATTTATTACTTATATTGTTTTATAATTAATAATTTTTTATTATATTTAATATTTATTATACAATCCGTGTAATAGACGGGTTTATTAAAGCTAATTAAACATATTCATAAATGAAAATTCAACTACATGCCTCTAAATTCCTGTGCGATTCATGTGGGCTGCCTCTATTTTAAAGTTAAATTATTAATTAATTTTTATAGTATATTATATGTGATTATAAATTTCAAACACAATATTACGACGTGGATATTCTTATTTACATTAGACGTAAGTTTCGTTCGAAACCGTTGCAGGTCAAATATAATATATTATTAAAATTTTTTTCACAACATAATTTTTTTTAATATACGAAACATACAGTTACGACGTTTTTATTTCCACCTACGTTACAATGTAATTTTTATTTGAAACCGTGTAGTCAGAACTTAGTGATCAATGCAAACAAATATCAATGTAAAAGATATACAAAAATTATGTTGCATCACATTAATACGTATTATATATTTTAACATATCTAATATTTTTAGGTGTAACAGATGCCTTTTCTATTCCTATTTTCTACCATTAGCATCATAAACTTATACACCGCAAGATTCGAACCGGAAAAATATACCATATGCCTAGGGTCGATCTTGAGAAACCATAAAAACTTTGGGCCCTATGCGAGAAAAAAAATAGAACCTTATAATATAAAGTCAATAACTTATATATAAAAAAGTCTATAGTACGACAATAATTGTTATATCAATAAACAAATGTATTGTAATGAAATAATCTAATTTACTTACTTAAGCGAATTGTGAGACTCTTTTAATATTTTTGAAATGAGGTTAGATTAGATAAATAGCAGTGAACTAAACTAATTAAAATGTTAACAAGCTTTAAGGTTCAATAGGCTAAAATATATAAATTATTATTGAGTTTGTTAATGACCTAAAATTTTTTCTTTAAAAAATATATACATATGTATATCATTTTTTTTTTTAAATTTCGGGTCCTCGAGAGGATAGGACTCTGGGCGGTCGCCCACCCCGCCCACCATTAGGGCCGGCCATTATGCATTTATGCAAACAAAATGCCTTCACGAGACTGATATAGAATTATATCATATAACGTAATACTTGTCATAACGGTGTAACATGATTACGCTTTTATTAATTCATTGTAATAAATGTAATATATTTCCAATATGTTGTGTATATATACCACACATGCAAATAGCATGTACAACAAGAAAAAAAAACTGAAAGATGAGAAATACACAGCAAGCTTTAGTTCTATTCATGTTGATCGCCTTCATTTCATCTAGTTGAATCTCTTTCCCTTTTTTATTTTTAATTAATGTATGCTTCTATGTGTTATTATATTTCATCTAATATTTGGTTTATTCGAATTCTTTATGAAGGTATGTGGCTGGAAACAATGGCGGTTCGACCTGATGGTCTACCACACTGCGCTAGAACTTCCGATTGTGCACCACTTTGCAAAGGTTGCGGGTTTTGTGCTTGTTTGGGCCGAATCTGCGTGCGTGGGTGTCCCGGGCCCCCGGGCCAAGAACTCGTAGAGGATCGTGGTTTCAAAGGGGAATCAAACCGTTTCTAGGCATTTTGTGATTGCTATATTTTAACAGTCATGATCGACTTGTTATATTTCTTTAAAGTATAGTACATGAACGCAGTAGTTTTTCTTCTATTAGTTATATGCTTTTTTCTTGCGCTAAAACAAATATAAGGTTATTATATATGAACTAACTAGAAATAGAGACCAACATTATGAGGCTGGATCGTATGATTAATTAACGTGAATATATGACGATGGTACTAATTTGGTTAAGTATATCAAAAAAATATATGAAGTTATGACAAATTGATCGGTTTTGACGATTAAACATAAATAGAAAACGATATTATGTCTCGCACAATACAATCTAATAATTAAGAAAGGTAATTTTAAGAAAGGCAAAAGATAAAAAAAAAAAAAAAAAAAAGGTTGAAAGAAAAGAAAAAAAAAACAGAAAACATTAAATGCAAGGTGCACGGTTCAAACCTTGCAACATTTAATGCTTGTCTTAGCTATAGCATGTAGGTGTCATCTCTTGTAGTGAGACCACACGCAATGGAGAGTTAAGGGGCATTAAAGGGCATTATAACACTTTAAAACATTCTTACACCACCTTGTGGGTGTTATAAGCATTGTTTTCACGATCGGATCGGACCGGCCAGTCCGACCGGTTCGACCGGGGATCGGCCACCTAGCCGGTCTGGTTCGGTGCGACTCGTTTTGGACTAGTCTAACCGGTCGGTTCGTCCCGAACCGCTGGTCGGACCGGGAAACCGGACTGGTTCGGACCGGTTTTCGTAATTTTTTTTTTATTTTTTTGATTTTAATGGGTAAAAACGGGGTGTTGAACCATAAATTAGTGTGTTTGATATAAAAATATAGTTAAGTTTTATATATAACTATAAAATACATATATAAATTACTTATATTTAATTATATATGTAACTATATATATAATATAGTATATATATAATTATGACGTCATCCGGTTCTTAAATCCGGTCCGACCGGTCCAACCACCAAACCAGTAAGACGTCCGGTTCGACGTTCGATCCGGTTTTGAAAACATTGGTTATAAGGGCTTATAGGTGGGATGTTTCCACCATAACTTCTATCAATATCATAATTAGGTAATGATTAAGTAGCATTAAGGATGTTAACCATTATCTTTTTGCCTAGAAGAACGATGATAAGTTTATGCTTATATGACTGAAAATATCATTTAAGCAGCATTAACTATTATATACGATCTGAATATGAATCTTGCACAATTGTTTTGTCAGCCAAGCACAAGATGTTTGAAATTTGAAAACTTGTTCAAAATTCGACAGAGTTAAATAAATTATGATATTTAATTTGTATGGTAAATATCTAAAACATAGGTAAAATTTTGAGATAGAACGAGGGTGAGTACCAAAGACGAAAACCAATAGCATGACCAAGAACATCATCTTCAATGGAGTTTGCTCCATGTTTTAAACGACCAATACTCTTGGGGATGTTTGGTATGTGCTAATGGAATGGACGAGGGAATAAAATTGATCATTACATTTCATTGACCTATTTAGTTACCTTTTAGAATGAAATCGGTTTATGTTGTTTGTTTGGCTGCGGCGGAGGCCGGTGGTTGGCAGCAGTGATTGGTGGTTGGCGGCGGTAGCCGGTGGTTTGGCGGCGGCGGTGCAGGTAGCCCGTGTAATCGATATGGATGATAATCGGAATTAAGGGTATGACCAGCACTTATATAGAACATTTGCTAATGTTTGGCTCCAATGCTGAAATGGAATGTTATCAAGTATGTTAGTCTCTAAAGAATACAGTATAGACTAAATGATTTGTTAACAGGGATTAAATCTCGGTCTTTATAACGTCTTATTAAGAACTGAATTGTCATGAAACCTGGATCTAGTAAAACGTATCTAGGACAAAAACGACAAGGTCTAAGAACTGATTTTCAGTCTCCAAAAGACTATTACCAAACATTGATTTTTAGTCACAGATGAAATGCATACAAGACTGAAATAACTTGAAGCAAGAAGGATAAATTAAGGACTGGATTTATATGTCTTAAAGACTGAATGTTAGTACCCGTTGTTGGCACACAATCAAAACTGAAATTTAATGACTAATTCGAGTATTTATGATTAGGTATTTAGAACTGAATAGGGACTAGTAAAATCAGTCCTTAATATCCATTAGAGACTGATTTGAGAGTATAAGAGACTAATTTTTCAATCTCAAACACCCTTTTTTTTTGTAGTGCGCTATAGTTTAAATTGTTAAAATCTAATTTGATTTATTTTAATAATACATTAGGGAATAAGAAAATTAAGAACTTTCGGAAAAAAATCTGAGCAAATATTACTTGTATCTTTCATTCGATGAGTTTTTATAATAAACTATAAATCAGACCGACAGGTCAGATTTTATCATTTAAGTTCGCCAAAAAGTTTATAAAAGAAGCCAACCGTAAAATAAATTGATGATAAGTTTGGACAATTTCATTGGTTTAAGTTTAAACTCAACATGATGAATAGTTTAAGTGCAATTTATTCAATATTGAGGACATTTGGCCATTAGTATATTGAATTATGCATAATTATTGTTTAATCCACAAGTGAAATGTCGGAAGAATGATGAACCAGGGACATTCGAACAAAAGTTATCATATTGAAAGTAATATTCAAGAGTGCTAGAAAAATAAACAACTTATTTTAATTGTAACAAGAGCAATGACCGTATTCATCACATGAACCATGACCACTTTTACAAAGTTTTTCGCAATCCTGGTCGTTATTACAATGAGGAACCTCCCGTTTGATGCCACCGTCATTACTATATAGTGTGTACGGTGATGGGGTCATCGTCGATCCTTTCTCTACGAAAGCACACGACGTCTGCAAACCTGTAAAACATGTTTCATTATTAGCATCAAGATGGGAGTTCGGACGATGCAAGAATTCAGAATTATACATCAAGAGAGACAAATAATACCTGATATGAACATTAATAATATCATGACTAGAAACATCATCTTCAGTGAAGCTCCTTTCATGTTTTAACGACTCTAGCTGACAATAAAGTAATTCCTTGATTGATTCATTGATCAGTAGAGAATATATACACACAAGGTTACCATAATTTTTATCTATGATTATAGTAACATAGTTAAATGTTAAATGACAATATACAATAATTATGACTATGATTATGATTATGATTATAGTATATTTAGAATTCAATATATTTAGGAATCTTGATATCGACGATAAGAAAATCTCTATACTAATAAATAAAAATAAATCCGGACACTTGTCACTATTATAGGTTATCTAATAATTGATTTTTCCGTTTATCTATCTTCTTAATTATGAATGCTATAATAGTTATTCATTAATTAATAACTATCCATAATTAAAATTTCAAATATGTTAACTTTAAATTTTCAAATGTGTAATGCATGGGTTTATTCAATCTGTATAATACATAATATTTAATAAATAAGTTTTTATATTATTAACCATGTAACAGTAAATTTATTTATCTTGTGTATAACACGGGATTGTAACCTAGTATATGAATATATATATATATGCTACTACCTTTAGTAAACCAAGGTAAATATTAAATAAAATGAAGATTTATGAATTACAAATTGATATTTTAAGATAAGATATGATTGAAATCTTTTTTATTATAAATAGAATGAAAATTTTATTTAAAAAAAACATTTAAAAAATATCATTCCTTAAAACTTTCTTATTATAAGTCCCAATTATAATTATGTATTGTTTATAAATATTTTACATTATAAAAACATCAATTTTAAAATATTTCGTATTTTTTAAAAAGTCTGATATCTTAGAAAAAATTCTTATTTTATAAAAATTTATTTTTTCGAAAATAACATTAATAAAAAAATCTCTTTCTTAATTTATTAAAAAACTAT
The DNA here is from genome assembly GCA_025506415.1 of Flaveria robusta. Classification (NCBI taxonomy): domain Eukaryota; kingdom Viridiplantae; phylum Streptophyta; class Magnoliopsida; order Asterales; family Asteraceae; genus Flaveria; species Flaveria robusta. The sequence goes on along the minus strand of CM046476.1, from coordinate 23,907,373 downwards.
TATAATTTAAAAAAGAATTAATTAATATTATTAGTAATTAATATGATTATTTAATAAGAGAGAAAAACATGAAAATTTTGATGGGTAAGAATATGATACTGCAACGTATCCCCTTTAGTTACAATTTTATTAGAGTAAGAAGATTTTGCAATTGTGATAACTGATAACCATAATCTTTAAGCCATCATAGATGCATGGTCATGAATATAATGATTATTAAAACATTTAAGAGCCATTCTAAAAAAATTAAAACATTTAAGAAACTAACATGTATATATTAGCTATCTACATACATATTTTTTTCGGATTTCCTACTTTAATAAAAGAGTAATTAGAAGGTATACGTGACAGTATCACATGCCTTTTTATCAAATTTTCTCGCTTCTTTATCTTATTAGATAATTACATTAATTACTAATAATATTATTTATGTTATTTTTATATTAAAATAGTTTTTTAATAAATTAATAAAGAGATAGTTTATTAATGTTTTTTCTAAGTAAACAAATCTATATAAAATAAGACAATTTTCTAAAACATCAATCGTTTTAAAAATACAAAATATTTTAAAATTGATGTTTTTAAAAGGTAAAATATTTATAAACAAAAAATAATTAAAAATTAACAAAAATTTTATTTTATTTACGATAAGGAAGGTTTTAATCATATATGTGCAAACACGTATGTCAATTGATTAAATAAATTTATATTTCAACGTTTTGGCTTTATTTTTTTAACGTATTCGTGCGACACGTGAGTTTACGTATAGTACAAAACATCGGAAACGTTGATTGCGTCTCAGCAAGTGAGTTTACGTAAAGTTTATTTTTATTTTATAAATAATCAAAAACATTGATTTTTTTCTTCACAATTTTAGACATCGTAACGTGCGGGTTCATAATACTATTATATAAGAAAACATAATGTTTAACTTTATTATGGTTTGCATGAACGTATCAACGTTAGTTTTTCACACGTGTTTATGTCTCCGCTACAACGCATAGGTTTTAAAAAACGCGTTATAATAAATTAAAATATAATATAAAATAAATTCAACATAAATCATCATCAATGTCATCGACGTCAAACAAAAGAACAAGAATCCTTGGTGTGTTCGTTACAAAGTTTCTATACAACAAATTCTATCATTTATTAGTATGAGTACAGTTACACTATGGTAACCGTCATATTGGTGAAAAGTCACCATTTTCAACCGAACCCACTTCCCTCTTTTTGGACCGTTGACTAATAATCAATTTACCGTTTATAGCCGTTGAGTTTTTTTTTTTTTTTTTTTTTTTTTTTTTTTTTTTTTTTTTTTCTAACCCTATATTACTTTGTCATATTTATGTTTCACCCAAAGAAACATTCGTTTTCACGCCCAATATTTTTAAAATCTCTCTCGATGGATCCATTGCAATTTGAACTTCCACTATTATTGTACTCCTCGTCAAGCAATAGCATCCTATAATCACCCTTGAAGAATCAAAGATATCATATACGTATATTATAATCTTACATGGTATGATTTTGAAGATGGATGGTGTAGTGATATCTCCCGAATACATAAAGGATCCTCTCTCAGGGACAGTATACGATAGTATTTGATCGGATTTTATCAAGCATTTGAAACATTTGTACTGTTTAAACCAATAGTTTTGTTTTTTTAATTAATACAATGTTGTTTTTTGTTTTATTTTTAATTTTTATACTTTTATTATAATAATATTTTATTTTAATTAAATGTTAGATATAAAATCTCTATACTAATAAATTAAAATAAAACCGGACACTTGTCACCATTGTATATCATCTAATAATTGGTTTTCCCGCTTCTCTCTCCTCTTAATTATGAATATTATAGTAGTTATATATTAATTAATAATTATCCATAATTAAAATAAAATTTCAAATATGTTAACTTCAAATTTTCAAATGTAATACATGTATTTATTCAATCCATATAATACACAATATTTAAGGCATAATTTTTTATATTATTAACCATTTAACAGTAAATTTATTTAGCCCGTGTATTTACACGGGATTGTAACCTAGTAAAACATATTTAAAAAAATTGTAAGATGACACGCAATGTGAAAAAACAGGTAATACATGACAACTACCTTAAAAATGGAGAAAATAGGGTAAATGGAAGGAACGGTAAGGTGATATTCATGTGCCTAAACATTCCCATCAATTTATTCATCCTCATTCTTATAATATTATTAAAAGTAATTATTTCCTAAATTTATCTCTTATTTTATAAAAATACCCCACATCACATTCTCTATATTTATTCTTATTTTAGCTAGATAATAATGTTTATACATTTTTAAAAAATACAAAATTTTTGATATTTAAATATTTATTTAACTTGTTGGTTTTCTAAAGTTTTTTTTAAAACATTTTTAAAAAATACAAAATTTTAAATATTTTTTCTAAACCAAAACAGTTTTAAATTTATTTTTTAATATTTTTTAAAAAGTTATATTTAAAAAACTAAATAATTATAAGAAAGGCAATGCTATTAAAAGTACCTTTAAACATTAGAATGGAAAAAACTTTTTAAAAGGTTTTTAAAAAACATTTTTTATTTGAGTCAAAAGGTTTTAAGAAAATAATTATAGACCAAACATTAGAAGAAGACTTTTTAAAAAACATTTTGTATTTGATTATTAAATAATAAACATATTTACAATAAAAAAAACTTAAAATAAAATGTAAATTATATTGATGATCCCTATAAGTAAAATAGTCATTTTAAAAAATTTAACATCACTAACTAAACTAATAGAATAGAAAGCATTGATGAAAGATAAATATAATATTAGAGATTATATTCGTAATTTTAAAACTTTAAAGGACAAATTAAAAATTTTGATCAAACTATAGAACCATCCGTGTAATTTACTCTATTAAAAAATAAGCACGGGGATGATTGTTAACACTCAAATATGAGGGCTAATTATAGTGTCCTTTATATTTTTTAGAAAATAAATATAAGGATATGACATCGATGTGAAAGTAAATTTGCATGATTTTACATGTTTTTTATTTAATTTTAAAAAAGAGGTTAAGATGAAGAAGCCAATTTAAATGCTCACATGTGAGATAAATGAGAAAAGTGAGACGATTTTTTGTCTTTTGGTAAGTCGAGTGTTAAAAAGAAAAGAAAAAACAAATTCTTGTGTTGAAGATCTATAAAGGATAAACATATGCATGTTGCTTTTTTAGAGGGAGAAAGTTGGTCACGGTTTAGGATTTAAGCAGTCGTGTACAAGCCGGCGTTGCCGTTCATGGTGGGGAAGGCGACGGTGGCGATCAGAGTTTGGTCGCTTGCATCTATTTCTCATCGGTCATCATTGTGGCGGTGATGTTGGGCTCTATTGCTGCTCAACCTCCAATTTGTTGTTGAGGTGGAGTAGGTGATGGTATCCTTGCAAGGGTCGGTGTTGATGGCAGTGGAGTGATTACCTCTACTGCTCCTCCTCCTTGTCTCTAGCATACTTTTTGGGATTTTCAGCTACTTGTGGTTGTTGTCGGGTCATGCATGTCGGTTTTTGGTTGACCGCCACCTCAGGCACGAGGTGGTGGGTTTTGTCATATGTTGGCATTCTGGTTTGGATGTCGCCTGGCTGTCTCCAACGACTGTTTATGGTGACGTCTATGTTGCGGAGAGTGATTGTTTGTGGTTATCTGTTGAAACTTGAAAGTTTCAGATCTAAAGCATGAATTTGCTTCGGTGATGATGAGGATTCTTCACCTCAAAACTTATTACACTTTTTTGTTGGGCATTTTGTTGGTGAGGCTACTTATTTTTGTTCGATGATAATAAGCATGGCCTCGCCTGAGAATTGATTAGATTTGCTATATATGTTATTTGGGGCTTTATTGTGAAAATTTCAAATCTAGATCCTATTTTAGTTCTGCGATTATGAGGGTTTCTTATCTAACAACCCCTTTGTTTATTTGTGCTTGTATTTTTGTTATTTTGCGTTCTTTTTTGAATGTCTGGTATGCGATGATTTGTCTGGTAGTCTATATGTTATTTGGCATTTTGTTTTAAATGTTTTAGTTTCGAACATTGTTCCTGTTTGAGGATGATGAGGGCGGTCTCATCTGAGAACCCATTGACATATATGCAATTTCTACTTTGTGATGGTGTGTTCTGATGGTAGAGTTTGAGCGTGTTCGGTGATGATGACAGTGGCGTCATTAGAGAATGCGTATGACATGTTTTAAATATGTAGGGTAATACGTCTAATGTAAACCCATGTTGAAATCGTAAACTATTTGTATGAGAGCATAACTAGATTGATAGGGGATGATGTTGTAATAGCATTTCTTTCCCGGTCTTCAAGGGAATTGACTCCCCTCGCGAAGCACGAGTTACATCCAACTAGTAATTATTCAATTATTAAAGAAAAGTAATGTGAATAATAATTAATTCAAACCCACTATAAAAATGCAAGAGAATATTTTAATAATTATTTGTTTTACCATATTTATATCCTTTTAGTTATATTAAAAGGCATGGCAAGTACGTGTCATCATTAAATACTATTGCACTTAACAACCTGATGAATAATAAGTTCATTTGATTGGTCCAAGAATTACTTTGATTATTTTTATATATAATAATTAGTAAATGCAAGTAAGTTTGCATTTTTAATGTTAAAACTTTTTTTTTTGATTTAATTAATATAACTAATTTGATTTTTTTTGTTATAACATTATAAAATATTTTATAAAATTCCGAGTTTACTTTTACAACGTGAATATTTTTATCTATGTCGTGATATAATTTTTTTTCAAAACCGAGTGTGAATAGTAATATACAAATAAATTAAATACAAAGGTACATGTTATCAAAACAACCTCATATTAAGTTTTAATTGGTGTCGTTTACCCTTTTTGCTATTCTAATAATATAATCTAATGCTTTATAAAAGACTACACGATACTGTCCCAGCAATATCGATACCAGCACCGAAATTCGTTTTTCTTTTTCGGTTGTTATACCAAGTGTCGGCATTGTACGGGTACTTAACGAATTGAACTAATAACGATCGAAGATTCTGTCCAAACAATGCTTTATTTGCTTTATCAAAGATTTCGTTATAAATTCCGTTAAAAACGAAGTTGTATTTAAATAAAGTATTTTGTTTGGTATCGTAATTTGTACAAGTGTCATACTGGCACAGTAACGAATTGAGCAAATTTTGACCGAACATCGATACTGACACCAGCATTATCAGAAGTTCAGAACCAATGTCAGTATTCACGTTTTCTTTCTTCTTTTGGTTGCTATAACGAGTACTAGCACTACAACAAACCAAACTGAAACTGACCGACTTCACGTAGCGTAGGGAGACCAAACCAATTTCATCTGAACAATGTGTAAATGAGAGTTGTAAAAGATGAACCAATTCTATCTGAACAATCGTAGGCTATTGCGATCGCAGGTAAAGTACTAGTGTCATGACGAATCGAATCACTTTCGACCTAACTACATCAGTACCGATGTTATTGATATCATTACTTATATTCATTTTTATGGTTATCGATCGATGTAAAACATGTGTCAATATTTTTTGGGGTATACCATGATTTTAATTTTTTTGTTTTTTTTTATTAGTTGCTACACCGAGTTTTGATACCATACAAATATTGTAATAAACCAAACAGATACTCACAGAATTTTCGCCGCAACGTGCAAGGGGATTTCACTAGTTGATACAACAAATATTATGTAAAAACTATATAGAAAAAGAAAAATGTTGTGTGCCATAAATACACATTAAATAATTAAGATATACTTTTCTAACTATAACTTATTATTCCTAAATAACACATAATCAACTTTAATTCAAATGATTGATATTAGGTACCCTAAAACTTTATTAAACAGAAGAAAGGTCTTTTACTTTTTTTGAACGACAGGTTATAGGTTAGAATTTAATAACACCAAGTTACTAATAATTCACTAATAATGGACGTGAGAGCATTCACATCTCATTTTTTATTTTTATCATCATAATTGCATTAAAAATTATTATTTTTTCTCTCTTCTTTCAAGTAAATAATATTTTTATATTTTTATAATTACCTTTTTTTTTCCTACACTCACAACCACTTTCAAAAATATTTAAAAAATATAAGGATTAAACAATTAATCTTTAAATTTACAGATAAATAATAACATTTTCTCTCTTTTTCATACACAATCACTCAAAATAATCTATCAATACCAATAAAAAGAAGGTCTTTGGTTGACACATGGCGTAATTATAAACCTTCTAAATCTTCTTTTCCCGCTTCTCTGTTTTAATAAATAATTGTATTAATTACAAATAATTTTATTTAATTTTTTTAAGATTAAAAATATTTTTTTCAAATTAAGAATGAGATATTTCTATAAATGCAATTTATATATAAATAAAATTTTTTTTAAAACATCAAACTTTTTTGAAAAATATAAAATATTTTAAAACTTCTGTTTTTCAAAAAAAATTATGAACAAAAATAATTAAAACTTAAAGTTATAATAAGAAAATTTTTAAAAATTATATTTTTTTAAAAACAGTTTATTTTGGAACAAAATGTTTAAAAACAACTTTAAAAAAACAAAAAAATGAAAAATAAAAGTTTAAAATATAGCATCATTGTTTTATGACGTAAGATCCTTACTCATACGTAATTTTAATAATATCATATCTCAAGATATTGTTTTATAATTCTTAACTTTTGTTATTAACTATTTAATATTTATTTATTTAACAAGTGTAATACACGGGGTATTAACCTAGTATCATATAATATAAGGATTCCACTAACATAATTTTAAAGAATGGGTTGTGAATGCTTTAAGTGGGCAGAGATAGAAAATATGAGGCAATGCCACCTAAGACTTGTTTTTAAGACCTTCCATTGATGATAGTCTAGGGGTAATCACTGTCATTTAACTGTAATGTTATAAGTAAATGTTTAAGATATCTAATATATCATATAATATAATAGGGGGTCAAAACAACATGATTATATGTTTTGTGTGTGTATATATATGAACACATGTATGCATATATAAGAGACAAAATCCTAGCAGAAGAAGAATGGGGAATACACAACAAGCTTTGATTGTATTCATGATGTTTGCCCTTATTTCATCTGGTAAATTAAACCTCTTTCGCTCCTTATGCTTTTATGTTTTGTTATAGTTTTTAGGTTTTTCATTTTGTTTCATCTAATATTTGGGAAATTTGAATTATGCGTTGAAGGGGTGTGGCTCGGGACAACTGCGGTTCAACCAAGCAGTCTTGTTTCATCCGGTGGTCTACGAAGATGCAAAAGTGTCTCTAACTGTAAACCGTATTGTGGAAGTTGTGTGTTTTGCGGTTGTATAGGCGGATTCTGTGAAAGCGATGGATTCCTCCTTGAAAAAAACAAAAAAACCTCATAAGGAATAGTGTTTTAGAAGGAGAATCGATTGTCATAAACCATCTATAAGGTCCTGTATCGATTACTGTATTTGAAAAGTTATGATCGGAAAAGCTGACTAATTAAATTTGTGATTCTTGATGAGTGCAATGGAGACCATTTCAATTAAGTATTTAGGCTTAAGCCTACTTTCGATGTAGTGGTTAAGGGGTAGATGAAAGGTTTTGTATCTCTTAGAGGTGTAGGGTTCAAACCTTAACGTTAACGAATAATTACTAATTTGTTGATACTAATAACTAACTACTAAGCTGCCATTCAAAAAAAAATTGTATATAGCCCGTCCACGATATGATGCAACTTGAAAGTTTTACATTATTAAATAAAATAGAAATATTTAATCTTTTAACGGCTAATTAGATCACTAACGGACCACTATCTCACCTGATCATCTCCATTACTCGAGTACGAAATCTTGAGTCACTAGGCTGACACATCCTCGAAGAAAAACTTGTACTTTAATTCGTTCACATCAGTCTCACGCATGAGACCACCCTCAAAAGGAAACTCACCATAGGCAATAAAACTCTCTGGCTCAATATTGAAACCTCAACCACTTGGCCAGAAGATAAAAAATAAGATAATTGCATATATTCTTTTGTAAACCAGGTTAATTGCATATTTATCCGATTCAAAATCAAAATTGCATATATCCCCTTAATTTATTTTATTATATATTTATCCAACTTAAAGTAAACTTACATATAACCACTCCTTTAATTAAAAAAATTCAAACTTAACCATTTTGACTTATTATTAAAAATAAATTATAGGATAACTATTTTACCCATTATTATTTGTGATCGGTTTTTATCATGATTTTTTGGGTATGCGATGAATTAAAATTTTGGTACTTGTGTTGCATTTTATTATTGTTACTCTAAAAATAAAAAAGAATAGACTTAATATAGATGAATAAAATAATAAAAAATGAAAAAAGGAACAAAAATAAGAAACTAAAAACTCATTAGCAAAACAAGATTAAAGATTAAAAACCTAGCTAAAAATGGGTAAATATGAAAATTTAAAATTCTATATTTTTGTAAAAACAAGGGTAGCTGTTATTTATTTTAAATAAAATAAAATAAAATGGGTAAATTTGAAATTTTTTTTATTAAGGAAGAAGATATATGCAAATTTTGTTATGAATTGGGTAAATATACAATTAAAAATATTAAAAAAGGAGAAAATATGCAATTTAATTTTGAATTAAGTAAATATACAATTAAATTGTTTTACAAAAGGATATATATAATTGTCTAAAAAATATTATTCTCTATGATGGTTTCGTACTATGGAATGCACAATAAATGTCTTATGTAATCAAAGATAAAATGCTTACATTCCTAAAAAGCTAAATGATAAATATAAATATTAAAGCCAAAGTAAATAACAATAGAAAACCAACATTGGATCATAAAAGAAAGGGAAAAATAATGATTATAACGGTAGGAGAGGATTAATGAGGAAACCACATTTCATACAAAAACTAAAGAAAACCAAAGAAAATAATCACATAATTTATAATTTTTTTTGAATGTAAAAAATTGTATTTAAGTATCTATTACATATATGTTGAACAAAAATACAGAAATTAGGATTGTTACGTATACATATCATTATATCAAATGAATATAGTTACATATACATAGACACATGGTGTATATGTAAAGGATATGGGTAAAATATAGATGAGACATAAAGGATATGAAGTGGTACAAATAACGTAACTTTAATTTCTTTTAATTGATGTATACAGCGTTTGTATGGGTCTAAACTTCTTGCTAATGTCCTTCTTTGAGTCCAACCTAGTATCGGTTTGGGAGCTCAAGCCGGTTTCCGTGTCCATCTCTAGTCTTAACTTCTTCTTAATGTCCTTGTTTTATTATTAATAAAATTTGTTGTTCAAAAAAAAAAAACACACACACACACACACACACACATAAGAGAATGATAAAAATTTATAAATTACATGATAACTTTCTTTGATTTTCTTTGATTTTCACATAATAATGTGGTTTTCGTATGATCCATCCATTATACTAGGAAATACAATAGCAATTATGTAACAGTAAAAGAATAATAGTTATAAAAACAATATTCATAAAATTTTATATGATTATTATATAGTTTTTACAATATAACGTATTAAGTACTTATTTTTACGTGCATTGCGATAAAAGTTTTGACAAAACCGAACCACCGCCTCATGCAGCCATAACATACCAGTTAATTATATTTAGGATATTTTCAATTTTGAACAAAGGTTTTTGATAATCACATGGTTTCTATTATTATAGAAAAAGTGATAACGTTGTATTAAAAATGTAACGACAAACCCTGTTATCTATATTAATAAAAGATTGCTATAATTAGATATAGATATCATCTCGTTTCTAAAATTTTATCTAGTACGTTGCCACACATATACGTCAGATCAAATTCAAAGTAAGTTTTCTTTAACATTTTTATGTAACTTAAAAGTAATTAGATTTTATTAATTTAAAATGTGACTTACTGGTGAATAATAAATTTATATATTTGTTGATAGATTATGAATAGTTTATTGTGTAAGTTCTCAAATATACTGTCTGACACATTTATTTGTTTTTTTTCTTATGTTTTAATATAAACAAGGGAAGTCGGAGGTGAATAGCCACCGACCGACAACCACACTGCCTACCACCATCCCCCCCCCCCCCCCCCCCCCTTCTTTGTATAGAAAACCAACACATACACAAAATCACCTGAAACCAGAATGAAAAGGGAATGCTTCATGAGATTGTTCAAATAGTAAAATAAGGTGTAAATCACCGGCGGCCGGCCTAAAAAAAAAAAAAATCCTCTGGCAGCGGTGGCAATACAACAACACCGTCATCTCTCTCTCTACAGGATTCATCACACACACAAAATGAGATGAGACCTCACTTAAAAGGGAAAATGTCACGGTTTCATGAGGTTGTACAAAACTTAAAAAAAAAATGATAAATCATTCTTTATTTCCTTTGTTAATTAAATAGATAGGTAATATTTATAAAAGCAAGCCACGGCAGGGCGCAACCAAGACATCCAATTTATTACAGCTAGGATCTTTTCAATTTTTACAAAGTTTTTCCATAATCACATGGCTTTTTATATTATTGTAAAAAAAACATATTCGTAAAGTCTAAACGACAAACCTAGTAATCAATATTAATAAAAGATTGATATAATTAGATATGGATACTACATTACAAACAATTTACCAGAATTTTTATCTGTTAGGTTGTCGCACTATCTAATAAATACCCCAGACTTTAATTCATATTCAATAATTTAGTTTCTTTACATATTATGTAATACGAATTTTACAAATCAGATCCAATAATCCATCTCATTAACCGAAAATAAAGTATAATAATTTGATTGATGACAATTCTAACTTTCATTTTTATTTCATATGAATCGTATAATTATTATAAGTTTACACTTGATTATTTGATTTTTCTCCAAATGATGATTATGAACAAAATAAGTAAACATATATATTTTCCTTGTAACAGTTATCAAATTATAATTACAATAATGTATTCAAGTCAGATTGTCTTTAAAAATAAAGTGATAGACAGAAACAACCTTGTTAGATTATGAGTAAAAGTTTTGTAGCTGATTTGCCTTCATCTATACTACTATATGAATCAGAATTTTAGACCACAAGTGTATTTTATAAAAAAATTAAGACACCTAATATAACTTCTTAAGCATTAGGTACAAGTATTCTATGCAATCATTTTTATTTTGTTATTCATTAATAAATTTCTTCTAATTTATACATTAATTAAGATATATTATTAATACATTAACTAATAATGTAAGATTATTTAATTCACTTCTTCATATATTATATTATTTGTAATACTTTAAATTAATATTTAAATTTATTGATAAGTATTATCTTATTTGAATACTTAACTATATAATTACTAAATACTTTTATAATAATAGTTAAATTTATAAATAAGTATTATCTTATTAGAAATTTAACTATATAATTACTAAATACTTTTATAATAATGATTATTATAATAATCTATATCTATATTATCTATATCTATAATATTATATAAATCATTTAATGAAGACACATTTGTAATTTTACTTAAAATTTAAGACACGTAATATAACTTATTAAACATAAGATACAAGTGTTATATACAATAGTTCCTAACTTATATTTAATGAATTTCTCTCAATTAATATATTATTTATATATATGTATTTTAAGTATTATCTTACTTATAATATTTTAAATTAATATTAAATATATATATATATATATATATATATATATATTATTTATATTTCTATAACATAATACTATTTTATTTAAGTATTATTTTATTTAAACACTTAAGTATATATAATCATTAAATATTTACGTAGTTATAATAATAATACCCAAATATATCCATGTTTAAGAAAAGTCGGAAAAAATGCTCGATAACACCTGCCGCAACCCTATATATAACAAATAAAAAAAATCATGAGCAGTGAAGGAGTTGGTATTCTTAGGGGCTGTTTGGCAATATCTGAATGATTAAGTGCTGAACCAATAAGAGGTCTTAACCATTAAGAGCTAGTATATCGCTTAACTATTTAAAGGGAAATGTCTGACCAATTCAGATAATAGTTATTAACCATTCAGCATTAGACCTCTTAACCATTCAGTATTAGTATAATGCTTAACCATTAAGAGACAAATGTCTGAACCATTCAGATATTTGCTCGTGAAACAGACAGTTTGAACCATTAAGTGCTGAATCATTCAGACATTTGAACCATTAAGAGGCTGCCAAACAGCCCCTTAGTGTTACAACAATAATTTTTTTTCTCTCCTAACTAATAAAAACCCTACTTTGTTTTTTTATAATTTCACAATTAAACCTTTAAAGATTTTTTGAAACTAACAACAATATTTTCTTTCTCTTTTTTTTTTCAAATTGATAGCCTCTCATTTTGTTAATTTTAATTATATTTAAGCTTTTGAGTCATGTTAAATTTATATTTAATCATATGAATTTTTTTTATAAGTTTATAATTAAACCTTCGAGATATGTCAAATTTGCATTTAATCACCTGAACTTTTTTAAGTTTTATACTTAAGCGTTTTAGTTATGTCATATTTTCTATCAATCAATTTAAAATGGAGTTTTTTAATTATGGTAAAGTTATCATTTACGCATTTGCTATTTTTTTATGTTTTGAGGTATCTATTTTTAATAGTATTCTTTTCTATTAAACTTTTTTTATCAACGTTTTGCACGTAATCTTTTTTCGAGTGGTTAGTACTAACGTATAAATCATCAGATTTAAATATTTTAACTTTTATAACCACCGTTACATAACGCAGATCACACACACTAGTAATTTATAATTTATAATATAAACTAGGATATAAATCCCGTGTAGAACACGGGTTGTATAAATTCAATGCTATATTTTTAGTAACAAAGATTTTCATAATACATATTTATGAAATATTATATAGTTTTTAACATATATTTATTTTAAAATAATATAATACTTTATAAAAATAATTATAAATTTTTTTTAATAGGAATGAGACAAAAAAAATTATAAAAACAATTAAAGGCAATTTGTATAATTAATAAAATAGAAAGGCGGGAAAAAAAATATTAAGAATCCATGAGATAGTAACACGTGTCGTTTAAAATTTTTATTTATTAGTATAGATTTATGTCATTTTGTTTTATGATATCAAGGAGTATTTGTCACATTTTTCCAAAACTTTTGCCTGGCTTGAAGGAATACATGATAATAACTGATTGAACACTATAATCAAGATCAAAATTGAAAATTGAAAAGTCTGCAAATGAGTTGCACGTTGTGCATTTCAACTTGTACCAAAACCCAAACAATTAATATGTTATTAAATTTTCATTCAGATTTCAGCGTGCATTGAATGCAGAATAACAAAGTCCAGGGTCTTGTATGAAACTTCTGTTATTGTAATAGATCGCTGATGGCCCTCGAATAAATCTAAACTCTCCATATCTCCACTCAAACCCATCGAAATCATTCATCTTTTGTGGATTAACTCGCAATCCAAATCAAATTAAACCTTAGTTTTGATATGGGTATCGTCGATACTCTGAGGTCGATTGACTTTGAGCACGAATCATTCCCAACATATGGGGATTTTGTAGTTCTTCCTATGTTTGCTATCTTCTTCCCAACTGTTCGATTCTTCCTCGATAGATTCATATTTGAGGTAATTGTTCTGATTTTCTGTTCATATGCTTATTGGGTTTTGTTTTTGGTTAGGGATAGTGAGGGATTAGATCGAATCAATAAGCCTGCTGCTTGAATTAGTGTATAATAGTATGTTTGAATGTGTTCAAATCCCCAAAAGATGTGATTTATGTTGCGAAATTGGTATGAATTATCCGCTGAACATGTTTGAAATTGATATCAAGTTATCTGAATTTTGGATCATGAAAAGTCAACTGGGAGACTAGTGTTAATTGGTCACTAATAAATCAGCTTTGTAAGTTGTCTGGTAAGTGTTGTTTAGGGCATGAACAATTTAGTAATTGGACTGGTATCTTGTTTGTGATTCTAGTTAGTTAGCCTTTAGGAGATGCAGTGGTAAGCGCGTATTTACTCTAGCAAAGGTCTCTGGTTTGAATCTTGCGGTTGAATGAAGAAGATAGTTTTTGATTCTTGTAATGCTATAGGGTCATATATTGGTAGGTATTCTCATTGACGAAATAAATGTGATTGCTTTATTGTAGTCCTGTATAGGATATAGTAACTGTAGAAGTCTTGTTTTGACCAAATATTGTGGGAAGTTCGTCTATGATCTTAAGTATCTATTGAGTAGCTTATGCTGTGCTGGTAAACAAAATTGTTCCAATACTCTTTTGCAATCTAATTCAATGTTTTTAAGTTAAAAATGGTGAGAAAATATGTGATTCATCTGTTTTGGGATCAAAACTGTTGCTTTGGTAGTGTAATGAGCTGTTGGTTCTACTTTTAATGATAACCCTGACGCCGAACATGGAGGCATGTCTCCTGAACATATATTTTAGTGTTGTTCTCTAGTGTCAGATGAGGTTTAGTTTATATTTCATTAATTTCAGAAATTCTGCTCATCATGTGAGTCCCCTTGAAAGGCATGAAATATATTGATCATTGAGGCTTTCAGTGATGACTGATGCCCTTGAACTAAGTCAAAAGCTTAAAATAGGAAAATATGTTCGATTATATTTAATGGGTTAAAACTTGTGAGTACTTCCCAAACTGGAGCATGCTTTGGTACCAGATCTAAAAGAGAAAAATATGATTTTTAATAATTCCATGATTTAAAGAAAGTAGGGGGACAAGAATTCTATGAAAAAGAAAGATGGATAGACAAACACTTGAAATCACAATATTCATGGTTAACAAAGAAACCTATTTTGCAGCGTGTAGGTAGATGGTTAATATTCAATAAGGGGCAGCAGAAGCTAGATGTTGAGACAGATGACAGAATTAAGAAGATACGAAAGTTCAAAGAATCAGCTTGGAAATGCATTTATTATCTTTCTGCGGAAATTCTAGCACTGGCTGTAACTTATAATGAACCATGGTTCACTAACACAAACAATTTTTGGTTAGGTCCTGGTGACCAGAAATGGCCTGACCAAAAAATGAAGTAAGCTCCCTGTCAGTGTATGTGTAGTTACCGTGTAACAATTATAAGTAATTAATAACAATTTTAAACTTCCTTAATGGCTTTCCAGGTTAAAATTGAAAGGTTTGTACATGTATACGGGTGGATTCTATACGTATTCCATCTTTGCTTTGATTTTCTGGGAAACAAGAAGATCTGACTTTGGTGTGTCAATGGGACATCATGTTGCAACTGCCATTCTCATTGCAATGTCATATATATGCAGGTTTTTTTATTTTCTTTTTCCTTTTCTATTGTAGAAATTAAGGATGAATATGCTTTATTTTTGGAAACTAAGGATCAATATGTTCATTTTGATTGTATTTTGTGTAGGTTTGCTCGTGCGGGTTCAATAATATTAGCCCTTCATGATGCAAGTGATGTGTTTCTTGAAGTAGGCAAGATGTCGAAATACAGTGGTGCTGAAGCACTTGCTAGTTTCTCATTTATTTTATTTGTAATATCTTGGGTCGTGCTTCGCCTTATTTATTACCCATTTTGGATTTTGTGGAGTACAAGGTTTGAAGATGATGATCAACATCGTTTTTTACATAATAATTATCGTTTTTGTTCATTTCACATCATGACATGCCAATTTTCAAAACTATATTTCTTTTTTTCCTTCAATTTCAGTTACGAAGTAGTAATGAGTTTGGATAAGGAAAAGCATATGAAGGAGGGCCCACTCTACTACTATGTGTTCAACACACTTCTTTACTGTCTGCTTGTTCTTCACATATACTGGTGGGTGCTTATGTACCGTATGCTCGTTAAACAAATTCAAGATAGAGGCAAACTCAGTGACGATGTTCGTTCAGGTAAGTTAAATTCCTCATTTTTTACTTATATTTTATGTTTTTTTTAGTTTGAATTACGCTTTACGACATAAATTTGTTTATCTTTTTTCATGTTGATTCGGGTTTCTTGTTTTGCCATGTTTGCAGATTCAGATAGTGATAAAGAACATGAAGATTAATCTCTCATTCCTGTTTGGCTGCTAGGGAAATTAGTATAAGGTATTACAAGTATTAACTTAAATTTATGAAGAATTTATCAAAATAACCTTCAAGGGTGGTGTAGTGGTAAGCACCTGATTCTTCTCTAGCAGAAGTTTCAGGTTTGAATCATGCTTCTACTGGTTTCCTGTCATAACCTTTTGAAGATTTTATCAAGATTCTGTCTTTTTATCTGAGTGTATGAATATTTTATCAAAATAACCTTCATGGGTCCCATGAGTTTACCAAGTATTCTGTCTTTTTATCTGGATTGTAAAAGAAAAGTGTTATGGTTTTGTGTTCATTTGCAGGTGGTGGGAGATGTTTTCAGATCAACCTGTGTAGTATTTTATCATTGGACAGACAGCAGACTTGTGTAGATAAAGAGTCAAAATTGATATACGAAGTCAACTCTTGTCATTTCATGCTGGTTCACAGACAATTGATAATTTGTTTTTGGTTTGTTGATAGTTTTTTTTTTTTGCCTTGTTTTCACTGGATTTTGTCATCAAGGAACCTTGGTGGTTTGGTGAATCGACTTCATTCATGTACTGTTACATGTTGGGTTCAGTAGATTCTGTAACTGATTCAAGCTTTTATCTTGTTTTCTTGTGGATTTGCTATTCATTCAAGGGTTAATACCATAAAAAACCAATGCTATTTTTCATTTTGCTTGAAAAATCAACTATCCAATTTTGTTATCTTAAAGTCCCTGAAATAGGTACATTAAAATCCCATAAATTCCTTAAAATATACAAATATTTGTGAAATTAATGATACGTGTTAGCTATTAGAACATTCGTTGTCGTTACATATGTACACTTACTCCATCAGTATATGGTTTGGACCTGAAAAACCGAATCTCAGCCAACAAAAACTGAATCTTGAATTCGGTTTTGCAGTTTTCGGGTCCGTTTGGGTTGGAAGTTGAATTTAAGTTGGCTTGTTTAAGAAAAATGCATGTTTTTTTTGCTTACTATGATGGAAGTTAGAGACAGATTTGGAGTTGTATCTTCTATTGTTGAAGTTGGTTATCAATTCATATATAAAGTAAATGAATGATTTAGCAGATGTTGATTGTTAGTTATATAATCATAGTGAAAATTAATTAGAGATTATAATTTGGTAACTTGCCTTGCCAAATTCTCCTTTTACAACACACAACTTGAAAAATCTTAGTTAAAGAATGCCCACCAACTGCCCATAGTGGTTCCATCCTCTATTGACTAAAAACACATTTTCACACACTGCAAGTTTCACTACTTATATAGCCTCAGTCCCAACCATTTTCATTAAGTACTACTCAAGAAACCAAATCAAGATCAAACAAACACATACACAAACACAATGCAGATCAAATCATCCATCTTCATTCTTTCAGTTTTCACCATCTTTTGCTTCAAATTCTTGAATGCAGCTAACCCGCCGTTATCTTTAGATTACTACAAATCTTCTTGCCCGAATGCAGAAGCCATTGTTAGGAAAGAAATGGAGTGTGCTGTGACGTCTGATCTTAGAAACGCTGCTTTGATCCTACGGCTGCACTTCCATGACTGCTTCGTACAGGTGCATTCATCAGAAAAAATTCTCTTTTTGAATCTTTTCTTTAGTTATAGTTTGTTGTTTTAAACTTTTAATATTTCTTGATTTGATCCAGGGGTGTGATGGGTCGGTATTGCTAGACGATATAGCCACATTACAAGGAGAAAAGAAAGCTCCCACTAATTTTAATGCGTTGAAGGGTTTTGAAATCATTGATAGGATAAAGGAGAAGCTTGAATCCGAGTGTCCCGAAACAGTTTCATGTGCTGATCTTCTTACATATGCTGCAAGAGATGCTACTGTGTTGGTAAGTTGTAACATATGCTAGTTACTGGTCTAGCAATAAATATTGGCTTTTTTTATAATAACTTTATGATACAGCTAAGTCAAGCATTGGGTACATCTTTCTTTTTATTAATTTATAACTAATAATTTGTGGGCACAGGTTGGTGGGCCTTATTGGCATGTGCCGGCTGGGAGAAAAGACTCGAAAACTGCTAGCTTTTCACAGGTGGAATCAAATATTCCCGGTGCAAATGATGGCCTTCTATCGATCATTGCTAAGTTTATGTATCAAGGCCTCTCTGTCACTGACATGGTCGCACTTTCCGGTAAAATACAAACAAACATACTTACCCAGTAAATCCCACTTATAGCAAGGCTATTGGTAGGGTCTAGGGCTTAATGAGACCATCTAGTAAAATAATATTCTATAAATCTAAGTGGTTACACCTTATTATAAAAGTTTAATAATGATTTGCTTTTCAAAAAATAGATATATATCAAGTTTGATGATATTATAACACAAGACTGTTATATGTACTATTAATATGCTGGTGTATAAAGCCTAGTTACATTAACTTGCATAAACACATTTTGCAATATTATGAAATAATCAATGAACACACCAGGTGCTCACACAATCGGGATGGCTCGTTGTACCAATTACCGAGCAAGAATCTACGGAGACTACCAATCAACCGCGACAATAAGCAGTATCGCAGAGTCAAACCTCAAAAGTCTAAAGTCAACGTGCCCAGCTGCAGGAGGAGGAGATAACAATGAAGCAGCAATGGACAATGTCTCACCATATCTTTTCGACAACACATATTACCACATACTTCTTAGAGGTGAAGGTCTTCTTAATTCTGATCAACAACTCTATTCCAGCATTCTTGGAGTCCAAACAAGTAAGCTTGTGAAGAAATACGCCGAAATCAGATCGCGTTTTTTGAACAGTTTTCTGAGTCTATGGTGAAGCTGGGAAATATTACAAATCCTGAGACTTATGTTGATGGAGAAGTGAGGAAGAATTGCAGGTTTATGAATACATAAAGATATATGGTGATTATTTTGCAGGCTTTTGGACTTTTGATTTTATTATATATTCATGATCAAAATGTAATGTGGGCATATTTTTATATGTGTAACGTTGTTTTAATGAAATTATAATGTATTGTTTTTTAATATTTGTGAGGATTAATTAAATTTCCTCATTAAACGCGGTGTTTATTAGTGTTAACGTTTGTAGGAAGTATGGAAGGTGAGTTAGGTGAGAAATGCCACCAGCCCATATATCTCGTTGTAGCCCCGCCTTAATGCTTTTGGGGTGGTCAACAACCGGCCCTACTGAACCAACGACCTGGGTCGGGAGTCCGGACCGGCTCAAAACTGGCCTAACCATGAGACACAACTCTGATCGGTTGCAGTTGGTCTGGCCAAACACTAGGATTTTAATATCATAATCGAAACTAGAAGGATGTTTTATTAACGGGTCGGGTTCAGTACTCCGCTTGGTCCAGACAAACC
This sequence comes from Flaveria robusta, assembly GCA_025506415.1. NCBI lineage: Eukaryota > Viridiplantae > Streptophyta > Magnoliopsida > Asterales > Asteraceae > Flaveria > Flaveria robusta. The sequence goes on along the minus strand of CM046476.1, from coordinate 23,887,816 downwards.
TTCTTTCAATTTAAAAATATCTGCTTGTATACCTATTATAATAATAATAAATATAATATAATATAAAAAAAATAGTGAGCGTTACATATCGACATGTATAATATTAAACGAATTATATATAAAAGATTATAGTTAGTAGGGTATATGTAAAACAAACTAGGTCACATGATGTGGTGCCTGAAGAGAATTGGGGATCCTTGAAACCCGGGTGAGAATACTACCCCTGGATTAGGTGACATGAGAGTTCTTAAAACCCATTGATAATTCACTGACACTGTTGTTGTGAACGTTGTCAAATGGGAAAACGAGGTAAAATTGGGACGATACCTACAAAATGGGGAAAAACCAAGAAAAATGAGAAAAGATGATATGGTGTTGATGTGTTACTCAAGAAAAAATAAGAAAAACTAGACGACTGTCAGTGGTCTAAGGACCCCTCAAAGCCAGTTTAGCCATGGTTAGGCCACACGATGTGGTGCCCGGAAGAGGATTGAGAAACTTGGCCCCAAGTGGGAATTCCACCCCTGGACCCGATGACACCAAAATTCCCAAACTGCGGTGAAAATTCACCGGGCACCACTAGGACTTTTTTTGTTGTGAACATTGCCAAACAGGAAAATAGAAAATCTGGAAAAATCTGATGTGGTATTAATGTGTCCCCCGATAAAAAAATAAGACAACTGCCAGTGGCCTTAGAGCGGTGCAACGGGACTTGAGTTTAAAACAAAAAGTAAGAAAGGCCATCTAGACATTCGTATATTTAGAATTTAAGAAAATATTATATTGTAAACTTTTTAAATTTAATAAAACATTATTTTAGTTACACACACATATATAAAACTAATTTAATTTTATAAACTAAAAAAAATAAATTAATTTGATCAGATGATGTGGCATGTGTAGGAAGTTAGGAAAAAAATGGGACTTGAAGAAAAACTCGAGAAAATAAAAGAAAGCTAATATAACGATAATGTGACATCCAAAAAAAATCGGAAAAATAGGGAAGTCTGCAACGACTCCCTCTCGCGTAAGCCAAGTTCAAATTTGTGTTATGTGTTGATTTGTTTTATTTATATATAAAAAGTTTATTTCAATTATAATATATGAAAAACACTCTTTACATATATGTACTATTAATATGGTTGAGTTGATAAGAATAGGAAGGGTTCATTGTACTTGACACATAAGACAACTTCTTCTCCATAAACATAAAACGGCAAACGGCAAGGGAACATATTGGTTTCACATGTTATATAATGTGTTAGAAATATGAAATCTTATTTGTGCTTTTGAAAGAAAAAAAAACTAAAGGTGGGACAAACAAAATATATAAATGTCATTTTTATCAAATTATTTTAAAACGACTTTTTGTTAATAGGACGATTAAACTTAATCAAAATCCAATTTCAAACTTTTTAAATTCATTAAAATAAAACTTGTATCATATATCAAAAGCGCATATATATATATATTTATTTATTTATTTCAAAAGCCATATTATATGAAGAACTATTGGAACAACATATATATATATATATATATATATATATATATATTTATATTTATTTATTTCAAAAGCCATATTATATGAAGAACTATTGGAACAACATAATACACTTATAATATAGTAAATTGCAAGATAGTTGAAAGTAGCGCGAGAGAGAAACCAGATAATTTTTTTTTTGAATTGTGAGAAAGCAAACAGTTACATAACATCTTGTGTCCTTAGTTAAAAACTATCCTACAAATAAAATATAAAAATTTAAATCATGTTGGATGTAAGTTCCTGTAAAATTTTACGAGTTAGTGTTAAAAGAAACATAACAATCTTATACCTCAGATTTTAAAAATATATACAAACACATCATACATTCTCACAAATTGTATTGACCATCTCTCAAAATCATAATCATCACAATCTAGAAACTTTGAATAGAAAGAAAATTTATATAAAGCCGAGTCCTTTTCCAACTTTAAAAAATCTAAACGGTCCAAAAGACCCATAACATGGGGCCCAATAGCCCAAAGCTATTTAGTATTCACACACCAAAAATCGGCCATGATCCCACTGTTATTTTCTTTGTTTAAACCAAGGGTTTATAATACAATCTCCCCCGCTGCTAACTACAAATCCTGCAAATTCTCGTTTCTCGATGAAAATCACCATAAATCACCACCTCTTTATCCTTCAACGCGAAGAAAGTTGAACATTCACAAGAAAACAATTCAATATTCATACACGCGTATCTAGAATGACTCATTACTGACAATCTTGTACGTTCTTGATTGTTCATGATTCATCATGGTTCTTGCCCGATGTCTAATCTTTCTGTAAACCCACTGGATTAACTTCGCATTTGATCGGTTATTTTTCTTTACTAAAAGGGATTCCACCCATCATCGGTAATCTTGTTACTACTCTGTTTTATGGACGTTGTTTTGTTGATTAAGTCGGTTGATTCGATCGATTTTAGATCCAATTTGGGTCTGTAGAATTATTTTCTTGATTTGGGTATTGATTTCTTTGATTCTTTAACCATTGTTTCATGTATGATTGATGATATGTAACCATATATGTGCGCTTATTTTGGGTTTCGATGAATCTTGATTGGTGAATATGAATCTTGATTGATGTGAATCGATTTCATTGTTTGTGGGTTTCTGGGTGGGATGATATTGAATCTTTTTGGAAAATGATTGTAAGAAATAATAATGTTGTGGGTGATTTGTTTGTTTTATTAAGTAATTGAACTAGCAGTATTGTTCTTGTTTGATTGCATATGATTATTAGGGTTTATATTGTGTCACTTATTATGATTTCATACGACTTCATGCCCAAGAAACTGTTTACTGTTTGCATGAATATTGTTTAAATTAAAGATTCTTTATCGTTCAATTGCTTATTAATTGTTATTGTACAGAATTGAACATACTCTCAATGGCTCAAGATAACTCTATTGCTGAATCGAATTCAAGAAGACAGCGTCTCTTGAAAGATCAAGTTCGTTTAGTTAAAAGAAAAGATAACGATCGGTTTGAAATCGTTCAGATTAAAGATTCTTTATCATTCGAAAAGGGATTCTTTGTTGTGATTCGGGCTTGCCAAATGTTAGCCCAGAAAAACGATGGGATCATACTGATTGGGTTAGCCGGTCCTTCGGGTGCTGGAAAAACTGCATTCACTGATAAGATACTTAGCTTCATGCCGAGTGTTGCAGTCATATCGATGGATAATTACAATGATGCTACCCGTGTAATTGATGGTAACTTTGATGGTAAGACTCGCATCATTGATAAATTATGACATTTTTTATATGTGAACATTCAAGAAACCAAATGAGTGATATTTTTTTATTTTTATTTTTTGTTTTCGAACAGATCCTCGCTTGACAGATTATGATACTTTGCTGAAGAACATTCGTGATTTGAAAGAAGGGAAGACGATTGAAGTCCCAATATATGATTTCAAGTCTAGTTGTCGCACAGGTTACAGGTGCGTATATCTTTTCTTTTACATTGGATTACTTAGGGGTGTTTGGACAATTGAACCAGTGTGTTGAAAGTAATTATGTTAGAATCAGATAATTAGTTGCAATAAAATGGGCTGTAAAATATAATCTTTGGATGTATTATCAGATGTTCTATTTTTTTGATAAAATTTATAGCATTTTTACTCTCTAACACATATTTACTGGAAGTTGTGTGATTATATAATGGTGTCAGGACACTCGAAGTTCCGAGCTCTCGCATTGTGATAATTGAAGGGATCTATGCACTGAGTGAAAAATTGAGGCCCTTATTGGATCTTAGAGTATCTGTGACAGGTGGCGTTCATTTTGATCTTGTTAAACGGGTTTTAAGGGACATACAACGGGCTGGACAGGAACCTGAAGAAATCATATACCAGATTTCTGAAACGGTTTAATCTAAATTCTAATTCATTTATAGGTAGGGAAAGTGGTTCAATTTACAAGTATTTAACATATAGTTGTAATCACTTTGTATATGCAGGTTTATCCGATGTATAAGGCATTCATCGAACCTGACCTCCAAACCGCTCATATAAAGATTGTTAACAAGTTTAATCCCTTCACAGGATTTCAAAATCCCACTTATATCCTTAAGGTTTGCAATTTCATCTTAAGTTCTTGATATTATATTTAGATAATTAACTGAGATTCTAAACATGTTAGTCATCAAGAAATGTGAGCGTGGAACAAGTCAAATCCGTGATGTCTGAAAAATATACGGAATCATTGGAGCAGATTTACGATATTTTTCTTTTGCCACCTGGCGAAGATCCGGAAACCTGCCAATCTTATTTGAGGATGCGGAATAGGGAAGGAAAATATAATCTCATGTTTGAGGTTTTGCTTTTAATCTATGTTTTCTTGAACATTGTTTTTGTTTATGCATATTACATCTGGTTTTCAAGATTTGTTTTTTTTTTTTTCAATTCTAGGAATGGGTTACGGATCCTCCATTTATAATATCTCCAAGAATAAGTTTTGAAGTTAGCGTGCGGCTTCTTGGTGGTTTAATGGCATTAGGGTACACAATAGCATCCATTTTAAAAAGAAGTAGCCACGTGTTCAAAGATGACAGCGTGTGTGTGAAAATCGACTGGTTGGAACAAGTCAACCGACGTTTTGTTCAGGTACAACTCACCTTTGACTTTGACTTTGACTTTGACCTTAAATTTATAAGTCATGATTTTAAGCTACATTTTTATGTCTTGAGAAGGTGCTAGGAAGAGACCGATTAAGTGTTAGATGTGTTGCTGAGCGTCTGGGATTAGAAGGGTCGTATATTCCCCGAACGTATCTTGAACAAATGAAGCTTGAAAAGCTATTGAATGAAGTCATGGTACTACCAGATGATTTAAAAACAAAGCTAAGCATAGATGACGAAATGCTTTCTAGTCCCAAAGGTTCTGTTTCTCTAGCTACAAGGGGAAATAAACACCGTAAAAGGTACAATTTATTAACACCTACAAAAAAACTACATAAATGTTGTCATTGTTTATGGTTACATATGCTTATACGTGCAGTGGAATGTCACATTCATATTCGAATGCGAGTAAAAATTTGAGCTCCATTAAAAGATTTGATGAAAGGAGTCAGGAACCAACATCCACATTAGCAAGCCAGGTGATTTCATTGCATCTTTAAGTGATATTCGCATACCAAAGGTTTTAAAAGATCAATATGATTGACTGTTCTTTCTTGTTTTCTTAAGGGAGCGATTAGTCAACTTTCAGAACAGATTTCAACTTTAAATGATCGCATGGATGAGTTTACGTCTCGGATTGATGAAGTGAATTCACAGTTCACTAGAGGGATGAACTACGGTAATCAAAGTCAACAGAAAATTGACACGCGCAATGGATCTGGATCAGCATCAACCTCATATTTCACATCTGCTTTAGCAAATAGTTCCTCGACTGGATCCATGGTGCGCCATTCATCATCTTCGACTCAGCTAGTCAAGGACTCTAATCTGATAGAAGAGGTAATACACACGTTTCCAAAATCTTGCAACCCTGATTAGAAATAAAAGTTTGTTTACTGTTTGATTTGATGAAACAGATATCAGGAATTGCAAGAAATCAGCTTAAGATTATGCATCAACTTGACATTCTCAGTGATACTCTGCGTGGTAAAATGGATGAAAGATCTCGTCAAGAAAGAGAAGTCAAGAAAAGTCAAAGGTCAAAGCTTGATGGAGCTGTGGTTTCTTTACTAATAGCATTGGCTTGTGGTGGTGTTGGAGTCTTCCTGTTTAAGAGTGTTGCACCAAGAAACTGATTCTTTTCTCCTAATTCGTTGACTTTTCGTTTTTTTGGTCCTAAAAACATCGCGTTCTTTTGACTAGAATTTGGAATGTTCATGGGTCAAATTGATCTACAGTTTTGCAGATTCTGGATGTGAGTTAACGCCCTCGGTTCTTTCTGAGTTTTTGTCAAAGAAAGATGCTGTTTCTTAGCTTTAATGTGATTTTTGTCCTTAAGTTTCCATCATCCATTGATCATAGCTGAATCACTTCACTATTGTCTATAAATTAGAACTTTAAAAGCCAATTGACATCATGCATGTAATGCCATTTGTATTAAAACTGTATGATGAAGAAAGTAAATATATGGAGACATGAAGATCCAGCAAGTACATAAAACCAATTCTCTGGAGAAGAATTTTTTTCAGTTATGTATATATCAGTCTTGAGGCCATCTTTGAGAGTTTGGTTTCATGGCCCTGATGTGCCTAATCGGATACCGGTTCAGATTGTTTGAACAATTGGCAGATAGGGGGCGATGAGAGGGAGAGGCGATGAGAGGGAGAGGCGATGACGATAAGAGGCGGAGGCATGAGAGTTAGTTGCTGGTGGCTGGAGGAAGGTAACAGATGGGACGACAAGATGTGATGGGAGCTTTTCTGAATGTCAGGAATATTTTGGATTCGAGTCTTGGTTATTATATAAAAGAGAGGAATTTGACAGTCTTTTTTGTTGTCGTCAACCTATCATTGCTATTGGCCTGCGGGCCTACCGTCCCGCGCCCCACTTGTTGCCACCTTCACCCTTTGGTGGTTGTGTCACCCCACCTTCGCCAATGCCACATCTTATCTATCATGTGTCATTGTTGCGACCATCTATTGGATGTTGTTGCAAGCCATGGTTGTCATTGCCAGCAACACCATCACCATTGATGACGATGAGGGTGGTGACAATGAGTACAATAACAGTGGTAGGGGCATGGCTACTGTGATCATTGCATAGTGGTGGCGGTGGTGGTGATGGTAGGGGTGGTCGGGTGGGGTTGGGGGTCGCATTGATGGTCATGGAGAGTGGCAGGATGGCGAGTGTGACAATAATAAGTGGTAAGAGATTTTATTTACCCTAATTGATTTCTTTCCCAAAACATTACTGAATCTCTTTACGTATAAGAAATTTGAGTGAATTGGAATTCTATTCTAATTCATTTCTCAATCAATTTAGTTGACTAATAAACGCTAAAAATTCTAACAAATTATACGAAAGAATCAAAGATGTTAAAAAATTAAAATTTAGATTTAACACCGTTAAATTTCAAAAACCAAACGCACGCAAAAGATGTAATTTAAACCATTAGCTTAAAAGCTTAATATTGGAATGTCATGTGAAATTCACACTCCACTAGTCCACTTCATGCATACCTGTAGGCCCTCAAACACGAGTCAATAATTTATTCTTCCTTTGGTGTTTTCTCCCTCACTCTCACTAACAAAATCAACCGCACCAAGAACAAATATGAAGAATCATCATCTGATTCATCATCATCTATTCAGATCAGCCATAGCAGCTACTTCCTCTAATTCTAAGGTGGTTTACACAATTCCTCTTTAGAATGTTTTCTAGGCCTTCATGATCATCTGATCGTTTCCTTCTCTTTTGAATCTCTCCTATTACATAATTTATCGCACAATCGAATTCTCTTACAGCTTCTCTGTTCAACAATTATTTAGGGCTATGCTGATTGCTGAATGCACCTGGACCCATTTCTGGCTTAGATTATGTTTTTACGACTAAATTACTATGTTTGATGTTGATTTTGTTGAAATTGTCACCTCAGTTTTATTATGCATACTAGTGTGATCAGATTGTTACTTTTTTTTCCCTCAAATGTCTGAGAATCCATGTCAATTGAAGAAAACGATGATATCTTAAGTTTCTTTAGGGATTATCTGCTTATCTTAGGATCTTATCTTAGGTTAGATTAATGTTAGATGAAACCCAAGTGTTTTGGTACATTCTTGAATTCACTTTCAACAAGTATTTATGAATCTGTATGAAATTGTTTATCTTTTATAATGGTAGTGACTTACTTAGTTACTTACATACAGATTTGTCGGTGCACAAGAAATGCGCAAACTCTTTCTGCTGTAAGATGGAATAGTACCAATGCTGCAGCGGTTGATGATGATGGGTATGTTGTATTTTGATGCAGATTGATTTCTATCTCTCGCAATTTGCAAATATCATGTGAATATCTAATGTGTGTATCCTTTAATATGGTTTCTCAGATACAAGGGGCATGGTATGTTGGCACCTTTCACAGCTGGATGGCAGACTACTGATTCAAACCCATTGGTGATAGAGAAATCTGAGGTATTATTCTATTAGTGTGATATATTGTTAATTTATAAGAATATTTTTGTTGTTAAATTTCTATTCTTTCAATTCTTGTAGGGTTCATATGTATATGATGTAAATGGGAAGAAGTATCTTGATGCCCTTGCAGGCTTGTGGTGCAATCCTTTAGGTCAATCTCATATTCCCAGTTTCAACATTTTTCTAAAATATTCAGCAAACTAATATAGTGATTTGTTTTTATATTACTTTGAATTACTTTTAGGTGGGAATGAGCCTCGTCTTGTTGCAGCTGCAACCAAGCAACTAAATACTTTGCCCTTCTACCATTCATTCTGGAACCGTACCACGAAACCTTCTTTGGTACAATAATTCGTTTGTTAACGGAAATGTTACTAATAGTTGATGATATTCTTCTGTTATGATATTTTTATAATTTTGCTTACAGGATCTTGCAAAAGAACTTCTAGGAATGTTTACAGCAAATGAAATGGCTAAAGTCTTTTTCACAAACAGTGGGTCAGATGCAAATGATACTCAGGTTCAGTTATAGTCTGGATTAGTGTTTTTAATGTTGGTAAGGAACATCGTTTTTATTTCAGTAATCTATTTTATAGGTGAAGCTGGTTTGGTACTACAACAATGCGCTTGGAAGGCCAAATAAGAAGAAAATCATCGCTAGGACAAAATCGTAATTTATCATCCTTACAATCATTTCACATGCTTTATTGCACGCTTAGCACAATTATAATGTGTATACTGTATTGTCACAGTTACCATGGATCCACTCTCATATCAGCTAGTCTTTCAGGGTATGATATGTATAGAAATTGTTTTCCTGCCTGTTCATAGCATTAATGTTGACTAGTAAGGTCAAGTTGACTAAGTTCTAACATCAACACTGATATTAATAATGACATAAATTTGAAGATTAGCCACTCTGACCATAAAAGTCAAAGTGTATCCTTCTGGCTTGGAGTACTACTCATGGAAAGCTTTTATATACCGCTATATACATTTTTATTTATAACTCTGTTTTCTTTCAGCCTTCCAGCACTACATCAACATTTTGATCTGCCAACTCCATTTGTGTTGCACACAGACTGCCCCCATTATTGGCGATTTCATCTTCCAGGTTCGATCTCTCTTTCTTGTTTGCTGCAAACATTTAATTGTCCGAAAAACAATGTGATAAGCATAGTGTTTGAAGACAAATGTGATTACATTTTTCTGTTTTTTGCTTGTGTAAGTTATTCATATCATTATGATTGCATTCAAAAACGTCATCTCGTGTTGGTTAACACACAAACATCTTTTTTATTATTTCAAATTTTATTAAAATAATATGGTAGGTGAGACTGAAGAAGAGTTCTCAACAAGATTGGCTACCAATTTGGAGAACCTTATTCTCAAAGAAGGACCAGAAACGGTAAAGTCACTTAGCATATCCTTAACAAAAAGAGATTAACAATTAATCATATATATTTTGGCATATGGTTTTTATTTTTATTTTTATTTTTATTTTGATTTAGATTGCTGCTTTTATTGCTGAACCGGTTATGGGAGCAGGAGGTGTGATACTTCCTCCAAAATCATACTTTGAGAAGGTAAAGTTGACTTTTTAAGTTGAACAACATTTTGACCGTACGATCAATTGTTTGCTCGTTTTCATATATGTATTTCTTTTGTTTTTGCAGATTCAAGCTGTTGTAAAAAAATATGACATTTTGTTCATTGCTGACGAGGTCCTTTCCGTACTATTAAATTCTTACCTACATGATACGCTTCCTGCTCAGTTTCGTATATTACTTACAGGTAATTTGTGGCTTTGGAAGGCTTGGAACCATGTTTGGCTGTGATAAATATGACCTTAAACCTGATCTTGTCACCATTGCTAAGGTATAAATGGATTAAAATGTTTAACTTATCAAACCATTAAACTTAGTATGTTATTGTAGTTTATCACATTAGTGAGAACACAAGAAGATAGAAAAAATATTTGCAAAGGTTAATATTTGGATAAAATTGTGCCAAACATGAAGTTTATATATATATAAATTTCCATTTTTAACCATTTAAAAGGTTAATATTTTCAGGCTCTTTCTTCAGCATATATGCCGATTGGAGCAGTTCTTGTGAGCCCGAAGGTTGCAGATGTCATATATTCTCAAAGCAATAAACTTGGTACTACCACAAAGCTTATAAAACTGTATTTTCTATATCTCCAACATAATCTTATATTCAATTTGCTTATATCATAATGTTAGGTTCATTTTCTCATGGATTCACATATTCTGGGCACCCTGTAGCTTGTGCTGTTGCACTGGAAACTCTCAAGATTTACCAGTATGCTATTATTTTGCTCCAATTAATATCTAGTCCTGTTTTCTTGTCAAACTTTGCTTAGCAAATGAAATGAAAGTGAAATTCATATAATTTATAGTTTTTAAATTAATACGTTGATGTTTTCTAGAGAGCGAAATATTCTTGATCAAGTAAATCGTATCTCCCCAATGTTTCAAGATGGTATAAAAGCTTTCTCCTCAAGTCCCATAATCGGAGAGGTACTTTCTAGCTTTGTCATGTTATTTTCATTTGATCAATACATTTTGACTTTTGAAATCCAATAGTATGCTTTTTAATAGAAGAATTTCAAATAGATTTCTTAGACTTTTAAAGCGGAAATGTACCAATATGTTAAATTTCATATCCATTTTCATAAACATATAGTTTTTGGTGTCACAATTACAACAACAATGTATATGTTTCTGAATTTAGAAGTTTACATTTGACCTCAAAAAGTAAAGCATGCCAACACTTTACATGTTCAAATGTTTGTAGATTCGTGGAACTGGGTTGATTTTGGGGACAGAATTTACAGATAACAAGTCACCACACGAATTGTTCCCACCCGAATGGAGTAAGACTGATTTAAATATAAAAATCCCAATCTTTCAACTATAAAATTCATATGATAATCAACCATCAAACCTTAAACAAAGTTTTTAATGCCATTTGAACTCAGAAATAGGAGCATACTTTGGAGCGCAATGTGAAAAACATGGGATGCTGGTGCGTGTTGCTGGTGACAGTATAATGATGTCTCCACCTTACATTATGACATCAAATGAAGTTGATGAGGTGTGTTTTTAATATAACTTTTATATTAAACCGCGTTGAAACTTGAACATATGATTGAAGTTTGATTTGGAGGCTGATTAATGGTTAACATTAAATCTTAATTATTTGATGTTTTATTTCAGTTGATAAGTAAATATGGGAAGGCACTGAAGGACACTGAAAGAAAGGTGGAAGAACTCAAATGTCAGCTTAAGTAGTAGTCTTTTGCAATGCTTGAGGTCAAATGTGTCAAGATAGATGGTAAGCTTTGACCGAACGAATCGTCAAAATAATGAAATTATTAAATAATAAATGTTTTTATGTACAAAAGGGTGTGTATCAAGATCATTTGGAAATATTACTTGTTGGTTTTTGAAGGCTTTATGGCCATTAAACTAAAACTCTGGGTGGTAAGTGCAATTATGGCAAAGTTGAAAGCCATAATTTGTTAACCTTATAAACTTTATAGTGTATAAGTATTGATAAACCTTACAATCAGATTACAGAAATTTTGTATAGTAATTTGTCAATATGGTTCTCATTTGTTAAAAGAAAACCAAAATTTGTATACAACATACACTCAGAACAAACCCAAAACCATATCAAATAAACGCGAATTTATAAACTTTCATTCGGTTCTGTACAATCAGAATCATTAACCGATTTATTGATCGTTCGTTTGATGCATCACCGGGGTCCTGATAGCTCCATTGCTTGTGCAAGCAATGAAGAGTCATCTGTAAGATCAGAGTATCTTTCAGAATGCGAGAACTCGTTGGCCCGACCCCCATTAGACTCGGCTCGTTGAGATGCCTCCCATTTCTCAGCTAACCCGTCACCTTCCAGCATCCGGGCCACTTCAGACATCTTTGGTCTCTGGCCCGGCTGATACTGCGTGCATAACAACGCCACTTGAACCATCTCCTCAAGCTCGATTCTGTCATAATTGGTTTTAAGATCCTTATCTACCAACATATCGAGCTTATTCTCTTGATGGATTTTCTTAACCCAATCTAGCATAGCGCCTTTTTGGTTCGCGGATTTCCCAAACTCTAAAGCCCGTTGGCCCGTGATCAGCTCTAGTAGTAAAATCCCAAACCCAAAAACGTCTGTTTTTTCAGACGACTGGCCTGTTGAGAGGTACTCAGGAGCTATATGACCCACTGTTCCTCTAACAGCTGTTGTAACATGCGAATCATGGTGGTCTAAAAGTTTAGCCAGCCCGAAATCTCCCACCACGGCTTCGCAGTAATCGTCTAGCAATATGTTTGCAGCCTTCACGTCTCGATGGATTATTTTTGGGTCACATTGCTCATGCAGATATAGTAAACCCCGGGCTGCTCCCAATGCAATTCTCTTCCTTGTACCCCAGTCGAGAGCCGGTTTGGCTGCAACAAGGACAATCATAATTATGATAAAAATAGCAACAATAAACATTATGAGTTCAAGGCAGGACGGAACCAGTTTATCATTTCTATAAAAGAAAACACACCTTTAAGGCGAGAAGCAACACTTCCGTTTGACATGTAGGGGTAAACCAAGAGCCGTTCTGAAGATGTCATGCAAAAACCATAGAGTCTAAGCAGGTTTCTATGAACCGCTAGGCTGATCATCTCAACTTCAGTCTGGAACTGGATCTCACCACCAACCGCGTGCCCATCTTTGAGCCGCTTAACGGCTACAAGGGTCCCATCAGAAAGAACCCCTTTGTACACGATCCCGAACCCGCCCTTTCCAAGTATGTTTTTGCTTGCAAAGTTGCTTGTGGCCACTTGAAGTTCTCTAAACTGGAATCTCCTTAAGTTCCCCATGCACACTTCCTCCCTATATTGTTCTAAATACAAAAATAAAAGGTTTTACCATATGATCAAGAAAGAGAAAAAGAAATCATTAAGGGGCGCATAACAGGTATTATGTTTGAAACCAACTTCTACTGGTTTTCTATCTTAACCCAGTAGCGCAAGTTGCATACTTGCACTTGATGTATAATTTAATTAAAGTTTAATAAACGCTCACCGTTGATATCGAAGAAAACTTGCTGGTTAAACCGTCTTCGCCACCAAAAAGCAAACCCGAGCCCAAAAAACAGCAAGCAGAAGCATCCAAGGCTTGTTCCAAAGGCTAAAGCCATCTTGTTGGTTTTTGGCGTGACAGATGGTTGTGACTCTGAGTGTGAACAAAAAGTAAACTGTCAGTCAGGTAAAATGGTAAAAATGCTTATTGTTTGCTACATGCATTGATAATTGTACTGTACAAGCATGTGAGCATAGAGGCTTACTCTGTTGACTACCAATGGAGAGTGACATTGGGATGGGTGTTGTTCCATTGCAATCTTGCTCAATCCCAGTGGCACATATTATTGGATTTCCCATGATACTGTTCATATTGATGCAATGAGATACAATCAACACTAGTTTTGACTTTTGAGGTCAAATTGATATAAAACTAATAGCTTCATATTTCATTTGTTTCGTCTGTTTCCTTATAAAGTTTGTTACTTTTTCTTTAAAAATTTAATAAGTACTAGATTTACAAATTTTATGGTACTACTTGCAATCATATATCTCTTCAATTTTGCAATACAAATCTTAAATGTTTGACCAAAAGTCAGACTGCTGTCTAAAGGGATTAAAACTGTTAAAGTACATGGATGATTGAACTCACTTGAATGTTTTAGCTTGAAACTTTGGAACAGTACCACTTAAATTATTAAAGGACAAGTCCCTGCAAATATACACAAGGGTATTTCAATCAATTCATCCCAAAAGAAAAGGGTATTTCAGTCAATCTTTTTCCCAAAAGAAAAGGGTATTTCAGTCAATATCTCCCAAAACAGAAGGGTGTTTTAGTCAAGTTTTGAACTTTGTAACTCAAAGTGTTTGATCAAAGATATTAAAGTTAACTTACAAGAATGTGAGTTGGGTCATGTTAGCCAAAGGCTGAGGAATTGGTCCAGTGAGACTGTTATTATTTAACCGCCTGTAACAATTCAAATTACAAAACTTTAACATGATAAAAGTAAAATCAAATCATTACCGTTTGAATATGATCATTCGCTCCGAAAAAACAAGGGTAAAATGGTAATTCCACATGCTTACAGGTACTGCAGAGTCTTGATATTGGCTAAAGAAGGTGGGATTTCACCAGTTATCTTATTGTTAGAAAGATCTATTGTTTGAAGCTTAGGTAGCCTCCCAAGCTCAACTGGTAGTGGCCCAAAGATTCTATTATTCTGCAGCAGTCTGCATTACAGACCTGTACTATTAGCATCACATCTTGTACATCTAAACATTTCTGTCTATACACTCAGTTTTGCTACTTACACTGTCTGCAGGTTCGTCAAGTTACCGATGCTGGGCGAAAGGATGCCCGAAAGATTTTGACTCGGACTTCCCCTACAATTCAGCTCAAAAAGATATCAAGATAACGAATTGTCCCGAAAATTCTTGAAAAAAATATATAAAAAAAATAGATTTTTATTTGTGCTTACAAGCCAATGACTAATTTATCTGGAGAACAAGTGACCATAGTCCAGCTACATGGATCAACAGCATCACCATCCCAATTCAACACACCATGTGGATCATCTAAACCATTCTTTATGTTCATCAAAGCTTGCACTGCAAATTCGAAAACCATAAAGCGTTTTAGCAAACTCTCACCGTAAACAAACAAACATACTCAGCAAAAATCTCACTCATCTTGTGACAGTGAGGTGAAAGCAAATCTTATCTCTATTAGAGTCTACTTAGAAAAACCTCTTTTCTATTATTTCAAAGGGAAAATAAGTATCATAACAGTATTTATGAAACATACAGAAAAACAAGAGGTTTGTTTATCTAAAGGATAACACAAGTATCATAACAGTATTTATTAGTAGCTAACTAATTTCTCTCAGTGTAACAAATTGAGTTCATCTGGATGAGAATTGAGAAGAAAGAAAAGTGATGTACCTTCAAGGTTGACACCTGCAGCAGAAAGCAAAGCAGCTGCAGGAGCAACAAACAAGAGAGCTAAACAGCAGAAAAGAGGTTGAAGCTTCATTGAATTGAATCAAATGAAGGAGGAGGTGAAAGTGTTGTGTGTGAAATTGAAGAAAAGGTGAGAAAGAAGGTGGTTTTGAATTGTTAAAAATCACACATCACATGATATCCATAATATTGAAGTGGAACTGAGCTTAAAGATTTGTGTCAGTAGGCCAAGATAAAGAAAGACACAGGGGTATGGGAATGGTATTGGGACAATTGGTGCTAAAGTGAAAGTGAGACTCAGAATGGAGGGAAACAACATGCATCCCACTTGTTTTAGAAAAAGTAACATATATATACACACAAAGAAAATTATCTAAACCGGACCGTGAACACTTCTATCTACAAAAATATTATGTTTTTTTTTTTACAAAAATATGTAACAAATATAAACCATTTAACTTTTCTTTTGTGTTATTTTACAAAAACATGTAACAAATATATATAAGCCATTTAACTTTTCTTTTATAAATTGTTAATATTAAATACACATTTGTAGGTTATAAACATTAAAAAAAAACTAACTTATTTGTTCATATACTATTTAATTTGATATTGCTTAAGCATTCACAGCAGGCTCTCATAAATCTGTGAGTGTGTTCTTATATTATAAGAATGATTATTAGTGGTTGTGAGTGGAGGATAGAGAACATGTTACTGTTCATCTCTATATTTGATAAAACACTGTTCATCTCTATTAATTTTTTAATATTTGTTGAAAGTGGTTGTGAGTGGAGGAGGAAGAAAATGTAATGATAAAAGTATAAAAAAATATTATTTTATTGAAAAAAGAGAGAAAAAATAATGTTTTTTAGTGTAATTATAAAAATAGAGATGAGGGTGGTTGTGAATGCTCTTACTTATATCTGTGTAGGTTATATGGTTTGTTCAGACTTCTTTTTGAATTTCCAAAAAGATTTGTGATAAACAATAATAATTATATTCATATATATTTCTTCTATTTTCAAAAAGATTAAAAGAGCAATAATATATATTACGTTTGTTCTATTTACATTTGTTTCTTCTATCTGTTTGTTCCGTGTATTCTAACACTATACAAGATTCTGCGTTGATCACTTTATCTCTCAGTGTATATTGTTTTGTCATATGTAATTTTTCAAGTTTCTCTAATCTTTAATAGTTTAAGGTATTCTTTTAAAAAATAACTTTTATAGAAAACAAAAATCATTGTATGACATGCAATATTCGCATCTAAAAGTTTTTACACCATCAAAATCGCAGAAATGCATGAAGTTGAATATCGGCACCATCCCATGATTATTCCACTCATGTAACTCTTACACGACTTGTGTAACACATTTATTTATAAGGATTAAACAAGTTAGTAAATCTAAAATGGGCTTGTGGGTTGTAAACGGACTTCAAGTTGTGATCATAAATTAAAAAGGTCAAAATGTTATAAACAAATTAAGGAGCGTAATAAGGTTGAAGTCAAGTGGTTGGCAGGTTATCATTATAGATTTATTATTTTTAAATGGATTGAAAGGTGACATGTTTATTTACAACCAAAATAGAATGCAACCCCTTAGACTGTCCCCAACGTCCACGCTTAGCCCCGCATTTGCCGCCTTTCGGAAGGGCTGCGTTGTGCAAACCCATCCGTCCTTCACCCGCCCTTCCCCAAGGGCATTCCATGGATGCATTTTGTGGGGCCTACGTCACAAAAATGTGTGTTGCTTAGTTTTTTTTAAGGATTTTTAATGGTTGTTTGTGGGAATGATGATGTTTGGGGTAAAAGTTGATTGTAGAAAGAATGGATGTAAGTTAATGGAAAGCTGATGTGGCATACTGATTGGGACTGTTTATGGGAAGGACGCTTTTCAGCGTTGTGGACGGTCTTATTAAAAAGATTTAACGGATCAATTTGTTCAAAATGAACTTTAAATTATATTGTTTTCATGTCTGTAATAATGATCAGTCCTAATCACTATTACTTCGTTTAAGTTTTATGTAAAATGAATACACCACTTTGTTATTCCTAATTTACATAACAAGATACAAAACTAGGCAATTCTTTTGGTGGTGGTGTAAATTTGAATTATTACATTTAGAGCATCCACGATAAAAGCTCTGAAAAACGTCTACATTGTGAATATTTGTCAAATCGTCTATCTCAGAGCAAAAACTTCTTTTGGTATTTTGTTTTTTTCCCCTCAAAACACCTCTCTACTTCATATTAATCGCATCTCCCCCTCTTTTCTTCACATGAGCTTAAAAATGCTCCAGAAACAAACATCGGGGATAGTATTTTAGCTACTAGATTGATAATTTAACACTTAAAATAATTCTTTTAATGTTAATAAACTTGATGGTTACACGTCATGGAAAAGAATACCAATCATCAATGTGATCGAAAAACGTATTTCAACTTGATGGTTACACGTTATAAAAAAGAAATTCAACTTTATATAGGATTAATAATTTGGTCAAACACAAAAGAAAAACTAGAGGGGTAAAGACATTCGACCCCACAACTTTAATCATTATTTTGAACCATCTTTTTATAGTTATTTAACCATTAAATAATATCATATACACACACGTTAAAAAGGGAAATATAAGATAGGAAAAAACTTACTATTTGACTAAAATTTAACTACAACATAATTAACATAACAAAAACAATACAAACTACATATTTGGAATTTTGGATCGATACTCTGATAATCATGTTATTTGACTGAAATTTAATTACAACAAAATTCTATACAAGTGTGATGCTTTTGTACGTGATGAATATCACAATCAGATAAAATGCAGAAAAAGATTTAAAAAAAAAAAAAAAAAGGTGTGTTTATTGCGTGATGAAATTCATGAACTAGCGATTGATCACCCAAAGATTGATTTCATATTTAAAATGGGTTGAGGACCGCAAACTGGCATTAGGCAAATACCAATTTTCAGTTCAAAACACAAAAATTGAAGCCATTTTCAATTATGAGTTGTTTGAGAATAGTAAGTATACGTTTGTGTGAGAATTAGAGGAAATAAGAAAAAATGTACATGAAAGATGAAATGTGTGAACGAAATTGAAATAGGAAAATTATATTTATAGTGTTATTTTATATATTAAAGGTGTTAGGTTTATAATAAAAAAAACTTTATCCCTTAATAGATTTATAAACATAATATAATTAAAAAGTATTTATTATAAATTTATAATATATAAAAGTTAAAAATAAATTTATTTTTTAATCTTTAAAATGTATATATCTATAAATAAGCAAATTACTTTAAAAAATATATGACCCCCCCCCCCCCCCCGCCCCCGCCCCCGCCCCGCCCCGCGCGCGCGTCTACAAAAGCGTTGAGCTCATGGTTGTCGGTCTCCATTGGTGCCCCTCACTTGGCCTTTAACATAACTTCTGGTACTTCCTGTATCATTCGTTAGAGATGGTCTAATAAATCTATGTGTAATAATATTCTTAAATAAAAAATAATAATGGAAGCGTGGACACATACACACACGTGCATTGTATGAAAACAGCATCATGACATTGGCCAAAAGAGTGCAGATACATTTAATCATTATAGGTAAACTCTTGATATCTCATAGTGCGATTGCAACCATATAGAATAATGCAACTTTGTGGGTTTAATTAATTATAGTTTTTTTTTTTTTTTTTTTGGTATCAAAAGCTTGAAAATATAACAAATCTGACAACGAATATTGAAGTGTTTGTGTTGCGCTATAAGAATGTACATGGTAGCAAACGTACATGTATGTTGGATTTATTCTATGAGTCACTGGCGGATCTTTACAGGGGCCGGGGGGGCCGCCGCCCCCCTGTTTTTTTCGCCCAGTGTTAAATTTTAGTCCGGTAGTGTAAATTTTTGGTCAGGTATTGTAAATTTTTATATAAATATCAAGTTCGCCCCCCCTAAAAAAAATTGATTTCGCCCCCGCCCCCCCTACGAGAAAGTTCAAGCTCCGTCACTGCTATGAGTCACGTTATTAAATTACATTATGAATTGTATTAATTGTTAAAGAATTGAGAATTTATATAACACGGTAATTTCGTACTTATAAACCTTTTATTTTAAAATAGGACCAATCTTATCAAAGTATATTGTATTTGATATTTTCTTAATTGTGGTATCAAACTAAACTCCTTTTTATATTAATATAATAGAATTTTTAGTTTTATATTTTATGTAAAGAAAACCTCAAGAAAAGATATATAACTAATCATTTATTTACGAAAATGTATTATACTTCGTTAACTAATATGGGTCGTCATACCATGTCAAAAAATCATATTCTCTACTTCCTCCAACTCTACGTCGATGCAACAAAATGTTCTTTTCTCAATCGACTCCAGCATCGTTTTCTTTTAAACAACCCTCATTGAATGAAAACATGAATAAACTATTAAAAGGATTGGAAGATGATTAAAACTTAATATAATCACAATTAAAGAGCAGCGTAAAGCTCTTCAAAAGATACTATAGATTTGGTGAAGTGATGGAAATATGTGACAATGACAAAGAAAGAATTTACGACACAAAGGATCGAGAGATATGGTCTTACAAGGCTGTAATTTTGTTGGATGATACGCATCAATCATATGAGAAGATTTTGAGTGTGGTACATAGAAGAGGCTTGAGAAGTTTAATGATACCAAGAAGAAGGGAGGAAAATGACTTTTACATGAACCACGAACAACTATGAGCATATTGTTTATATTAACTTATTTTTGCTTATTAATATACACGACTCATTTAAACCTACAATATGACCTTAGTGCAAATTTATATTAGTTTTAAACTAAACCCTATACCGTAAATTATGTGTTAGTTTTACATTGTGTAAAAAATCCACATTCTTGCACAACATTTATGGCCACTTTGAAATCCGGTAATTATGGTTTCTACTTGACATATTCAACAGATTAAGAATTGAACCTTCCTCTATATGTATGAGGGTTGTTTTTGTATTAAAAATTTCTTTTTTGAAGATTTAACAAAGATGATGAATTCATTCAAATCTACTTATTTGTAATTTTTATTTCAATTAAGTTATTGGTTGTGTGTTATGAATACTGAGTTTATGATTTTAAATTTTAATTTGTTCTTTAATCTATATCTTTTTGTCTACTATGAGACTTAAACTCTTATCGTTTAAGAGAGACACCTTACTAACATACCTTAGTGCAAATTACGTTCTAATCAAGTTAATTATGACACTTCTAGTTTTTAGTTTTTACAAGAAAATTAAATCGACTCTACCTCCTAGTGTTATATGCAAATTAAGATGCTTCAAACCATTTTCTAAAAGGAAAGTTAAATTATTCAATTTTGTCCAAACCAGAATAATCAAATATGCGTTACATCCAAACTAAATAATTCAATTATTTCGTAGTCATCGGGGTACCACCACCAAGTGCGTATCTTCATCAAGATTTACGAACAAACTTTCTAACCCCACTTTCCCTTTGACTCATTTTTGGCTCCAATACCTCCCATGAAAGAGAATGCATACTTGATATTAAAAGGTTACATGATGGAAATTGAGTTAAAGGCGTAAAGCTATAAGTAAGTGGACAAAAAAAAGCCCAATATCATTCCCATTACTAATCCTCGGATATTGTAATATCCGTAGGTGACCCCTTAGTTCTATCAGTAAAAGTGGACATATGAGCTACAAATAAAATTTATAAATGAATAGTTTAAAAAAAATTACGATGGTGATTTTTCTGTAAATTGTTTTACCCACGCTCCATTTTCCCCACCACCTTTTAACAGTGGCACTTCTGCTAAATCTGTGTGTTGCTAAAAGGTTTTGTAGTGATGCTTGTTATGTGTGGCTATATAGCTAGAAGATAGAAGCGACGATAATAGTAAAACCATCATTAACGTGTACAATTACATATCTCCAAAATAGTTTATTTTGATGAAGGCCACTAGGGGGACATGCTTCAATCATTTAAAATGTCCTAGTAGGTAATTAGGGTTTTCTTTATATAGAATCTTGGACCAAATATATTGTACTTGGGATACTCCAAAACATAATTAGAAATAACGGTAAATAATCAACAACACTTCATTTTAGTATTCTTGATTAATCCTAAATCCATCGAGATTTTCTTGATGATCAATTTGATTTGTTCATCATCATCTCGGGCTTGAAATTATGCTACAAGCAACATAGAGAACTTACTAAAAAGAGTCACGAGACTTTTGTTCATTTATTTAATAACAAGAACTAATTGGACGAGTTCTTATAATTCGGCACATATAAATAGGGAAATTAATCAACGATCCAAAAGTGGGGTTAGATCTTTATCTTAAAAAAACGTAACTAAAACAAACAACATGATATTTACCTTTTGTTGTCGTCCATTAAAACATTGTACACATGATATGCATCAATTATTGTTGGGGCATTATGACCCCCTTCAATCACACCTTTTGTCTATCACTTTCATATAATTACGTACATCACTTTTTGTAACACATTGTACTTGGTACACACAACTGTTGACATGTGATCATACTTTGATCAGCTTCTAAGAAATACTAGTTCGTGTAGGTCACTTTGATTTCACTTCTAATAGCAAAAACTTAGTTATGTAAGACCGTTCCACCATATATAAAGTTGTCTTCATTGTGTTTATGGTAAAATATGTCATGAAACTCAAATATTTAATCAAACGTAACCAGCAGAATCACGCTCAACAATCGCATTTGAAACTTTACTTTGCTAAACTTACAGTCCACGTGAACTAAAATTTGAATCATATGGAAATTTGCATGACTTTTTGTATATGGATCATAAGTCCTCAAATTATCTTCGTCGACCCTTCATTCCATGTGAGATGTTTGCTAGGGCTTTTTGGTTGAATACACCACCACCAAAATTGAGAGATGAATATTAAACCTAGGGCCACTTCTTTAGAATGTTTTGTTTTCTAGGTGTTTGTTACGACTATAATATCCAAATAACAATGATCAAGAAAAAATAGATAACCATTGAATTTTCATGGTTGTTCGTAAATCAACGACTTCTTATGGCAACATGTCTTAGATTATGCTATCTTTATTGTGTATCTTTTACCTCTATGGTTGAGATTTTTACACATAAGTGATTCAATATTCCCTTATTCAAGATAGAAACTAAGGACTAGAAAAAGAGCAGCTATAAAGAAGAAATTAAAGTGGGGATGAATAGAATAACTTTTAAAAAAGAAAAAGAAAAGAAAATCAATGGTTGTTATTGTATCTTTTGGCTTATTTAAGCAAAGAAAGAATATGTTCTTATTGTAGTGCCTTCTCATTACTAACTTTAACTTTGGATGCCTTAATCTCTACCTATGCTTTATCTCTTCTTTTATGTAAAGTAGGGGTTAAATTGATCTTTGAACACAATAATCATGGTTTAATATAGGTACTTATAATTTAGTTTAATGAATCAAATAGAAAAAATTAAGTAATTATGAATGTTCAAACTATTCTAAACACTTTATTAAAGAATAATTACTATTTTAAAAAGTATAATTTTTATAATTGCATATAAAACATTTATTATTTATAACATTCAAACAAGGTGGTAGAGATCTTTCAATACATCTTAACACAATTTGATGCCCACTTCATATATTCGAATTAACTTCAAAATATTTTAACATGTTACTAAACCTACCCTTTGGAAAAAACAAATGGATGGTTTTGTTTCACTCGTATAAAATTCAACCCTTTAACATGGGAATCACACATTTTCAGGAAGGAATTTAGGTATGATTATTCCGCATCTATGGATAATATTAATACAAACACATGGTTAAAGTCTCGCATATTATTATATTTTTGTATCTTTCTGGATTAATTATAAATATTATATATAAGCATTGATACGAGAAATAATTTATATATCATAATATAATCATTAATACAAGAAAAGTTTAACACGTTATTCATGAAGTTAAAAGTTGTAAGAAGGGTATAAATGTATAATAGATCTTTCTAACTTTTAGGTTATAAGTTAGTAAGTGTTTTAACAGGAATACTTACAAAAAAAATATGTTTTAAATAGAGAATTATGTATAATGTACAGAGACATAATTTTTATGAGATTTATAAGTGGACTTTTAACTGTCATTCACTAGTTTTGACGGCACAAATCGGCACCCTCTTGTGCAAGTATCACCAAGAAGCATGATGGTGGCAGTTGCAATACCATCACCACCTCCATTCCAACACTACTAGAAATATTATATAAAATAGTGGCATTAGATAAAAGATCCACTTGAAAATACTTGATTCGTGCAATACGTATATGTACTTATGTTGTTCTCTCTATTCTTTAATTATAATTGGTTTTGTGTTAACGTATTATTATCATCTTATTTATAATAAAAAAGATTTCAATCATATCTTATATTAAAATATTATTTTATTATTAACAAATTTTAATTCTATTTAATAATTTATTTTTTCAACCCGTATAATACACGTGTTTACTAAAGTAATATATTATACAAGTAGTTTAGGGTTAAAATATTTAGCTGGGTCAATACAACCCAAACCTTTATAGGCTCAAGTAGTTATTAGATGGATCATATAGCCTTTACAAGCTAGTCCATAAAAGAAGCCCACTACTATGTGTCATATTTTACATTTTTACCTATAAGAAGTAGATAATATCTTTGCAAGGCTAATGATCATGTAATAATTAGGTTTATATATATATATATATATATATATATATATATATTGATTAACTAGGTTACAATCCCGTATAATATACGAGATAAATAAATTTATTGTTACGTGATTAATAATATAAAAAATTATGTCTTAAAAACAAAAAAACCAATTATTAGATTACCTAGAATTGTGACAAGTGTCCGGATTTATTTTTATTTATTAGTATAGAGATGTAATTTTTTTTATTATAGAGGTGTATTTGTGGAAAGTATTATGCTTACATACTACAACAAATTATTTGATTTAGACCTTTGTCTTGGAGATCGATTATGTTCGACACTAAAGAATGTGTAAGATTGATAGCGTATGCCTAGAAATATCCCATAACAAAATTTAAAAATATAAATAACAAGATAAACAACTTTGTCAAAATTGTGATTAATTATATCACTTAAAATCTTTACGTATTAAAGTGCAAATAAATTGTTAGACTTTTTAAGTTTTTAGATGTCTAGTTGGAAAATCTACATATTATTACTTTCTAAAAATTTATAGCGATGAGAGTTTTCTTTTACATTGATATACATGTACTTTTAAGCTTATATTTTAAATACTTTTTACACGCATAAAAGTAGCAAAAAAATTCCTTTTTCTATGAGGTTGTCTCATTCGTGTAGATTTCATGTATATTTTAGTGGTAATTTTGAAACTAGAAACATTTTTCAAAACAATTGATGTGACCAATATAAGGTTTGAGTTTGGTGGTATGGACCAAACTAACGTGTTACGTATCTAAGGTGTTCTTCCCTTTGAAGACTTTTTATTTTATGTGGTTATTATATTATAGTTAAGTTGAACAATACTACATATTTAATTAACAAAAATTAAAGCTAATTTATATAAATACTACGTGTTTAACATGGTTAGTAATTAGTTATAGCATTCACATCTTATTCATTATCTTTATTTTTATAAGAGCATACACATCTTATTCTTTATTCTCATTCTTATAAAAACATTCATAGTAGAAATCTCATATTATTATTAGCGTGTTCTCTATATCATAAAGGATGGTTGTAAGTAGTTATTTGGGAAGGGTTATTGGATTTTAATAATTTTAAGTTTCATTTATTTGCCGAGATTAATCCCAACTCAAAAAATATTTGCAGACACTTCTAACTTTAAACTATTTTCCTCCAACGATTACTTACTAACTGAGAGTTAACCTTCATTAGTTTTTTTTGATGAAATGAGGCCAACATTGAGCCATTTTTTAACTCCGCCGTCGCCAAACCTCCATCAAGTCTGTTTTTCGGTGTCTAGCCTTCAACGCATTTGAAATCTACCTCCAATAAGTTAAGTTGTTCAGATCAAAAGATGAAGATTAACGGGTTTTAGGATGCAAAAGTTTCAGATTGATAGGCCAGATGGTTGATTTCAACTTTCTACTTAGTGTTTTGGCAATATAAACACTCCACGTCATCGAAAAACTAGGAGTTAACTCTCAATTACTAAGGGATCGTTGAAGGAAAATAAATTTAAATTTGATAGTGTCTGTAAACATTAACTGATTTGAGATTAATCCCGGCCAAGACATGAAAGTTGGAATTATTAAAATCCAATAACTCTTTTGGGAAAACATTATTCATCTTATAAATTTTTTAATATTTTTAAAAATGATTGTGATTGGAGGAGAGATAAATGGTAATGATAAATATAAAAAGAAGTATTATTTAATTAAAAATGAAAGAGATAAAGTAATGATTTTAATATAAGGCAAATTGGATTTTAATAATCCAAACTATTAAGTATTGGCCGATAATAATCCATACTATCAATTTGGCCGGTAACACTCCCAACTTTCATTTTTATTACCAACAACAGTCCCAATGACATAATTTTTAATTTTTTATGTTTGATTTGGACTCGATTTGGTTCGCAACAATAATTATGAACAAAATGAAAAAACATACAAGCTAAATTGAGACTAAAATAGATGCAAATTAAGCGTAAAAATTTAAAAATTATGTCATTGGGACTGTTGTTGGTTATAAAAGTGAAAGTTGAGAGTGTTACCGGCCAAATTAATAGTGTGGATTATTATCGGCCAATAGGTAATAATTTGGATTATTAAAATCCAATTTGCCTTAATATAATTATAAGGAGGGTTATTGGATTTTAATAATCCCAACTTTTATTTATTGGCCGGTATTAATCCCAACTCAAGAAATGTTTACAGACACTCTCAACTTTGAGCTTATTTTTTTTCGACGATCCCTAACTAACTGAAAGTTAACACCGTTAGATTTTCGACAACATAGAATGTTTTTATGGCCAAAACACTAAGCAAAAAGTTGAAATCAACCATCTGGTTCGTCAATCTGAAACTTTCGCACGCTAAAACCCATCAATCTCCACCTTCTAATATGAACCACTTAACTCATTCGAGGTAGATTTCAGGTGACGTTGGAGGCTAGACACCAAAAAACAGAATTGATGGAGGCTGGGCGGCGGCGTAGTTGAAAAATGGCTTAATGTTGGACTCATTTTAACAAAAATACTAACGACGGTTAACTCTCAGTTAGTAAGGGATCGTTGGGAGAAATAAATTCAAAGTTGGGAGTGTATACAAATATTTCCTGAGTTGGGATTAATCCCAGCCAATAAATAAAACTTGAGATTATTAAAATCTAATAACCCTTATAAGAATGATGATGGGGAACTTGATGTGAATGCTCTAACTACATTAAAGTTTATTATTTTTAGGGTTACTGGATTTTAATATTCCCAACTTTTATTTATTGGTCGTGATTAATCTCAACTCAAGAAATGTTATCAGACACTCTCAACTTTGAGCTTATTTTCTTTCAATGATCCCTAACTAACTGAGAGTTAACACCGTTAGTTTTTCGATGACATGAACTGTTTTTATGGCCAAAACACTAAGTAAAAAGTTGAAAACAACCATTTTGTCCGTCAATCTGAAACTTTCGCACCTTAAAACGCGCCAATCTTCACCTTCTGATTTGAACCACTTAACTTATTAGAGATAGATTCCAGATGAGGTTGGAGGCTAGACACCAAAAAACGGACTTGATGGAGACTGGGCAGCGACGTAGTTGAAAAATGACTCAATGTTGGCCCTATTTTATCAAAAAAACTAACACCAGTTAACTCTCAGTTAGTAAGGGATCGTTGAAGGAAAAAAAATCTAAAATTGGTAGTGTCTACAAATATTTCCCGAGTTGGGATTAATCCTGGCCAATAAATGAAACTTGAGATTATTAAAATCCAATAACCCTTATTTTTATCTTTTCTTTACAATTAAATAATAATTTTCTATATTTTTATCATTACTTTTACTCTCTACTCTATTCACAACCACTTTTAAAAATATTAAAATTTTATATTGAACAGTGTATCACCAAATATACAAATAAACAACAACAGTTTCTCTGTTATCCACTCACAACAATGTCATATAATATATTAAGTACACTCACAAAAATATAAGAAACGATATATCTACACGGTTATTTCATATAGTTTACCTTGTATGTTTGATTCCTAAGCATCAGATAAATGATACCAAGAGTCTGTTTAGTATGATGTAATGAAATGAACGAATAAATAAAATTAATTATTAAATTACATTATTATTTTTGATTATTTGTGAGAATAAAATGAATTATTATTTTTTGTTGTTTAGTAGGTTAGAAAAGAAGGAATAGAATACAAAACTAATTATGGAGGTGATGATCGATTGTGGGTGGTGACCGGTGATAGGTGGTGGCCAGCGGTTGCCAGTGGTGGTGGGTGGTGGATGGCGGTGGGTAGTGGGCGGTGGTGGTCGCTGGTGGTGATGGGTAGTTGTGACGGGTGGTGGTCGCCATGGTGGTTGGCGGTGATGGTGGTGGTGGTTGGAGGTGGTGGTCGGTGGAAGTGGTGGTCCGTGGTGGTGATGGCAACCGGTGGTGGTTGGTGAGTGGGTGGCGGTTACTAAGATGAAAGAAGAAATACAATGACAAAAAAAAAAAAAAAAAGATGATGGATGAAATGAATTTGATGTGTTTAAAAAGAATGATATTACTTTTCTAATGGTCTATTATTTTTTTCACCAACAAAACACTTTTTTTTCCATTCACCCTCAATGGTTAATTTTATTGCGACCCTTATTTTCGCATATCAAACGCTACCTAATTATTCATTGGCACAAAGATGAGACGCTAAGTCTTTTGAATGTGCCAATATACCCTTAATACTCGAAAACAAAAGGAAATTAAAGTCTATTATACAATAGAAGACAAAAGAGGAAATGATACGGAAAATATTGTCATATAGGGCTGATTGTCGTGTAGTGAGAATACGTGAAACCAGCCCAGCGTCCACTTGGAAATTATTTAGTTGTTTTCATATATGAAATTTAAGTTTCTGTTTCTACTTTCTAGAAATAATATCATATCAGATTTTACTTTAATAATTATTTCAAACTCGAATTTACTTTCTTATAATTACTAACATATAGTTTTACATGATCTCTTACTCATGTTTATCTTACTTATCGTGTTTTTTAACCTAAATTATTCATACATTTATTACTCTATAATTAATTTACAAATAATATATAAAGTGAATTTTTTTATGTTTCTTTTAGGCCATCAAACTTTTAGGAGGCGTTTGGTTGGAAGGAATGAAATGAAATGGAATGGAATTGAGAAACTAGTATAATTTTCAAGCAAAATTATGTTTAAGTGGGTAAAGAAATGTAAAACCCAAGGGAATGTTTCACCTCAAATTTCCTTGGTTGTGGGATTTCAAATTCCCTCTCTAGGTGGAATGATTTTGAAATCCCACAACCAAATGAATTTGATGTGAAACATTCCATTGGGTTTATTTTTAATTGCTCACTCAAACATAATTTTACTTGAAAATTATACTAGTTTCTCAATTCCATTTCATTTCATTCCTTCCAACCAAACGTCCCCTTAGATTTTAATGTTTAGTTCCTGATCAATACATTTTATATATATACACATTCTTAGAGAGAGAGGGAGGGGGGGGGGGGAAGGAATACAAATAGAAAGGTTGGCGCTCCAAGAAAATGATAGACGTCTTAGTTGGCGTGATGTCTACAGGCAACCTGCTGTCGAGTCTGTCCGTGTGGCTTCGATTATGCTCCTTCATCGTTTCTTTTTGTGCATGTATATGCCATTTTAGAAAGACGGGGGTAAATATGGAAGAATTAGCGCCGCAACACGTGCGTGAAATAAAATTAGTTAAAATATATATGTATATCAATTAAAACAAAATATTTCATTTCTGTATGAAAAAGTTCTCTAAAATTATTTCGACATGTTAAAGTCCTTAGATAAACATGAAAAAGAAATCCCTCATTTCAATTTTGATATATAAAAAATCTTAAACGTGTCTACAATACATGTTAAAATTAATAATGAGTTGCTACCCCCTTAAATTAATCAAAACGTGATAAAAGGGAATTTAATCTTTTTGCAAAGGATTTTATATAACTTATTTTGACCATATATAAGGAAATGAATCATCGTCTTAATTTTCGTGTTTTACTTACAAGTATTCGAACTTTAACATGTCAGAGTCATTTTGAGAAACTTTTCATAAAAAATGTTGTTATTTTATAATATTAACACTAAAAATTCACATAACTTTATTATTCGATTAGAATTTAGAAATTATAGTTTTTGACGTGGTTTTGAGAAGCTTCATGTATCTTTTCACGAACGTTTCATTAAGTTTCCCTGAATTTTTTTTTAAAAAAAGGGAGAAACGTAAAAATATTACCCACGAAATGAGATGCGATTTTTTTAACCTCTTATTTTTTTTAAAAGAATGCATCAAGTATTATATTGCACCAAAAAGCACGAACAGAAATAGGACCCCACCACTCGATTCTTGTCTGCTAGTGTAGCTAGAAAGAACAAAAACAATAGTAAACTATAAATAATATATGTTACATGATTAGTTAATTCAATTTAATAATCTCCTGAAGGTTTAGAATAAAAAATGTAGCGAGAGTGTAAAGAATCTAACATTTATAACTACTATCCTTTTATTGTTTGAAATAATGATTTACATCTTAAAATCAGGATGATAATCACAAACGTTCTTTCTTTGTATTTTCTTATGTGTTTTATTTGAAAAATACATCACATGTATTATCAATTTAAAAAGAAGATATGCATATATAAATTTACAACTAAAAATATAGATTTTTTATTAACTTTATGATTTTAAATTTTCATTGAATCCCTAAAATACATTAGTTAATTAAAAATTTTAATAAACAAACCTTAAAAAATACATTATTATCAGATTTTGGCCAAAATACTTGTAAGTTAACAAACAAAGTTAAACTTCAACTTCAAATAACACAAATGTATGTTTTAGCCTAGTAATTTTCTTTACATAATCTTTTAACTTATCTTAAGTATTCATTAACTCAAGAGTAAAAATATAACTCAAACTTCCCAACTCAAAAAATCCATAATTTGGAAGATTAGTTGCGTTCAACACAAAACTAATTTTAGGTAAACAATTATAAAAACTATATAAGTATTTGTATTAAATGCATGACAGATTTAATGGTAGAGAGCAATGTTTTCAGAACCGGATCGGACGTCGAACCGGACGCCTTACTAGTTTGGTGGTCGGACCGGTCAGGCCAGATTTAAGAACCGGATGACGTCATAATTATATATATAGTATATTATATACATAGTTATACATATAATTAAATATAAGTAATTTATATATGTATTTTATAGTTATATATAAAACTTAACTATATTTTGATATCCAACACATTAATTTATGGTTCAATACCCCGTTTTTACCCATTAAAATAAAAAAAATTAAAAAAATCAAATCCGGATCGAACCGGTCTGGTTACCGGTCCGACCACCGATTCGGGACGAACCGGCTGGTCGAACCCCTCCAAAACGAATCGATGCAAACCGGACCGGCCACCTATCCGATTTCCGGTCGGACAGGTTGGATCGGCCTGTCCGATCCGGTCTCAACAACATTGGTAGAGAGAAAGAGCACGGTTATATGCTTACATGAACACGTTATATATAAATCTTTAATAATAAATATAAGTATTTACACAAGAATTCTCTCCTTATAATTATTTAATAAATGATAATTCTATTAAACTACTTTAATTGAATAAAACAAATGTACTTGTGCAAGTACAAGTACAACAAAATTTGCCAACCAAACTATTGAAAATGAGGTCCGAGTGGGTTCCATTCATTTCCACGTAGACTTTTTGTTGTGTTAACCAAATTTGACTTGATTTGTTGCCCCTTACACACTCATACCTTGTGGCCCGATATCATTTGCCATTCTTATCGGAAGGATTCAATTATTTATTCTCACAAACACCACTTGTGACTATATTCTTCTTTTTCATCAATAATGAACACCTTTCTTTGTAATTATACTACTAATAATAATTTAATATATATGATTCTTGATAGAAATATTCTATATTATCTCATGACATTTCTTCCTTAATGCTTTTAGATATTAAAGGGATCGAACAAATCCAACTTAATCGAATGAATAAGCCAATACCAATATATTAATCTATAGATTTTCTTCTTCTTGTGTATCTTTGTTGATTGTAAAAAGTTGATTAATATAAAACAAGCTTTATATGTATTCTTTTCAAAACAAGTTATATGTTGAGAAGTGGGAGAATCGTATATTGCATATTTGCATTTGTACATACTGCATAAAATAGTCAAATTAGTGGGAGAGAAAGCGTGAGGTTATTACAAATTTGTTTTATGTCTTACATTCAAATCAATATGTATAAATGAATCATTTGGTTTTGTAGTTCTCAACATGATCTTTGTTTAGAAATGAAGGCCCCTAATGTGTGTGTGTATCAATATATTGGGTGAGGTTCATTATATATCAGTAAATTATCGAGAGAACAAAAAGAACAAACCTTAATCGTTTTAATTTTTTAATTTATGGTTCATGTTTTTCAAAATTTGCAACTCTTACATACAATGCATATGTTTTCGTATATAAAAAGCTATCAACCTAAAATTTTCATATGTTATAAAATCTTTAACTATTTAGCTACATACTCAATGTGTATGTGCATGTTATATATGTAAATGAAATTTATTTATATTCTTTTTAACTTTAGTTTGAGGTGAATAGATATTTCATTCTATCATTTTCTAATATTTTAGAAATTTAATATTCAAAAAATGAATTATATATTTTGCTGTACACTTTCACATAATATTAATGATTTGTACATATCCACACATGTATGTATGTATGTATGTATGTATGTATGTATGTATGTATGTATGTATGTATGTATGTATGTATGTATGTATGTATGTATGTATGTATGTATGTATGTATGTATGTATGTATGTATGTATGTATGTATGTATGTCTGTATGTATGTGTACTAGGTTACAATCTCGTGTAATACACGGGTATCCAAATTTACTATTACATGGTCATTAATGTAAAAAATTATGTCTTAAATATTATGTATTATACGAATTAAATAAACCAATGTATTACGTATTTGAAAATTTAAAGTTAACATATTTGAAACTTTAATTATGGATAGTCATTAATTAATTAATATTATTATAGTATTAATAATTAATAGGAGAAAGAAGCGAAAAAATCAATTATTAGATATGCTAGAATGATGACAAGTGTTCGAATTTATTTTTATTTATTAGTATAGAGATGTGGTTTTTCATATAAAACCTACAATCCCACTTTCAACTCCACAAATATACCTGAGGCGACTCAAATTGACTAGTATTGTTTGAGCTGAACAAATGAAGTCAAATGCACATTTTCTCACCAAATCAATCCATGAAAACATAAGTCGTGATCACCTCTAATTTATGATTATGAAAATATTCCGACACTATTAAACAAAAGTTAACAAACAAAAACCAACAAAAACATTTCTTCTT
Source organism: Flaveria robusta (assembly GCA_025506415.1). Taxonomy (NCBI): domain Eukaryota; kingdom Viridiplantae; phylum Streptophyta; class Magnoliopsida; order Asterales; family Asteraceae; genus Flaveria; species Flaveria robusta. The sequence continues at coordinate 23,854,872 of CM046476.1, read as the reverse complement.
GTCATGTAAGGTCGTTTATTAGATATAAAAAAAAGGTCAAACATTACCCAACTTTCTATCACACAATTTCATTGAAAATTCTCTTCATTAACCAACCACAAAGTGTTCTTGTTTGATCAACTCCAGTCTCCTGTCTCCATTGAAAATCTTGATTTAAAGATGATTGCACTAATTTAAACAAACATCATCACATAACATAATGATAATACCAAATCCAATATTAAATAAATGAGGCTAACCCACCTCTAACTCATAACAACCAATGGGACATACTATATAGTAACCCAATAATTCAACAAAAAAAGAAACAAGACTCCATAAACCAACAATGACTAAATTCAAAAAAGAACAGACAACTTCAACCAGCCATACTTGTGGCTTTTATTTAAAACATCAGATAAAAATAAAACTCTTGTTCAAAATACTACTAATACTCCTTTTCTTCATTCTCCTTCTCTTTCCAGTTGTTGCCACATTTCAGAACTGATCTTGGAGACCCACAGCAGCTACCATCCTTCTTCACAAACTTCTGGTACACAATTGAACCTTCACATCCAAGCTCTTCATAACTCTTTTCTTCCATACAGTACCCCTCGACATCAATCGAACACATCATCTCCAGACCCTTTGATGCCACGTCAGCACCAACAGCGATAGAAAACTCGCCCGGTTCAAAACAAGCAAGCACCCGTTGGACCAGCTGTTCCAGGCTTACCTCTTTAAAATCATACCCGACTGCCTCAAAACTAGCGTAGCTGAACCCGTCTTCAGGAGTAACGTGAATGGTCGAGATGGCATTGTCTTCAATAGAGTTCATGGAGTACCCACAAGGGTCAAACTCGAAATCACAGATTTCGGATTTTGGAAGGATTGATCGGATGCCGGATTCGTTAGTCATGGTTGCAGCTGAGCTTGATTGTGTTTTGTAGAAGACAGATGCTTTCTCCCTGCCCAAACTAGTCATGCACATCTCGAGTGTGTACACTTGATCACGAGGTGATACAGGTGCAGCTGAAGCAGAGTAAACGAACCATTTTTGGGGTTTATCGAACCCACCCATCACGTATGCTTTGCTGGACAAACCAAGCTTTTCAAAATGAGCATCGAGCACAGAAACTTCTTCGGTGAAGCTGCGGTGTGGGTAGGATTGAGCATGGGGAAAGATGAAGCTACCGCGAGTGTATCTCACTGACCGGACAGTGAGAGAGATTGACTTTGCAAGCTTTAGAATGGGCGGGATCGAAAGAAGCAGTTTGGTGGTCCCACAAGTTTTGATAACGATTTTATAAGGAAAAACAAACAGACTAGACTCGGATAGAACGTATGAGTCTAGATATTCATTCGACAGCGAAGAAACAATTGTGCATTCAGCAGGGTTCAAAATCTCATCAATTTGGGCTTTTGAAAGAGCCCGTAGACCTTGCCCTTCAGGGTCAGCAAAGATGCTGGGCTCAAAGAACGTGATTTCGAGCCGTTTTTCAAAACCTTCAAAACCGATAGCAGACATGGTTTTCGACAGAAGAACTCAACACAAGCGAAGCAAACAAGAAAGAGGCTGAGAACCGAAGAAAAGGAGGAAAAGGGAGTACTAATTATGACTACTAGACTAATATGAAAGCAGTAAATAAAACACGTCAAAGAGACGTGAACAGAAGGCTGATTTGAGAATATCAGGATGGTTTGCGAGCGCACTGCATCAAGAAGATGATAACACATGATTAGTACAGATAATGGAACCAAAATAGATGCAGCAAACGATCAAATGGGAATGAAATTTGACATAAAACTTACGTTGGAGTAAGCAGCCGATCTGAACTTCTTGATTCCTCCGTTTGGTCGAACGTCTTCAATGCTGTAGCCTAGGGGAGCTTCATAAAACGATCTACTACTACTACTACTAGACTTTTTCCCACCTTTAGTCTCCATTAGAACATTCAGTTTCTCCTACATATCATATAATATAGCAAAATCAGCAACATAAACAGAATAATGATGTTTTCAATAAACAAACCAGTGATCGATGATTCGATTCTAAATAAAAGAGAAACAGGTAATGTAACTAGTGGATCATAACATAACAATACTGCATTATGTTAAAAATCTAGTTAAAAACAGAACATGGTTGAGTAGAAAAAACTGAGATTGTTGAAAAGAAATCTATCGATTTTGAAATCTTATGTTCAAGAACTTAAAAGAATTTACTACTTCATGCCAAGAAAATGAAAATATAAGAAACTAATAAACCAATGATTCAAAACTTTAATCATATTATTCTTTTAGTCAAATTTGAATACCAAGACTAAAAGCAAAAGATGACTTCAACAATGAACAAAGATTAAATTATTAAATTAAAATAATAAAAGGTAACATGACATCAACAGTCGTGCAAATCTGGTATACCAAGAATCCAAATCGGGAAACACAAAATTTCTTCAATCTTAACCACATAAGAACACAAAATCGAAAAACACATACGAATTTCATACAAACATAACAAAATGAACAAATCCATTACTTAAAAACTCATATCCCTTCATCAAATCTCAACATATCTCCTTAAAATCCACCAAAAACTAAAGAAATTTAAAACAAATCATATCAAACACAAAAACCCTACGTTCAAACCTGAATCTCAAGGCGTACAAAAACGTATATACATACATTCACATAATAACATATAAGATTCATCAATTACGATCTAGAAACGAAGAACATACACTTACAATACAAATTTTATGTGTTCGAAGCCCCTTGAACGAGAAATCAACTATCCGATCTGCAAAAAAAGCCTAAAAACATCAACAAATGACCACCAACAATCAAATTAACGAATAAATACAGACAAAATGCTTACGTTGATGAATATTAATGGCCGACGACGTTGACTGAAGAACAAGATGAAGGTTTTAACGTTGCTTCTTAGGGTTATGGTGAACGCAATGTTGGTAGACGGCTGTAAGAAGGGGTATATATAAGGGTTGGTGGTAGATATAAGCCACTGGTTTTTGGGAAATATTACGTATCGTGCCATTGGGCTCGGTTATCCAGATTGACCCATGCGGTGTCTAGAGTCACATCCACGAGTTACGAATATTATTTAGGTGACAGCTGGTATTTATATTTGTTAATAGTTGATCACGAGATTTGATCTATTTTTTAATTAATAAACTCTGAAACAAATCGGATTAATCATGTCTTAGATTGTCTTTAGCAAAATTAACATTTTTAAGTATTTGATTTAATTTTATTATAAAAACATATAATTAGTAAAGTTAATTGACTATTTGATACTTAGCTACAAATAAAATCAGATAGAATATAAATTACGTTTACAGTGAGCAAATAGATTTTATTTTACGAGTATTAACTGAAATTTATAGTAAATGTAAGTAAATATAATCATAGTTATTCTGATGTGAACATTCTAGACTTCTAGCCATTAAAGCAACATTGAATATATCATTCGATGGAATTTACTAAGTAATTTAAATTTAGTATTTTCTTTTTTAACTAAACACCTTATAAGAATGATTTTTTAATTCATAATCTATTAAATTCAAATAAATAATACTGAATCAAGCACACCTTTTAAATCATAAGTATGTTAGTGAAAAATTCCGGTTATAGGTTAACAATATTGTTTGACAACACATCATACTCGTCGGCAAACGGATTGTCATGTATTTCACATGTGACATATCAATATAATTCATAAAACTAAAGTTAAACACGCAACAAAATCACACCATTGTTGTTCTATTGCTCTCAAAAACATGATTGTCAATGCTAAAATCCAACTAGTGCCGTGTTTTAATAAGTTAGTTGAGAGTTGATGTGTGAAGGCGTGGGTGAATGTATGAATTGTTTGATTATTTGTATGAAAATAAAAATGGGTGTACCTATATTTAATTTAGATCCCGTTTTGCTTAGGGTCCAGATTGATATATGTAATCTTATCATACACTTTTGTGCAAGATGTTGTTTCTCAAGACTAGAACCCATAATCTCAAGATCACAAAACAGCAAACTTACCAGTTGTTCCAAGGTCTGCCTATGGAGATACCATCATCTATTCAAGTGTAACTACATTAAAATAAACTTTTTATTGAACGAGCAACGAATACTTTAAGTCCAATCACTCAGGTAAACTCATTGGCGAAAGGTCATACACGCCAGTGAACACAAACATTGTTGGTGACCCGGTCCGCTCATCATTTCAGGGAAAAACCTATCACTTAAAGGCCTACTGCTGTAAAAACCCCTAACACACATAAAAGTGTAAGTGAGACTCAAGCCTACAACCTCCACTTTGAAAAGCCATGTGATTTCTACTCTTATACCAATTGATATAGGGTTCATTAACAATATTTTTTAGAGTAAATTACACGATGGTACCTGTGGTTTAGTCAAATTTAGGATTTGTTTGTTAAAGTTTTAAAATGATGAATATCGTCCATAATGTTATATTTATATTTTATCAATGTTTCATACTCTATAAGTTTAGTTAGTAATGTATTTTATCAAAATGACTATTTACATACAGAGATCATCAATGCAATTTACGCTTTATTTTAATTTTATATTTATTTTTCATTATTAATATGCTTATTATTTAATTATAAAAATTAAAAAGTTAAAAATATTTTTAAGCGTTCGGTTTTTAAATGTTTTTTAAACCTTTTACTTTTAGTCATTTTTTCTAAAACTTTTTTATTCTTAAAACCATTCAGTGTTTAAATATAATTTTTAAAATTTGTTCGTTTTCTAAATACTATTTTTAAAACCTTTTGTTTATTAAATGTTTTTAAAAATATTAAAAAAGGCATTTAAAAATTAATTTTATAAAAAAATAACTTTTAAAACACTATGTGTGTTTTTTTTTTAATGATATTTCAAAAAATGAGTGGTTTAAAAAAAACTTTAAAAAACCATTTAAAAAAATAAAAATTAAACGCTTCTAAGAATGACGTTTAGAAAACGAGTTTAAAAATGTTAAAAAACGAACATTTTAAAATTTATGTTTTAAATAAAATTTTTATCCGTGTATTTAAATCATGATTTATTGAATAATAAACATAATAACTAGTGTTTTACCAACCGCGTGTTGCTGCGGCATCATACGCAGCGTAATAAAATATAGATTAACAATCGACCTGATTTGTTTTCGCACTCAATTCACGTCGAACCGTTATGTAACTGGAATGTATTATCATTGAATAAAAACATATAATACTTCACCCACTTTTGTTCCAAACAAAATTACGTCAAAATGTAGACCGCTTCAAAGCGTACACCAAAAAACACATAGGTTACAATCATCTCGTCTTGTTCCAAACTAAATCTATGTTGAAACGTAGAATAACCCAGATTTATACCATCGAATTAATACATTTTTTAACCCAAATCATTTCCGAGCAAAACCTACGTCAAAAAGTAGGCAAAAATCAAAATGTAGATCGTGTCAATACATATATAAAAATATGTATGGAAATAATTTATACCTGACCCAACACATACCGACACGTACCTAAAAATACGAACGTAAGAAATTAATTTTCTTCAATAAAACTTGTACTTAGGTAAACCGAAATTTTACAAACTTAAAGAGATCAAAATGACATGTTAAAGTTGACTAGATAGATTTGAATTCAATAAACAAATATAATCTAACAAAACAAATATAATTTAATAAACAAACATTATTATAAGTTTATAAGTATTATATCATGATATAATTAATAATAATAATAATAATAATAATAATAATAATAATAATAATAATATATATTATTATTATTATTATTATTATTATTATTATTATTATTATTATTATTATTATTATTATTATTTTTGTTGTGGTTGTTGTTGTTCAATTCATCTTAAATTTATATAGGAGTAACTAGCTTTAGTAAACCTGTTTATTACACTGGTTGCATAAAAAAACTATTAAATATAATAAAAAATTATTAATTATAAAATAATATTTTAAGATAAGATATAATTAAAATTGCGGATAAAGAAATTTTTTAAAAAATTATTGATGTTTTAGAAAAATTTATTATTTTATGATTTTTTTTAAAAATAATATTAATAAAAAGATCTCTTTGTTAATTAATTAAAACTATTTTTAATCTAAAAAAATGTTAAATAATATTTTTAGTAAGTAATGTAATTATTTAATAGGAGAGGTAAGCGGAAAAATTTTGGTGAGATGAATTTCGTGTTGCCATGTGTACTCTTTGTTACTCTTTTATTAGAGCACGGGGATAATGAACAATCAAAATTATATAAAAAACTTTGAATAACAAAAATATAAAGATTTCTTTAACAGGAATAATATTATGTTGTAGAAGGTGTATTAAATAGATGTTCAATACAGGTAAAATTAGATTTTTTCAATTTTTAACATTGGTAACTGTTGACTAATTGACATAAAAAATCATAAATGAAATAGTAAGAAACAATTATAACTATATTCAAAATTTTTAAACTTTAAAAACTAAATTTAAAATTTTAACTTAACCACTAAAACATCCATGTAATCATGTACAAAGCATTTAAAGTATTAATTTATGTTGCTTGTAATTGCAACCGATTTTTATTTTTTTTTACCAAATAAGACTTGTAATAACTGCATAAATTTAAAAGTAATTAAATTAGGAGATACTATTTGATTGATTAAAAGTGTGTTGTTATAATTCATATTAAATCAAGAGAAACGCGCAAATGCTTAAGTTATGAATCATTCATAGGGTTAGTCACTTAGTAATAACACTGTCAACCGTCACGTTTTTCTGATGTGATACATTAGTGTCACATCAACGTTTCACAAATTCCCCAAGTTTTTCTTTGTTTTATATGATGTCGTTCCAGTTTTTTCCCGTTTCCTCCTTTTAAAAAAACATTTCTAAAGGTTGATGTGTGGACCGGTAAATCCCGATGAATATTCATCAGGTTGTAGCACCTCCAAACCGAGGGCGCGGTATTACTAGTTGGCCCCGGTTTCCCAGGGATTTCCCAGACTTCTTTAATACCCTATCCCTATCCCCCCTTAACATAATAAAAATATGACATGAACCTATTTACATTACTTTAAAGAGTTTAGGCTTAGTTTATAATCAATATCATGAACATTTTTAATTTAACGAGTCATGTTCATGTCGTTCTTGGCGGGGGTCAAGGGCAGCGTCCCTGGTAGCGGGATCCAAGGGGCTCTTAGCTAGGGTCGAGTTGAAAACATGTGCATTTTAATCATTTTAATTTCAAAAGACAACTACCAAAAATGATAGTTTTTCCCCCCTTCTTCTGAAAATCGAATTGATCATCATTTTTGGTCTCTCAGGTTCTCGAAACACACACAAAAACACATACTACGTTATTAATTCTAAGTTATATCTTATTAAAATATTCAAGTGAACCATCGAATAATTTCGATTTGAAAGTGATCTTCACGACTCTCAAATTATCCAAGTTAAATTCAATTTCTCTACACCTAGTCCCCGAAGCATAATGGCAAAGACGCCATGGTGGAACTGCAAAAACAGGCTATATCAAAGCGATTACAAAAGGAGAAGATTGACATTTGACGAATTAAGTATTTACGAGGGGTATTGCGTGAGACATATGTGGAAACCCCTAACTCCTGGTTAATCGTTCTTAAACCAATGAAATGGGGGGGGAGGGGGAGTAGATGAAGTTGCAGCAAGCAACAGAGAAAGATTCAAGGATGTGTTGCATGTGTGGTATCAGATAAGGTTGAGGCTAATAAATCCATGCACCCACCCACTAACTGTCTAATCCTTAGCTAAACTAGCTAGAGTGTACTACAAATTAGACACATACAAATAGTTACTCACATTTACATGTTAATGCTTATAACCATTCAAATGCTTAAACATAATCTCATTAAACAAGTTATGTTACCAACTGTTAACACAAGCATTTATTTTGTCACAAAGACATATCATGGAAACACAAGCATAAGTGTGAACCCATACTTCACAATTTAATAAAAATATAAGGTTATCTAGACATAAAAGTATTGACAGGAAGCATACAGGTGGTTGAAAAACATTAACAATTATGAACACTACTCACAAGGATAAGAATGGGGGAGCAACACATGTTCAAATTTATTGTAAGTTTATAACCCTATTGTTGATGTTTGTATATGAGTTTAAGAGAGAGGATAAAGACCTCTAGTCGAAGCCAAAGTTTGAAAATCAAGATCATAGAAAATTACAGTTGTTTGTGCCTTTTAAATTCTTAAACTGCTTTATACACATACTCACATTGATCAACATAGACAACCGTTAATCATTTGACTCATATGAGTTGACCTTGATAAAATGGTCATACTTGACATCATGGATGACACTCTTGTAGCTAGTTTAGAGTGCAAGATTAGCAAAACATATCATTCTTTTCAATAATCTATCAACGTTCTTTTTTTATAAAAAGAAAAAGAATACCAATTATCAGTAAAATAAAAACATATATAATAAAGAAATTTCGTGGCAAGGACTACATATTCATCTTTTAGATGATATGGAAAACGTTAAAAGAGTTTGAAAAGAATATAAAAAGTTGAAATTGTGCATTGCGTTTTTTTAGTTGGTAGGTTCCCTGCATTCGTGGTGAATGAGTGGAAAATGAGAGATTAAAAGGAACAAAAATGAGATTCTATTGGAAAGGGTGATATAATTGTATGTGGCCCATTATTCATTGTCTTATGATGATAATAATAAATAAGAAATAATAAAAAAAGAAACCTAAGAAAATGATAAGATGCCCATCGGCTGAATTCAAGGCTTTACTTTTGTCCTTTTCACTTTAATATGCATCTTTATATGGATTGGTTTATCAAATCATACACGAAACTTGTATATTATAATTATTCTATACTTTAGATTCAAATCTTAAATATGTTATTAATTAAGCTATTAATTAAGCTATACTTTAAAAAAACTACTATGTGCTAGAAGCCTAGACATATATTACGACTAAATATGTTATTAATTAAGCTACAATTAAAAGAAACTACTATGTGCTAGAAGCCTAGACATATATAAGTCGTAATGGCCAAATTAATTTAGGTTCAAATGATGGACCATTGCAAATTTGCAACTAAGTTTAACCCTAAATGGTCTTTTATCTCTTTAAAACATTGAATTATCTATAATATGTTGGTTTGGATTATAAAATATCTGTTTAAAAGCTTAAAAACGTGTTTATTTTTTACGTGATGTTATAAGCACATATCATTTATCCTTAAATTTGCATATCTTAATACCAAACAATGTGTAGCATCATTGTTGATTTGAGGAGTCAATGCTGAACATGTTTAACTAAAATTTTTTGCCCGGGCCTCTGACAATTGATTAACAGTTGAGTTGTGAGATTGATTGTAATTATTATGATTTGATATCTGGCGAAACCTATTTACCTAAGGACATATCCTTGACGGGCTGTGGTGCTCGAAGTTACCTTATGAATCCTTTCAGCATGGTAAATTGACGGTCATTTGCACGCAACAAACCACTTTGCTTTACCTCTTTAAACTTTTAGATATGTGAACTCAGCGATTTTGACATGATGAATTCATGGTTTGACCATGCTTTGAACATGATGCTTCCTCAATTCACGATTAATTTGCTCCAATTAATTGGTTTTTTGACATATTGATTACGGTTACCCAAGAATGTAAGATATGTCCTTATGAATAATTATATTAATAACTTATATTATATGTCTAAGTATATTGTTATGAGAATAAAAGTTACAAATATATAACATGTATCTAGTGAGATACCTCTTTCTAGAAAACTTTTATATCTCAATTCTCATGTGGACATGATGGCCCAAATGAGCAAGTAGAAAACTTCATAAAGGCCATAGATATAGATGGGCCAAGCCCAAGTGTTTCAAGTTTTAATACTTTATCACGATCGAATGTTCAGCTTAGCAAATGTGGGAATGTGGTCCTAATTTGACCCAAACACACCTTAAGCCTACAAGTCTACACACCTAGTTATAAATATATATGAACTTTGGGAAAATATGTGGTGAGTGGGTTGAAATGTATTTAATTTAAGAAATATAGGAAAATTTTAAAGGTACTTGGGTTGATTTTATCTTTCTAGGTTTATTCGTCAGTTTTCTTTTGTAGAGGGTACCTTAATATTGGACCCAACCCAACATCTCAGGCCCAACTCTTGTTGTCTAATATATGGACTCTGATGTCAATACGCTTAAATCAAAGCTAATTCATCAGTAAAACTGCATTATCGTTAAGGCCCAACAACCTTTTACAAAAATGAGCCTTGCCCTGTTGCCCGTAAATCCGTAATAAGGCTTTTCTCCCTATTATCTCTTTAGTTACAGTAGGCCTGGACACAATTTCTTACACGAACTCCAATTCTACAAAAAGAAGAAGAAAAAGATTATTAGTTGGAGAACACGACCCTTTAAAAAGCAGGTCTGGTTCGGTTTGACATGTTTAAAAAACAGATCGGGTTGAGGCTGACATTTTTCTAAAAACATATTGACCTGTTAACCTTGTTTTAATGATATATGCTTTAAAAACTTTTTGTTTTCTTTTTTGTTATTTTCAATTATATTGTATTTTTTAGTTATTAGTTATATTATCTCGTATCCCAAAGTTCCTAGTTTCACTCGATCATTTTTCTTATTTCCTACTTGAGTAACTAGACAATTAAACTTTTGGTTCTTCTTCAAACCCTAGTCACAATTGAAAAGAGTTACTGAGACAACGATGAATATGTATGGTCAAAAAAAGATAGCGACTAAAAGATTTGGCCGAAATGTTGAAAGAGACCCGAAGGGTATACTCAATGGGTATTATTTATGAAACTAACGGGTATACCCGATTACCCGCAAGTATACCCGAAACCCGACGGGTAAAAACCTGATAATACCCGACAGAATTTGGGCCGAGTTTGGGACGCGTTTTTCTAAATAAGTATGGGGTTGTGATTACCTAAATCCGTCCTAAACACATCCATTATCATCCCTACTTACTAATAAAATACATCTATTTTTAAACTATCACATGCAGTCAAGCCAGTATTTGAACACTAATATTCTCAAAGAGTATTTAACTATTACAATCATGCTATCAAATCAAATGGCAAGTATTATTAATTTACTCTCTTGATGGAAAAGGAAAAAAAAAATTACTTATGAATTTAATGCTATAATTTACGTAATAGATTGATGCTATAATGAGGCGAATCAAAATTAGATGTACCACTCATCACAAATATACATACATACACATACATATATATAGTTGCTTTACATGATTAAAAAGATTGCTTGTAATTAGATAATAATGTTGATGTGGTTTGATTGATTGATCTAACATGCTTTTGGACCCAAAAGAACTACCAAATGTATGCTTTTGTCAACATTACTTAACGTACGACCCCAACACTTTCTAAAGTCTATCTCCTAACAATCATCACCACCACTACAATTATTAAGTCGTCTAATTGATCATAAAATATAAAAATTTCATGAATGGTGTTACTAGACACTATATAATTTAATGATTATATATAAATTATGGGCAATGGAGAATGAACCACATCAAAAGGTATTTATAACAGTTGTAAGTGAAAATCTATTACTTGTATTTACTTGTAAAGGTGTGCATAGTAATACATAAATTTAATAAGAAGTTAATTGTATCTCATTTTCATAGTTATATGTTGGATATGTAAATGATTTTATTATAATAAATTGATGATGACAATGAATAAAGGTGGCTTGTTATTGCATATACAACTAAGTGATTGAGAATGCTCATTACTACAAATTAACTTTTTTGCAAATGAACAAAATAGTTCCGCGTACCTAAAACTTTACTTGTTTCATTGCTTCACTCCTTGTGTCACATCATATCTAATGGACAACTCAGATTGATTATTTCTTGCAATAAAAGTTATATCTTTTACGTGGATGTATAACTACAAAGATACTAAAGTCATGTCACGCATCATCATCATACAACAATAGACTATCTATGGAATATTGTATCACAAAAAGGAGATATAATGATGTGGAGAGCCAATAACCTAAGATTAATTGGTTTGGGAGTATATGACTTTTTAAAATGGTTATCATGAGTTCGAGTCTCACTAGGTGTAATATATTTTAAGTAGGTTAGAGGTTTTATCACAGTGGGCTTTTGGGTGGTGAATTTCCCCTACATTGGTGGGCGGGTCGGGTCACTAGCGTTGTTTGTGTTCGCAGACGTGAATGGCCTTTTGCCATTAGGTTTACCTGGGTGACCGGCCTTAAAAAGTATTCATTGGTCATTCAAAAAAAAAAATGACGTGAAGAGAGAAGGAAGAGTAAAAAGTTAAGAATTCTACGAATCTAATATTATATAAAATAATAAAATCACGTACAATATTATGTATTATTGATTAATTATTTAGAGGAGTATGATGATAATAGTTTATTAAAAATCTAAAAAGTTATATCTCAAACTTATGCTTAAAAATTATTACCAGTAAGAGGAAGAGGGTTACTAATATTGTTTGGTAAAATCATAGGTTAAACGGTATAGTAAAAAGATTTTATAAATATATATTTTTTTGATATATTATCTCATTTTTTTTATTTAGAAAAGATTTTGTTCATACTCCTTCTCAAGCTAGAAGGCCTATAGCCTTCCGATATCAAAGTGTATAATAATGTGTTTTTTTTTCAAGTGGTTAAGGTGATTTAAGTATTATTCTATACAAATAATTTATTTAGATTTAAAAGTAATATAAACGAGCATATGTGATTTTCTGTTCTAACAAGAAAAAAATTATATTGTTTTAAACGGGTAATTTTATAAAATTGTAACAAAGTTTCAGGTATATTATACTCAGACTCATAATTTTTTTTTTATCAAATTCAAATCACTAAAGTTTACTTTGATTTTCAATCCTATATATTAAATTTGAATAGCAGGTTTGTCATCCTTTTATATCATTCATAATATTTAACAAAATAAAAAAACTAAAAATATTTATTAAAAATCAAATAATTAAGAAATATTGCAAATTATTTTTTAAAAGAGTTGCAAAAAATACGTTTGACATAATCTAAACATTTTAAAAACTTTAGCGACATGATTGAAACAAATAAAAATATTAATTATCTGATTAGAACTTTGTAAAACTTACGTCAAATGAGAAAATTATAACCTTTAGACCACTAATTTGGAATCTAATAGCCATTCCAAAAAATTAAAATTAAAATACCTAATATAAGCATAATAATAATAATGACAGACAAACAAATATAATACAATCTTTAATACTGTCACTAAATTGCTAATCATTACAGACTGAATTTTTAATATTTTACAAACTTCATATCAAATAATTAAACCCCGTAATCTTATTCTTAGATTAAGTAATACAAAATTAATGACAAAAATATCACACTTCAATAATGTCCAAATGAAATTTATATTAAATTAAAATACATTTCCTATACAAAATCCATAACAAAATCATTTCAATTATGATGGAAGAAGGTGAGATGGCATGACCACTTTCACTTTCTCTCTTTCTGCGTATAAAGACTCCATTACATCTCTGATTCTTCATAAATTATCATCAGATTTCTTCATCCCACAAAATTCATATGCAAATTGGGGATTTTGCTTGAAAATCCACACGATTCAACCAACCAATTTCGCCAAACAAAGTTTCAGAATCACACCCATGAAGAACAGGGGAAAATCAGTGAAATCAGAGCAAGATAAAGCAAAAATCTTCTCAAATTCCAACTTTTTATCATCTTCATCAGATTTCCCATGTAAGAAACACCCATCGAATTCATCATCGGTTGGAATTTGTGCATTCTGCTTAAGCGAAAAGCTGATGAAGCTCGTTTGTTCAGACTCTGGGGAACACAGGCTCTCATCTTGTTCTTGTTCCAATTTGTCGTCATATCGCAACTCATCGTGCACGGTGGACGTCGGAAGCGTTGGAAGAATCTCTGTTTTGATTGAGAATCAAAAGGGCAGTGATCGTAATGATCCGAGAACACTTTATTCACAGTTGAAGTTGAAACAGAGTGAAACAGAGGATGTTGTGATGTTCAAAAGGAGCAATAGTTGTGTTGTTGAGGTGAAGAAAAGCAATGGGTTTTGGAGAATTGGGAAGTTTTTCAAGAAGAAGAGGGTGAAGGAGGGTTGTAGTGATCCAAAAAGTGAAGTTTCAAGATCTAGATCTCTCAGTAGCTTCATGGGTGATAGATTTCATAATGAGATCTGTAATATCGCGTGTTCGAGTGTAAAAGTTTCTGATTTTGATGAATCTGAAGGAAGAAAGAGTGGAATTAAAGGTGGATTGGTAGATTTTGAAGGTGCGATTACAGTGAAAGATGCAGATTTCAATACAATTGATGATGATGATGAGTTTATTGATTTGAATATTGACTTAATTGAAAAGTCAAAAATAGAGCAGTTTGTTTTCAAGAAGTGTGATCAATTGGATATAAATGGTGGTGGTATTGAGGTTAAGAAGATGAAGAACAGTAATCTACAAGCATGGAAGTGGATCTTTAAACATCATTCTGAGAGTGATGAACATAATCACATCTTGAAATCTTGAATTTTGACTCTAAGGAAGTCAAACATTTCATGTAGTATTTGTTTTAATTTTTACTTTTCCATTTGATGTAACCATATTCCATTTATTTTCTGTGATGGGTTATCAACATAGGCCTATGAACACCTTGGGCTGTATGGGCTATGTACATAGGCCCAGTAAACACAATCGAATTTTGATGACGTTGGGCTAAAACTTATGAGTATTGCTTATTGATTTATGACGTTCAATTAGTGCATAATGGGCCATAAATTGGTTTGTATGATAAGTTACGATAAAATTTATCGAGTTTGTTTGTGGTTATTACTTATTATACACTCGATTATCGCATGAGACTATGAGTAGTCACGTAACTGTTAATTCATCAAAATTGTATATTTCACAAATTCAAAGTGTTCTTGGATACTTGTCGTGTAAGCATGAGTTATAGAGGAAGAGGTAAATGATATTATAGTAGTACTAATTAATGTTTTATAATATGATAATTGATAAGTTAACGTAGTTAAAACTAAATCATATTATAATAGGGGTATAACGCAATGTATTACGGATTAAATGTTTTTGTTAGAGTTCTACTTTAAAATATAAAGAAAAATCATAAAATACAGATAATGATAACTAAAAGACTGTAGAAAGTTCAGGAAAATGAATGATTTATGTTAAGTCTATATTTTCTATAGAAAGTTTTAAAATATGTATAAAGATTTCATGCAATCTTATATTTACCCAACTGAAAAATAACTATAAATATACTCATCTAAAACAACCAAATTTCTTATTACAAATATATATTAATCCAATTAAAATATTATTATTAAGCTCTTATCCTTCTAAGAACAAAAACATTCTTCGGTTTTTGTAGCTTAAGTCTCACCACAAATCTATAACCTCTAAGATAGAGAAAAAAATTATTATTATTTTTTCTCCGATCCCTACTAACAATCCTTGACATGGATGAGATTTTAATACATATTTTGTCATTTGTTCTTTTTTTAAATACTTTATATTCTTGTAACCTAAAACTTGTGTGATTGATTACTATTTAGGTTTATAACATATGCATATTTAATGCATTCAAGAGAATATTACGATGAATCTAATGGTTAATTGATACCATTGATGTTTCTCATACTCAAAAGCTTAAAATTTAAAGCCTAGTTGTGGTATATTTAACCTTGATGATTAAGTAGTGTTTCTCGTAACCAAAATATTACTATTTTAGTTTTGAGGAGATAACAAATCATCATGTTTTTCAAAGGTTAAGAACCCTAAAATTAGCCCACAAAATATACAACTAAAATGAAAATAACCCAAATCTCGATAAAACTCAAGAAATAACAATTTCATCTTTCCCCATAACTTCTGCTTCACCTTTTGCCACAACAACAAAAGCATATTCAAAGCAGCATTCCAAAAACCCCACCTTTTTCGATCAAGATTTTCACTTTCAAGATCATCAATGGCAGCTGCTAATCCTTCTTCTTCATCTTCTCATCACCCACTACACCGTTGTCTCACTAACCCTCATCGCATTCATCGTCCTGATCTCCTGAAACTGCCCTTTAACCCTCATGATCGTAAAGTGCGATCAGTTCGTTGTCAAACCCCCAAATTTGAACCCAAAAGATCGGCGCTCAATTCCCATGTTACAGAAGCCACATCTCCTTCTTCTACTTCTTCCAGCATCGATTTCCTCACGCTGTGTCATAGCCTTAAGGTATATATACATGTTCACTGCAATTGCATTTATGCATAGGTTAATCGATGACTGGTGGGTGTACTCGAATAGTTAAGTTTCTGTGGCTTCTGCTAGAAATTGGATGTTTAATTTTGATTACCCTTTGCATGTGCTGATTGATTTCTTTGGGATCGGTTGATTTCTGAGTTGTGACTGTAATTTGGGCGTTATGATTGAGGGGAAATCTGTTTTTGATCTAGTGTATGATTCTCTTGAAGGTTTGATAATGTAAATTATACAAATTTGTAAACAGAATTTGAATACATGTGTTAAAGATTGAACAATCAACATTCATAAAGAACAACAAGCCTATGTTTCTAAATAAGAAGATTCACCTGCTTTTGTTTGTTAAGGACCAATCAATCTCCAACAAAGAAATGAGTTAACCTGCATGCATTGCAGAAACCACATGACTGAATGGATGGATGATCTGTTTGATAAATTTATAATCAAGATTGAGTAATTGAAGGTCATTGGCATTGTAAAATGTTAATTTGTAGTTTTCTAAACTTGGAAGTCAAGTTTTTGTTACTGAATTGGATACGTAGGCAATCTAAAGATGTTTTCGTGAATTTAGTCGATGCGTGTTCATTATTTTGTGAAAGAAAACTGTTACTTCTTCATATCATATTTAACATTTTCGACTTTTCGGAATGTCTTGAAATGCAGTATTTCTTTCTGAAAATCCCCAAATTTCAATTGACCTTTGACCCATTAACATCACAGAAAAAAGAAAAAGATTGTCTTTGACTCTTAAAAGTTAAAATGTTAAGAATCTTGGGTGTTGAAGATTTTAAGATGCTCCTTATTCTAGTTGCAGTCACCATATTAAGTTTTGTTATTGTGTTAAAAATATATTTTTATGCTCATAGCAAAGTTTGTGACTTGTGTATTAATTATTTAATTTTTTCCTTCAATGTAGACCACTAAAAGGAAGGGTTGGGTCAATCATGGAATTAAAGGTCCCGAGTCCATTGCTGATCATATGTATCGAATGGCCTTAATGGCTTTAATTGCTGGTGATCTTCCCGGTATTAACAGAGAAAGGTTTAATTTTTATTACCCATTGGTTTTTTTATTACCATTGAACCTTAGAAAATAAACATTTACTAAAAGTCATAAGCTTTGTTTACTTTGAATAGGTGTATCAAGATTGCACTTGTGCATGACATTGCAGAAGGTACATGTTTAACCCTCCACATTTAGTTACTTGTATAATTTATAATTTTGGTAAATTTGACCGTCATATAATATAATAATCTGAATTTTATAGCCATCGTGGGCGATATAACACCATCTGATGGTGTTCCTAAGGTAGAAAAGAGTAGACTCGAGCAAGCTGCTCTAAATGAAATGTGCAACGTCCTTGGTGGTGGAATGAGGGGTACTTTTAATTACTCTTTATCTAAGATCTATATTCCTTTTTTTTCTTCTGAATTGGGTTTGAGCCGTTAATGTTTTTCATAACCTACAGCTGATGAAATAAAAGAACTTTGGAGGGAATACGAGGATAACTCCTCCCTTGAGGCTAATCTTGTTAAAGATTTTGATAAAGTATACTCTTTCTCTAATCTTTTCTTTAGTCCATTGTATAATAATTAGTAAAAATGTTGTATTTTCTTAATATCTATTCTCGATATAACCGTTGAGCATTTTATCCTCCAGGTTGAGATGATTCTACAAGCACTTGAATATGAAACTGGTACGTTTAGGTCACAGTCATATCATGGTAAAGAATATCAAAACAACTACAATCTGTTATTAGCACTTAAAGAGTTTAAGTAAACAAGGTTGTATGCATTAAAAGTAGACTTTGGACGACTTTCAAATTTCAACTCGTTTGAAAACACCGAAAGAAGTTAGAGTTAGAATCAATGGCCTGGCCTAAATCTCGTCGTCAGGGACATGAATTCTTAACCTTTATTAAATAAATTAATCTGATTATCCTGTTCTATTCTGAGATTTTGTTGTTACTATATTATTACAGAACACGACAGAGTTTTGGATGAATTTTTCCTCTCAACAGCCGGTAAGATGAATTTTTATTTCACTACAAACCATCATTCACAAAGAGAATGAAAAATGTATTTTTTTTTAACTTGTGCAGCCTCTCTGTATTCTTAGCTATTATACGCACTTGTAATCTTTGCATTGATGCTTGTACTGCAGGAAAGTTTCAAACCGAAATTGGCAAGAGTTGGGCAGCTGAGATCATTGCCAGGAGAAATTCAAGGTTGGCAAAGAAACTAAACTAACCAAAGTTATCCCCTTTTGGGAAACAAAATGCATCATCTTTTCATTTTATTTAATTTTGTAAGCAAAATGTTGATACATTTTTATTTAGTTTGGCATCCTTTAATTAGAAAGTTGCCACAATAGCCTGAAGACATTAGAGTTTTAAACTTACCTTCTTGTAAGACATTATTAGCTTATGACCTATTCAATAAGGCTTTTTGTTTGGTTTGGTTTATTTATCACCTTTTTTTCATTCACCTTTGCAGCTTCAACTATTTCTTTGCTTCGCAACTTTCCACTTTAGACCTTTGAACACAATAAGCACTCTATGCAAGTCGGAGTTCATGAGAAATATTCCACCTCAAATACTAGTATGACTATCGATAACATTAGGAACATAGATTCTAATGAAAAAACAGACAATATTAATTGGTACACGAGATCAAAAGCAGCAGAATTTAAGATCATGAAACATGATTCTTCTCTTCAGTCCGTATGCAATTTCCCTAATTTACAACAAAATTTCACAGCCAAATTTCACAGCCTGAAATTTAGGAAATAGTCGACGATCACATATGTCATCGTTCATCAACAATTAAAGAATTATAACTTTTTACGAATACGACTACCAAAATCTCTACGTGCTTCTGTACAAACAATTTTAACCAGATCACCTTAAACAACACCACCTACGTGATCTGTGATCATGCTTTAGGTGCTTGTCGTTCCAAGTTCAAGTGATACAGATTGTTGTCCCTTGCAATTGACCGAGCCGTGAACCCAACAGTGGTCGTCCTTATGGACCGCTGGCGCACCATGTTAACGTACTCTGGGTCATCGGTGTTACCTTCGTATCTGATCCACTGAATCATTCCATGGTAAGCTGGGAAGAACCTCATCTGAAGTGCTTTGTAACAGTAGTAAGGAATCAAAGCAGCAATCACCACAAACAGTGTCACGATCCAATATGATGGTGCGGGTGCAAGTGTTTCTATAAACACCTTGTAAGCAGTCGTTGAAAAGCTGGTCGGCATTGCACCGTAAGCCAAGAGGAAGATGTACCAGAGGATGATTCCACCCCAGATGGACACATGTTGGATTAAGGTGAAGTAGCTGACAGCGAGGGCCATTTGGCAGTTGGCGACCCACACCATACAGGTGTAGATTGTGGCTCCGACAACTTCCATTCCAGCGATTTTTCCGTTCTTTCTGTATGATTCGGGGTCTAAGGCTCTGATACAAAGGAAGAAGATGATTATGCCACTGGCTACCCCGTTTAGCATCCAACCGAATATGCGACGCCATCTAAAGAGTGTGTTTTGAACACCTTCTTGGTATAGCAATGGAAACTTGAGACAGAATCGTGCAGAAACATCCTGGTCGAATACGCCCAAAGCAATGGGGGGAAGTGATGTGAAGAAAACGTTGTAAAGAGACAGGTACCAGTCATTATATGCGGGTTGACCCGAGAACGACGCGTAAGCTTCGTACAAGAATACAGTGGTTCCAAACATAATGTTCTTGTAGAAGAAATAGCAAATCTGCAAGTATAAAACAAGGTTCAGATTCAATTCGCTTATATGCTAACAAGCAATCGTACATGCTCAAAACAGATAATAAAGATTCATACCATTGAAGAAATTCTTCTGTAACACCAATGTCCATGCACCAGCAGCAAACGTTCAAGAAACCGAAACTGAGCAATCGCGATATCACTAGACATAACCGCCTGCATTCCCTCAACACCACTGATACCAATACCAATGTCAGCTTCTTGAAGCATTCCTACATCATTCGCGCCATCACCAATGGCTAAAGTGGTTTTTCCAGTACCCTCTTTCACAAGTCTAGTAACTAGTGCTTTCTGTTTAGGGGAAGAACGACAGCAGATGACAGAAGCACACCCGACTGCAAGCTCCAAAAACGTGCTTTTAATGTCATCATTTAAGGCGTATGCTAGAGATTTTCCATCAATGATGAGTGCAAATGGATCAGAGGTTGAAGCAGTAAGCTGAGCCTTTCCTGCTAGTATCTGCTTCTTAACACTCTCTTTCGAGACTTTGGAAATTACGTTTTTGTCCCCGCCCTTTTCTGCTGCTATGATTTCCGGGGACTCCAAGGTTATTATAATCTGTTTCATTCCTTGTCTAAGCAGACTACAAGCAAACCTGCAAAAGATTTGATCTTTTTAAGGTTAGATGAAATAAAATGCAAAACAAGAAATCAGAAGACAAAACTTAAACTTACCCGATATTGATTGCCGTTTCCATTTTATCACCGGTGAGAACCCAAATCTTGATTCCTGCTTGCGCAAGTTTGTCAATGCATTCGGGCACCTGATAAAAGATAAAGATAATACAAAACCGCGTTAAATATCATTCGTTAATCTGAAAAAGATTCAAACACATAGATCTTGAATTGGAAAAACTCACCCCTTTCTGGAGTTTGTCCTCAACAGCAGTGGCACCAAGAAGTATCAAATCTTTTTCAATTTCTTCGGTTGCTGCATCTATCAAATCATCGCGATCTGCACTAACTGAATTCTTGGCTTCTGTGAATTTTTCATTGAACTCTTTGTATTCTTCTTCGGTGAGTTCACGATAGGCGAGAATTAAGGTTCTTAAACCTGCATCAGCATACTCATTCACATGTTCTTTTGTACTCTCTTCGAATTCTCTCCCATTTTTGGCAAGTCTATCAAACATAACACTGAACACAATCCAAAAACAGAATTAAAAATCAAACAACAGTTATTACTGATAGATATGAAGACTCATTTATCCTCTGTTTTTGCTTACCTGTCAGCGCCTTTACATAGTAACAGTAACTTCCCATTCTCGTCCCTCACAATAACAGACATTCTCTTTCGTGCACTGTTAAACTCTAGAACGTTTAGAAGCTCATACGTCCTGCAAACAAATAATAAAAAGATCATTTTAACAAAAATCAATTCAGAGATTTGATACAAAAAGTTGCCCAACAAGAAAAATCCCGAAAAAAAAAATTCCCAACTGAAACCCAGACCAGATTTGTAGCTAAAAGCTACCTGTAACAAGAAAAACTCAAGAAAGTTGTAATCTTTAGATCTTGGAAATAAAAAAGATTATTTTCAAATTTCAACAAAAACCTGGTTCAGATTTGATGCTAGAAGTTAATTGAAACAAGAAGAACACAAAAAAGTTGTTACCTTTCAACTCTTTTCTTGGAGACTGGATCTAACTCCATAAAAGAAATGGTTGTTTGTGTCCTTTTATAGAACTCGAACCCAAGCTCTCTTGCTGCAATAACAAAAGCGGCCTCATCAGGTGATTCAGCTTCATATGTAACCTTTCCAGTTTCTTCATCCACATCAGGTATAGCAGTATGACAAATTGCTAACAACCGAAAGAACTTCTGAATCACATCTGCATGTGGTTCATGAATCCAGTAGCCATTTGTAATTCTTTCATCTTCAAAATTATACCCTTTAACCGCTAATGTAGAATCATCATCATTATGAGTTTCAAGAAGTTGATCTCTACCATTCACAATTAAGGGAGACCCTGTTCGTTTTGCCATAGCTCTTTCTACTTCTGTAACGCCACGCCCGTAAGCGGTCCCTGCCACTGAACACTTGATGAACTCCATTGAGTTACAGGTCAAAGTCCCGGTTTTGTCTGATAAAATGGTGTCGATTTGACCAAGTTCTTCAGTCAAATTCGAGGTTCTAGCATGAGCCGGTTTATCAGCTTCTTCGTAGTACATGTGAATGTCGTTGTTGATAAATATCGTCTGCAATACCTTCACGATTTCTATTGAAACATATAAAGAAATCGGTATCATGTAACTATACAGCAATAAAGCTGTGAGAAAATGATAGATTGCTGCAGCTGGAGCTCTTTTCGGGTCAAAATATACATCCGCTCTATCCGGAGCCAAGTACCATCTCTTCTGTCTATCGCCATCGAGATCATTCTTCGTTACAATCCCGAAATAAACCGACCCGCTAAAGGCCATTAGAAACAAGATAAAGAACAAGAAATAAATGATACTGTCCACTCTTCTTTCTATCCCACTTCTTTTTGAAGGTGCTTCTGTAGAGTTTTGAATCACTTTCGTATCATGACCCGTGAAGATCACAGCACCATAGATGTAATCTGTGTTTCTGAGCTTTGAATCTCGCAACAGAAGCTGTTGAGGAGATAGCGCGTATTGCTGATCTTGAAACTCCATTGTTCCAACAAAAGTATACAAACTTGCATTCGGGTCTTCACATTTAACCGTAGCTTTGAAGTCTCTAAAATCTGAATCTTCATGAACTACTGAAGTTGCATCTAATGACTGTTTTAGCTTCAAATTCGTTTCACCATCTAAATTCATCGTTTCAACATAACAGACCGCATCTTCATAGCTCGATGAAAGTAACAGAAGATCAGCAGGAAAGAACTCATCTTTTTCAACCTTCACTACATCTCCAACTCTTAGTCTCTTCCATTCTCTATATTCAAAAACACCTCCACCTCGATGAACTTTGACTTTTCGGTTGTTGACCTCATGATCCTACAAGAAGACAACATTGAAAAACAGATTTTTAGCCCAATATTTCCAAGAAAATCTTTTCAAAGTAAACAAATACTCAAAAACCAACAGGTGGGACAGTTCTTTATCATGAATCTTGCATCAAAAAAGTCAATTGTAAGATCTATCATGATTCTCAATGATCAACAACAGTTTCAAACAAAGATTCATCAAATCCAACCAAGAACTAATGATTCAAACTTCAAAATATGAATCTAACAGGAGTATGATTGTATGAACTATGAGCATACCTGCTTTTGCCGCTGCCAATCTTCAATACCTTCTTTGACCATAGTAGCACCAATGACAATAATCAAAGGAAGGATAGCACTAACAGCAGAGTAAGGAGCAAGGCTTGTAAATGACAGAATACCAGTAACAAGAAAGAAGAAATTTGCAACTCTTCTGAACTGTTCAAACAATGATTTTGGTAAGAATGTCATCGGTGTATACTTCGTTGACCGGACATAATTATCTGCATAATTTTGACTTGCAGCCTCTGATACACCAGTTTCATTGCAATACACAACTCTTGAGAAACCAGGGCCCCCAATTTGTGAATGATCATCATCAAATCTACTTCTTCCACACTTGAATGAGTAGATCTTGCTAAAATGCAACCTTCTTTTCCTCCCTGTACCCATTCTTTTAAGATTGCTCTGTAATAATCTTGCACAAAAGTACTGAATTCTTTCAAGAATACACGTTTATACAGATACCCAGATGAATCTTTCAAGAATCAACCGATAAACAACAAAGATTGGTGCTTTGCACACACCCAGATGAATAAACTAATCTTTTCAAGCAGATAGCTCAAAACCCAAGTAATTAAATATGAAAATTAGTAGAATTTACAAATGGAAGCTGATCAAAAGAGATGATGAAGAAGATGATGTGATGAAAGAACAAACAAGTGTACAACAAAGTATCAAACTGCTGTCAGAAAACCATAAAATTTCTTAAAAATTTACAAATTTTTGGAAGAAATGAAGAAAATAATAAGGGATTTTCAAGAACAAACATATATATATGTGTGAGTGTATATATTGGGCATTAGAAGAAATCGAAGGAAAGTGAGGAAGAAGGTGTTTCTGCAATTTGATTATTTGTAATTTGATTTTTTCTTTGAGCTCGAAAGGTTTGAACGAAGACTCGAATGGTGGATCTTTCTGATTTTGACTTTAATAACGCAGCAGATGTTGATTAAAATATGAAGAAATTAATAATAGCTCCAACTAACACAGGATTAATAAACAAACCCAAAAACAATCAATGCAATTTCGAATAAATTTCAATTCACAAATTGATAGGAAGCTTCCAAAGACCCGAAACGAAAGAATTTTACAGACTGTTGAAAGAGGGTTTTCTGAATGAATTTTCTCAATTGATTTCAATTTTCAACAATTCACACACTCAAAGGTATATAAATTTAATAACCGGAAATTAAATAATTCCGATTGGGAATTTTTATACCGATGACGTGAGAATTGTCGCCTCTTTGTTTGTTGTAAAAGAAGCTTCAAATAAGAACGGACAAATGGATCTTTGAATTTTGTACAAATGTTTTTTTACCTGAAATTATTGAATTGTATTGTTTGTACTTTTTGCATTGTAAATATTTATGTTGTTACAAGAAATACCTTTTATTTGTATGCATTTTTAAATCAAAACAAAGTTTTTACAAGTTGATTGGTTGGATGGGCAAGAGTAATAAGATTTAAGTAGGTTGATCAAATCGAAAATTATGAAAAAAGTTTAAAATTGGTTTGCAAATGTGAACATATTCCGATATTCGATATTTCATCATTATTTTCTAGAACTATTGCTAGGTGTGCAAAGCATGTCGTTTTTTTTTTATTATTGAAAAATGTGGACATGAACTTGAACGTTAGGCAAACACGAAACGTGTCGGACATATAAATTGAATACAACCTCTTGTAACTTTAAATTAAGGCATAAAATATCTAGTTATGAGTTTATGACAAATAAATACATTTTAGTGTTTTTATATAAATAAATAGATAAAATGGGCCACCTGTAAACTTGTTTGAACTCTCAAGTTTTTAAATTCGTTTAGACTAATCCAAACCTATGAATTTTGTGTTACGTTTATGTCATGGACTCACATCCATACCTATATCCACCGCTGAAGCTTCATAGGAGCCAAGGGGGCGCCCCCCCCCCCCCCCCCCCCCCCCCTCTTTTTTTCATCAGTAGTGTTAATTTTGGCTCATCAGTGTAAATTTTTGGTGCGGTAGTGAAATTTTTTTAATAAATATAAAGTTCGCCCCCCCTAAAATGGTTTGCTTTCGCCCCCGTCCCCCCTAAGTCGTGGTTCAAGCTCTGCCACTGCACATACCCTTCTAGCGTATTCAGATAATTAACATATCTAATTTTCATATTGGCAAGCATTGATTAGTAAGAAACTAAAAATCATCATCATCTACATTTTTTACACAATATAATGCAGTGAGACTTATAGTCCATGAACAAATTAAACAATTTTCCTTGCATGGCTTAATCTATGTTCTAGATAACTTTTTCTGCCCGGCATCTATGTTCTAGATGACTTGGTTTTTATGTTCTAGATGACTTGGTTTTCTTGGTCTTTGTTGGTAGTTGTGTCAATTACTCTATGGCGGAAGTTTTAAGAGGATTTGAGACTTTTCTACTTTACCCCAAGCATCTCAAAGTTTGTTGACAATCACAAAGTTTAATATAAAATCATGTTTAAGTATAACACTTAGTTATGCATATCGTGTTGAATGTTATATATAAAATTGAGTTTTAAATGTTTTCTTTTTTGTCTCATTAGATATGATTATTTTTCATATAATTCTATGATTCTTTGGTTTTTTACTAATTATTTAATTTATTTTTATTAAAAATGATTTTTGGTTTTTTGGAGTGCGTACGATCAATACGGCCCTCGACTTGTTTTATTTTATCTCCAAAAGAGAATCTTGACAAATACAACTTTTACTAATGGGTATTTAGCCATATGGTATTAAGATTAGGGGTGTGTTTTTTACCCGAACCCGAATATTAAACCCGAACAAAATCAACACGAACCCGATTAACAACTAACCCGAGCAACCCAACCCGATTGTTACATCAAACCGAACCCTATTTTTATAAATGGTTCGGTATTTGGGTTGATTTTGTGAGATTCGGGTCAACCCGATTAACCCGAATATTACTTTTTAAAAATTTTCAAAATTAATATATATGTGTGTGCATATTTATATGTGTGTATTATCCTACTGTTTACAAGAATTGAAATCATGATTTTATGTACTTTATATTTTATTGTTGTGGTTTAATTTTTTTATGTGAACTTTAAAGATAATCAAAATATAATATCCTTTTATAATTGAATATACATAATAAAGTGAACTCAAATATGTAAAAACTTTTAGATCAAGATAACAAAATTATATATTGTTACCACATGCTAAATCTCATACTTGCATTTTCATCACATATATATTGATTACACAAACATTTGAGATAAAAATAATTTAAAATTTTAATGGTTTAGTCTAAACCCGAAACCGATTAACCCAACCCTAATAAACCTAAATACCGATTAAATATTACTTATTTGGTTTGGTCTTCGGGTTGACTCGACCCTAATAAACCCGAATAACTAAACACCTAAATGACGGCTTTTGAACGGTGTCAATATTTTTCAGCATTGATGGAGGAGATGTGGGTTTGGTGTCACATTAACTACTTTTGTTTTTTTTTCATGGAAATTTTAGTTTTCTTGAAATCTCCATGTGACTTTGATTCCTCTATATAATAACTTTCAACAAAATTAAACCTTTGGTTACCATAAATCCTTCCAAATAAAATAAGTAGATGTAATGTTAAGTGTCAATTAGTCTTATATCAATTGGTTTGTGAGAAGTTATTTATGACTTTACAAAGTGAAGGTTATGGATTCGAGTATCACTTGGTGTAATATAATATCACTTGGTGTAATATAATTCAAGTAGGGAAGAGGTTTTATCACAGTGGGCCTTTAGATGGTGGGTATTCCCTGGAATGATTGGCGGTCCGGGGTCACCAGCGTTGTCTGTGTTCGTGGACGTGATTGGCCTCTCTCCAATGGGTATACCTGGATGACCGCGTTTAAAATTTATTCATTGGCCATTAAAAAAAGATGTAATGTTAACTTTATACTTTTAGTTAAAATATACATGTAGTTACAATAAATAATTATATATCGATCTATATTTGTCTTTAGAAAACAATAACGAAATGTCATTTGTGAAAGTAGTGACGGACCTATAGTTTTTTTTTTTTTTTTTTTTATAATTGATTTTATTATCTAAGTTATTTGACAAATCAATATAAGATGAGCAAATTATACATAAAAATACGAGTATTAGATACTGTACTCGTATAATATAGAAGATGAAAGCACGAAAGATGAGACTTTCTCTTTAAATACACGGATTATTGATATCAGTTGTTCATTATATTAATTTGTAATTGCTGCCTAACAAAACAATTTTATAAGTAACCTTTTCTTCTATTGTTTCTTTCTCATAGGTAGTTCTTATGTAAGTAACTGAATTCACTAATTAATAATATAGCAACAAACAACAATATCTTAGATGTTTATATATAACTAATTATTTTAAAAAATATTTGTTAAATGATAACTTTTTAGATTACGAATGTTATATATTTGGATTATTCACCAAACGGTGGGGTGTGCAACATATGTAATTGTCTGTATAGATTATTTAATATTATGTTAGAACTCGTGTATTATAGGGATGGAATAAAACTAACTTGTTGAAATCATTAGTTTTTATGACAAATTAGATGTTATCATAAAATAAAGAATTATAAATATTTAAAAAAATATAAATGACAGATAATGAAGATTAAGAATTACAGAATTATATTTTAATATATGACTTAAAATCTTATAACTTAGTAAGTTATAACAAATTATTATTTATTAAAATAAAAAGATTTATATTTTAAATATATAGTTGTTTAATCTATTTACTTAAAACTCCTATGATTTAATATGAGATAGAGACGGAAAAAAAAAAAGTTTAGATTTCATCAAAACTCGTCATATGTCATCTTTAAATTTTTATTTATTATATACTATAGATATAGATTAGCTAGATAAATTAAAGGAGAATATTTCACTACTGAAGAAAAGGAGATGTCAAAAAACAAAATTTGTGAGTTCTAGTAAGTCGTTAATAAGTGATACAGGAAATAATTTGAGGGTAAGCATGGGTCTTAACCGTTATTGTTCAAATTGAATCTATGACCGATGTTTCACTTTTAAATTATAATATTTGTTCGGTTTTTATTATAAACAATTTGATTAATCAGGCCATTATTTTTAGGTTATACATTAAAGAAGGCTTAGTTTTTTTTTTTTTTTTTTTTTTCGGCTAATTGGATCACTGATGGACCGCTGCCTTATCCAATAATTTTTCATTACTCAAGTACGAAACTTAAGACCACCCTTGGGAGTAACTCACAATAGGTGAGAAAATCTCCTGGCCCGTCTGTAGCCCTTTTTTATTTTTATTAGACATGAGACTTGAATTTAATACCTCCATCTATTTTTATGTGATATTAGAGTACCTCACTTTAACCACGTGAACTAAGGATCATTGGTAAATGGCTTAGTTAATACAATTAATCTTATATTCAGGTTAATTTCAAGTTATAAATCCAATTATATTTTCTGTTAAATTGGAGATTAACGAGTCTTTTAACTTATAAAAGGGAATAAATGATTATAAGGAGTTGGTTAAACTGAAAAAGAGGAAAATTCTACAAAAGTTAAAAAACATCATGGTGCAGCACGTATGCAAAAGAAATTGACTGCAAACCATTGTTCGTGTTTAGATTTTAAATTGTCCTCGGTAACAAATACGATGACATGTGTCTATTTTATTTTTTCTGTCTTCTTCTTTTTCCTATTTTATTATTTTACATGCTATCATCTACTTATTAAATATATCATTATACATGAGAATCCGAAAGAAATAAAATCTAACATAATGTTATACGCAAAGAAAAAGACAGCCATAATCACATCATAACAAGTCAAGCTAGATGTTTAAATTAATACAAACTACACAAAACGTCCTTTTAATTTTTATAAAGTTGCAAGTATTATTCTTTATCTTTAAAAAATACTCTAAACATCTTTTATGTTAGTATCTTGTAACAAATTGCATCCTTTAAACTAACTATCGTTAAGTTTTTCTGTTAAGTCAATAGCAATTTGATTTATTTACCTTTAAAGGACTATTAATGTAATTTTTTTCAAACATAAAGGATGTTTTCTATAACTTTTTTATCTTGTACTTAATTTATA
The DNA here is from genome assembly GCA_025506415.1 of Flaveria robusta. Classification (NCBI taxonomy): domain Eukaryota; kingdom Viridiplantae; phylum Streptophyta; class Magnoliopsida; order Asterales; family Asteraceae; genus Flaveria; species Flaveria robusta. The sequence continues at coordinate 23,825,333 of CM046476.1, read as the reverse complement.
TATTATTACAATTATGCATATATATATATGATTTTTTTATATAACATAATATATATTATTTACTTATTTTTGTCCATGTATAATATATGAATATAAATTATATTATTTAATTATTTATATTATTTAATTTTAAATACGTGGATAAAAACAATAATATATGTATTTATATATATATATATATATAACTAGTAAAAGAAACCCGCGCGTTGCAGCGGGAGCATTAAGATTTGTAAGGCTTGATTTCGACAATTTGCATATTAATATTTAATCTGCAAACAAAATAAACGTTGGAACGTCAATAAAATAAGCAGTCGTGTGATTTCATTAGTTTAATATTTATGTTTATAAAGTTTTAATTTTGTCATTGTGAAATGCTATTTTTATATACATTTAGATTCGATATGAACGTAGACGTGAATTCGTAAGTACTCTATGATTTAAAATATATAAATAGTTATAGTTTTTGTATACCTTTTTTTTAATATATTATGTTAATTTATACATGAAATCCTTTCGTTTTATTTTATTATATTAATTTATAAAATAAAATAAAAGATGATAGCATGCATGATGGCACTAAACTCAAATTTAAAAAAAATTCTATTGATAAAGATGGGAAGTGGGTTTTGAACTTGCAAACACAAACATAAATAATAAAACCCAAACCATTGCATCAAAGCTTCATCTTATTTTCTATGGTCAAATCTAATTATTTAACGCAAACTAAATTTTGTAATAAAAAATTAATTGTTTCACTGTAGACACCGACTTATATTTTTAATATATATATAATATTGGACGAAAACAATAAAATATATTTATTTTTATCAGCCTATTATATATAAATATAAATTTAAATTTTATAATTTATTTAACTCTAAATATTATTGTATTATATAATTATTTATATATTTTATATTTAAATATAATACGTGGATGAAAATAACTAAATAATATATATTATGTTATATAAAAAATCATTTTATATGTATAATTCTAAAATACATAAATTAAGTAAAAGTTAAAAAAAGTTGCATAAAATATCATTTATGTTTGGAAAAAATTAAATTAATAGTCTTTTATAAGTAAAAAGACCAAATTGCCTTTGACTTAACAGAAAATCTTAACGATAATTAGCGTAAAGGAATAAAATCTGTTACAGAATGTTAACATAAAGAATGTTTATTATATTTTTAAAGATAAAATATGATGCTTACAACTTTATATAAATTTAAAGGATGTTTTATGTAATTTTATCTTAAATTAATTATAAAATTAAAGTTGTTGACAAAGTTTGGATGCATAGCCGAGAGGGTTAGGTTTAGGTTAGGGTTATGTCCTAATCAAGTTAACCACATTTTTATTAGTCATATATAAGTTTATAATTGAACAATTTCTTACAAAGAAAAAGTGACTACTCGTCTGTAAATACATTTATCATAATAACCTTCTGCAATGGTATGATGTTAAAGAAATGTGTAGTTGATGTGGAAGAGAAAAATAAGAAAAAGACTAAAGGGTTGTTTAACAACTTTTAAATGGTTAAGTGCTGAACCAATAAGATGTCTAAACCAGTAAGAGGTCTGAACCAATAAGTGCTGAACCAGCTTAAATCTGTTTGGTTGGATATCTGGTTGGATATCTGTGAAATCACAAATCTTTTAAAAAATTTAATTGTCTTATTTAAAATATATATCTATATAATTTCTGAGTCCCATAAGACACATAAAGTGATAAAACACAATTCACCTTTAAGGTTCAATCATAGTTACTGCTTTTCTCCATCCCCATCATCAAAAAAAGGTCAAATTTTCTTCAAAATCTTCCATAGAAAAGGTGGATCTTTCAATCTTCATCGAATGACCATAAAGGTATCTCTAAAACTCGAAGATCATCAGTAATATCAAACCCCAATCCTCTTCAAAGCCAAAATTTCAATCGCCGTCCTCGGTCTCCCCTTCCTCTCCGGCTTCACCGCCAGCAGCACCGCCGACTAGACCCCTCGTCGTCGCCCTCGCCGTCGCAGACCAGACCCTCGCCGCTTCACCCGATCCGCCTCCACGTCTGACTCGGGTCAGATCTTGGTTTAGGTCTGACCGAATAAGTGGTTCAGTCAGACCTCTTCTCCGATAAGAGGTAACCAACCAAACATTTCACGTCTGACCGAGTCAGACGTGCACTTCTGACTCGGGTCAGTCAGACCCAACCAAACAGCCCCTAAGGGTTGTTTGGTAATCTTTTAATAGTCATTAAAATAACTCTTAATGATTTATAACTTTTTAATGATTCATTAAAAGATATTTTTTTTAATTAATATAAAAAAACTATCAAATAACCTCTAACTCTAAAAACAACCTTATGAATGAAGATTGCAGCCATTGTTCCCTACAAATATCTTGAAGTTTCAATAATCAATTAAATTTAGAACAATTGCATAATGAGAAATAACATAATGTGTGAAGATTTATTTTCTAAATAAATGCACTAGGACCATTCTTGACATCCGTATTTTTTTTTTATAAAAAAAACTACCCTATGGTGATAACAATATTATAAATAATAAGAATAAGAATACAGCAATAATAACAATAAATATAACGTGATTGTAATTTAGTGATTACTAGAGAAATTCCTCACGTGCCGCTGCCTGATCATAGTAAACCTTGTTAGCGTTTACATAACTTGATTTTAAATCAAATTAATTTTAAATGAAGGGAAAATAGCACTGTTGAAATGTTATATTGTAAATTTAAATGACACCATATACCTAAAGTGATATTAGAAAACCATATATTGACCCGTCTGGTTTTGAATAATATTTTTAGTGAAACATTAGAAAACAATAAGAATATCCCAAGGCGTATTCAAATTTTTATAAAAACATTTCATACCCAACATTATGAAAGATAACCAAATTTTGATTTGTCAAACTTTGATTGGGTTTTCAAATAAAATTTATATTGAAGGTAGATAAAATAAAGAGTAAAATGTTATTTTCGTCCCTAACGTTTCGTTTAATTTGCTATTTCAATCCAAAAACTTTTTTTTGCCATTTCAGTCATTGTGGTTTACCAGATGTTGCCATTTTCATCCACTCCACTAACACAGTTAAAACTTCGTTAAAACTCCGTTAAATATGAGGGTATTTTAGTCTTTTTGAACACCCTAACTATCCAATTAAAACAAATTAATCAATTAATATTAAATTAAAACTAAAAAACACATGAAACGACTAGTGAGACCAGACGCTTTGATTTAAAAACTTCGATTAACTCTAAGCAATATTGTTCGATTGAGGTCTGCTGTGGGATTTCAATTACTCTTCACGTTTTGTTCGAACGTGTACCGTTATTTGATTGAGGTTTGTTGTTGACATGCTTTATTTGATTGAGGTTTTTGAACGTAACAATAGTAGACCTCAATAAAACAAAACGTGACAATAGTAGATCTAAATCGAACAACAGTACACGCTCAAACAAAACGTGAAGATTAATTGAAATTTTACAACAGATCTTAATCGAACAACATGTGTTAAAATTAATCGAAACGACCGGTCTTACGAGTCGCTTCATGTGTTTTTTAGTTTTAATTAAATATTAATTGATTAATTTGATTTAATTGGATAATTAGGATGTTAAAAAAGACTAAAATACCCTCATATTTAACGGAGTTTTAACAGAGTTTTAACGGTGTTAGTGGAGTGGATGAAAATGACAAAATTTAGTAAACTACAGTGACTGAAATGACAAAAAAAAAGTTTTTACACTGAAATGACAAATTCAATAAAACCTCATGGACGAAAATAACATTTTACTCTAAAATAAATTAAGCACGTCAATATTTGAAATTTCATAAAAACATTATACTTTTAAAATTATAAAAGATAAATATAATTTTAAAACTAATTATAATATCAAACTATTAATTATAAATAAATAATAAAATTTCTTGTAAATTAAAATTCATTTAGGTAAATTTTATTAAAGATATAAAGTATAAAGAAGCAATTCGTGGAATCTTCTCCTACTAAACTAGAGAGGTGGTGGTGATGGCTTTATTATTTATATGAAATTTTACTTTTTACGTGTAAAGAAAATGTTATGTGTGTACGGTTATTTATATGTGTTGAAATTTTATTATTATTATTTTTTATGTTAAATGGTCACATGTCCATTAGAGCATTGGCCGAGGGAGGGAAGGCTTCAGCAGCAAGGTTGGCTCGGAAGTGGCGTTCCTCACGCACCCCAAACCAAAACCCACATCACCAATTATCTTAGTCCCGTTTGATTTATAGAATTGTTATAAATTAAAACTAGAATTGTTATAAATTAAAACTAGAATTGAAAAATTTTATATATCAAAATTCTTTTTGATTAGTCAACGGATAAATTAAAATTAAAAAATTTTCTCTTATTTATTAGAATTCACATTCTTTGCATTTACCTATTAATGTTTAACAATCTAATGAAATGCGCAAAATTAACATTTCAATTCCACTCAAAATTGACCAACCAAACACGTTATCAATTTAACAAGATTCCAATTCAACTTTTATTTACAATTCCAATTCCTTTGTAAAATATTCTGCGAACCAAATGGCTTCTTAGTCGCGGGCTTCATATCCAATTAATAGCCTTATTAAAAAAAAGAAAAAACAACGAAAATCAGATCATCCTGAACCAGATATCTCTATTATATATAAAACATTTAAGATGAACATATTTGTAATTTTGCTTAAAGTTTAAAACACCTAAAACATTTTTTTAAGCATAAAATACAATTGTTCTATGCAATAATTCAAAATTTGCCCCCAATTAATAATTTTTTTAATTAATACATTATTTAATACACATTAAATTATTATTCAAGACATTAAGTATTATCTTATTTATAATATTTAAAATTAAAATTTGCGTTATATATACTTTATCACTTAATACTATTTAAATTAAGTATTATCTTGTTTAAATAATTAACTATATAACTACTAAATATTTAATACTAATAATACACAAATATGATTAGTGTTTGTCTGAAAAAAAAACCTTGGTGACACCCACCGCATCATGAGGGTAAACATACTATATATAACAAATAGAAAAAATAATTAATAATAAAGTTGTAGGTTTTTTTTTATGTTACCACAATATTTTTCAAAGAAATTATAAACCTACTTTGTTTTTTTTTTTTTTTTTTTTTTTTGATAATTTTGCACTTAAAACTCATAAGAATATTTGAAACTAACTACGATATATATATTTTTCTTTTCAAATTGATTATATGCTCATTTTGTTTTTATTAAAATTTACACTTATACCCTCGAGTTATGTCAAATTTACACGTAATATCTTAAAAATTAATAAAGTCTTTTTTTATTTTTTAACCAATTTACAACATAGCCCATTAACTTTAGTAAATTTACCATTTACACATTCATTGTTATTTTCTTTTACTTTGAAGATTCATTTTTAACAGCATTACTTATTGTTATAATTTTTTATCAGCGTTTTACATTTGAATTTTTTACGACTAGTGAATACTAATGTATAAGTTTTCAAAATTAACACTTTCGATTTATACAATCCCTGTGCATGGAACGGGCCACGCCAACTAGTCTAAAATAATTATCGGGCATAATTTAAAGCAATGATTAATCTTGTGTTTAACATAATCATTTAAGATTTTAAGGAGTGTTGAATGCAGAATCCAAGTAAACTTACATATTTTTTTTCCATATGGCACGTATAATTTTTTTATATTGTTATAGTTATTGTAAAATGTTAGGAAAATACGGAAAGAAGGACAAAACGACAAGGTGGCAGATACATGTTAATAAATTGACAATATATGTTTTTATTATTTGATATCGACTAGCCGCCCTATGTCAACAAAGAAAGATAACAAGCATAAGAAATATAAATAAACCCTAGTGGATAAAATAACATACAAGTTTCGAAAAAGATTGCGATATTTTCCTTACTTATAATTAAAGTATTTATATATTGGGCGGAAATTCGGTATAAGATTTTGATTTAGTTTTTAATTTTGCCTGTTCTAGAAATATGATGTTCTCCAAGCAAATCTTAGTACGTATAAACTAGTTATAATAATATCCAAATATCATTTGCAGGATTGGATGAACAATGATTCATATTTATTGACAAGATTGGATGATCAATGATTCATGTTTATTGATAGTGATGGATTAAGGAATTTAATATAACAGAGTCATTATGTTTAAATACTTCGATTATATAAAAATGGATATAAAAGTTGTCAGGTCGGGTCAGGTTGGTCATACAATTAAAAAAAAGATATAATGATAAAAAACATCAACACTAAAATATAAAAAGCATATAATATAAAAACAATGGTTTTATGAATTAAAATAAAACATCCTATAGTAGATGTTACATTAATTACATATTCGACGTAAACTTTTTGAAAGAACTAGTTTTCTATATAACAAATGCAAGAATCATTCATATATCCATCATCCATCCCATTATGTAACTTCTTCTTCATATGTTTCATTGAAAAAACTTTTCCAAAAAACTAACTGATTAATTATCAACAATCCATTAAGTGAAAAGTTTTGAGTCTTGTGTTCCAATCAGCAAATCGTCTCGTCTGCCTTTTGAGTTTTGCATGCAATTTACAAGTCCATCTTTTTAGGTTTTTTTGGGAGCAGACTAATTTAGTTTAATTAACTGATGTGTTTTATAGGTATTTAGTGGGAGTGAGCTTGTTTAGTTATTTAATTAAGAGTAAATTACACGGATGGTCCTTGTGATTTGGTTAAAATTTTGGATTTTGTCCTTAAAGTTTTAAAATTACGAATATTGTCCCTAATGGTCTCTACTCTGTTAGTTCAGTTAGTGATTTTAAATTTGTCAAAATAACCATTTTACTTGTAAGGATCATTAATCTAACTTTATTTTATTATAATCTTTTTATTATAAATATGTTTATTATTTAATACACAAATAAAAAAATATTTTAAAAAACGTCTTCTTTTAAATATAGTTTATAATTTTTTTTAAAACCAATATGTGAGTTTTTTTAAACCTTTATAACATGTCTTCTTTTATAAAGACGTTGAAAACAGAATTGTTTTTTAAAAAATGTTTAAAAAACTAAGAATTTGTTTAAGAAAAGATGTTTTAAAAATTGAATGTTTAAAAAAAAAAATAACTTTAGAAAACCAACTAGTTAAAAAAAAAGTTTAAACAATAAATTTTTTTTGAATGACGTATAAAAAATGAACTGTTTAAAAACTAAACATTTTAAAAAACATGTTTTTAATATGTTTTTAATTTGTGTATTTAAAACATATTTTATTAAATAATAATCTTATTAATAATGAAATTATAAAAATAATATAAAAATAAAAAATTTTGAAAAATAAATATATAAAAATTTTTTAAATAAAAATAATATAATAGTTTAAAAGGTAAATTAAATAGATGACTAATACGAGTAAAATGCTAATTTTTACAATATTTAACATCACTAACGGTTAACTAACAGACCTAGGGACTATATATGAAAAAAAAAGAAATGTTAGGGACTATATTCAAAGATTTTAAACTTTAAGTACAAAATCCAAAATTTCAACATAACCACAAGGACCATCCATGTAATTTACTCTTTAATTAATTAACTCATATGCCTTTTTTTCAAGTTTTGGGTTTATATTTAATTTTTTTATAATTAGTGCAGTCATCGTTCAAAAATACAATCATTTTACTTGAAGATCTTGTATATACTTATCTATATACGTGTAAAAATTACTCTGGTCCGTTTAAGTTAAGTCTGCCCGTGTTTAATTATCTCACTTTAAAAGCACACAACCAGGCCATCATTTTCTAAGCATCCACCACACATCATCCAATTGTATTTTTTTTTTTTTTTTTTTTACTTTTTAAGATTTTAATTTTTTAAAAGAAATGCTCTACAACTATATAATATTTTTGAATGACAAATTTATGGTCATGTTTTAAACGATAGATGTTATTTTAATCGGATTCACCTATTAGTTTCTCAACCGGTATCACACCCTCAATCTTCTCAAGAGAAAACCCATAATTGAAAAAAACCCCTGACCTGACTTAAACAATTTTTTTAGAGTGATACTCGAACTCAAAACATCTTTATTGTTATTGTCTTGGACACCTTACCTCAACCACTTGAGCTGGAGATCATTGGATACTTTATAATTATATTAGTCTACTTTTGGCACCTTATATCCATCCTTAATATAGGTTTGATAAGACGTGGTATTTAAAAATTCTTCATAGTGAAGACTCTAATAGTCCTTTAAGATGTCATATATAGCATGTTCCAAGTCCACACGTATCATCAATTCATTAAAGGTAGTATTTGTTGACAAAATTGGAAAGCCTAAAGTTTTTATCATAGTCGTGAAGTAAACAACTTGCATGAATATTGTAAATTGATCAGCGCATGATGGTGTGAATAAGCTATAAAAAGAACCCAATTATATTTGTGTATTGTATAATTATTGAAGAAAAGTTTATATGTGTGGTAAAAACTCAGCTTCATAAAAAGGATGGTTTTAGTTTTGTTGAAAATGCATTCATTTAATCAATGTATTCATCAGTTCATTTGCTTGAATTCATTAGGATAGAATGTAGAATTCTTTTACACTAAAGAATTTGAGTGACTTCACTCATATTCCAGTAACATTTACCATTAAAACAAACATTTAATCTCTTGAATTTTAAGATTATAATGAATTGATAATCAATCATATTATTGTTTTTTCGAAATTAATCTACTAACTTTAGATCTGTGCTTTGTTGATTTTTAAGCACCTTATGTTTTTCATGGCGTAATGAATAATATCATCACTATAAATATATTTCAGACATGAACGTGTGCATTAATTTATTTTTTCAAATGTTTAATCATTTTTATATTTTTTATCGCCACATTATAAAAAATGTTATATATAATATTTATTTTAGTAGATTTGTTTATGTTTTTTTCTCTCTTATAAGAAATATCATTAGAGATGGGTGGAAAACATTAGAAGTGACAAAACGGTCAATCGTTTCCATTGTTCTTTCCTATCGACATTATCTATGATGGAAACTAGCTTCTAAATAAAATGTTCAATTAAACATGAGACTTAGGCCGTACACTCCTGGTTCACCGGCTTTACGGAAAACTTTTTGAGCCAAACCAATATTTAAAACTGGCTGGTTTTAAGGTTTATCGAAGAATAACTTATTTTTTATATTTCTTTTTGACATGGTAATTGTTTTCGACTAGTATCAAGCCCCTGCGTTGCAGGGGGGCGTAAAACCGTGTTAAGTGTCACCAGTGGCACACAACCGCAAGTGACCACAAACACCGAAAAAGCTCGTACTAAAAAGGAAATAAAAAACTAAGAGAATTTAATCAAACGGAAAGTAAGCGTAAAAACCTTGAACCACGTAAGCGAAATGTAAAATATATAAAATAATAAGTAAGTCAATCTAGAACAGCGCATTGCGACATGGTCGTTAAACTGGAAAAAAATAAGGGTAAAAATGTTGAAAAACACACACGTGTTGCGGTGTGTTACTCGCAAAATTTAGACGGAAACGCACAATAAAAAAATGTATAATATGAAAACAATAGGGGATCAAATATGAAAATAAAAAATATTAGGGTTAAATTGTAAAAGATGTAAAAATAATAGGTTAAAATATAAAAAAATGTTAAAGTTTAAGAAAAAAACATATGTGGGTACAATCCACTAAACACACTAAGTATTACATAAATAAGAATGATGGTTATTGAATGCAACACGTAAACATACCTGCGTATCCTAAAATATATAAAAAAAACAATAAATGTTAAAGTTGTTTGGTTTATACAGAATGTAGTTCCAAATAATAAATCAAACCGTCAAGCTGAACCATGCACATTTAAACTAGTCGACTTGCTTCGTGTTAAGCGGTTCAACAGATTTCAACTGTTTACGAACTTCGAGATGTAATGACTCCACTTTACCATATTTTGAGGTATTTTTTTAACAACAAATATACGACCATGCTTTGGATGATAGCTGTTATTTTAATCGGGCTCACATATTCGTTTACCAGACGGGACTGCACCCCCAACCCATCAAGAATAAACCTTCAATTGAAAAAATCTTCTAACTTTACTTTGAGTATATATGCTTAGAGTGAGAATTAAACCTAAAAAAACGCCATATTTTAAAAAATTTAATAAATCATCTTAATTTGTAGGCCTTTCTTGTATAATAACTGTCGATTAATGTCACACCATAGGGTAGCAATATGGACCTCTGTTTAATGGGCAATACTGTAATTTACTAATTTAGTATAATTTATTATTCTGAATAATCCACATCAATCGGCCTACTTTGTTTTTTATTTCTTTCTAAAACTTAATGTCGTTTCTTTCTATAAAACGTAAACATTTAACGGAAACCATACAATGTATCAATAGTATATATGGAACTCATCCTTCTATTCTAATAAAAGAGTAAATGAGTGTGTCACGTGTCAACATCACAATTATTCTGAAAGAAATTTTCCCGCCTCTCTCTCCTATTAAATAATTACCTTAATTACTAATAATATTATTTTAATACTTTTTAATATTTAATAAATTAAGAAAGAAATCTATTTATTAAGGTTATTTCTAAATAAATTGATATTTTTAAAAAGTCAATTTTTTAAAAACAAAAAATAATCAAATTTGGGAGTTGTAATAAGAAAGTTTTTAAAAATGACATTTTTATACGGTTTGTTTTAAAACAAAATGTTTATTTAAAAAAAAAAGTTGTAGAAACAAAATGTTAAAAAGTTAATATCACTGTTTTATTATTTCAGTCATATCATATCTTATAATATTATTTTATAATTAATAAATTTATTATATTAATATTTTATTTATTCAATCCGTATAATACACGGGTTTACTAAAGCTAGTAAGTTCTAATACTTACTTTAAATTTACATGGTGTTAAGTATTTATGGTTTTACTTTAACTATTTTAAGTTAAATTGTAAGACGCCCGTCGGTAACAGAGTTAATTATGTACAAACCAAAACTGTTAAAAAAAATTAAAACCTAGTGAAATCGGTTATACAAGTTGGTTTATTGTTAACTATATAACATTCTAACATTCTAACATGTTAATTGCGATGCACCGTTTTAAGAAAAATACAACTTTGAATAAAAAGAAAAAAATTAATATTAAACATTGTTCTATCAGTATTAGTTTGAGACAAATATAGTATGGGTACGTACTACGTAGTACTCGAAAAAATCTGTTTATCCTTATACACAAAAATATAAACTCTGTGAAATCAACTAACATTGCAAATTCACGGCATATTATTGACTTTGTTATATCACGAAGATTATATGAGTAACTTAATTAAATTTGATTTGAGAGGCTTTTAAAATCAAATCGTTTAATAAATTTTAAGAATAACTATTAATTTTTTAAATTAAAAGAACCCGCCACAAAACTAAACCAATAATCAAACTACGGATTGATAGTGAAACAACATATTAACGATTTTAAAACTATTGATACACTGATTATAGAGAATACAAGTTTAAATAAAGAGATAAAAAAAATTAGTATTACATATTGTTCGGTTTGTATTTGTTTGATACGATAGCCATACAGTACCAGTACGTAATAGTTAGCAAAATGTGCTCATCCATATTACACAAAGTAAGAAGAAGCTTTCTAAAATCAATTAATATTGTAAGTCTACAACCTACGATAGAGTTCAATTATAAAAAGGCTTCTTATTCTAAAAATCCTAAAAATGATTTCTTTAGTCGCTCATAAAGCGGGTTAAATAAACTCTAATTGAACTTATTCTAACGGCATTGGAACCGTGTTGTCGAACTCTCCGATCTTAACTTTTATGATTTAGCTTTTGAGTTTTTTGCTCATATGTTTCATAATTTTTGTGTTTTCGGCTTATTGCGTTTTTTTATGTATGTCATAGTGTCTTTTATGTTCATCACTGTGTATTTGTTGATAGTCATTGTAATATACACCCGGCTTCAAATGGCTAAAAAGATCGGTTTCAAAATTGGAATGAACACAAAACAACAGGACTCAAGTTATAAACACACCACTCGAATGAAACCATTGAGCAGCCTAAAACAAACATGAGCAGACAACATTCACACCACCTGTATTGATTTAGGATCCAAGATCACCTCTCAAGTTGCAAACCTTGATACAGCAATAGAAGAACTTGTTTTCCCAAAAAAAGGAAACTAAGAACATAAACTCCTATAATATTCTCCCCCTTTTGAGTTACCTCGTGAGAAAGATAGATTACATTCACTACCCCACTATGTCATGATCCTACTGTTTCGAGAAAATACAAATAACAATTAAAATTTGCGACATTCAAATCCTTTGGGTCTTGGCTATCACATTGAGTCTATTTATTGTTCGTAATTATTAATTATTGTGTTTTTTTTGCATGTCATTATATCTTTTAATTTTTTTTAAGAATGAAAATTTTTTTTAGTAAGCCTTACCCCTGTAACATATCATTGATTTTGTTATAACATGAAGATTAAGTGAACATTTTGATTAAATTCGATACGAGAGGGTTTAAAATCAAACCGTTTAGTATAATAGCATGTTTCAAGAAAATTACCAAACCGATCACAAAACTGAACCGAAAATCTGTTTGGCCGGTTAATGATATATTAATAAGGGATTTTTATATATTTCCCCTTCCCAAAACCACTAATTACATATATCCCCAAGCCACAAAATCAATTACATATTTCCCCTTCCTAAAATATTTATATTACATATATATCCATTTAATAAAAATAAAACCATTTAATGATAATTTTACCCTTATTTTTACTATGAAATTTTCATATAATTTTTAGTATTGTAATTGTTTAAAATTTTGACAATAATTTTTTGTATACAGAGATGTAACTTTGATTATCGATGATTGTTATTTTAAAAATTAAACTTTTGAAATTGGAGATGTAATTTGAATATTTTTATTTGCACAGATAGCTCGTAATATGTAATTGATGGTCGTAGAAAATGAAATCCCTAAAAATATTATATTAAAAATAAAAATAAATAGTTTTTCAATAAGTTAATTTTAATGAATGGTTAAATATGTAATATATATATTTTAGGAAAGAAAAATATGTAATTAAAATTTTAACTTGAAAAAATACGTAATTAATAATCTTATGAGAGGAAAATATGCAAATGCACATATTAATAATTGAGTATTGACGGCATAAATGACATTTGCTATTTATAATTTATTTCATTATTTTATTATAAAAGTTTATTAAAATATTAAAACGTGATTCTTGTAATCGTTTTCGGCCACACAAACAACGTCATACCTGACGAACTTTTGCTTTTACATTAAAAGAATTATATTAATAGAAATAATGTGCATGCCATTTGATTTAAGATTTCACTTTAATATTAATTTTCTCAATCCACATTAATTATCAAATAATGATGAAATGTACGATTATTGTCCGGAAAAAGGCTGACTTATTAATAACTAAAAATACTTTTCATGTAAACATATACATTTTTTAACTTAATATATTATTAATTGAGTTTCTTTTCAGATAAAAAGTTGATGAAAAAATTATGTAGTTATAAAGACAGAGATGGTAGACCTTGTCATTAACGTTTGGAATATACTTGATTAAAATTCTAATGAGTGAAAGGATTTGAGGGTTTGATCTGGTTTTAATATATAAATAATTGTAGAGAATAAAAGTTATTTTTAAAGGAATAGTTGTTATTTTCGAGACAGAAATCAATATTTTAGGGTTCATGCCACTACATGTTCTTCTAGAAGAGTCTAAAGTTAGCCCATCTATCAAAGAACAAGTCATGACTGTCATGTTTACTCACTTTTAAAATATTTATATTATTTTTGTTTAATTGTTGAAAATGTAATGTAGTTGAGCATACCTTTTTAAAAAATTTATATCATGATTCTTATATAAATTTAGTTTTGAATTTATCCTCAAGAATCTTCCCACTAACTCATAAGTAAACATCTTTGTTCCCATAAGTTTATAACTACATTTATATCAATCTCATAAGCAAAGCTTAAACTCTAACTTGATTGTTTTTCAACTAACTAATCACTTTTATCACTTAAAATCAGTTCTCTTCAGTACTTCTTTAATCGTACAATTCAAACTGCTAGTAGCGGTTGAGAATTATTTTATTTTTCTGTATCTTTCATATATTTCAATTAAGATAATTGTTCAAATATTATTAAATCTATTATGGTCAAGTGTTATGATTCAACGTGTCATTTTTTATAGTTTAATAAACAAATCATTTGAGTTTGACATTATAACTACTACAATAATATTAACATATGACTGATAAGTTTTCTTATTGCATATTAAATCCTAATAGGAAATTTATTCGCATATTCTGTTTATCTGATTAAGTCCAATCCAATAACAAAAGTTGGATTAAGTGAAATTCCGTTATAATAACCTTTTACCATAAATATATAAACATGTTAAAAGTATATGTATATCTTCAGGAACCTGTTAGAGTCTCATCAGAATATATATACACTTTTTATCATATGCTATCTCTAACAAATTTTACCTTTATAGAAATAAAATATCTGAATATATTTTTTGTAACAACTTTATCTATACGTAATTACGTATCAACATAAATATTTTATAATATATAAGCGTGACCCAATTTTAAGAAAATAAAATACATATAAAAAATAAATTAGATACGTAAACAATATATATATATATATATATATATATATATATATATATATATATATATATATATATATATATATAAGAAATAAATAGGTGAAAATTAAGTATATGGTGAAAAATATGAATACATAAATATAAAGTAAATACGTGAAGCAAGATGCTTCATATTAAGTGATCCTTCATTCTTTTTTGGTCACTTCATATTCAATATACATTAATTATATAAATTAATTAACCATTTTCAGAAAACTTTCGAGCCTTAGCCCATTGGTTCTCCTTACACCATCAAAGATTTGGGATAGGTTCAAATTATGAGCGTAAGCGAGTCCAACAAATTTATGAGCTTCTAGGAATCGGTTATGTAAAAACTTAACTCGAGTCAAACTTAAATAAGCTCGAGCTCATATTATAACTCGCTTAATAAACTAGCTCGAGGTTGAACTTTGGATATCGAGGTTGAACTTTGGATATCAAGGTCGAGCCGACTCGTAATCCTAAACAAATACAATAATTTTCGGATGATCGTATGACTTTATCTTATGACTAAACGTAGGGGCCTTTTGTGTAAGCAAGCCTACAGTTGTTGTTAATAAACATTTTTATATGGTAATTCTTTTTGCTTATAGAAAAAGGTATAATTTGTATAACTTGCCCCGCAATCGAAGCAATTAAACCGTGTGTCACAAATCACAATTAAGTTGACTTTTTGATGTTGACTTGACTCACTTACACCGATTAACTATTTGGTAATATTTTCTAGATTCCAGTCAACATATGGCTTCACACTTGGGACTCATTCCACCATGCCCATTGTCCACACGTACCCACTCCTTTTTCAACACATAAAACTCATTTTTTCACAAACAAATATTAAATAATAATAATAATAATAAATACATTATAGATTTATAGAGCCTTGAGAGTTGAGCTTGGGAAGCAAGTTTCGAAATGGGCCCTGTTTCTAGAATTACTGTGCAACTGCCAAGCCCAACGCAAGCCCAACAAAAGTTCCATACTCAAACTCAAGTATCCACTTTAGAGATGGGTATTTCGGGTTCGGCCCAATACCCGAAACCGGGTACAACCCGGGTTGGGCCCAACAGGGTTTTTTCGTACCCGGGTTTTGGTGAAACCGGGTTCGAACCTGGGTCGGGTTCACCTAATGCAAAACCCTACCCGACATACCCGGGTAGGGTGGGGTCGGGTCCAATGCCGGGTTTAGTTTTTTTTTTTCTTCTTTTCTTTTCTTTTCTTGTGTGTGTCCCCAATACCGGGTTCAAATCGGGTCCAAAACCGGGTTCAACCGGGTCGGGTTCGCTACAAAACTCAAAATCTAAAACCGGTTTCAACCGTACAGGTTTAAAAGGGTCCAACCCGGGTACACCTCCCATCGGGTACTACCCGTACCCGGGTCCGGGTCTGGTTGGGACCCGGTTTTTATGCCCATCTCTAATCCACTTCCTTCAAGAGGGATCTCTACTGTTAAAAAAAGTTTGGTTAACGGTTAATTCGATTTGATTTTATTTGGTTATGAATTCTTTTAGGCATATCCGTTAACTGTACCATACTGAATTGGAAACATGTCTAATCAAATCCGTATTCAACCTAATAAACCGAATTTACAATTCGGATATGGTTGAATTTGGATAACCGAATCGAATAAACAATATTTTGTTTAACCGATAACCGAACCGGAAACCATATTCAAGATGCGGATACAGTTAGGAATCCAACCGAAAACCGAATTCATAATTCAGTTTAATTTTTTTGGGTTACTTTTACGGTTCGGTTTTAGTGCACTTCTAACTCTATTTGTTTACTCTCATGAAGACATGCATAGAAGAGAGAATGAGGGATGGAGAGAAGGTGACATGTTAACCACTACTCCACTAGTGGATTTTCATCCTATATTTTTACCACTTGTGAAATTGATTCAAATTTTACCACTTAGGATTTTTATAGAATAATATTAACCACTTATGAGTTTCCATCCAAATATTTATTACTTTATTTATCGTCTCATTTACATCTTAAACACGCTTAGCAACTTTTAAACATCATAAACAATTATTTCTTAACGTGTACAAGTGGTAAATTAGATTAAGCAATAAAAAATAATCAATTTGGATAAAATACTCACTTCAAGGAAGAATAACTTATAACTTCAAGAATATTTTCATCCTCTTATGCATGGTTTTAATCAAGTTTGACCACTTAACACTATTTTCAACGTTTACACAAAATTTTAAAAACAAATTATAATAATCAACTCTGAAAGATATTTTATAAAATTATATTCATTTATGATAAGAAATTTAATGACAAAGGTATCTTTGGAAAAACTGATTATGTTTATCTTTTTTCATGATTGTAAAAGAAAATGCAGCTCATCAAAATTTTACACACTAAACTAAATTTTGGGGAATAGAATTGTGAAAATATGTAGAGGTGCTATAAATCGGTTATTTAAAAAAATTAGTTCGCTTATTAATCAATTCGGTTAATGGTCAAAAAAGGTTATATCAAACACCAATTCGAGAAGGTTTAAAAACCTACCTGATACTGGTTAGATTTAGTTGTTAACCGGTTTTAATAAATTAAGGACCAGTTTTATCATTGGTTACAAAATGGTTGGCTTGTGAATACTTCAAATTGGATAGAAACCGTTTGTTTGGATTGCTTACAAAACGATTTCATAGTACTAGTAATTAACCTATATAATTTTCGGATTGTTCAGTTAACCGGTTTTTTTTATGTATCTCAAGCCGTCAAGGAGACACGAGTTTAGGCCCATCAGAGTATCACACAGTCACATTGATGGTTTATTGGTTTATATATTATTGGGTCTTGCGTGAATTTGGGAGCCCATTATAGTTTGATAACCATTGTTGGTTTATCCGATTATAGTTTATATATTGTTGGTTACTTGGTTTATGTATTATTGGGTCTTGTAATTCTGTAATTACATGTAATAAACTAAAAATTCATGTCTGTGTACTAAACTTTTAATTTTTATTGTAACAATGTGGCCTATTACCTAGAAAGAAGTTTCTTATGATGAAATATTTTTTATGGATTTATTTTCAAACACATATATAAATTAGAATTGACATCAATAAATATCGACGAAAGATTGCTTATATTGATTAAATACGTAACAATTGCTGATCTATCATATCTAAAATGAGATTTTTTAGGATTGTCTTATCTCTATAGTTGTTGAAGATTTGGCTGGCTAGAAATGCATATGTTCATGATTATAGTGTGTATTGCCTATAAATGCTAATAAAAAATACTTGTTATTACATAAAATTCCCAAAAATAAAATATTTATGAATGACAAAGTTAAATATAACTTACGCTATGTTTCCGAGTTCATTAAAGAAGAGAAAAGAAGGGAAGTGAAAGGAAAGAAAAAAGCAGTTGTGTTCCAGATTTTTTTTAATGGAAGGAAATGGAAAAAAAATAAAAAAATTATGTTCTCGAGTTTACCTAAGAAGAGAAAAAAAAAAAAAAAAAAGCTAAAATCAATCCTTACAAATTGAAAGGAAATAAAAGGAAGAGAAAGGGAAGAAAAGAGGATAAAAGAAAAGAAGAGAAGAGAAGAGAAAAAAACGTTTCATTTCTTTTCTCTCGTTAAGTAAACTTGGGAACATAGCGTTAGAATCATGGTTTTGAAAACTGGGCTGGCCGGTCCGACTGGTTGGACCGGGAACCGGACTCCAATCCGGTCCGGTTCGGTGCTTAAAATCGTTTTAACGTTGAACCAGTGGTCGGACCGGTTGAACTGGCAGTCGGACCGGTTGAACCGGGGGTCGAACCGGTTGAACCGGTTTTTTTTATATAATTTTTTATTTTTCTATAATTTTTACATATATTTATAAAAAATTATTATAATTTTATCCGGTTCTTATATACGGTCCGTCCGGTTGAACCGGTTCGACCAGCGGACCGATAAGACGTTCGGTTCACTGTCCGGTCCGGTTTTGAAAACATTGGTTAGAATCTACATTTAAGTTATAACTTACGAGTGTGACTTGAATAATCATATTAAATCACTTTAATAATGGGAAAGCTTAAATACATCTGGATACACTAAATCATGGTTAAGTGTATTAACCTATTAAGGCACACATTGTTTATATCATTATGAAACCAAGAGCCATGATCAAGTTCAACAAGTCATGTTAACGTCAAAGGATGCTGCTTTGTGTTCTATACAATTAGTTGAAGCTAAAGTTTTATATGTATATAGTATAGAGTGTTTAGCAAGTAGGAGTAATTTGAAAATACACAGTGAAATAAAAGTTTAAAGTTTTATAAGCTATTTGAAGTATTTTATATGTGCTTTTTAGAAAACAGATTGAAAATATTTACGAGCTAAACAAACTTTTTTAATCAAGAAGATCAAAACAGTTGTGTTTCATTTGCGCAATATTTCCGAGTTCATTAAAAGAAAGAAAAAAAGGAAAATAAAAGAAAAGAAAAATATAATTGTATTTCAGAGATTATTTTAATGAAAGAAAATGAAATGAAAGTAGAAAAATTGTGTTTTTGAATTTATTTAATAAGGGAAATGAAGGTTATTAATTCTTTCAAATTGAAAAAAAAATAAAAAAAAGGAAATAAAAGGAAAGAAGAGAAAAAAAAGATAAGAATATAAACAGTGTGTTCATGAGATGCTATCACTCTCATCTACACTTTCACCATTCCCAATTCAATAAGATTCCTCAGGAAATACACATTCTAACGTCAAGGTAACAACCCCTGTTTATCCTTCATCTTTCTTACCTATAATCACTGTACAAAACAACAATAATGCACACCATTAGGTCTAGACCTCCATTATCTTCATCATTCTATCAATCCTCATGCTTCTTTGAAGATAAATGTGCACAAAACCCCCTACTAGTTTCATCACCATTGTCACCCAAATGTAGCTGTTCTTGCTGCTGTTATGCTAATAATATTTCAATGTGTGATAGATTTTCCGCTGTAAACCCTAGCTTTTCACGTAAGAGGTTAATCCAATCAACCTTGAGTCAATCTTCACTGTGTAAAAGATATATCTTTCGTGGTAGAATTAGACAATATTATGGTGATGATTCTGGGTTTTCGTCTTTTGATGATCTTGATGAAAGTTATTGCTATGAAAAGCTTCATGATGTGAAGAATGTGATTGATGATTATGTTAATGATGTTGAAGTTATGTTTGGTTTGTTAACTGATGAAGTGGGTTTGAAGTATACTGATGTTAAGAACATAAAAAAGAGTAATAAAGAAAAGAAAACTGCAGGTTTGAAGTGTGATGAAGTGGTAAAAATGAGGTTTTTAAAGAAAAGTGAGAATCTTGATTTGAGAACAGAAGAATCTTTTGGTGAGTTAGAGGATAGCAAAGATTTTGAGGGCAAAACTGATGGTTATTATGTTGGTCAAACGTCATCAAGCGCGTATAAGAACGATTCGAGAAAAGATTGTATTGATAAGGTTGTGGGCAAGATTGAGAAACAACAAGAATCTGTTCAAGAACTTGAGGGGTTATTGGGGAAGGATACTGTAAATGGATATTATGGAGAGAGTGTTGGTGTAAGTCAAGATTGGAGAAAGAAATCAGAAAAGAAGCTGAACAAAGAGTTGAGTCAACATGGGTCAAACAGTTTTGTGAATATTGAGCCGTGTGAGCAACATAACCATGGGATCTTTGAAACAAGTGATGAATCGGGTTCAAGAATGAAGTATAACCGGTTTATATCAGCGCCAGACAAAGATAAAAGTGTTATTAAATCAACTTCCAACATGGAAAATAAGTTAAAAGTGATAACAGACAGGTCAAAATTGCAGGATGTTCACATGCGAGGGACCTCTTCGTTACCTGAAAGTAGAATCAAGAGCTTTGAAGAGAAGCCCACAGATATCAATGCCCAGATTGTAGACAACAGGGAAGAAAAACGCCAAAATGAGGAACAAAATATGCAGCAAATGTTAGGAATCTCGGGTACAAGTTTGACTAGTTGTGGAAACACATCAGTTTCACATACAAAATCAAACATTAGAATGGAGAAACAAAGAGGGTATGATAAGAAGATTTTAAGTTCAAAAGCCATGGTTACCGAACCAACAAGCATTGAAGATAGTAAGGATGATGGTTCAGGAACTAGCGGTCAAAAGGGATGTGGCTCAAGACATTCGTCCCAAGGTTCTGGACCGAAGGGACCATCTGATGAGATGTGGCATGTGACAGATGCATCTACTCAAGAACCCTCTGAACCAGATAACAACACTTTTGGTTCAAGTGAAAAAGGTGAACTGATCAAGACCAGTGGCAGGTCATTGTGGACCATGATTGGGGACTTAGTTCGATTGAATTGGAAATCTCCACGGTCTGGATCCCATTCTCCAACTTCAGGTGGTGCAAAGGGTTCATCATATATGTCCACTAGTAGCGAAACATGGTTTTCTAGCGACAAACCAGATGACTCCAACGATGAAAATGTTAGGAAAAGAATTATAAAAGGTTTAGATTCACCATTAACTGAGGGACCATCACGAAACACTTCTTTACTCATGATCAAAGAGTCATCTTTTGCCCTGAAAAGATATCCTGAGATCAAGAAACTGGTAAAAACAGATCCAAACCATTCTACTGGATTAAAAAGTAGGAAACTTGTACAAAAAGATCAAGTCTTTGGAGACAATTTTGATGAATGGGAAGAAGCGTATAATCTAAAAAATAAGCAACGAAAAGAAGACGAAATGTTCATGAGGGAAGCATTATTGGAAGCTAAAAAGGCTGCTGATGTATGGGAGGTGCCCGTTGGAGCTGTTCTTGTGAAAGATGGTAAAATTATAGCTCGTGGATATAATATGTAAGATTATATTTTTATTTTGGAGTCTATATCTTAAAAGTAAACTCGTGTTTTTGTTAGTGTGAAATATAAATACAGCAAAAACACATGTTTTTAGGGTAGAAGAATTACAGGACTCCACTGCCCATGCTGAGATGATTTGTATACGTAAAGCCTCAACCGCTTTAAGATCATGGAGACTTTCGGTAATTCATGCTTATTAATATTCAAAAATGTTTAATTTGTAATGGTGTATGGTACAGTTTTCATTATGAAAGTACTTATGTGAATAATGATTTTTACTTTTCTTGAAGGATACTACTCTTTATGTAACACTTGAACCATGTCCCATGTGTGCTGGAGCGATCCTTCAAGCAAGAATTCACACGGTTGTTTGGGGAGCACCGAATAAGTTACTAGGCGCAGATGGCAGTTGGATTAGGTATGCAAATATCTCTTCATGATTTGGTTTTGCATTTTGACTTCTAAAGTCAAATCTGCATTCATCAAATCTGTAGTTTGTATATATTTGTTTACTTAATTGCCTAATTATTTATGTTTTGAGTGAGTGATATTATACCGTTGATTTTGTAGACTATTTTGTGATGAGGATGGAGGAAGTAGGTCCATGCCGACAGACATGCCGCCAGCGCCTACACACCCTTTCCACCCAAACATGGCGGTGAGAAGAGGAGTGCTGGCGGCAAAGTGTGCTGAAGTTATGCAGCACTTCTTCCAACTAAGGAGAGAGAAGAAAGCAGAACCACAACCACCAAATCTACCTTCATCCTCTAGTGTTTCACATCATCATCGTCGTCGTCATCATTCAAACTTCTTATCTAAGATACGTAGCGCCTTCAACATCATCTTTTGTTTATAGATCATATCTTTGTTCTTTTATTTTCAACTTACATTATTCTCATTTAACAGAAGTTTTAGTTTGTTCTATAACAATTATATGTAATAGTCTGTAACTTTAAGATCTCAACATCAATTGGCTTTTTGTGTCATGTGAGTGTGACATTAACATCCTTGAGAATATGATGTCTCATAACTAACAGAAAACGTACTCATCATAAAACAAAGTTAAATCATAGCGACGGGCACCATCACCAACACTTAATCTGGTTAGTTCGCACAATGTTTCTTGATGAAAAACGTCACTTTACATTCAAAAAAACACATAGATTTCATGTAATTACTGACCTTTTGTTTTCTTTTTCTCAGAGTAACGGAAGAACACTATATTTAAGGGGAGAAATATCTGTATTTGTTATTGTTGTTCTACTGATTTTCATGAGTTAAAGCAGCCTTGATACATTTTCCACTTGCAATTGCTCAAAATTCTTTTTAAATGTATGCATAAAGTTGCAATTTGAAGCACTAATTTGGGGATGCAAGCATGAAGCATAGTTGGTAAAAGAGTCTCACTGAATCAAAGAACCAGTGTGTGACTTTCATGGTCAAACGGCTCATTGTTTGAATCCATATTGGCATGAGTAGTATTAGCTTAAAGATTACGAGCTGTAGTATAAATCTTTACTTTTATACTAATAAATGATTACATGTGGTGACACATGTCATCACCAGATCTCACCTCACAAAAACTTTCCCGCCTAAACTTTCTTTAACAAATTTTTCACAAATCATGTTATATTTCTTACTTAAAGTTTTTTTATTTTTATTTTAATTTTTTTGAACGACAAGTGTAAAGTTTTTATTTTTTTTAACTACATCAATTACAACAAGCATTTCTAGGAATTTTGAATTTATGATATCAATCATCTCAAACATTATTTAACCCTTTAAACCTTATGATCACAAATCCTTATTTTTATATAATCGATTTAAAATAAAAAACAAAAGTTTAAATATTTTTGTTTACATATTTGAATTATATATATATATATATATATATATATATATATATATATATATATATATATATATATATATATATATATAACTTTTAACCCGTGTGATACACGGGCTAATAACCTAGTAAATACAATATAGATCTTCGAATTCAAATAAACACTACGAGAGATCAAAGAAAATCCCAAAAAAAAAAATAATAATAATTTTTAATGGTCGTCGGTCAAAAATTTGTTCATATCCATCGATGACATAATAACACTCTTCTTTCTGTTCCATGTTGAATTTATATTGTGTTTACCTCCTGAACACAATATATTGATTTGAAACTTATTCAGTTATTCTAGAGTCAAACAATGATTTTAGATTTATTTTCATAATAGAAAATCATTTTTTTTTTAAGATTTGTTACCTATTATAGAGGTATTTAATAAAATTGCACAGATAGTCAAATTAAAAATAAAATTAATATTAACAATTTACATGGATTTATAGTTTTATATATACTAGTACTAGAAATTTAGCTTGCATGATGCGGCGTGTTTACAAACTTCGATACGCATGTTATGACAGTAACATTAATATGATTAAATACAAAAAAGAAAGATATTAAGTTACGACGACTCAGTTGTGAAGGTCGAAACATAGATAGAAAACACTTATATAACGATACCACTGTTCTATAGTCAGTATCGGTCTCATTATTCACGATAACAGCACTCACCTACAGTCGATATAACCTACGATAACGAAAAGATATCCTAATTTAGTACTTTGAATACAACTCTATTCTAAACAAAATTTATACCGCAACGTCAAAAAAAAAAAAAAGAAATTAAACGTAACCATAAATTAGTTTTTTTTATTAACGAACAAAAGTTATCAAAAAACGATCAAATCAGTTAAAGAATTAATTAAATATATATTAATATATGTCACATAAGGTGAAACGTTAGAACTAAGAGTTCAAATTGAAAATTATAGTAGGGAGCTACACTGGCAAATGTATATTTAGTAATAATATAATATAATTTTGATTTGATTTGAATAAACAAACATATAATAATACTTGATGCACATCTGTTGCGGTGTTGCCTATGTGTGCCGTTAAAAAAAAAAAAAAAAAACGAGTTGCTTATGTGAAACGCACTTTACAACTTGGATGACAGGTGTACAATCTCTCATATGCATAACTTGAAACAAAAGTCGGTTACAACTTACAAGCATCAGCCACGGGCCCACGAACACTATATAAACAAATTGCAAACCCTAATTCTCTTCACCTCTCGTATACAGTTCCACCGGCGACCCAACGCCGCCGTGAGCCACCGCCGGAGGCCTAATACTTCCGACTCAAAAGCTTTGAAACCTCAATCCGATCGTTATTCACCACCACGTAACAAATCGATCCATACTCGTTATACCCGTTCGATCATGTTTCTGACAATTTTGAACTTGCGTAATTAACTGTTATTCATATAGCGAAATTGTAATGAAATATTGGTAAGATCTGATCGTAACGTATTTGATTTTGCTTGTGTAGTCATTAACTGTTTACTGAAATGTGTATTGTTTGCTTCATTATGGATTAGGAACTTTACTTTGCTATGCACGTGATAGCTGTTAGTGGTTTTGAACTTACTATCAGCTTACATTGTGTTCCCTATGTTAGTCATTGTATTTGATTGTATGTTAGTCATTGTGTTTGTTTATTGCTCTAAGAGCACTTGAGCATACGCATTATCGCGGACGGGAGACATAGGGATTGAATTCTCTCACTTATTTGGTGCATTTCTGTGTGCTTAATTATGTCCTTAATCAAGAATATGTGTTGGATCTCTGTTCTCTTATTTGATTCACCACTGTTAGTAATTGATGTAGTTGGCTATTTTTTTAATAGACATAATGTGTTTTGATTTAGATGAGGGTGGAGATAAGAGTAAGCAAATCAATAAAGAAGGAAAGAAAGAAAAGCCATCAGTCTCAGCAATGCTTGCCAGCATGGACCAAAAACCTGATAAAGCAAAGAAAGTAACATCTTCAAGCTCTACAAACCGTAACCTTAAACCCAAACAACCTTCTAGTTCACAAGCTTATGCCGACATTGATCTTCCTCCTTCTGATGATGAAGATGATGATCTGGAATATCTCTCTGAAGTAGATGAAAATCAAGGAGGAGGAATCAAGAGGCCTAGTAGAAAGGAAAGGGATAATGATAAGAACCTTGAAGTATTTGTAAATGATAAGAAATTGAAAAAAAGAGAAATAAAAGATATGAATAATGCTCGAGCAGCGGAGCAGGCCAAACAAGAGGTTTTGAAAGATAATCCCAATGCATTCGCAGTTGCGATTGGTAGTCGGGCTGCAGTGCTTGATGGTCAAGATGATGCCAATGCAAATGTAAAAGATATAACAGTGGATAATTTCTCAGTTTCAATAGGTAGTAAAGAGTTGTTAAAGAATACCACTATTAAGATCTCTCATGGAAAGAGGTATGGTTTGGTGGGACCCAATGGGAAAGGAAAGACAGCACTGTTGAAGCTTCTTGCTTGGAGGAAGATTCCTGTGCCTAAAAACATAGATGTTCTTTTGGTGGAACAAGAAGTAGTTGCTGATGACAGAACTGCCATTGAAGCTGTGGTTTCAGCAAATAAAGAGCTTGTTAAACTGAGACAAGAGGTTGCCACATTACTAGAATCTCCCGAGGGCGAAAATGGAAATGAAGTCGAAGATGGTGGTGGTGATACTGGAGAAAAACTTGCTGAACTATATGAGCAGTTGCAGATAATGGGTTCAGATGCAGCTGAAGCCCAAGCTTCTAAGATTCTTGCTGGTTTGGGCTTCACAAAAGCTATGCAAACCCGTGCGACTCGATCATTTAGTGGTGGGTGGAGGATGAGGATTTCATTGGCTCGGGCCCTCTTTGTTCAACCGACCCTGTTATTATTAGATGAACCCACCAATCATCTTGACCTTAGAGCTGTTCTTTGGTTAGAGGAATACTTATGCAGATGGAAGAAAACTCTTGTTGTTGTTTCACATGATCGAGGTTTTTTAAATACCGTTTGCAATGAAATAATTCATCTTCATGACTTAAAACTTCATACGTATCGTGGAAATTTTGATGATTTTGAAAGTGGGTACGAGCAACGTCGCAAAGAAATGAATAAAAAGTTTGAAACTTATGACAAACAAGTGAAAGCTGCAAAACGAACTGGGAATCAGAAACAACAAGAGAAAATCAAAGAAAAAGCAAAATTTGCTGCCAAAGAAGCGAAGAAAAAGTCAAAGGGGAAACTTGATGACGATGAAGAGATTCCAGAGGCCCCAAAGAAATGGAGAGATTACACAGTGGAATTTCATTTTCCCGAGCCTACTGAGTTAACACCACCACTGGTGCAACTTATTGAAGTGAGTTTCAGTTATCCAGAAAGAGAGGATTTCAGGCTATCTGATGTTGATGTTGGGATTGATATGGGTACACGTGTCGCAATCGTGGGACCCAACGGAGCTGGAAAGTCAACATTATTAAACCTTCTTGCTGGTGATTTAAACCCAACAGAAGGTGAAGTAAGAAGGAGCCAAAAGCTGAGAATTGGGAGATATTCACAACATTTTGTTGACCTTTTGAAAATGGACGAAACACCCGTTCAGTATCTTCTTCATTTGCATCCAGATCAAGAGGGCTTCAGTAAACAAGAAGCGGTCCGGGCTAAGCTTGGTAAATTCGGGCTCCCAAGCGACAATCATCTAACCCCTATAGTTAACTTATCTGGTGGACAGAAAGCCCGTGTTGTTTTCACTTCGATTTCCATCTCCAGACCACATATTTTGCTATTGGATGAGCCCACAAATCATTTGGACATGCAGAGTATTGATGCACTTGCTGATGCACTTGATGAGTTTACTGGTGGAGTTGTTCTTGTTAGTCATGATTCTAGATTAATATCACGCGTTTGTGATGATGAAGAAAAGAGTCAAATTTGGGTTGTGGACAATGGAAGTGTGGAGGAGTTTGACTGTACTTTTGAAGACTACAAGGAGGAGCTGCTGAAGGAAATCAGAGCTGAGGTGGATGATTGACGCGGTATGTATCATACTATCATATGTTTTAATTTTACACCATTACACAATATTAACTATTTGGCTTGTTTCTTCTTTCATTTTACACATTTGTTTATTAATAGATGTGCATTCATAAACTATAGGTGTTGAACTTGGTTCGGGTCATTTAGTCTTTAGATCGTGTCAAAGTGGGTCATGTTGATCCACCAGCAATTTTTTGCCTTTTCCTTTTGACTTCCATAGATGATTAATGTATTACATATGATTTGCATGCATTATTAGTAAAATAATTATGGTGAGGTTGTAAAACAGAATGCACTTTGCACAACTTCTAAAATGAATTGACCTGTTACATATAAACGGGTTTAAACAGATTGAAATCATTTAACATTAACATATGCACGAAGATCAAAAATTACAAATTCTCTCTTGATATGTTCAATTTTTGTTTTTCATAAACAGGAAACTCTGGATGCTGCATTTCTGTGAATTTTGAGGCTTGGAGTACATATGTTTAGAGAGCTTTGTGTTTGAAAGAAGACTTTTTTTAAAACATTTTTTCTTCTTTTATTAAATTCTAACACAAGGCCAGCTTGCATGTTGCTTCGTTCTTACTGATATTGAACATGTGAGGGATGCATCATATTTGTATCTGCTTTATGGTTCATTTTTGCTAGATTGGCATTGCATGCTCCATAGGATATCTACAATTGTAATTCATTTGTGTGGCATTTCTGATAAACAATAAATGCACCTAACAGATTTAACATTGGCTGATAAATAGTGAATGCATATAATAGATTTAATATACCCTAACAGATATGAAGAAAACTCATGAGGGTAGTAATACCCAATTCGCTTCATATCAATAAACAATATGATTGTGAATCATAGTCTTTTTTTATCTTATGATATAAAGGTAAGGTCTATTCGCATCTTATTTCATTGACTATATTGTTTGTAGTTAGATTTCGCTGGATATATATATTTGTTTGTTCAAATTCTAAGAAACTAGATTTCTATCAGCCTATCAGGTATTTCTTACAACTTCTGTCTCGTTCAAATCGAAATCTGACCGATCGACTAGGACTCGAACCTACCATTATGATCCGGTCTTTGGTTCGAGTTTCTTGAATGTTTCGGTTTTACTTGCCGAATTGGGTTCAACCTGATCAAATATACATGCATCGTGAATATTTTGTTTTAAACATTAAGAACTAAACCGTTACCTGTTTTCTTCAATATGAAACATTTAATTAAGTGGTAAAAATCAACTTAAAGTGAAAAATATTATAATACACTTGTATGTCACTTAGATTGGTGTAATGAGGGTTAAAAAGAAGAATAATATAAGTTGTCACATAACTCTTTTATCTATCACAAAAATGGCCATGTTGTGTATATGTGGTTTTCATTGTCGTATTCATTCTATGTATTCAAATTATTAGTGTGATTGAAATGAATTATAAGTTTAAAACAATGAAGTTAAACGATTATTTAAAAAAAATATAGTTATTCACTTAGTACATAACATGTAAACAGTGGCGTACCTACATAGTGAGGAGGGGGGGCAGCCGCCCACCCTAAACGAAATATTTCCAGGGTTATGTATAAGAAAAAATTCCTATCGCGCCCCTTAAAAATTTGTAATCACCCCCCTTGAACTTTTGAAACTGAAGAGAAAACAATAATGTCGCAAACACATTGTCAGGGGTGGAACTACAATAAGATTACAATTCAATAAATCATATTTTCTCACTAACCAGGGTCTATAACATAGTAGATTTTTAGTACTTACACCCTCAAATAATCATGTAGTTAGTAGGAAGAAAAAATATTATATCGAGATAAATGCTTTTGACTATTAAGCAAGCTAAATTTATATTGACCGACATTGTTCTCAAACATGTTAAACATCATCGGCATTATAGAGTTTGGGAACCATTTTAGCGATGAGTATAATTGTTTCAAGCATATTACATATCATCACTTTATGAGATAATTGCTTTATACATCATATATAATTATTTTTATGAGTATAATTGCTTTAATGTAGTTCTTGATATATATGAAAATACAAGATTTTAGAGACCATTTTAACGATGTTTTTCAGTAATGAACAGGATCTGACCCGATCTGACCCGAACCGGACAAAAATATATTATATTGTGATAGCCAAATGACCCTTATAGGTTCGCCACTGCATGTAAAAACCAAAATTTGTTGTTACTAAAATAGAAGGTGATACGAAGAAGAAATGAGCTCACTAATTCTTCTTAACTCACTTTTACTTTTTGCAAACTCGCCATTTTTTCCTTCATAAACATTTAATATTCAAATTTACAACTTGAAACAAAATAAATTGTATTAATTTCTTACCTACCATTTAAAACAAAAATTTTAAAAGAATATATTAAGTTAAACGATTATTTTAGTGTGCAAACAGACGTTTTGTATGTTTTCAAATTACTATTTATAGAAAGTGTATGAAATTGAATATAATTATTTAAAAAGTATATATTTATTCACTTAGTACATAACATCTAAAAACCAAAATTCATTTTTACTAAAATAGATGGTAACTATAATTAAGCCCCATCGTGTTGTGACGATGGCATAAAATCGTGCCAAACATCACCAATGTCACACCACCGCCAGCGACTACCAATTGAAGTTGCGGTGTGTTAATGCAAAGAAGTTAAACTGAAACGTAAAACATAGAAAAGTATAACTAAGTTAATCTATGGCTGCGCGTTGCGAAGTACTTGTCAAACAAGAAAAATAGATGTAAAAACATTGAACCATACACGCATGTTGCGTCGTGTTAACTTAAAAAATTTAGACAAAACGTAAAACGAAACGTAAAAATATTGAACCATACATATATGTTGTGTCATGTTAATTTGAAAAACTTAAAACAAAACGTAAAACAAAAATTTACAAAAGATAAAAAGTACAAGGGAATAAAGTTTAAAGTAAAATAGTTGTAAGGTTAAATTAAAAAAGATCAAAATTTTGGGTTGGAGTTAAAAATAAGTTTTATGAGATTACATTGGCAAAAGATTAGAAGCTTTGAGTTAAAAGTAAAAAATAAATTGTTTTAGGACATCTTATTTTTTTAAAAAACACCTTAAGCTTAAAAT
Source organism: Flaveria robusta (assembly GCA_025506415.1). Taxonomy (NCBI): domain Eukaryota; kingdom Viridiplantae; phylum Streptophyta; class Magnoliopsida; order Asterales; family Asteraceae; genus Flaveria; species Flaveria robusta. Next base: position 23,794,616 of record CM046476.1, on the reverse strand, counting down.
TCGTACCATTATGCATAAACAAATTGCAAATTAATATAATATTAATTGGAAGAAGAGACGGCTCATTTATTGTTCTTAACTCACTCTTTGCAAACTCACCATTTTGTCTTCTTAATCATTTAATATTCAAATTTAAAACTTGAAACAAAATAAATTGTATTCATTCCTTACCTAACATCTAAAAACAAAAAATAAAAAAAAAATTATTAACTGAAACGACTATTTTAGCATGCAAATAGATGTTTAGAATGTTTTCAGATGACTAATTACACATGGTCTTTAATTAAATTGGAGGGTGGTGTGATCGAATTTTTTTTAACCTAATGATGATCTCATTACTTCTCAAACGAAGATCGTGAGTTCGAATATCACTCGTGATAAAAATCTTTTAGGCTGAATTAAGAAGGCTTTTAAATTATGGTTTCGTCTAAAGCAGAAAAGTAGATTGAAGAAAATTAAAGATGATGTGGGCCCTTGCAGAAAATTAAAAGAGAAGTACGACAAGTCAGCAATGAACAAGCCCATCTCTTCACGCCATTGGGCACCCATATTATCATTGGCCCAACTTCCATCTCCCAATCTCACGTCGCCACGTGTCCAAATCGAGCAATCCAACATTACTCTTTCTTCTTGTCTCTGCAAAAACAATGCTTCGATTATTATCATCCACTCTGAAACACCATCGTTTTCCACCATTATTATTATTATTATTATTCCTCTTACATTATCTTCTTCAATTCAATTACTTCCCATATGCACAAATCATTCACTAAATCCACACGATTGTTATATACATCCAATATGCACTCACAAATCCTCCCTATATCTATCTCCAACCCCTTTATCCCAGATCAGACGCCATCATCTTCAATCATGCCGATTTCAGCAGCAACCAAAGCTGAATCAGGACTGTTCTTGAAGGATTACGATGGTGATGATTTGGTTCATTCAGTGATTGAAGATGGTAAGAAGTTCGAGAGTAAACCCTTTCTACCTAGGGTTTCCAGTCACGGGAGTGTTAATGGAGATCTGATTGTGACGTCTGTTGCCACGAGTTCTGTTAGTTATCAGCAACGGCGTCGTCGTGCTGCTAGTGACTCCAATTTGACGGATGTTCGTGGTGGCAGACGGCGGTTTTTGTGGAACAGTGGTGGTCGGAGTGATGGGGATAGGGTTTTTGTCACACGATTTGGGGCTAAAATGTTGGGGTTTGTTAGGTAAATTTGCCTTCTTTACGCTACAAGAAATTTTGTTTTGTTGAACATTTATTCCTATATTAAGTACAGCATGTTGATCAATGGATAATTTGATTATCACTTTTATTGGCTTATTGCACATGGGATTGATCTTGATTATTGTTATCACCTCAATATTCTTTCATCTCTATGATTTTATATACAATTAAGTATGATTTAGTTGTTAATCTTTAAGAGTTAATATGTATGCACTAAGTTCATCTTCTATTTGCATGAAAAGTGCAAATCATTAGTGATTCATCTTTCTAATCTTAGTAGATGTAATGTTTTCACTTCATATATAGAGTTAATTCATAACTAATTGACAATGATCCCCTGTTTATACCATTTAGGAGCTGAATATGCATGGATGATTAAGGATAATGAATGGGCTTCTAGCATTTATGATATAACAGTTATTTTCCAATGTTGGATATGCCGATATGGTTATGATCATGCCAATAATCCAACATAACAAGATAACAGGTCTTTGTTGTTAACATGTTTTTTTGATCATTTTCTTTCTTCAGGTCAGGCTATAGGTTGATCGCAGGATTTCTTTCTTTACAATGTTACGCGTTCCTAATTATGCCAGGTGTACTTCAAGGTTTGTAAAGTCGGTGACGTGCCTCAGGTCATTCCTCACATGTTAATAACAAATTACACACACTTTTTATGTCAATCTGCTTAGATCTCTGATGTCATTTGACTTCCTTAATGAAATTTGACTGCTTAAGTGTTGCAGTTGCTTATTACTATTATTTCTCAAGACAGATACGCCGTGATATTGTTTTTGGTGATCAACCAAGGAATAAGTATGTTTAATAATCATGTTGACTTGTTACTTTGTTTTTAGCAGTACTTTATGTGTATACATAAGTGATGGTATTGCTAACATTTGCAGACTCGATATATATTTACCTAAAAGTGATGGGAAAAATGATCGTCCAAAACCTGTCATTGCTTTCATCACGGGAGGAGCCTGGGTGATAGGGTAAATTTTTTTTAAAGATTATTATGTAAAACTTGTAGAACTTCCTTTCCATCATTACTCGTTTTGAGACTAAAATTTTCTAATTGCAGATATAAAGCTTGGGGATCTCTTCTAGGACGCCACTTATCAGGTACAGATGTCATAGTGGCATGCATAGACTACAGGTAGTTTAATATCCAAATGTAAAGTTAGGTTTTCTAATTCATAGTAATCTTTTACTTATTATTGCTATGTACTTTTGTTTCAAGAAATTACCCCAAGGCTACCATCAGTGAAATGGTTAAGGATGCTTCACGAGGCATCTCATTTGTGTGCAATAATATCACTGAATATGGTGGTGATCCAAACAGGTACAATTTTTTTTTTTTTAATGAAAAAATAACAGTTTTGGGTCTTGAAATTGGTTTACTGTGATTTTGAAGGATTTATTTAATGGGTCAGTCAGCTGGTGCACACATTGCTGCATGCGCCCTTGTGGAGCAGGCGATCAAAGAGTCAGATGCAACACAAACTACTACATGGAGTGTATCCCAAATAAAAGCTTATTTCGGATTATCAGGAGGGTATGCCTTTCAATTAGTTTTATATATACATTCTTGATGTATCGTTATTCACCAATTGTTTTTCTTTATAACTTTTTTTTTGGTAGATATAATCTGTTTAATCTGGCAGAGCATTTGAATACGAGAGGTCCATATAAGTCACTGTTTATGAGGTAGTCTAGCATGTATCTACATTCTGTTCTCTCTTTTCCTATTTCCCTGCTTTTAATAGCATAAAACTGACAAAAAGTTACAAAATTTCTTCAGAATAATGGGAGGGGAGGAATCTTTAAGTAAATATTCTCCAGAAATTGTTGTGCAAGACCCAAACAATAGGAATGCAGTTGCTCTCTTACCTCCAGTTATCCTATTTCATGGAACAGCAGATTATTCGATTCCAGCAGATTGCAGGTATGTTTGCCTATAAAATGAGTGAACACTGTGTGTATTAGGATGGAAAAACAACCAACAATGGCAGAAACGCTATAAACCTGAGGCATATAAGTTATTTATTATGTAATCATTTTTCTGTTGATACAATTACACTGTTTAAAATTTGAAAAGAAACAAATGTTTTTACAGTAAAACATTTGCGGACAGTCTCCAAAGACTAGGAGTTAAAGCGGAATTGAAGTTATACGAGGGGAAAACTCACACCGATGTGTTTGTTCAAGTATACTCTTCCATCCATTTTTGCTTTATCATAGATTTTTAAGCATTTTATGACAAATTGTTCTCGTTAAGTGTCCCTTATTTTAAAACTTCACATCCTAATAATCCCTCTTTTGACAACTTGTGTCTTTAATTAGGATCCAATGAGAGGGAACGACAAACTGTTTGATGATTTAGTTGCAATAATACATGCTGGAGACGAAGAAGCTCTTGCCAGACAAGCAAGAGCGCCTCCAAGGCGCCGCCTTGTGCCAGAATTTATGTTAAAATTGGCTCGAAAAATCAGCCCATTTTAATCATTCAATCAGTAATAGTATCACATCACATCTTTTATACGTAGGCCTCACATTCTACATAGATTGTTTCATCTTGTCATGTAATCTGATAGTAAACTATTGTTCAATTAAGAAGCATGTGTATAGATAGATACATGTGGAAACAAACAGTGAATTGTAGTATGTGTATATCAATTTTAAAGCAAGTTTTAAACTTAAAAGCAAGTTTTGTTCACCAAGCCCAAGTTGACCCTAACACTTTGACACCCATCAGACCTTGTACATGCAAAAGCCTTGTGCATCAGGTTTGTTCTTTCGTTCATTTGGAAAATTTGTTGAACACTAAAATGTTTAATTTAATATGTTTCTTGGTAAATAGTTGTTAGGCTTATGCTTTTACCAATTTTAATATCACAAGGGTCTTTGATTTCACAAATCAACTCAGATTTGAACTGTTCTAAATATTTCAAACTTTATTTAGTCAATCCTTACCATGCAAAATACAATTGTGATACACTAGCATGTGACAAATGTAGGTTTTAAAAATTTACTTCTTAAAAGTTATTAACTTGATCGTCAAAGGTTGTTCTTAACAGGCCAGCTTCTTACTGGTTTCACTACATATGCTCGGAAAAGCTAGAACTTGGTCGTCCAACCCCGTTACAAACCTCTATCCATTGCAATATGTAGCAACTGAGTTTGTTATCAGGTTTTAAGTAGGAGACATAAATTCGATAAGATTGAAAATTGTATGTAACTTGGTTTAATAACCAATTCAAGCATATATGTTATGCAAGCACCTTTAGATTGTGTTTATTCCATTTCATGAAAATATAAAATAGAAATAAGAACAAGATTACAAGCACATTGAGTGTTCATAATAATAGGCTTCATTGCTATTCAGCCTTTTCCTTCTTATTTCTTCTGTGTGGCTGCACACTTCACACCTGAAGTCTACAACACAATCAAACCATAACAAATAAATGAGATTCTTAAATTGTAATCTCTAGGTTATCACGAGCATGAATGGTTTTATGAAATTGTTGAGATCGTTTATATACCTTCTTCTTCGGTTCACGAGGCTGAGCGGGCTTTTTAGGGGCCGCTTTTGGGGCGGAAGGTTTGGCTGCCGATTGTTTAGCAGCCAATGGTTTAGCGGGCTTCTCGATTTTTATCGATGCCATTGATTGCTTAAGTTGTTGCCTTTGATGTATCCTTACACAAAGGCTGGTTAATTTATAGTTGGAATTAAGGAATAAAATAATTACTAAACACTATGCATTAGATTCTCTAAAGGATTGAAGATGTGACTCCAAACACTATATTGTTTTGATGCTTAGAAACAAGTTGCTAATAATAGAGCATATGATGCCATATGTATGCACACATAGACTATAATCCATGCTTAGAAGCTATAATGACTTGTACTGTACAATTATTTAGCGCATATATTGGTATATTCTTGTTACGGGTCGGACCTCCGGTTGACAACAATCTGGTGTTAACCGGTGTTTCTCATTCCAGCAGCAATGCCATTAATGGTAATAAGCAATGCATCTCTAAGTTTATGATTCTCAGTGTCACTTCTCAACCTCTTCAAAATCTCAACCTGCAACATGTTGAGAGGATTAAGATACGGAAGCCGGCTCTCGATCAACTTCCTTAAACTTTTATTATTCTCAGACAGCTTGTCATGTCCTGTAACAACCAACACGTATTTCTCGGTTGACAGAAGCTCTTTCCTAAGATCATCACCAAGACCCCTCCGGGATTCATGAACCAGAACTTGATCGTAGTGTTTAACAATGGAGCTATCAGCTTTCCCCAAGACCATTTCTATCAGGTCAAGTGTAGATTGGAAAAAAGGCCATTCATTGTAAGCTGCTTTTAGTTCTATAACTTGTCCTTTATCACAGACACCTTTTAAACCAGCTCCAACTCCAAGCCAAGCTGGAAGAACGAATCTTGTTTGTGTCCACGCAAATATCCATGGGATGGCACGCAAATCTCCGATTCCTACTGAGGTTTTACGCCTAGTTGGTCGGCTGCCAATGTTTAGGTGTCCAAGTTCGGCTTGTGGTGTGGCTTCTTGGAAGTAAGTAATGAACTCTGGGTTGTTGTAAACCGTGTCGCGATAACTTTCAGAACTCAGGTTGGAGATTTCTTCCATGAGATTCCGCCAGTTTTCATCTCGTGGCGGTTTTGGGGGACGGAGGGTGGCTAGTAGGACCGCTGTTGTGTAGATTTCTAATTGACGGACAGCCATTCCTGGCAACCCGAACTTGGCTTGCACCATTTCTCCTTGCTCAGTTGATCTAAGTGTACCCTATACATTCCAGCATTGGATCAAAAATGTTATTTGGTGGTCGAGATGCATGCAACATCACATAAAATTACATACTACAATACTATATAAGTTTATTATAGCATTTCATAAACTTAGCCCAGTCTTGGACCGATCAAAAATAGGACCCAACTGGGCTTCCGGGCATACCGGGCCTAAAATGGGCTTTTGGGCCACGTCTATGACAGAACTTGGCCCACTTAATGGTGGTGTGGGCTTCATGAGCCCAATAATGAAAGAGGGAGGGACCCACTTATTGGGTGCATTGAGACATTGAGTTGTAGACAGCAAATATAGTTTGGCTCAAGAACATACCATGACAGAACCAGGTGGTTGAGATTGAATAGCAAGATGTGTAGGACCACCACCACGGCCAATACTGCCACCACGCCCGTGGAAAAGAGTAACCTTGATCCCATACTCTTTGCATGCAGCCACAACATCTTCTTGAGCTTTGTAAAGTTCCCATGCAGCAGCAAAACGGCCAGCATCTTTACCAGAGTCTGAGTATCCAACCATCACCTGAATAGATTAGTCATTAGCATCTTAACTAATTTTATCTTGCAGTCATATACAATGATATGCTCGTTGCCTGAATTTAGTAATGGCATACCTCTTGGTGTCCGTTATGATTTTTTAAGATGTGGTTTATATACCAATCAATTGATAATAATTCTCGTATCACTGAACCAGCCGATCTCAGATCTTTCACAGTTTCAAACAGAGGAACCACCCGCAATCTGTTTAAGTTAATCATAATCCGATTGTGAGAAGATAATTATTGCCACGTATGCTTACATACATGCATACTTGATGCAAACATGCATACATAATCAGTAAAAAATACGATGGTCAGACTTACATCCCACCACGGCATGGTTTTCCTTGTTCTCCTGCAACAGCAAGACGAGCATCTTTCTGCAGAAGCTCCACAGCAAGGACATCACTTGCCTGTAACGTAAATTGAATCAAGAAATTAATTTGAAAATTATATAAGATATGATAAAAGATAATTTTAACATGCTTTCAATCTGAAATTTTTAAGGAATGTTATTTATATCATACGTTTGAGGCCATGGAAATCACATACGCTCCTAGGGAATCACTACCCAACTCAGCAGAAACACGGAAGGTGTCCAGAACTTCTTTAACTTCAGAAGAAACCTAATAGAAAAATTCAAGAAATTCCGAAAAAAGATAATTAGTTGTTTAAAGGAGAAGAAACAGTCGTTCATTGACTTCATTCCAGTACAAGAATGATTTTACCTCTATAGTTGGTGGGACAAGAGGCCTCTTTCCCTTTAGCTCTCTTGTTAGAAACTGTACTCTCTTTTTTTCATCCCATTCACTGTATTTTCCCATATCAAGATATTTGGTAATCGCATCAAGAGTATCTGAATGTCTACCTGATTCCTGTCACATGTCAATAATGCCATAAGTATTAAAATTGTGATGGTTTCTGTAAATTAAATCTGATATAGAACGAACCTGACGGAGGTCAAGCTTCATCAGTACCATTCCAAAGACAGAAACTCTTCTTATTAGATCCGCGAGTCGTCCATCTGCTAGAATACCTGCCCCACAGGATTGCTGTGACAGGTAAAGTGTTATACATATCCTACCAAAACAACATATGAAATTATCAATGATCATATTTGTGTATAATACCAAAGATTCATAGCACATCATGAGTGGTCGCAATAGCTGATCTGGTGAGTCGTAGTAATCACCAGGATCCTGATCACAAGGAAGACCTTCTAAAAGCTGCTCTAATCGTCTACGAGTGTTCATAAGCTGGAAGTACATGGAAAAAATGTTGTTTTATAATCTCATAAAAATATGAAAATTACAGGTGTACCAACTATATTTGAAAATGAATTGGTTATTCATAAAGAGAGAGAAATTTATTGTAGTTTCACTTCTTGCTCTAAAAATAGGAAAGACTTGTCTGAAATAGTTTGTTTGCTTGGATCTTAATATCTTTATATTTCAGGTGTACCAAGAATTAGCCATTGATATCTTTATATTTCAGGTGTACCAAGATTTAGCCATTGATATCTTAATATTTCAGGTAGAGTCTTCAATCATACATGTATCACTTAAGGATTACCTTATCTTTTACATCCCCGAGGACAATCCTGTAAGGAGAAATGGTAGATTTCTGAGGCATGCTTGGTTCAAGAAGTTTCCTGAAACTGGCTTTACCTACTTGTGTTTCAGCAAATGTCTTCTTCTGACCAAGCTGACTGGGGCTGAAAGATCCAGATTTTGGTGTAAGAGGTTGCTGAGTGGTGTTTGTACCAGATTGGTTCCAGTCTACATTTTCTTTCAGATCAGTGTTGCTTGAACTTGCAGATGAAGTCACCTGCTCATCCTAGAAATGTGCAGAATAGAATTCATTTGCAGAGTTGAGGGTGATAGAGTGCATCCTAGATGTGCCAATTTCAATACATTTTTGCTCATCCTAGAAATGTGCAGAATAGAATTCATTTGCAGAATTGAATGACTTAAATTATTATTGTAAGAATATTAATTTAGTAACCATAAATCCATAACTAAAACATACAGCACATTTGTAAGAGTTTAAAAAAATGGCAAAAAAGTGTTTTTGGATCAACCCAACCTAAACTCAACCCACACATCTTGTCACCTTTAATTACAATCTAATGGTCCAGGGTGGATGAAAATATCAGCTTATTGGTAAAGTTGTTTTACCTTGCTTTTCAGGGGTTTGTACTCTGATCCAGGAACATCTAGGCGGGGATAATGAGACTCCACTTCATTGCATTCTATGGAAGCAATAAAAAAGGTATCAGTTTCTAATTTAACTATATTACTTCATAATGTCAAATTAAATCAATTATTAGCTAGTGTTTTAACCTGTACAAGATGGTACATCAGCTTGAGCCGGAAGTTGTGTAGGTAGGCCATAACCATGATGGGTTTGATGCTTTGTTGTGTGGCTCCAACTCATGTGCCGCTCCTCTTCAGATTTTTCTGAAAAAATATGAACTTAAATTAATAAGATAACCAACAACTGACACATCCACAGTGAACTAACAAGAAACCTTTATTAATAATATCATTTGCCAAATGTGACAGGCTATTGCTACACTGGTTCATAGAAAGTTCGAATCTGAGATTGTCAACTTCTCGTGTGTAAAGATCAATCGCCATCCACCTTGATAGAAGAGATACGTCTCTTGTAACCTGCGGTAAAAATATAAGTCATCTATTAGATAAATGTTATTAGTACTGAAATGTGATACATACACTTGACTTTTGAAAAAAGGATCCGAAACCTCACCTTTGCAGTGACATTAGGATTTCCATCTCGATCACCCCCCATCCAGGATCCAAATCTTATTGGTGTGCATGTCAAAGGAAGTGGCCTCCCAGTATGCTGAAAGAAAAACAAATATATTAAAAGGTTTATATAAAAGGATCAAAACATAATATTAATACTAGGTTTATATAAAATATATATACCTTCTTTAGAGCGTTGCTGAGACGGCGCAAGTAATGGGGTATGGCTTTCCAAAGGGACTGCTCAACATAATTTAATCCTGGTTTTATATAAACAATAAGTAATTTCATTATCTTTAGAAGGATCACAACATAAATTTAAATTATTGTAAGCATATGTATCACCAAAAAAAAGTTTACCAGCTCGAGCTTCATCCACTGGTGTAGGCTTGTGGCGTCTAAGTTCATCTGTCTGCCATATAGAAGTTATCTCTCTCACCTATAAAATTAAGTAGTGAAAATTATTCACAAAATGATTTATTAACTTTTGCTTCTATTCAACAGAATTTGCAAGAGCACCAGATCTTCTATTAGAGCATCTTGATCTTCCTGTGTAAGATCCTTGCGGTCGTTAACTTCTAACAGATGCTACAAAAATCAAAAATTGAAAGTCATATTACTTTATTAATAACTTAACCAAAACTTAATCTCAAAAAGTAATCAAACAACTTACAGAAATTCTGATGTGTTTATATTGAAGTGTACGCCTGTTAATCTGAGTGGGATGTGCAGTGAGGACTATCTCTACCGCCTATAAGAAATTCATAAAATTAGTAGAGAAAATACAAAATATTATAAATATCTAACAAAAATGTAAGATTCCAAAACCATACCTGATTGCATACTGTGTCATAAAGCACATCTGGAGAAAGACCACTTTGAATCAGCTGATTAAAAGTATCATCACATGATTTTGAGGCCTGTGCCACATTCCTTGCTTTACGAGACCTGCAAGTAAAATATATTTTGGCATTTCACAAACCTTTCCTTTTCAGTGAGCATTAGTAACTGAATTTTAATGTAAACTGAAAAATCGATCTAAGCTTTAACTGAATCAATAATGAAGGATGGATTACCTGTGATGAGTTTCAGCAATACCCATTAAGCTAAGAAAATGACTAAAAGCTCTAGCAAGCATCAAGGCTTCCTCTAGTGTCAAGTTTGATAACTCAGAAGCGAGTTGCTTCTCTAGAACCTCTGCAGTGTCTTCAATCCCAGCTGCTCTTATAAGGCATGCACTCTGCAATTCCATCACAATTTTTCATCCAAATCAACTTCATGATCATTACTATCTTATATCTTAAATAGCAAAATAAAAGCACAATATCACAAATCTAAGAATTTAAATAGGGGTTTGATATGCAAGTATAAATATAAGGAACACATGTCTTGTAAGATGCATATATTATATAACACAAGTATTTGTACATGTTCTTGATCTTTATTTTACAAGTACCAGAAACAGCATTTCTTCACATTTCTTTTCAAGTGAAAACATATATAAGTGCATGAATCAACCGTATTCAATGTTAGATCATAATGCACAAAACTCATTGTCACATAATTAAATTGCTCATGTTCGTCACTAGAAAAATATCATCTCAGTGTGAATAAATATGCTTGGTTCTACATTTGAGTAACTTACTATCTGCTTTTTGAATCATATTCTCCCATGAAACTGCCATGTTAAAAGTTTTAGTTGATAACAGTTTCTTTTCACTTATACTCCGTATTATTATGAATACAAGGTCATGTATCGTACCTTTGTTCTTAAGTCAATACATTGAGATCAGATTCAGTCTTTTCAGTTTCCTCTGATCTATTCATGTTGAATTAATAGTGAAATTAAGATTCAACACCGAAGAACAAATCAAGCATACAATTGGCAATTGAGAATCAAAGATGAACAATGAAGAATAAGAAGATAAAGATGATAAATTCCTTTCTGTATTATTAATGGTTTTGAGAGCTTAATCTGAGATGATCACATTACAACAAAACTAACAACACTTAATACTTTCAACAACCTCTCAACAACCATTTTACCAAACTTGACACTTTCAGTCCCTGAACTTACACAGGATGTGTACACTTGACAGAACTAATTTCGAATCAACATTAATTGACAAGAACACAATACAGAACCTTATTGATTGCATCATAACACTCAACAACCTCCACCTTTATGATCAAAATCAATAAGATCTTTCTAATCACAAACATGAAGCAGCTTTAAACACAAATCAAACTTTGAACCAGGAACCACCTTTGTAAGCATATCAGCTGCATTCTCAGCTGTACCAATGTACTCAACAGAGACTATCTTTGAGTTAATCACATCTCTAATGAAATGTAACTTCACATTGATATGCTTAGTTCTTTCATGAAACATAGGATTCTTAGACAGCTGCAAAGCTCCTTGATTATCACAGAAAATCAAAGCCTTATCAACTGCAACTCCTAATTCCAAAATAAACCCCTTTAACCACATACATTCCTTAACTGCATCAGTAAGTGCAATGTATTCTGATTCTGTAGTTGACAAAGCAACTACATGTTGAAGTGTTGACCTCCAACTAACCAAACCACCATGAACTTTAAAGGCATATCCTGAAATTGACCTCCCCTTGTCTAAATCTTTAGCAAAATCAGCATCAACAAAACCTTGTATCATAGCCACAGGATTAACTTCTTTACCAAATATCAGACCTTTCTCCTTAGTACCATTCAAATACCTCAAAATCCATTTGACTGCTTCCCAATGTAACCTGCTGGATTACTTAGAAATCTGCTAAGACAAGACCAACTAGAATACTAAAGTGCCTACCCACAACAAGTACATTAGGCATCAGTACTAAGAGTCTCTTCAAATATGAACATTGAGATAACTTGATCAAACCAAGTTCTCTATCTCTAACAATCTCCATACCAAGAATCTTCTTAGCTTCTCCTAACTCTTTCATCTCAAACTCCTTCATAAGCAACTGTTTTGTGGCATCAATTTCTGATCTATGCTTGCATGCTACTAACATATCATCAACATACAACAAGAGATACACAAAACACCCAACTTCATACTCTCTGTAATAAACACAATTATCATGTTTACTCCTGTTAAACCCATGTGTCACCATATATTGATCAAATCTCTTGTACCACTGTCTAGGTGATTGTTTTAACCCATAGAGAGACCTTTTCAACAAGCACACCTTATCTTCATGACCTTTTGATTCATAACCAACAGGCTGAGCCATGTAAATATTCTCCTCAAGATTGCCATGTAAAAAAGCAGTCTTGACATCCAATTGCTCAAGCTCAAGATCATATACAGCACACAATGATAACAATATTCTTATTGAAGAGTGTTTTACCACTGGTGAAAAGATTTCATTATAATCTACACCTGCCTTTTGTGTAAATCCTTTTGCCACCAACCTAGCTTTGTATCTAGGTTTCTCTACTCCTTGAATTCCTTCCTTCAATTTATAAATCCACTTACAACTCACCAACTTTTGATCTTCTGGCTTATCTACCAATACCCAAGTATTATTTTTAAGCAAAGAGTCCATCTCCTCATCCATAGCCTGAACCCAACATTCCTTTTGATCAGATTGTATAGCTTCACTATAAGTCAAAGGCTCATGAATACTTTCAAATTCTGCAACATTAAACACAAATGTAGACAACTCTTCATTTGTTCTGTATCTAGAAGGGGGTACTATCTGCCTTCTAACTCTGTCTCTAGCAATACTATACCCAGGACTAATTGAACCTATATTTGTAGAGACACCATGAGTACTGCTTTGCCCTTCATCTTCAGTGAACAGCTCCACCTCAATCTGATCACCTGATGCCTTCACATGAACATCACTTTCTTGATCATCTATCAGGTCTTTGTAAATTACTTCTTCTCTAAAGATTACATCCCTGCTGACTATCACCTTAGGACTCCCTTCTTCAATTTTCCATAACCTGTACCTCTTTACACCATCAGGGTAACCTAAAAACACACATTTCTGAGCTCTAGGTTCCAACTTTCCCTGATTTACATGGGCATATGCCAGAGACCCAAACACCTTTAGCCCTTTGTAATCAGCTTTGTGTCCAGACCATAACTCCATAGGAGTTTTCATCTCCCTGGCTGAAGAAGGTGACCTATTTATCAGATAAGCAGCAGTCATTAGAGCTTCAGCCCAAAAATTCTTAGGCATACCAGAACTAATTAACATACACCTCAACTTATTTAGTAATGTTCTATTCATTCTCTCTACTAGACCATTTTGTTGAGGTGTGCCAACCACTGTCAGATGTCTAACAATACCATGATCTTTACAAAACTGATTGAACAAGTGATTGCAGAATTCCAACCCATTATTTGTTCTTAGTTTCTTCACTTTCCTTTCTGTTTGAGTTTCCACCATAGTTTTCCATTCCTTGAACTTCCCAAAGGTATCATCCTTATGTTTTAAAACAAACACCCAAACCCTTCTTGAATAATCATCAATGATTGACAAGAAGTATTTAGCTCCACCTAGAGACTGTGTCTTAGCAGGCCCCCACAAATCAGCATGGACATAGTCCAAGACATTCTTTGTTACATGCTTGCCTTTACTAAAACTTACTCTTTTTGCTTTACCTAGTACACAATGTTCACAAAACCCAATCTCACAGCTTTTGAGATTGTCAAATGCCTTTTGTTTATTCAATTCAACAATACCTTGTGTACTAATGTGACCTAATCTCCTGTGCCACAGCATGGCCACAGATTCTTCTTTAGTATCTGCCACAGACACACTGTCTCCAGATAGTACTTCACCATCTAACCAATAGATATTATTTCCCCTTCTTGTACCAGACATCACCACCATGGATCCCTTTATGACCTTAGCCTTACCATCCTTCAGACTAACATGGCAACCCTTACTTTCAAAGGTACCCATTGATATGAGATTTCTTTTCAAATCTGGAATATATCTTACATCTGTAAGATCTATTATGGACCCATTTTTCAACTTAAAAGAAATCATACCAATTCCCTTGATCATGCAAGGTCTATCATCTCCCAACTGTACTGTTCCTTGATCTACCATCCGTAGCTCTTTGAAGTAGTCCTTTATAGGACACATGTGATAGGAGCAACCAGAATCCATGATCCACTCTCCTTTCACATCTGTCTTGGTTATCACCAAGACATCAGCACTTTCATAACCATCCGATGATTCCTCATGTGATGTCTTACTTTCATGCCCTTTATATCCATTAAACTCAGCCCTCTTTCTTTTCCATTCCGGGCATTCTCGTTTAAGATGCTTCTCTGAATTACAAACAAAACATCTTCTTCTAGTTTTGGACTTAGATCTAAATTCACTCTTCTTCTTTGTGAATCTATTCTCAGTCCTCCCTCTTACCACCAAACCATCACTTCCATCTTCTCTTGTTTCAGTTCTTTTCTTCAGTTCTTTGGAATTCATCGCTGCTAGAACTTCCTCCATTGACAAACTCTTCCTCCCATACATTAATGTATCAACAAAATGTTCATACGATGATGGTAATGATGATAGGAACATAATTGCCTGATCCTCATCATCAATTTCTACCTCAATATTCTCAAGATCTAAGATAATTTTGTTAAAATCATCTGTATGATCTTCCAGGGATTTACCTTGAACCATTTGAAACGTATACAATCGTTTGTTCAGGTACAATCTGTTTGCCAACGATTTAGTCATATACAGACTCTCTAATTTTGACCAGACCCCAGCTGCTGATGTTTCTTTAGACACCTCTCTAAGAACAGGATCCCCTAGGCTCAATATGATTGCACTATGAGCCTTCTCTAGAGTGTCTTTCTTCTCTTTATCAGTCAACCCAGCCGGTAGGTTTGCCTCACCTAGCAGCGCATCACTTACACCCTGATGAACAAGAAGCGCCCTCATCTTCACTCGCCATAGACTAAAGTCATTCTTACCATCGAATTTTTCGATCTCAAACTTGGTCGACACCATCTATGTCGTCAATTCTTTGTGTTAACTTCTGAATTCTTTCGAGCCGTAGCTCTGATACCAATTGTTGAATTAATAGTGAAATTAAGATTCAACACCGAAGAACAAATCAAGCATACAATTGACGATTGAGAATCAAAGATGAACAATGAAGAATAAGAAGATAAAGATGATAAATTCCTTTCTGTATTATTAATGGTTTTGAGAGCTTAATCTAAGATGATCACATTACAACAATACTAACAACACTTAATACTTTCAACAACCTCTCAACAACCATTTTTCCAAACTTGACACTTTCAGTCCCTGAACTTACACAGGATGTGTACACATGACAGAACTAATTTCTAATCAACATTAATTGACAAGAACACAATACAGAACCTTATTGATTGCATCATAACACTCAACAATTCAATTGCTTTATACGACTCCCAGTTAATAGTTCCATACAAATTTGTAGAATTAGTGTACGTAAAATGACTATTAATCCACTCAATAAACAAGCCGAAATCTGCTACAGATATACAAACCACAACACTCCAAGTTCTAAATTCATAGCACAGCTAGTTGTGTACAAGATGTACAACTAACAGCAGTAACAGGCAAACATACACATATGCATTAACACACTTGTACTGTACAACTATCAACGTCATGTTTCTCGTGCTAAATCAGATCTCAACGTCATGTTCCAACTTTTAAGGCACGGGAAAAGGAAACATATCACCGGAATCAGTACAAAAAGTAAAAACAGATCATATTTATGCTCGTATATACGTTAACCAAATCACCAATGGAGTAAATCACAGTTTTAGAAGATGAAAACACAAATCGCTCGAACGAACTTGAATCATAACTCTCGTATCACAATTCAACCGTAAAATCAACATCTCCTCATTCAGATCACAAATCCACACACATCAAAGCATCAAAACAGCTCGATGAATTCACGCCTCATACATAGATCCATAGCAATTCATCTAATCAACGAAAACGTTCAACAATCACAAAACAACAATAAACGGAAAACTGAACACGTAAGGAGGCATTCTATTACTACCTGAGAGAGAGTACGAGTGCGCTCTATCTTCTCCATGATGTTGGGACCGACTTCTCGTTGCAGAACGTCGTTGAGGAGGCTAAACAGAAGCGCGAGATCATCGTCGTAGCTCTGGAAGGAGATCTCCTCCGCTATGTCATCCGTAATGTCTGTCATCTTCTACCTTATGAGTGTGAGATGAAGAACCGTACGTTAATGGAGGTTGATTGTTGCAGGTGGATGTGTGGGATTGTATGGTGTGGTGCGTGAAGGTGTATGTGAGCGATTGGTATAGCGTACGAAACGACGAACGTTGACGTGTGTCAAGGGTTCACGGGATTATCGGAGGACGGTGGGACCCAAGTCCTTTGGCATTAATGTTATCGAGGGCTATGGTGAATCACCTGATTGCATGCTCTTTTTTTCTTTTCTGTAATGAGTATTTCATATGAATTTTTGCTGATTAGAAAAGTAAGTTATGATTACGTATATTTTAAGATTGTTGGTTACCCTTAAACCAATCAAAGTATAGTTAAGTGACACTTACACTCATTGATATTTGATAATTCGTCATCACTTATCATTTTTTTAAGTAATAATAGAAGATTGAATCATTAGTAAGTGAATCGGTTAATGTAGAGCTAGCTCATTTGGTAGAGACTTTACCTTTTAGAAAGGAGGTCCTGGGTTCAAACCCAGGCATGGTGTAATATGTAGTAATTTAGAAATAAAAGTATGATAGATTTATCGTTAAAAAAAAAGTAAGTGAATCGGGTTCGAATTCTTGTTTCACTGTTTTGTATCTTGATTTTTTCTTTTGTTAAACTCAAGCTATGATTTACTTAATCATATTTGTTAATAAAATAATGATGTATCCAATGAAATTTCAACATAAGTTGTCAAACAAAATATTCTATCTATCTGTTTGGCAACTTCTGAACGGGTAAGTGTTGAATCATTAAGAGGTCTGAACCATTAAATGCTAAACCAGCAAGAGATCTAAATTATTAAGAGCCAGTATATTGCTTAACTATTTATAGGCAAATGCTTGACCAATTTAGATAATAGCTATTAACCATTCAAACTCAGTATAATGTTTAACCATTAAAAGGCAAAAGTGCTTAACCATTCAGACATCTACTCACGAAGCAAACACTCTGAACCATTAAATACTGAACAATTCATATATCTGAACCATTAAGAGTCTGAAACAAACAACCCCTAAATTGATAAGAAAGTTCTAATTTATTAAGAAAATTACATGTTTAAAAGAACACAATATATATTTTATTTGAAATATATTTAGAATTTAGGTGAGTTTTAGCAACGAGAAAGAAGCCATTTGCGTTGATGGTTTAATGGTAAGATTGAAGAAGACTAAAGCTAAAATTCATTTTTGTTAGGGATAACTTTGTAAAATAATAATCAAGTTTTAAAATTGTTCAAATTAAGTCACTCATAAATTTTTTTTTCCAATCAGGTCACTTATAAATTTTTTTGTCCCAATAAGATCATTAAAGTTTCAAAATTGTTTTAATTAGGTCATCTATAAGTTGCAAAAGGTTTTAAAAAAATTCTAAATGTTTTAAAATATTAAGAATATTTATAAAAAAAATTAAATTATTTTAAAATTTTTGTTAATTATTTAAAAAATTATAAAAATATGAGTGACTTAATTGGAACAATTTTAAAACTATATTGACCTGATTGAAACAAATAAAAATATTGGTGACCTAATTGAAACATTTTTTAAACTTTAATGCCCTGATTAGAACAAATAAAAATATAAGTGACATAATTAAAATATTACTAAAAATTGATTACTATTATATGAAGTTTTCTTATTTTTATTAGTATAGTTTAAAAATTAAAAGTGTGTAAGTTGTTGTTTAAAAAAACACTAGAAAAAAAAAATTATTGATGAAAAGTTTATGGTGATTATTGTAGTTCATTCAAAGTTGAAGGATGCACCCCGAAACTCGTTTTTCAACACCATCGGCGGATGTTTTGAAGTTTAAAGCGTTCAGTTTTCCCCTCCAGCGTCACAATATCCGGTGCACGGAAAACAATCACCGGAGATATGTCTCCGGCACCGGTGATCGGGGTCACAGTGTTTCTTATCAAGGGCCAATCGGTGCTTCTAGGCCGTCGCCGCTCTTCCGTCGGTCACAACACCTATGCTCTCCCCGGCGGCCACCTGGAGTTCGGTCAGTCATCTCTTAAACCCCATAGACTACACGTTATCTCAGATCTGACTGTCGTTAGCCGGTGATCTATAGATTCTCAATTATTGTGATATTTTAGTAAGGAATTAGGTATTGTTAGAGATTCAGATTGATTTGTCGTTCAGTGAGTCAGTTTTTGTTAGGTATTGTAGAAATATGGAGTAAACTACAGCAGTATGTTGAATGATTCATGTGGTGGAGCTTGTGCATTGTTGGTAATGACAAAAGAGTCAATTCATGTGATACTTTGTTTATACAATTATACTTGTCTTTTAAATAATCGAGTACCGATTGCATCAATGGCCACAAATCGGCCCCTTCTGCCCCATTCATTGTTTGATTGATGCTTTACGAAGTTGAAAGTGCATTACCTTGACTAGCCTATATTTTAAGTATTTATACGCATAAACTAAAATATAAAATTTAAGTTAAGCGGATCATGTTCGTGTCAACTAGAAAAGCAATTTTCAGATTCAAGTCTTGTAAAATTTTTTGGCTTCACGTCGAAAATAAACACAACCTTTTCTAGTATCCGTGTGCAGAACATGATTTTAGTAAGCTTCATGTTTGTGGTCAAAGTTTAGTTTAGTAACAGATATTGAAGATCAAATCTATGAATATAGAACAAGGGTGTGAGGCAAATTGTCTGCAAAACAGACCCATCAGGTAGCTTAACAAGCTTAAGGATATTGAGATGGTTGTACTCCCATTTACGCGTGTTTGTTTTGAAATGGATTATGTGGTATCGAATAACTGGTATAAGTTAATCAAATGCATTAAAACATAAGCATGCTTCTTTGTTTTGAAGGTGAAAGCTTTGAGGAATGTGCAGCAAGAGAGGTAAAAGAAGAAACCGGGCTAGACATCCAGGATATACAGTTTGTAACAGTAACAAATGATGTTTTCTCTGAAGCTGCAAAACCGCTACATCTCGTTGCTGTTTATATGCGTGCTTCTTTAGCCAATCCTCACCAGCTTCCGGAGAACATTGAGCCTGAAAAATGTTATGGTTGGGAGTGGTGTGACTGGAAAAACCTGCCCCAGCCACTGTTTCGGCCTCTGGAGACTTTTTTGAAAAATGGGTTCAGTCCCTTCCCTACTGAATTAAAATGACTAGGGCAGTTCATAAATTTCTCTTGCTATGGTTGATTTCACTGAACTGATGTTATTTCTTATTATTTAAGTTGCAGTAATTAATGAGAAGTAAAGAGAAAACCTATGTTTTTTCATACCGACAAACATACACGATCTATTTTATTTCTATGTTGTCTTGCTTCTCTCCTCAACATCGGCAATAGCTCACCCATATGGATAAACATCCATTGTAGAAGCTCTTAGCAGCTTGTTTTTGAGATAAAACAATGGGTTTCTTAAGCTGCCATGGACAAAAAATGTGCTTTTTTCTTCCTTGCAAGCCTAATAGAACTATTATTGATGAAATCATGCAAAAGACTAGTTAGTAAGCATGTTATTTTATAAGGAGTGACTTGATACTTATTTGATTATGAGAGTAAAAGCCAAATGTTTGTTTGTTAGGTTAAGAAAGTAACACTAAAGTAACTGCAAATCATATTAATACCCAAGAAATGCAAGATAAATTAGACTAGTTGTAAAATAAGAAACAATCCATTAAGTGATTGTTTACTAAAGATTGCACTTGGTTTAAATTACACAGCCATAGTATTGCATATCGAGTCAAATGCAAACAAAGATTGTCCTATTGCATCATATGTTTTTATACTGTTTACGTTGTTTTAGAGGTGGGTTATAATAACGTTGTATTATATCTGAATTCAATACACAATGAACACAAAACACTAGACTTGTTATCAAGGCTCTCAAGTATGGAGGATGATATTTCCAAGGACTCTTAGAGCTTCAAGTGATCTAAGGTTTTGATGTGGTAATCAAGATAGTTAAAATCTACAAAACATATAACTCGTAACAATACGCTATGTAAGTTTATGCCCTCACAATATATTGATACAATACTTGCAATAGTTCTTTGATGTTATACCATGTCAAAAGAAAAGAGACAACGTTTATAAAGATATGATGACCACAAAATTAGGGTTTTGCTTTCATTTGTTATTTTTTATGTCACGTTTAATGTTATTATTTAAATTTTTTTATGTCAAAATAACAAACAAAATAAGATCATGTATTTAAAAATAGTATATGCGTAATGATAAATGATTAAGATGTAACTAGATAATCATTAAAAGTTTAAAACTCAATGAGTCTAAAAATCTAGAAGCACGAAAAATTAAGGAAAATCGATCTTTCTTTTTTTCAAATATCCCAAATCGTCAATTGCAATTTGTATATACTCCCGCGCGTGCAACAGGGGCTGTGATTTCCATCTTCCGATATCTTCTGCTTCGAAATTCAATCCAATCGGTTTATAATATATACATTCCCCATATCACGTCTGCTATTTCGACTTTCGAGTTCTCATCGGCAGGCTGCTTCACCTCCATTGTTGAAAGGTAAATTCTTCAGTTTTGAAACCCTAACTGGAGTTTGTCTTCACTGATTTTGTTGTCATATGTATATCTGTTTGATCTATGTTTTATTGCAAGTTCGATTAATCTTTCAATCTACATTTGACTTCAGATTTCGTTCTGTTTTCTTTCCGATGTAGAATCGATACGGTCTGTGAACTCTGGGATACGATTTGCTTACCTCATGAATATGAGAACAGTGTTGGTGTTGATTGTTGAATATTCGGAAATTGTATTATGAAGTTTGGTAGAAAGTAACATTGAAAGTTTATGTGAACATCCTCTTATAGAGTTCTAGGGTTTAGAGAGAAATTTCTGATCAGTGTATCCGATGATGGTCTTTGTGCATTATTTGCTTATCTAATTAACATCATTGTGTTGCATAGTGTATGATCATAGTATATGCATTGAGGGTTTTTGGCACAAACCGGTTTGGATTCAAACGGGTTTGATATTGGTCAACAAAAGTCAAAACCGGTTTTGTGTTTGGAACTTGTTTTTGAGGGGGTTTGACCAGTTTGAAAATTGAGTTTAGTGTGGTTCAGGTCAGAGGGGTTTCTATATATCGAGTTACAAACTGATTCTAACGACTAATATAGCTAAACCGGTGTCAAAGTCAGTTCTGGTTGGGGTTAAAATCAGCTTGGGTCCGGGAACTTTTTTTTTTTTTGGTACACTATGCAAAGCAATGGACATTGTGAAGTATTCTGGTTTATTTGCTCTTTTGGGGGACACATTGTGTCATAGTGGTACAGCTCCATCTGGAAGTTCTGCATTATATTGTGATTGAAAAAGAGTTAGAATGGCATGTAAATTACTAAATCTGAAACCACTGGAACTATGTGTTTTCCTATACTTTGATCAACAACTTGGTTTTAAAAATAGTCCATGAGGCGCGCTTAAGGCGTGAGGCTCTAGAGGCAATCAGGAAAACGCCTCAGGGCTTTGAGGCGGCGCCTCATGCACATCTAGGTCAAATTTGGTCAGCATTGGTCAAGATTAGGGTCTGTAAAAGGATAATACGTAGAAATAACCAAAAGGATGATGAGATTATGAATGATTTACATAGTAAAAAAAGCCAATATGTAAAAAAGTTAAGACAAATGCAACTTTTGGCTGTACATATGTCTTATTTTGTTGTACATAGAACAACGCCTCGCATACGTGAGGCTCTCGCCTCATGCCTCACACATAGGCACATAGCGCCTCAGCTTTTCAAACTTAAACGCCTCGGAGCGCCTAACGCTTTTTTAAACCAAGATCAACAATAAAAAGAGAACTAGACAATTAGTGATCAAAGGCTAGCTGTTGGTTAGTTTGCATTTAACAAATAAAATTGTTGTGTATTTAGCATGTAGCAGCTGTGTATGTTTGATTATGAATTTTTTTTGCTTTGAAGGCTTTTATCCATCATAACATGCATTTAAAGTGTTTTACCTTTACGTGTCATGAAATGCTTGTGGCGGTAAGATCATTCTGTTTTTTTTTTTGGAGAAAACTAAAGACCAAGTAAGCTGGCTCCAATATTAGTTATGAATTTACAGATGGCATTGAAATGTGTTAGAATATTGGCCCAGAAAATCAAAGATAATACTCCGTATTTTGTGGGAACTACCACGACTCTTTTTATTAATATGAAGAACAAAAGACCACACCTTAAACTCTATATAATGACCTTCTTTTATACTACTTCTAACCTTAATTACTATGAAATCACAGCTCAAACACAGCTGGAATGACAGCTCATTTACAGCCAAAACATTCAATACTTTCATAATATTTACCTTGACTAACATATTCTACATGTTAACTAATTCCACCCTCATCTTTCTTGGTTCACCCGTATACATCCTTGAACATCAAGATTAATTTCTAACATTCTCGCCCTTAATCTTGATGTTGTACCACCTTGGTCTTGAATTCCTGTCGCTGGAACCATGTTTCTTCCAAGTTTGATCAATCATTGATCTTCAAATCTAATTCACATAGCTTCTGTTCTATTTTCTTCCTTGCTTGCAGCCTTGCATACCTGCTATCACAGCAAACTTGGTTCAATCCTTCACAGATTAAACATCTTCTCCACACTGGTATCACACCTTTGTAACCTGTATCACACAAGTCTTCTTCTATTGCAGTTGCGTCACACAACCTGTCTTCAATCGATCTGTCACAGATCAGCCTTTAATTCGCCCTGTTTTGATTGCTTCTCTCAAAACTCCAGCAGCAAAAACAGAAAACAATCTGTTTTAAGTCACTTCTTCTCCCCAACCAGTGAATAGATCAGCCCAGATTTTGATCAATCCTTCACGGATTGATAGACTTCTTCAACACGGTATCGCACCACACCACCTGAGTCGCACAGGTTGTCCTAACAGCACCTTCACAGTTCTTGATTAGGTCATAGCAGCCTTCACAGCCCTTTGTTCAGACCCTCACAGCCTTCACAATCAATCAGCAGCTCTTCACCAATATTTGAACCAATCACAGGTTCATTCTTGGTTTGATGGTGGTCGGTTTTGTCTTCAACATCCCTTGATCTTTATTGCTCTGATACCAATTGTTAGAATATTGGCCCAAGAAAACAAAGATAATACTCCGTATTTTGTGGGAACTACCACGACTCTTTTTATTAATATGAAGAACAAAAGACCACACCTTAAACTCTATATAATGACCTCCTTTTATACTACTTCTAACCTTAATTACTATGAAATCACAGCTCAAACACAGCTGGAATGACAGCTCATTTACAGCCAAAACATTCAATACTTTCGTAATATTTACCTTGACTAACATATTCTACATGTTAACTAATTCCACCCTCATCTTTCTTGGTTCACCCGTATACATCCTTGAACATCAAGATTAATTTCTAACAAAATGAATTTTGTAGGTTCATTGATATTTAAGAGCTGTTTATTGGTTCACAAATATTATGGGAGCAGATACAGAAGATGAATCGGCTTTACCAGGGTCTAAAAGAGCGCGGCAGATAGATGTTGGACAGACTTTTGTGCAAATTAGTTTTAACTTTTTGTCAAGGTTGATATAAGTTAATGCAGTCTTGACGTCTTGTTATTGATTTGTCATTGAGATATTCATTTTGATGTGATGACTGAATAATGTATACATAATTTTAGGAAGAGCAAAAAGAAGCTTGAAGAACTTTTACATCAATGGTCTGAGTGGCATGCCCAAGAATGCTCTCTATCTGAGGCAATACATTCTATCTAATCAAACTCAACTATGAGAAAGAACTTGCAATTCACTGAGGAATGAAGATTTACATGTTCTTTATTTTTTTAGGGTTCTGATGAAGATCTCGAGTGTGGTGAAGAAATCTATTTTCCTGCATTAAATGCCATCACAGAGAAAGCATCTACAATTGTATGTTCAATATCTCTAATCATTAAAATTATTGTGATATCATTGAATATTAATCATTATGAAGAATGCAAGAGCCCTATTTATACTAATCAAATTAACATAAATGTATATCTAGGATACATATCATACTCAAACACATATATACATCTATATCGCTAATATTCATTACCTGTTTGCAATTTGGTGACAGTTCAGATGCATTGATTTTTATAACGCTCATCTCTCACAAAAAATGAGTCAACATATAGTTTGTGAGTTACAAAACAGTTGGTTTTCATTTCAGCAAAAAAAGAAGTAACATCTGTATAGTTGTAGATAAAGAACTGTTATTATGATAAAGAAGTAAAAATTTATCAAAATAGTTATAGAATCATCGTGCTGTCACAGTTGAACAAAAGAGATATCATTTATGTACTTGATAATTTCATAAGTGTATCAATCGATTCATCCAACATAAATCATCTGCAAGAGTTTATATGGTTAACACTTTCTTGAAATTTTCTGTGTCCTTTTGTAATCAAATTGACTACTTATGTTTGTTAGTTTATGTGGTTTGTGTGTATAATTATGTTTGGTTGTGTAACTGGAAAAAATTCAAAAGGTAGTAAACATTTTGAAACTAAAGAACTATAAAAACCATGCCAATTTTGGGTTTTGGAAGAATAATTGTTTATGCAGAGAAGATTAAAAAATAGTCTTTATTTAAAACATGGATCATTAAAGAAGCTCTTATGTATAATTTTTTTGCATGCAAGTCTTTTTACATGGACAATCAGAAGAAGAAAAGGCAAAAGATTGATGATGTACATTTCAATAAAGGCTCAATACCTATATATGATCGTGATTATGAAAACGTTCGAATATCAGAGGATGATCTGGCAAATAAGGAAAGGTAAATTTTGTTAATGATGTTTTCTAGAGTTCAGTTTGTTCATATTTTTATACTTCATAATGCTTTATTACAGTGTTGTGGATTTTTTAAATGCTTCTCGCTGCTTTAATTGTGATGCATATGATCATTCACTAAAGGACTGTCCAAAGTCTTTTAACAAAGATGCTGTCAACAACGCACGCAAATTATATCAGTCGAAAAGTAAAAGACCTTCTGGCCCTCGTGTTCTGACACGATATTACCAAGATACCCCTGGTGGGAAGTTTGATGGATTAAAGCCAGGTTGTCTTGATCCAGAGACAAGGAAACTCTTAGGCCTTGGGGTAACATATATTTTCTTATATTTAGTTTTAGTACTTTTCCTTAACAACAAAGATTTATTTAGTATAGCCAATTATTATCTTTAATGTTGTATAGTGATTGTTTTTTTTTAAAACACATTTGATTAACATTGTGTACTAACCTACACAGTAAACTATTGTGTTAATATTCTTTTATGAAGTTGTATATGTATTAATCTTGGGTGTATGCTTTGAAACATCAGGAATTTGACCCACCTCCATGGCTTAACAGAATGCGAGAATTGGGATACCCCCCTGGATACCTCGGTAACTTTTTTTTTTTAATATTTCCCACAATTAAAATTCTTTAATTTATATATTTATGAGATTAAATTGTTTAGATTTGGAAGATGACAACCAGCCTTCAGGAATTACAATATATGCTAATGGAGACACAAAAGAAGAAAACGAGGAATGCATCAACACAGTTTCTAAAGATCCAAAGAGGAAAATGATTGTTGATTTTCCTGGAATCAATGCACCGATACCCTTGAAAGCAGATCGAAACCGTTGGACTAATCCGAATTTTAAACCTGTAAGTTTTAACTCTTACAGTAATAATCATCACCCGTTAAACAACAAGATTGAAATTTACGCTAAATTACCTTCCAGAGTTCACTCTTACAACCCAACAGAGTGCCATCCATTTGTATCTGCTTATGCACCTAATTACCATAGTTATACACCTAGATTTCCTCTTATGTCAAATTATGCAAATAATTATTTGCATCACATTAATCAATCAACCCCTCAGTATCCATCTAATGCTTACCAAAACTCATGGTCATCATTTCATGGTTGATACTACTTGCCTAGAAGTGTAAAGTAACTTTGGTGCTTCTAGTTGTACTTTGTGCCGGGTTTTCTGTACTCTAAAACTAATAATCATGTACTAGATTATATATTTATTTCATTGTTTTTGGATGTTTGGTCTTGTGGCCTAAAGCTATACTGGTTGGTGGATTTTTTTAAAGCTTTTTTTTAATGTTCTTTAATGCTTTTTTCATGCATGTTACTTTGTTATGGTTATGTTGCAGGTGTTTGTTTTTTTTTGGGTGTATAACATTTGTGTATATGTTCGTGTATACATAGAGAGAAAATCATGAAAATAGTTATTTATTCAGGTCTATAAATTCTACTGTGAGTATGTAGACAAGTTTATATCTCTATATATACAGAGTGTATATCATGAAAATTACTTTATTCTGATAATAACTTATTTTTTGAAATGAAATTTTATAAAGCAGATTATATATTGTAGCTCCAAACGAAATATGACATTCAAAATAAAGTAGATACGTGAAATCTGTTTGTACATGCTACTCACTGGGTGATGTAAGATAGTACAAAACCATATTATAATGGGGCATGAAATCCCCAAATTCCTAAAGTACCTGCTGCACTTCTTGGGAAAGATTGCATTTCCATTTCCAAATCATTTTGGGGATACTAGATTTGGATCTCTGTCGCATATTAACATAAAATAAAAACTTATAGTCTTATAACACCATCTTCATTTACCTGATCTTTTAAATTATAATAATTAACATTCCATACAAGGTTACAAGCTTTAAGCTACAACAAGATAATGGACATTACCTAACACATCTTATTATTCATAATCAACCTCCCATTAATGATCCTGAGAGATCTTAATTCTGCATCAATACAATCTACACGTACAAATATGTATGCATATATGCTGCACTTAATCATTGTGTGACCTTGACGGACCCGAAGGAGGGGCAGGTTTGCCCTTAGGCAGCATACCAAGAAACAACTCAGGCTTTCTGGAAGCATATTCAGCCATTGATCCCTGGTAAGGTTTGGGTGATGTCATCTCTCCATGGCTAGTAGAAACACTCGGGTTCACAAGAAGGATCATCAAAAAGATCAACATGAAGAGCTTCCATGACGTTGAT
Organism: Flaveria robusta; assembly: GCA_025506415.1. Lineage (NCBI taxonomy): Eukaryota > Viridiplantae > Streptophyta > Magnoliopsida > Asterales > Asteraceae > Flaveria > Flaveria robusta. The sequence goes on along the minus strand of CM046476.1, from coordinate 23,766,933 downwards.
GAAGTGTTGAAAGAGAAGAAAGCCATTTGAGTTGAAGAAAATAAGGTATTGTGATTGTTTTAGAACATTGAAGTGAATGTATATGTATATATATAGGTGGATATGACAACATATGGATTGTTATAGAAGAGAAAGGTAGTCACGAAGGGGATGAAGAGAAGGGTACGAAAAGTCCAAGTGTAGGTAGTGAGGGTCTGAGGGAGACGTCAATGGTATGCTACTTACAGAGAGAAGTAGCAAGTGAAGGTTGCCTACGGGTCAATCATGTTTGAAGTGGATCAATAAAGATACGTGTACAGGTCCCGTTGTGTTGTAATGAAGAGAGCACTTTAGATTGCCATTCACCCTGACGTGTGTGTTGGGTTGTTTTTCTTAACTTTGAGTTGAGAATAAGGTTGTAAACATCATGAACAGTCCCATGGTCAAGTCTATACACACACACACAGACATATATATATATATATGTGTGTGTGTGTGTGTGTATGTGTGTGTGTATCTTATATTAGATGCATTAAGCATGAAACGTACATATATTTGTGTGAACATAAGTAAGAGATAAATAAGACATAAGTATTGGGAGAGAGATGAGATGGGAGGTGGATGGGTTATTATGTTAGGGCAAATTTTGAAATCTTGGAAGTTGAAGGGGCTGTTATGTCAATTCTATAGTCTTGGGTGACAAATGAAGAATCATCGGACCAGAATTAAGTCTTGTTTGTTTTGTGATGCAAACTTGAAATTGAAACCTAAAACATTTGGGATGAGAAATGAATCCTAACCTAACAGACAAATTCAAAGCTTGAAACATTCAAAGACCGGTATTGTGACGAGTATTCAAGCTTGAAACCAAACATGAGATTAGTTTTAAGATTTTTTATTAGTATGTGACGGGTGTGGTATTAGATAATATCTGGTTTGGTTACTCAAAATATACATATTTGTTTACTTGAATTATACCTATAAACATTTCTTTTTAATTTTATGTTTAATTTCTTTTTGTACATGAAGTATAAGTAATTAATTAAGCCACTAATTCTTGTTTTTTTATATTTCTAATTTCTTTGGATGATAAAATTATTAAAAAATTAAATAGTAAGAAATGCACTTGAAAATTAAACATGTAATTTTTAGCAAACTAGGACGTACCTAATACATAATGAGCAATATAAATACCTAACGAGTATAATACTGAGTATGTGATACAATTTTACAACAGAATATAAGACTAGAATCACTAATATCTGTCTCATTGTTGTTCCTGAAGCATGTACTCTACTAGGTCTTTAGAGACATCACAATCGAAACCCATAAAACAATTTATTGAAATCAAGAGAGTGGCTAGAAGAAGCTTTGTTTACAAAGAGCATGAATTTGATCTTCACGCAAACTAGGTATAATTACTATACCAAATTTGACTTAACTCGTGTAGTTTATCATGTACCTCACGCTTCTTAACATCACATGAAAGTCTCATCACTTACTTTACAATCTTTCTCTAACTCCACCTCGGCACTTTTTTTTAATTGTAATTTTACATCTTGATTTTAATATTACACTTAAAACCCACTTTTCCCCTATTCATGCTCGTTAACATGTTAACAAGAAGGACCTTTAAGCCCCCTAACACCACACCGGAGTGGTGTGTTAGGCCCTTGATTTGTGCAAGTCGGATTTAACGCCCTCAACATTAAGGTATATTGATGAGCTTAAGTGATTTTATGTGCCTATACTTCTTTTGTATATACAAATCATTCTAAAAATATCCCCATGTTAGATTTATATTCAAGTAGTTTCTTATTTTTAAATATTATAAAACAATATTTTCATTAGTATTTTCTATCATAACATAAAAGAAAATTCAAAGAGAAAATGATATACTGATACGTCTTCGCTGTTAAAAAAACAAAGGAAAACAAGTTTAAATGAAAGTTCAACCTTATCTTATATTTGCAAGTTTAAAGTAAAATTAAATTTTAACGGGCAAGGCAAAGTAGAATAGATACATTAAACAATCCATTCCATTACATAGTTTCAAAATATACCGTTTCTATTGATACAAAAGTTTTAAATGCTTTACCTTTTAAATTTGGTTAATTGTCTGCATACTCCATGTGTTTTTCTTGAAACTTTAATTTTGGGAAAGTTAAGTTTTACACGTTAGTTTCTATTTTACTATTTAAACTTTAAAGTGGTAGTTTCCTAGTTGATACTTTAGGATATAGGAATAGTGTTTTTTTGAACTCTAGAACATTAGTGTGAAATAATAAATGTATACAAGTGTTTTTTCTATGCATTTATCACTTTAGAAAATAATAAAATCTAATACATGATTTGTTTAATTATGTCAAATTTTTCAAAATAAGATTTTTTCTATATAAACGCGAGTTGTACATGATGGTGGTGACTAAAGTGTCTTGTTCTAAGGTTTCCATATGTGTTGTAATAATGTTTTTTTGTTAAGAAGTTAAGTGTTTAAGCCTTATAATAAACATATAATATAATTTAATAACAAGGGTATAAAAGTTCGATGGTACAATGATAATGGGTTGTGATAGATGGTGGTAACCCAATCTGGCAATCGTGGCTGGTGGCATACATGGTTGCTATGTGTGCTTTGGGTTAAAGATTTTAAGCACATTAAACTCCAAGAACATCATGAATAAATAAATAAATAAATAAATAATAAGAATAAGATAAATCAAAATAGCTTATAAGAATTTATTAATATTTTATAGTTTATAAACTTTATGATTTATAAATAAATAAATTATAAATATCATGTTTCTTTTATCTTATCTTTTCTCTTAGAACATTTTTAAAATAACAACATGCACAGGTGCTGCACATATCGCCAAATTGATTAGCAACTTAACTAGGTATACATTTTAATTTAACTCAATTATCATGTTAAACATAAAGTATAATACCTACAGTACATTTGTAATTAAATTAGCAATATGTATAGAATTAGTTCATTTCATAACACATAATAATACATACCGATTTCAATATGTTTGAAATTTAATTTTAAAAAAATATAGAACTAATAGTATTTTGACTGTATACACTAAGTTTCTGTTATAATATAGTTTTTAGTGGTATTCGACTCATTATTAGTTACAAAGTTGAAGAAATGATTGTATGTCTAATTCACTAGTCTAAAAGATTATATAATTCATCCAAATATGAAGTATAACTTATCCTTTAAATTGTAAATTGATAAACTATGCCCCCTTTTTCATTTCCTTATTTGCTATCAATTATTAAAAGTATATTGGAAATAAATCACATTTAATTTGACAACTTCTTCACATGCATAAATGGTCCAGAAAACAATACAAACTGTTAACGTGTAGATGTAGCCTAACATTGCATCAACTTCGCCACCTATTGCCTCTACCTACATTCTAATAATTCCTACATTGTTAATTTCCCTAACTATAGTAGTTTCTTAGTATTATGTGATATTCATATCGCAATAGGGCTGCACAAGACAAACAAATGATCATAGACTCATGGTTCTCGATCATAAGACCTAAAAAGATTCTGATTTTTATCCGACCACACCCTAACTCATGTCAGAAGAGGAACATGTTACATTAGTACATTACAATTTATAGTCCTCGTTCATCACTTCATGTAACCATTACATGAAGAGGATGAGTGATGATATCGCACACCAAATTAGACAAATTCTACTGAATATGTTTCCTAAGGAACCGAAAGAAGTTGGGTAACGAGAATCAAGATTTTGTTTCTCGTTACGCAACTTCAAACCAGAATCACCAAGACTTCCCACACTTAACATGACTTCTTGACATGCCTTCACCCCAAAGGGGCCAAAACTCATAGGCATCAAACCCGTAGGGAGACACAAGTTCGAGTTATTCCAAGCCCCGAACCTCCTTCCCATCTTGTCATAAAACCCTCGAGTGAATTTGAGCTCTCCCATGAGATTGTTTTCATATACGTACAACGAACTTAAATTAGGTAACTCTGCCAACTTTGGTGTGAGATTTCCTGAGAGATTATTGCAATTAAGACCCAAAAATCTTAGACTTTTCATCTTAGAAACCGATTCAGGTATGCCACCGGTCAATCGCGTGCTTGAAAGATCCAAAACCATGAGTTCTTTAAGATTTTGCCACTCAATATTCATGAGATCACCTCCTATAGGGTTTCTTGACAACACCAACTCTTGTAATGAACTCATTTCTTGAATTGACTGAGTTAACCCACCAGAAAACTTGTTGTTACTAAGATCCAGTAGTGTTAGATGCTTCAAATTGATAATCTCACTTGGTATGTTGCCTTCTAATTGGTTGTCACTCAAGTCAAGCTTCAAGAGAGAAGTCAACCCTCCAAAAGTCAAAGGTAAGCTCCCACTTAATGAGTTTCTACTCAAATCCATGATCAATAACTCACTCAAATAACCATAACCATCTCCGATTTCGCCCACGAATCGATTCCCTGATAAAACCAATCTTTTCAAGCGTCTCAAGTTGCCAATGTTGTCCGGTAATCCACCTGAAAATCTGTTTTCGGCTAGCACCAACGATTGAAGCTTTTCGAGTTGACCAAAAGCAGTTGGAATGGGTCCGGTCAAACCAAGATTTGACCGGAACTCGAGAGACTCTAGGCTACCCGAAAACGCAGTCCAGTTTCCTGAATCAAACGCGATTGGTGGGGTGGAAAAACAGTTGAAAAATGCTAAGGATTTTAGGTGTTTGAGTTGAAACAAATGGGGGCTAAAATCAGCATTTGGAGCACATGAAAGGGAGTTATCTTGAATGGAACCAATGGTTAAGTCTGTGACGTACCAAAATCCATCAAAAATATCACAAGAAACACCCTGAAAACACAAAAGAATGAGCATTAAAGATTGAAAATTTGGTCAAATAAGTCTCTATACCATGTAAATGTTCTCATACGTCAATGATTTATTGACCTAGTGATTCAACGGGAGGTAGGAGACTTTGCCTCTATTGAATATCTAGGTTTCAAACCCGTTTGTTATTTACTTAATATTTAACTATTCTTTTTACATATTTCTTTTATAGTTATAATTATATACAGCACCTTATAAAACTAACTTTTTAATAATTACATATATATTGATATTCTTCTATATTATAATATATGAATACTACCGTATTTATATAATAAATTAATAATTAATAATAGGCTTGCTAACCTCTCAAACTCAGTTTATTCAAACTCAATGTATGAAGCTGTGACTCGGTTATTAAACGAACTTTGATCGGCTAGAATCTAGAGTTCCTTTAAGCTTTAAATGATCCGATCTTTAGTAATTCATAAGCGATTTAGACAAGTCTATGCGAAGTCAAACAACTTCAATATACTTAAAATTAAGCTCTAGTTCAAGACAGCACTTCAATATATAAATTTGTCAAAGTGTTATAGCGTTTATAAACTCCTTTTTTAATTTTTATTTTAATCTTTTATACCTTTCTAAATGAATTGGTTTTTTCAGAAAATTGATAAGACTTCGTTACTTCAAGATGAACAAGTGTCAAGTTTTTTTATTTTTTTTTGAACGGCAAATATATCCTACTCCTACCTCTAAACTACTCCATATTACATCATGTCTGGGTTTGAACCCAGGACCTCCCTTCTAAAAGACAAAGCCTCTACCAAATTGGCTAGCCCCACGTTGGCTGGCTGTCAAGTGGTTTCTAGTCTTTCTACTTTCTATTTGGTAGTTGTAACTTGAAAGTCAAAATAGATACAAGAAAGTCAAACATTAAAGTACCTGAATTGGAGTCCACCCACAAGGATCCGGATAAAGATCCGACCCATTCCACCCTTCACCCACAAACCCCTGTATAGCAGAGGAAAGAGCTTGTTCCTCTGTTTTCACCATTGGAGATCCACCTTCAACACCTTCATACTCACCATCTTCTCCATTAACACACATTCCAATCAAGCTCACCATCACAATCATAACCACAAAACTCCTACTAATCAAACCCATTACCAGTCCTCTGTTCACCCAAAACCAACAAAAACTGCTAAAAAACAGAGAATTCGTCCCTCAACAGAGCTTAAATCTATCCCAATGTTCAAATCAGTAATTGAAAACAGTGATTAATCACTTTCTTACAACTGAAAACAAGATTCTTCACTCAATTGAACACAGTTGAACGAATTACGAACCCAAATTCTTGAAATTTGAAAAACAGAGCTCAAGAAACGATGAAGATTGAAGAAGAAATCCACATGGGGTTTTCTTAAAATTGAAACAATTGAAAGAACAATCAACAATAAGTGGAAAATAGATTTGATAATGAGTGGTTTTGGACACTAAGAACCTATAAAGAACGATTAAACTGTGAGCTCTGTTCTACATAATGTTCAATCTTCAAGCAAATATAAACAGGTGAATGAAATTTTTAGTGCATCAGAGAGGGGGCAGAGGGCATGATCGTACATTGAAGAAGATCTAACAGCTAAAAGGTTAATTATTCACACTTTTCTATGCGATTGTTCATAAATGTTGGAGATTATGGATTGCGACTTTACCAGAGGTAAAATTGATAAGGATAGATCGGTGTACAAATGTGGATGCATAAAATACAAGTTAGGAAGGGTTATGTTATGTGTTTCGAGATTATTGGTATGGGAAAATGAGCAAAAGGATTGCTTTCGGGTGGTCTGTTATTAAAGATACGCAGCCTTCTTTTAACCATAGAGACTGAAGGGTTTATTAATTATTACTGAGTGTACAAAAAATAAATACGTTACCATTATGTGGTTGGGTAAACGTATAAAATTCGAGTTTCTACACATGGTTACTATTTATTATTTAGTAAATTCTTTTTCTTTCGTATTTGTGTTAAATAGTTTAATAACTCACGAAGTGTAACGAAGTTATAAACTTTTGAGAAAAAAAAGCAACGTTGAAACGTCCCAAGAAACAATTCAAAATTTTATTTTTGTCGAATGGTGTGATTTTTAACTTGACTGCATATATTATGTAATTGTTTCCCTAGCTTCTTTCCGGCTGTTATAATATTGCCTTTTACTGTAAAAAAATTGTTCGAAATTTGACACACAATTTACACATGTTCTCACTCCATCGTCCTCCTCTTTTGATGTTCAATTTGATTTCTATCGTGAGAATTCATACTGATTATAAGACAATTTTTGTTAAAGTAATATAAGCACCAACCAGTGTCTTTTTTTTTTTTTTTTTGAAAGATTATTTGTATAGATTAACTTAGGAATCATGTTATAAGGAAGGTGTAGATTTTCTTAGAAATAGTTTATGAAACTATGAAAAGCAAAAAGAACATGAAGAATTAATTTAGAAGTTTTCAGAATGTCTCACCAGAAGAAACAACTATGTGTCTCCACACATATATGATTGTAGGGGCCATTGTTATATGTGTGTTTTTAGTGTGTGTATGAAGGTGCATGGAAGACTGGAAGATAATGGAAGGAGTTGTGTCACTTTTTGAGCTGAAGGATAGTCATGTGCTTTCTGAAGTTGGTAAGAAAATGCATAAAGAGAGGTGCGGTTATTATGACACCTCAAATTATAAATCAACACCCCAGATGTTTGTACGGGTTGTATAGCTCTATGTGCGTTGTATAGGGGGATCGTGTAGCTTTATACGGGGCCTATTGCCCCTCTGACAGCCTTATGAATTTTTTCCTAGTAGTCAATGTCGTCGAAATTTGCTATACGCGTTGTATAGTCCTTTGACAACCCCTCTAAATTTTCTTCATTTTCAGTGTCTTCGATCCTATACGCTGCGTATAATGCTATACAAAACGTATAAGGGGGTGTCGATTTATAATAGTGGTTATCTTAATATAAGAACTCTTGATTAACAAAAAAATATAAAAATATTTATGTAACAAGAAAATTTTGAATGAAGAAACTTTTGAATATTAATTAACTTTTCATGCACACGTTATAAGATAACTAATATACTGTAACAATTCATCTATAAAAGTTTGAATACATTAGGCTATAGTGAGTTTAGTCGGAATGATGGTGAGAGACTGTGTGTCACGAGGGTAAGATTGGCTAAGGTGGAAAACCGAGAGATGGTAGCTACTTAGCATGTTATCTATTATAAACTTTAACATATCCTTACTGTCTATTTACGATATATTTAACATTCACCTAAACTATTATACTTTTATTAACTCACGCAAATTAAAGAGATACATAATGAAAATGATGTGTGAGAGTGAGATCTCATGAGTATAACTAGACATGACACTAGGAGTTCATTGAGTGGTTGTACCATGCACTTGAAAGGTTGTACCATCCTCAAGTACTTCTGTAATTCTTCAGCTTGCTCAAAGAGAAGTAATTGGACATGCATGCATATAACTTCACAAACAAGGTACACTATGAAAAACCCTAATATACCCAACATTACATATATGTTACTTCCCAAGGTTAAAAATGGCTATCATTTTGTTTTACAATAGTAAGCATGAGATTTAGCTATCACGAAATTAGAAATACTGTCGATTTACTTAAATAAGATTTACATAAATAAAAGTCTCGTTTAGCCTTGTTTAAGCTCGGGAGCCTAGCTAGTACGTTAGACACAATTTGTGAAGCTTGGACTCAAGTTCGTTTAAGCTCGGTGTGCTCAATTCAAGGTTTTAACAAGCTGGTCTCGAATAACTCACTAGTGACTCTGCTTCTTCGCAACCTCACTCAAATTTGATTTGTTTTTGGAAAATTGTTCGTTTTGACGCGTTACACTAATCGTCTCACTTGCCCTTTTGCCACTCATAATTGTTACCGAAAAGTCAACAACTACCGAGTTTCACGTTTAAATCATACTTAAAAGTTGTCATAAATGATAGAGAAATTTGTTAACAATAAACGGTACATAAAATTTGAAGCTAGTTTAGACCAGAGGTTGCACTCATTTGGTAGCATTGGACCACTTGATTATAGGATGTAGGTAAGTGAGTGTGTTAATATGTTTTACAATAAAGACTGAAAAAAAAGAGGAAGTGAGGGTGTAGGATAGGAAAGTGAAGGATCATACAACTAGCCCACATTACATAACTTAAACCATCAACCACCCCCACCCTAACCCTACTACTTCCTTAACCCACACCTAACATATTGTTTCCCTAAACAACCACATCTGGTTCGGTTTGGTCATGTTCGGTTAACTATTATCAGTCCGAGCTAACAAGATAGACAAATTGAGTAACCATCAAAAACGGGTGCAAAGTAGAGTTAGTTTGCATAGCACGGATTCGGATTTGTATAATATTATAGATTTATAGTGATAGTATATGATGTTATGTTTTTAAAGATTATGCTTTATGAGTTTATGTTAAAATTAATGGCTTGCAAATTTCAAAACATTGTAGAATTATATAAAATTGATAAGTAGCATGTGATAACTGATAATCATATGATGAAGCAAGGGATGGTGGCATAATTGAGGTTGCATTAGACAATGATTTAAATGTCATGATTAAGGCTGTTACTTTTGCAGGACCATCATACTGTAATTTCATACACTAGATACTGGTCCTCTATTTTATGGAGAGATAGGATGACAATTAAAGTTTAGGGTGATAAAATGAAGTGATTTTTATCTTTGTATTCAGGATTCTCTAGCAACTTAGCATGTGAGTTAGTGAGTGTGACATACGATAGACATAGACGTTTTCACTCACATTATGTGCTTGCTCTCATACCTCGGGGACAGTGTTTCACTTCGTGATTTGTTGAAACTTATTTGTTTTTTTAACGAAAAACACACACATTCAATAAATAAATTATTAATAAAATGTGAAACAAACTGTTTTTAAAATATTTTTCATAAGCATATAATTTCTTGCAAATTAATTAAAGTGATGTTAACTTCTACAATTATGAACAACCGCCGAATTAAAATCATCAAAAAGTAAACGAAAGCACACGACACGAGCCACGATGAGGAACATTTCTAACGAAAGTACTCTTGTTTATTTATGTCTTCTTTATATATTGACAGGGGGTTAGGGGACATTTCAAATCCGATGTACCTTTATTTGTTCATACCTAGTATATATTGAACCATTTTCAAGTTTTTCCTCTTTCCATGTTGTCGTTTTATTTTCTCCCTCATTTTTCAGAATATTTACAATGGAATACTTTTTTTAATTCATATAATTACACTAAAAATAATTAATTTTTCTTATTTCTTTTACAATTAAATAATATTTTTTATATCTTTTTCATTACTTTTTTCTCTCTACCCACTCACAAACACTTTCAATAATATTAAAAATTTTATAAGGGTTGAATAATGTTTTTTCAAATATATAGATAAATAGTAACATATATACTCTCATCCACTCACTAGTCACAACCACTCAAACTCATTCCTTATAATATAAAAAACACACTCATATACTTTTAAGAAATCCACCGTGAATGCTCTCATGTATGTGGTACGGTACAATGTGCAATGAAACAATCCATCCAATGAACACCGATGATTATACCCTGGTTCGGGGGTTTGTTTTTCTCACCGGAATGGGGGTTGTTGTTCCCATCTAGGGCCGAGGTTTCACCATCCTTACTTCAGTTTTACTCTGCGTCCTCTAATAATAAACAATATATAGAAATTATTTGTTTAAGATAAAATATTAATACAAAGAAAGTAAATAAAGTTGTCATACATTAAGGTGGTAGAGGAAAATAGCTGACTACACAGAGAGATAAGAGTGATAGAAAAAAATTTAGAGTTATCATTTATCACATACTTATAGCAGTATAACAAGAATAGTTACAAAATCAATAAAATCACGACTCCTATTATGATAAAAATAATTACCAAGACCATCTACATTATACAAGACTACAATGGAAACAGAGTAGAAAGAGGCCTTTTGGGCTTTATCAAGTATGGATCTGGTTTTCATGCTCAAGCCCGATTATTTGTTGCTTAGGTCGTAATAGGTATCTAAGGGCTAAAGTTGCTTATCTTGGGCTAAACTGAGACTTAAAGTGGGCTTTGAGGGGCCTCACAAACTGGCTTTTGCCATGGCATGCCACTATGCCGGGCCGATTTTGGGCCAGGGCCCAATCCATTTGGACACCTCTAATAACAGAGTTTTCCTTCATCTTTTAACTTGTTTAATAAAATGACATCCTTTATCATACTACTTCTCTCTTTCATGTATTGTTAATTTAACAATAAATCAATAACGAAAATGTGATGGCTATAAATTTGCACCAATGATAATATTTGTTTTGAGAAATAGAATTTGAGATGTTATATTTTTCATAAGGTATTGCAAAAATGAGAAGTAAAAAGGATTTTCAAGTAATGGTTCTTATGAAATACAACAATGTAAACACAATTAGATTTACCCTTACTTGTTGTCTTCCTATCCACATGAATGTTGCTCAAAAGCATTAATATTTTTGTGTAATATGTTAGCTTACTCTTGATTTTGGTTTAAAAAGGAAGGCCTAATGTGCGAGGTGCTGACGAAAACCCATCAGGATGATAAGGCATATTCATGTAGTTCTGGGTTAAATTTAAGGTCCAGTAGGAGTTGATAAGGCATATTCATGTAAAACAACCTAAGTGATATTGAAAGTATTGATAGTTTACTTGATAAGTAGGTTTGTATGTAAATGAAACGAAAGATATGTAATTTCTGGTTGTAAATAAAGCTTATTTGGTTGTACATACAGACACACGCCTCATGTACACAATACACATGCCTTGCGCCTCTTTGAGACCAAAACACTTTAGAGCACCTCGTGCTTTTTTAAACCAAGTTTTTTTTTACTTCACTAGGCTGGTTCTAGCTTCATGATCAATTATGATAGAAATGACTTAAAAATTTATTTAATTTGCTACCGTTCAACCCGATTTAAAATCACTCATTCTCACATTTAAACCAGCTTTAACTCCAAATGGCTTAAAAAACTAGTCTTGATTTCTTCGGACCTAACCTGAACTGGTTTCAAAATCGGTTTCAACCCCATTTCATCACGGATCACTGACCTGACCTCCACGACTCCACAGTTTATATTATTCCATATAAAAATCTCATATTGTAATTGGCGACCGAATAACAATTAAACAGCAGTTCTATTATTTTATGTTAGGTTGGAATATGCTATCAATATTCAGTTTCTTACGATTATACAACCACAATACATTTAAAAGGTGGCCCAATAGAATTAAACTCAACTCACGATTTTACAAAGGTATCAGAGGTGGAACTCAAACTAACGAAACTAATTAAATTAAATTAAATTAATCAATACTCAATGGGGAACTCTTTCATATTCAAATGTAGCTAAAACTATTTTTCAACATGAGACTAGCTCATTTGATAAAAACTATCTCTTAGAATAAAGGTTTTAGGTTCAAATCAAAACATGGTGTAAAATTATATGAAATAGTTTAGAAGTAGAAGTAAAGTAGATTTGTCGTTCAAAAAATAAATAAATAAATTATTTAAATTAGTTGGGGCACAACTTAAACTACTCACTCTCTAATATTCAATTGGGCTTTTACCATCCAAAATCCCTACCTGAGCCGCCATTAGCGATGTTGCGAAATGACACGAGGCACCCAAAGTTTTATGCTGAGGGTGCTCTGAGTACCCTTAAGATCATACGTATCACGATACAATTACGCAAATTGTAATCAATCCTCATGATTTGTCATGCGCTATGTATCTCAATTGTTATAATCAAAGCTTGTTAACATATATGTATGGTAATGGCGGAATCAGGAATTTTATTATGTGGTTTTGATTTTTGAATCCTAAGTTCTAACAACTCGGATATCATATTTTTCGGGTTGGTCAAAGGTCGGGTCGGATCACAAAATTAAAGAAATTGTTATTGAAAAATAAACAATAAAAATACAATTAAAAAACAATAAAAGTACAATAAAAGTACAATGTCATTAACATATGTGTTATTGAATTTTAATAGTTTTAACTTTCATTTATTGCTCGAGATTAATCTAGACTCAAAAAATGTTTACAGGCATTCTCAATTTTAAATCTATTTTCTTCCAATGATCCCTTATTAACTAAAAGTTAACCCCGTTATTTTTTTTAAGAAATGTGGCCAATTTTGAGCACATATTCAACTTCGCCAATGTCTAGCCTCCATTAGGTTTGTTTTTTGATGTTTAGCCTTCACCTTCACCTGAAATTTACCTCTAACGAGTCAAGTGGTTCCGATCAAAAGGTGAAGATTAGTGAGGAGAAGTTATAGTTTGATAAGTTGATGGTAGATTTCAACTTTTGGTTTAGTCTTTTAGTCACATAAGCAGTTCACGCCATCAAAATATTAACGAGATTAACTTTTAGTTAGTAATGGATCGTTGGAGAAATATAACTTAAAAGTAAAAGTATCTGTAAACATTTACTGAGTTGGGATTAATCTTGACCAATAAATAAAAAATAAGATTATTAAAATTTAATAACCCTTAAAATATAAGATAATTTGTTTTGCAGTTGTCATATGTGTAGATTGATTTTGTCTATTTAAGTCTTCATACCTTTCAAGTGTCTTGTTGTGAAAGCTACTTTTATTACCAACATGACTAATAAAAAATCTGTGTTTTGTTCCAATTTTCAAAACTCTTGGTCACTAGTGTAACTTTTTCATCAGTTTTTTTCTTAAAATAAGTGAAAAACCAATCAACATGCTTTATTCGTTTTTTCATTATATTTTTACCAATTCTAAACGAAAAAGCTTTGCATTTCCGCTAACTAGTTATTATGAAAAAGCATAGCTTTTTGATTGTCATAGCCCTCTACATAAATACGCTATTCTAATTTTATCTTCTTCATTCATTTCACAAAACAATAGTGTCAATCGTAAAAAAAGGATTGGGGTCGTTTGAAATTCTCATATTAAAAAAAAAGATGGTGTCGGGCGACCCCATAAAAAATTGATCAACAACTTTGCTTCCAAGAATGATAGTAGAGCTTCGTGATTCATTCATACATATAACTATCAAGTCGAGCTCAAGCGAGCTCAAGCTTGAGCTCTTTTAAATTATCAAGTCGAGCTCGAACTTAGATCAGTTCAAATCGGGTGAGCTCGATCCATTATAACTAGATATTTCCCATCAAGACTTCTTAGTCTCTTACAAATTTGACTTCCAATTATCTAAATTATCACCAATCAGTGGCGGAAACTCATATCCTACCTGCCCTCACATGTTTTCTACATAATTGTCATGGATCGGATATTACATGTTTCAATGGCGTTAGATCTAATCAATTTTATATGAAAAAATAATAATCTAAATATGGTTCAATACAGAGGATTTGGACTTTTGATCTCCCTTGTGCGCGTGATTAAACACTTGAATAAATGGTATGATCAAGTGAAAGTCTAAATTAAAGTGTCAAACCCTATTTAAAATTCCATTTATTACTTTCACTTTGAATAAATGGAAATCCTCTGTATTGAAAAAACTCACAAGCTCAATCCTAAGTATTTTTGTTTATAGTGATACTTGAACCCAACACTTTTATATTTATAGGTCTTAGGTACTTCATATTAACTACTTGAGCTAAAAATTATTATTAATCTATTTTAATGATCAGAAACCACTGATGTAGCTAGACGTACACCTTCTCACACACTTGATAAGTTCCTCCCCACTGAAAACGTAACATCCCTATCGTACAACGGGTAATGCTCACTATATGTGGTATGTTTAGCCACTTGCACACATGTACATTTCACTGAAATCATAAACGCTAATTTTAAGGAACAATATAACATTATTCTTCATTACCATCTACCCATATCTAAGACCTAATTTAATTGGTTTTATTTTATCATTTACAAAACTACATAAACATGTTCTCTTATGTAAATGGGAGAACTAAACTAAGCTAAAAGTAAGCCACAATAACAAATAACAAGATATACAAAAGCACAAAACAAAAACCCTCATAAAAACCTAATTTGTCACATGCACCAGCTCCCTTGTAAGTGAAAATATTGCAAACGTGTTAATATGGTGGTGTCATATTAATGATGAGAGAATGCAATTAGTCAGAAAAGCATAACAAAATATAATCTCTATGTATATGTTCTTTTTTTTTTTAGGGTAACTTTGTAAAATAGTAACTAAGTATCAAAATTATCCTAATTAGGTCATTCATAAACTTTTTTTTTTTTTTTCCAATCAGGTCACTAAAGTTTAAATTGATATTTCAATCCTATATATTTAACCTAAATAGCAGGTAAAAAACTTAGAAAACTTAAAGTTTGGGTGGGTGATGGTGGTCGAAGATGATGGGGTGGAGATGGAGGGGTCACAAGTGACGGAGTCAAAGGTAATGGGGCGGTTTTGGGTGAGTTGCAAATGATGGGGCGGGGATTTGGGTGCGTCGTAGATGTTTTGGGCGACAGTGGTGGGGGGACAACAGTGATGGTGTGGTCGGAGGTGGTCAAAGTTGGAGGGGGAGGGGTGTTCGAAAGTGGAGCTGTGGAGGAGAAGGTTGGTCGATAGTGCAAGTAGAGGAAGATGGTTAGAAAAACAATTACCTGTTAATCAGGTTAATTACATAGGATTAGAACACCAAACCAAAGTTAAATGACATGATTGGAACAGTTAGAAAAAATGAGTGACCTGATTGAAACACTTCTAAAATTTGGTTACTATTTTGTGAAGTTTCCCCCCTTTTCTTAATACAATAAAGACTTACCCGTGCCCCCACCCTTAGGTTTATCGGAATGCATCGTTTGTCCCAGAAAAAGGTTCAGTGAGCAAATAAAAAGATAAAAAGATAAAAAAATAAAATAAACTTCAAATCGAGATCAAGTCTAATGTTTTCAAGTTGTCTTATTTGTGAATTTAAATTATCCGACGTGGAAATCACTTTAAACAATTTGAAACGCCAATACAAGGACGATATGATTTGAATAAAATAATCACCGATCAACTAATTTGAAACATGGTCCAACTCTCAAAAATCGACAAATTTCTTGATGTTGGATGACATATTAACAAACCGATGATTCGATACATTTGAATTTTTGAATACTATTTATTTGTATTATTTGTCTGTTATTGATGCTAATCGTCAATATATGTTAGATTGTAATTATAGTTTGAATTTATTGGTATTCTGAATAAGTTTGGTTAAGACAATTAATTAACTCAATATCGTGTATCTTTTGGAAAACTAGCTCGACTAGTAAATCTTCTTAGTTAAGAGTCAATATATGTTAGATTGTAGCTTTTATTTTTCACATAGAGGTGTTTAAGCAAATATCTGTAGTTGAAAATATTAAATTGAATGAAGTTTACATAAACTTTTGTAACTTCTTAAAATATATATTCTTTATTAAGAGTGTACTTTTCAAGAAGCTCTAAAAAAATTTACCAACCAAGTTCTCAAGTTTGAATCGGGCTATTATTTTTCTATCAGAACTCTTGAAGGAAATTTAAGTACAAGATACGACATATCTAATACTGTTGTTAATAGAATATTGATAGATCCTGTAAGTTTATCAATAACAAATTAAATTGAGAAAAATCTAAATAAATTTTGCCAACACAAAAGGCTCATGTGTAGCATTTAGTAAACTAATATAGATAAAATAAGATGGCAATTTTAACGTATGCCTTGGTAAGATCTAAGAGTGTAGGTCCAAATGTGGGTGAAAATAGAAGTGATAAATTTTTTTTAAAAATTTTTTTTTTTTAACAAACTAAAAAGATATATTGAATTGGATCCCAAGGAGATCACACGTTACACTTGATGAGGGGAAATATATCTTTCCATACCTTCAATACAATGAAAATCGAACATTACATCTTAATTATAACATGTAACATGAATAAAACTATACAAGGAGACGTCAATATAAGCATAATATAATAAGGTCATACACGTAATGGGTTCTCTGATATTAATTAAGACACCAAGGTAAAAAAATTATGTTCAAAACAAACATAAACAGAAGGACATAGGCGAATCAACATAAACACATGTAACTTACGAACAAGTATAAATGAACAAATCTAAACGTGTAGACAAGAAGGGTGTTTGGAGTTCGTATTTGTTCGTTAAATTAAACAAACACAAGTTTGATTTATGTTTGCTCGTTTATTATATAAGCAAACTTCTTACGAGACAATTCACTAAATACTGTCTCTTAGAGAGGAGGTCATGTGTTCAAACTCAAGCAATTGTGTAATTTGATGTAATGTAAAATTAGAGTAGATTTGTCGTTAAAAAAAAAAAAATTTAACGACCTAATTGAGTTTCTAAATTCCTACAACCCTTCTGTATCTTGTAATGATGTATACAATATGGATTCAGTATTCATTATTTGAAAACGAGACCAATCAAAAGACTGTTACAACCAGTAAGTTGTTGGAGCTAATAACCTACACTTATATTAAACTAGGTTAGTACCCCGTGTATTACACGGGTTGAATAAATAAAATATTAAATAATTACAAATAAATAATTACGAATTATAAAACTATGCTTGAAGATAAAATATGATTATAATTGCATATGAATAGCTACTTTACGTAAATAAATAATAATATATTTTCTTAAACTTTTATTTAATAAAAAAATTTGGCTTTTAAATATTTTATTTTAAGAAAAATGAATATATTTTAAAAAAATTTTGTTGTATTTCTGTATTTTATTAAACTTTTATTTTTAAAAAGTGTGTTATTAATAAAAAAAAGGTTTTAATTTATTAAATTATATAATTTTTAATATGAAAATGGTATGTTTAATATTATTAGTATTCAATATTGTTAATAATAATAAAAAGAAATGAGAAAGTTAGTATGATAAAACTTACAATTATATCAATTTTTATTTTAATTTTTCTTTGTTATAGATATATATAGATATATAAATAGATAGATATGCTAAAAACTCATTCATTAAATAGATTATAGTTAGTAATAAACACGAATAGTTACATTGTGATACTTTTATATAAGATACGATTAAAATTAAATATGCGTACTAGTTTAAGAAATAAAACAATTATACTATTTTTTTAACTCTCTTATCTAAATAATTTATTTTTACATGTTTGTTTTAAGATTATTTTATAAAAAATTTATTGTTATAAAAATCTTGTTTATTTAAAACTTAGTTTTCGAATAATTCTGTTTGTTTTAATAAAACTGCTTTTAGAAAATTTCATACTTTTTATAATTTTTTTAAAAAAGAACCGATTTAAAATATTATGTTTCAAAAAGGTTTTATAAATATTATTTTTAAAAAAGTACCAATTTAAAAAAATTTATATTATATAAAAATTTTGTTTTTTATTATTTCTATTACAATAAAAAGATACAATTTTTAATTTTCTTAATAAAGTTTAGTTTTAAAAGAATAGCTTGATTTTAAAAATATAGATGAGAGAGAATTGTATCAATTAATAAAATTGATATTTATTAAAAGAGAGAAATTAATTTGATTGTCTAAATTACTACAATACCTTTTGGAGGGAAAATGAAGTAAAGATGTTTAAAAAAATGAAAAGTGACAAAAATATGGTTTAAGAGAATGACATGTGATAAAAAAAACCTTATTTTATTATATTCTATAGATGCTAGAAACTTCTTACAGCTATAACTTATACTTTTTGTTTCTTTATATGAAATTAAGAGTTTAGAATCAATTATGGTGCCGAAAATGTTGATAAACGATGAAAATGTTAAAACTTTTAAACATCTTTACTTTTACATAACATTATTATATTCCTAATTTCCTATTTTGTATTAATTAAATAAAACGTTTCATCTAGACTCTCAACATTAATGCACCATGCAACGACTTATTTTTTATACCTTGAACTTTATTTTATATTCACAGTTACAAACCACCAGGAAGCACACACTGCAGCAAAAAATATAAAACTAATGTATTTTAGTGTTAGAGGTTGTGTATTTTAAAACTTTATAAAAATAAAAGAATATTTTAGGTTCAAGTCTTATACGTAACAAAATTTTTATTTTTAAAATTTAATCTGGAGGTTTTCTCAGTTGATGTTAGTTTTCTCGTGATGATTGTTTCGATTTTCAGATTTTGTACTCCAAAGTTGAGATATAAAAATGATTAGGTTAGTAATGGCCTGTCAGTAATCATTTAATCGTTCAAAAAATATATATATTAAAAAATAATAATAAAAAAAAAAACACATCAATATATTAAATACTCACACTTCATTTCAGCCAATTGCCAGAGAGCCCGTATTTACACTTACCACCCACCCTCATCTCTCTTCCCCTCACACAACCATGCTCCATATTATTATTATCATCATTCTCTTTACATTTACTCACAACTGCCACTCCGCCACCGTCACCTCCGGCAGCCACCACTTCCTCCGCCTCCCCCTCCTCCACATCAACCCCCAACAACCCCCCACCGACGCCATCTCCGCCGACTCCGCCCGCCTCTCCGCCCTCCACCACCGCCACCCCAACCTCCCCCTCACCTCCGGCGCCTACGCCGGCGCCGGCCAGTACTTCGTCACCCTCCACCTCGGCACTCCGCCGCAGCCCCTCCGCCTCATCGCCGACACCGGCTCCGACCTCATCTGGGTCACCTGCTCCGCCTGCCGGAACGACTGCTCCGCCACCCGACCACCGCATTCCGCCTTCCTCCCCCGCCACTCCTCCTCCTACTGCCTCCACCACTGCTTCGACTCAGCTTGTGGACTCGTTCCCCACCCGCGACCCCCCGTCGCGTGCAACCACACGCGCCTCCACTCCCCTTGTAGATACGAATACTCATACGCCGATGGCTCCATCACCAATGGGTTTTTCGCTAAGGAGACGACGTCGTTTAACTCCACCTCCGGCGAGGTGTTGCAGCACGACGGGTTAGCGTTCGGATGCGGGTTTAAAACATCCGGCCCGAGTGTTTCCGGTCCGAGTTTTCATGGAGCCCAAGGCGTAATGGGCCTGGGCCGTGGGTCCATTTCGTTTGTCTCACAACTCGGTCACCGGTTCGGTAACAAATTCTCCTACTGCCTGAAAGATTACACCGTCGTCCCACCGCCGACGAGCTACCTCTTGATCGGCTCCGGTGACGGCACCGGCCCCGGAGCACCAATGCGGTATACTCCTTTGCTAAAAAGCCCTTTGTCGTCTCCGTTTTACTACATTGGGATCGAAAATGTGTACGTTGACAATGTGAAGTTACGAGTGAACCCTTCTGTTTGGAGTATCGACGACTCCGGCAACGGTGGAACCATCATCGACTCCGGCACCACCCTGACATTCCTCCCGAAGGCTGCCTACCGCCGCGTGCTAGCTGCGTTCCGGCGGCGCGTGAGACTCCCACCGCCGGAAGGGTCGCCACCAAACTTCGATCTCTGTTTCAACGTCTCCGGCGTGAAGAAACCGAGGGTCCCCCGACTGAGTTTCAAACTGGTGGGAAAGTCTGTGCTGTCGCCGCCGGTGGGGAATTACTTTATCGACACGGCGGAGGACGTAAAATGCTTCGCGCTGCAGCCGGTGACGTCGCCGGAGGGATTTTCCGTCATCGGAAACCTAATGCAACAAGGGTTTTTGTTCGAATTCGATATCGGAAGATCACGATTAGGGTTTTCACGGATGGGGTGTTCTTGATTCCGGCGAGTGATGACGTCAGAGGAGATTGGATTTTGTGTAGTGATATTATTAATTTATATATGTTAATTGATGTTGTTATTATTGTTGGATTTTGGATTTATTTGATAAGGAAGTGTTAATAATGATGAAAGGAGGTGAAATCTTGAGGGCGAAAGGGATCTTAAGCATGTGATGTATTTTTGTCGTTATAAATTCAACACAAAAGGAACCAAGAAACGAGAGATAATTTAATCTGCTTTTTTGCTGTTGTCGGCTTTCTACTTGGGCATTTCACGTGACCATATTATTATTATTTTATCTTTCAAACTTTTCATCAATTACGATAATATATAAAATCATATATTGTAATTTTGTCTAAATTTATTATATTATATTTTGCTAAGACTTGATAATTCATTGGTGGTGGGCGGTAGAAAAGAAAAATATGATAAGATGCACAAATCTTGTCATTTGAGTTTATCGCGTGACAAATCTCTTCAAAAAGTGTAATAACAGAAGTACTTATCTAGGATCTCTGATTAATACTGCACTTTATTAAGTATTTCTTGTTTGGATTCTAGCATTAATTTTTTGTATGTTAGTATATAAAGGAAAGATTTTGACTTAGATATATTGTGGCATTTGCAACAAGTATACACATCTAAGTTCTTAAGTTTTGTACGTAACGGATCAGTTAGCAAGAACATGAAACTCTTTTGATATCTGATTAAGTAGACAGACAAATCAGTGATTAATTGTTACGATCGACGCCATAGGTTGAGACCTTTTCTCAAGCTTCACAAAAGGCTTTTTGTTCTAGTAGTGTACAATTGATCCATCAACTAGCTAATGATCTTGCCACGTGGTGTTAGCATTGGCAACCACATATTATTAGTAGCAACCGAGTTGCTACTGCTAGAAGCAAAACATTAGGAACCAGTAGCTAATAATAACCGAATACCAAAATTAAATTAACTAAAATAAAAACCTTGGATCCATTCGTGTAGAAAGGGGTAGAAGAATGTTTAAACTTTTAGTGGTAAAGAACTGATAGAAATTTATATAATTTGTAGTATGAAATATAGGGATTATTGTTTTTTTCTTACCATTGGTGAACGGCTAGGTGTCGGCTTCTACAACGTGCATGCGAAACCTATTTTTCACCTGGGCCTCAAAGTGTCCCAAGTTGTGATGGTATTTCTGATTTATCAGCCACAACTTGAGCCCAACCCGTGTTATGCCCGATCACCCTAACCATGAAAGAAATACTATCTTATGAGAACTGTGTATTACACCTCAATTATGTTTTAGATTTTTTATATAATCATTTGTTTTGTCGTTATTTATAAATACGATTTGCAGTATCTTTAGTTGAATTTGACTTCTCTTGCAACGAAAATAAGATCTACAAATAAAAAATATTGATGTTAATGAATTTCATAATTGAGCACAATGATCATTACAATTAATTGTAATATGAAGATATGGAAATTTGAAAAGGAAATCATACCGACTGTTGTTCAAATTACAAACACGATATGGAAACATGATATATTAAACTTTGTGGGTTTGGGTTTTAATAAACAGGTTCGAGGTGGTTTTTGGTCTTAAAATAGTACTTTTAATGTTATTACTTAAAATAGGGTATATTATGTGAAAATTTAAAACATAAAAAGAAAATTAAGAATCATATTTTATAGTTTAAAATTAACTTTTTGTATCAATTTGTATTTTCTATTGTAAATTTGTAACCTTAGAGTACAAAATATTAACATACAGAAATAAAAAAAATCAGCTTAGATGTGGCATGCTCGTGTTAATATGCAAAAACGGTATTGTGTATTATATCGTGTACACATTTATGTCATGATCAAGTTCGTGTTGGACTTGACCCGTTAATTACAATCATGACCCTTTTAACATTCGTAGTAAACATCATTAAAGACGTATATTGATTATTAATAGACGTTGAATAGTTTAAAATAAGCCGCAATGCAAATTCAAAGGTTACCTATATATAAATGAAAAGACTTCAAGAGTTCAAGGTTATGCGGATTTGTGTACATCTTACAGCCAAGGGAAAACTGAAAACGACTAGGGTGCCTAGAAATCTATGTATGATTATTTTTGTGAAAAAACATAAATTAAGCGAGCAGTTTTGTTAACTATAAATTCAATAATTGAAGTTGCAAAAACTGAAGTAGTTATAACAATTATATAAGCTAGCATATATTTTATGATGCAATGTTATTTAACGAAATATTATTTTAATTTACGAATATGATACAAATGGGATACATAAAAAGTATAAAATGTGAGTATAGAGAATAAAGACTTGAAGGTCAGCGACGAGACAAACACACATAAGATAGTTACTATTCAACAAGTCAATCATGGAGCACTTTGTAAGTTGATGATAGGGAGATAATTGCATGCATGTAGATGGACTAGAAAACAAAACTTAAAATCAACATAAATCACATATATAACGGATGCACTTGCTCATCAAAACTTAGGATAGATACTTGCTAATCAAACCCTCAACTTTATGGATTTTGCATATCCTATCCAAAAGATATATATGTTACACCAACTTTATATCTAATCTAATGCAGTTACCAGTTTTATTTTAAATTTAACGGATGTTACATCTTTGGTCAATGATATCAATTTTAAGAAAGATTATATTAACTTTATTTTTTTTATTGAATAGAAGATGAGGAGTTGTATTTTTAAGAAGTTCCTCCTAATATATACCTTATAACTCATTCTTTCTATGAGATTTTTTTAGATTAGTTTTATCATATACATAACCATATATCCGTATACAAAATTACTACTAGAAAATTTTTCTAGTATCACCGATATACACTATTCATAGGTTTTAACTGATTGATCTGCGAAGGATGCACTAAAAATAAATAAACAACTATATTGTTGAAATTAATTTCATAAGTTAACGCAATTATTTTTTCTAATAAATCATGAAAGATAATAATACAGTAAAAAATTTGTTGACACTGATTTTGTCGCGATACATGCAGGTTGATGACCCCCGAATGTGAAAGGACACTGTTAGAGGTTGGAGGAAGGGTTGCCTTTACGGCTTCCTGAAGACTCACGATCCTATTATGTCATTACTACCTCTAGCACAAGAAGATTTGATCACTCTCATCGTTGTTCTCTAGAAGTACGCAATTACTCTTATATAATATAATTATTTATTATCATTACAATCTAGGTTGCTACTTAATAATTTGAATTGTCCCAGTAGATTAGCGTCTTATTACGATAAAAATCTAGAGGTGCTGAAAAGGATTATCAGGCACAGAACGTAGCATGAAACACGGGGGTGCAGGCTAAGCAAGAATTGTATCAAGTAACCATTGAAAAGAGTATTCCACTTAAAGCAACAAAATACTAATTGGTTGATATGTTACTAGAGTTCTAGTTGCTTACTTAGTAAAACTCGAAGGTTTTGTGATTTTATGGGATGCAGTTGAATTTGTGCTATTGTACGTGCTACGTTTGTTAGATTGTTTCATTGCATTTGGAGCAATGTAATCTTTCAAGATAAGTAACATCTCCACTTCTTTTCGTCATTGTCTTTGTTAGTTGCCATGCATGATTGCTATTTCAGAAATATGAGAGATTGTTTTTCAAGATTTCACAGCAAACTCTACTTTCCAAAAACATTTTATGTTACTTTTTCATGTTATATATGAATCTAGATATATATTTTCCTCCTGCTTGATACACAATTTAGTTGAATATACAATAATAAATATTTGACAAAGTAAAAGTTTAATGACGAGAAAGATAGAAAACCTCAAACAAGATTAGAACAAAAAAAAATATCTATATCTAATTAATTTTGAAAAATTTTAAAAAAATTTAATTATTAATATTATGAATTTTGCCCGACTTGATGTTATTACTAGAAGCAGGGTTCAAGCTATTTAATACCATTTTCTTTTTCTTTATACCATTTGATTGTTTTACATGCACCTTCTATACAAAGTATACAAAGTATAAAGTAAGACTACAAATATAAGATCGTGAAGTGATCTAACCCCCCCCCCCTCGGATCATGCGTAAAGCGAGAGTTAAGCCGAACATCATGTACGTTTCTTTTCCTCAGTATTCTAGTTATTTTTTGATTCACATAGTATTATGTCATTTATTAAACTTATAGATATATCAAAATTGGTTCGTACTTGTGGCATTTATATGGTAGATTTTCTTAACGCAACGATAACAAAATAATACAAAATAAACTCCAATGTGTTTATAAACTTATATTTCAATTCTATCATATATATGCTTATAACAATTATAATATATTTACACATTAATACTAATTTTAAATCTAAACATTTATAATAATATTATAGTAATAACAACTATATATAAATTTATACCAATTTTTTATAAATTTTATTGATACACTTATACCAATTTTAATTAGCAATTAATAAATTATATAGTAATAAATTATTAACATCGGTTACCTTTTAGTCGCATACTAATATTTATTAATACTTTTATTAATTTTGCCCTGCGTTCTTAAACTGTTATTCAAGTTTTCTTTATATGTCTTGAAGCTAGAGTGTGGTTGAATAGTTAATTTTAATTCTATCATCACTTTTATAAAAACTTTGTTTCTTTATAAAATATCACCTATTAAGATCATATTGGTTTAAAGACGATAATAAACAAGCTTAAAATAAAGAAAATATAAACACAATAACACAAAGACCTATAGTGGTTCAATCTACCTTGTGCTTGCTCCTTAGTATCCACCGAAAGTTTGCTTCACTAAGAAATCTTTTTAAAAAGATAGAGATCATGTTTACAACCATTCTCTCTAATTTGATAGAAATCATAAATTCTCTCTTAGATTGAAAAAGATTGCTCTTTGGTAGAAATAATAAAATACTTCATACTAATCAAGGTTGAGATCATCTTTACAAGTAACTTTTTTGTGGTAAATAGTACCTATCTAAATATCACAACACTAGTTTTTGGTGACCACTCATCATTGAACACTCAAACACTAAAAAAAACCATACATTAGAGATCACTTAGAAGTTAGAAATTAACTTAAAGATCTTCTGCATAAATGTAATGATGACAGAGTTAAAGATCTTCGGCATAAATGATATAATCACATTCCTGATAACATGATTATATTGATCTCATTTGATTTATACACACATTTTTCTTTGTTTACTAAAATAGATTAAATCATTCTATCTTCATTTATCAACGACCACGTTCTTAGTGATCCCAACCACAACTTAAAAACCCACAAGGAAACACAAATCTTGATAAAATCTATGGCTGTGTTGGATTCTTTTACCAACCAAAGTAACTACGCTTTGCTTTTGTGTTGTGCACCTTTAAATTCTAATAATTGCAAGTGGGACATTTCTCCGTTGTCACTATATAACATTTACACTTTATGATGCATATATTTTACATATAATTCATACTAGTTTATTGTATATCTTTTGCAGTTTATTGAAACGTTAGAACTTGTTCCAATTGACTTATTAACAAAGTATATTTCCAAATGAAATATCAAGAATGCTCAAAGGAGAATAAGGATGTTTTCATGTCGATACTATATATATATTTTTTCAATTCACTAAAAGAAACTATGGTTGTAAACAAGTTGAGTTTACAGAGCCTGAGTTTGTCTAAGCTCGAGTTAGCTTGTTTAGATTATATCTAAAGCTCGTGCTTGACATGTTGATAGTGTTTCAAAGTTGAGCTTGGCTCAAGGGACGGTCTGGTGGTAATTAGTGTATTTTATAATTAAAAATTTCTATAAGATGTTGGTTGTGGTGAATTTATCCTAAAAAATTATAGCCAAACCAAACGTTGGTTTTTTTATTGCTAAAAGAATGTTGAACCTTTATTTTAAATTTTTATTTTTATTTTTGTAATTAATATAAATCATTCCCTATATATATATAGCGACTCCACATCTTCATATTCTTTTATCGATGTTAATAATTCTCTCTCTACATTCTTATCACAATTATGGTTGTAAAATTCGCTAGATGCTCCCTAGCTAGTTGGTCAAGCGGGGAGTCGAGAGTACTCGGTCTAGGCGGAGAGTATTTGGGAAGTACTCAGACATGTTAAACTATAAAGAAATTAGTTTTGAGAAATTAAATATATGTCAAATAACATAAATTTACTAATATTTATAACAAAATACGTGAAAATGATATTTATTCTTTGATATAATAGGCATAGAAATTATGTTTTACTATTGTTAAAGTCGAACTCGGCCCGAGTTGACCTACTATAGCTAATTCTGGCCAAGGTTGACCGCGTTTCTTCGATTCTGAGTAATTAGGCGGAGTTGAAGAAAGTCATCTCGTCAACCTACCTTGGAGCGATTACTCGGCCTTGTAGACCTTGTTTTACAACCATTATCACAATACTATTTTTTCACACCAAATCAGTGGATTTAACTCTCCGTAATTCTATAAAATCGCTTTCAAATAAAGCCTCCTTAAAAGATGATTTAGAGATGATACTAATGATACTAATGATAAACCCTCCTTTCCTCAACCATAACGGTTGCAAATAAATTTTGAAAAGAAAAATTACTTTTAATGAAACAATCTATAATCTATAACATATAATAAAACAAGATTTTTTTGAAACACATGTCAGTATTTTAGCATATCAAATGACACGTGTCACCATTCTAGCATATCAAAAAAAATTATTTCCCGCATCTCTTTCATAATAAATACGAAAATTATAACAACAATCAATTTGGCTTTTTTCTCTTACTAAAGTATGTTAAAACAAACATATCTATATGACTATATTTGTGTTTTTTCTTGTCTCTTTCATATTAAATGATAATTATTTTAAATAAGCAAATTCAACTACCAAACATCTAAAATATAAATATTTTTATTTTAATAACTTATTAATACATATTAAATTATATAATTTCAGACATATTTTATCTTAAAATATAACATAATAATTTTTAATTTTATTATTTTTTTATAATTTTTAGATATTTATTATATTTTTATTTCACCAATAGTTAATAACATGTTGAAAATAAAATATTTATAAAACTAATAGTTTTGATATGTTTTATTTTTTCCACCCATATAATACACGGGCTCTAACCTAGTACAACATAAAGAATATTATCTTTTGCAAATATTTTTTTTTCTTTTTGATTAATGAGTTTTAACGCTAATTTTTTTACTTTTAAATATCACACAGGGGGTGTTTGGGATTGCTTTTGAAAATCAAAAGTTACTTTTCATTAGTAACTTTTGAAAAGTTACTAATTTTAACTTCAAAATATACTTATTTACCTTTTAAAATCTACTTATTAACTTTTTCTTATACACTTCTTAAACATATTTATTAACTTATTAACTTTTCAAAAGTTAATAAGTCCAAAGTAAGTTAAAAAGTAAATATCCCAAACACCCACATAATCTTAAAACTTATAAAGATATAAACTCATTTCATTTATAAAAAAAATCACCAATGATATTAGATTACAACACCATCAACAACAAAAGGACTTCCGAGGTGTCACTTGATGAATGATTAAATGCCAGTGAGATATCGGTCCATTAATGCTGTGTGTTGACTGTTTACACGTCAAATTGCTCATCTTGTTTGCTCAATTTGGAACTTGCCATGTAATATCAAGTTAGAAAAGATGATCCTTTATGAAGTTAATAAAATGTAAATTAGTTTTTCAATTTAAGTACTAATATAACCAAAATAATCTTATTTTAACAATAATTATTATACTTCACAAGAAAATATATTACTGTTTTATAGTTCAACCAAAATAAATAAATAAAAACATTTCACAAAATGGGAATTCACTATAAGTACAGAAGCAATGATATCTTGGTCTAGTAGTTAATGGGGAGATGATAGATTTTGCCTCTATTGGAGGTCCAAGGTTCAAATCTTGGCATTGACGAATAATACTAACTTAATGATACTAACAACTAACTAATAATCAGCCGTTCCAAAAAATAAAATAAAAAAAAAAAAAAAAAAAAAAAACTAAGTGAAGTACAGAAAAAGAGGCAATATCACAATAGATGTGCAACATTAAATGTTTTAGGTGTAACTCATAAAGAATGGGTGCTTTGGATAATTAAAAGGTATTTTGGTAAAATAGTTTATTTTATATATGGTTATTTTGTATGAAGTGTAATAATAAAGGTTAAAATTAATAATTAAAGTTTGGATAATCAAAAGGCATTTAGTAAAATAATTATATTAGTAATGCACAATAATATTTATAAATAAATCACAACAAAATGTTAACAGTTTTTTTAATGATTTCTAATATATACGTTTGTAATGAGATAAATAATTACTAATTATGCCAAAATATCGTGATACGTATTAAGTTTTGACAAATATGGATTATGGCCCGATGTTAATGGAGAAATAATATAGGTTTCGCCGTTGGGCTGCTCATGGTAAATGGGTTAGTTAATTGGGCCAATAGTTGATAATGGGCTCTAAACTTTAAAGTAGGATAAATATATTGGGACGAGGTTTCAACTTTCAACATAGAAAATATAATGGTTTTTCAAATTTATAATGGAAGTAAGATGTTCTACTTTAACAAAGAAACTACTTGTTCATTTCAAGATTATTCTTACACGTCTTAAAAAAATTATATGTAAGGTATAAGAAACTACTTGTTCGTAACTACTTCCATTAAAAAAATTTATAATGGAAGTAAGATACTTTCAACTTTCAACATAGAAAATATAATGGTTTTTCAAATTTACAATGGAAGTAAGATGTTCTACTTTAACAAAGAAACTACTTATTCATTTCAATAAAATTCTTACACGGCTTAAATAAAATATATGTAAGGCATAAGAATATGATTTTCGAGACTATATATCAAATAGAAAATTGCACAATCTTTCAACTTTGGTTTTACTTCTATAAACAATAAAAAATATTATATAATAACAAAAAAATAGCCCGAACTGTACAAAATGTAGCATATATTATGTATGTAAGTTTAAATAGCTCCTTGTTCGTTGTAAAGTCAAATTAATTTGGCTCGAACTCGATGCCTCTAAGAAACGTCTGCGTCAAGTTTGGGATGAAGTTAGCCACTCGAAAAAAACTAAATACGCTTTGACTCAAAGACTTATATGAATAAGGCAACTTGTTTACTTGCTCGTATAAGTTAGCTAATTTGCATATTTATAGTTTGATATTATATAATTTAGACTTGCATAATTTCAGATTTGAGATTGTTATTGATTTTTTACTCGAAACTCTATAAAAATCAGAAAGAGCATACAAAATCACTAGAACTGTGAAAAACAAGCCAACTCATCAAGTCAATTAAATACGACAGTTGAATACGAGCTCAATTTCTAACTCAATTTGAAACTTTTATCATTTTCTTTGTAATTGTATGAATATTTTGAAAAGATACAGTCTGATTATTATGGAAATAAAATGATTTGCCATTGTGGCATCGACGCAACAAAAAGAACAATGAATGATTCGATGTTAATTGATAGCGAAATCTATCTAATAAAAACCCACAATTAAATGAAAGTTGTTTAGACATAATGTACATGAGATCCTCTTGGGATACTAAATAATATTATATGATATTTATTTGATTATGTCCGTTTAATTTCATTGACTTTGTAGTCCATTTGGTCCTAGTGTCTTGCTTTTACTTTCCGAAAGATCTCTTTGAGATTGATATAACATCAACTCCACGTCTTCCTAACTAATTACTAGAGGAATTGTTCATATATAATAGATACAAGCACTAAATTACATAATACAAGTCGCAAATTATGAATTTGTTACTACCAACTAATTTTATTACGTATAAATCACCTCCTATAAATCAAATATCTATTGCACTGGTTTAGAACGATTATCTTTAAAAGTGGTAAATACATTGAGTTTGAGTGAAGTTTTCGTCATTAGTCACTTATTAAAATTGTGTAGATTAGTGTCTATGTTGGTCTTTTTCTTGAAGACTATTTACTCTAAATAGGTAATGTATTTTGAGTAACTCATGACAAAATAAATCTCTAGTAAGAACCACCATCGGCGACCTCACTTCCACCATTATCGTTGACAGTTTACACAGTAAATCAGTAGTTATCCTATATTCCTCCCAACTATTTTCCACCCCTAAATAACCAAATACCAAACTCAAATCTCATTCACACATGTGGGTTGTGATTCGAAAGTCATGACGGGTTTGGTGTGTTCTCCGGTGTAAAAACATTGGAGTAAAAGGTTTGACCACAAAAGATGGTGGCTACCAGTAATGGTCTCAGTTCCACAAAAGAACATTGGATAAATTTTTTTTTTTTTTCTCGTCAATCCTTTTCTCGAGCTATGCATCTTAGGCCTAGAATGGGGGGATTAAACGACTCCGCTCCCCTTTTACGTAGGTTTCGTGAAGGGGCTATATCGTTTCGTGTTTTGATGTAAATATTATTACCTTACACTTTATTTACTGTTTTTTACTATTTGATTTTAAGAGTGTATAAATCGAAACATTATTTCAAAGGCGAATAAAATAGGTGTGTTTAATATTTTAATTGAAATTTCATATCCAAATTTCGTACAAACCGAAATAGGGGTGCTTTTGTACTTGAAATAGTGTTTTCTACGTGTATTATTTTTTCTTTTTGGTTTCCGAATTCTTCTAAAACAAATTTAAAATTTCTTGTATTATATTTTGAGAGCATGCACATGCTTCATCCTTGTACTAGATCATGATTATGGTAAGTTCTTACCACTGCTTTTTGACTAGAAATTATGATCATCCATCTTACTCCACTTTAGAAAAAACAATAAATATATCTGATTTAAGACGTAATTTATTAAAATATATTACTAAGCAATCAAGTAACTAAAATGTTGTTAATTAAAATATTAAATGAGGGAACTTGTAAAACTTCTCTTGAATATCTTATATTGATAAATAGTGTCGAAAATAGATGAATTTCTCTATAGATTTTATTTCCTACCCTCTCTTCCCGTCATCTATTTGTAATAAAATATGTTTAGAATAAATTTTTCCTAAACAAATCTATATCTATAGTATATAATAATTTTTTTTTGATGACACGTGTTATCATTCGGTCACATAAAAAAATTGTTTTCCCGCCTCTTTCTTAGTAAACACAAAAATACAAAACAATTAATTTGTCTTTTTTTTTTTTTACTAAAATATTATAAAAAATCATATTTTAAATAAATATATTTTTTAGTTAATTATTCATTATTTTAGTTTTTTTAGATTTAATAATTTTACATATTTATGTTTTAAAATGATTTTAAAAGTTATTTAGTATCTAAATATTAGTAAAGAGTATAATTACCAACCATCTTATTTGAATGATTTAATTTAAACTTTTTGTATTTTCACACATAATTTATTTAAAGAATAACGAGTCGAGTTGACCCGATAACCAGATACAAACCCTTATTAGATGTCTAATAAAAGCGGTTGTAAAAAATAAATTATATGTTCATAAACTAAAAGAGTAACGAATCATTTTACAATCATAATTTTTAATTGTTACTATTTAATTTAATATTTTATTTATTTTATCAATATAATACACGGGTTTCTAAACTAGTTATTATATAAAAAAAAATGAAGACCAACAACAAACAAAAACACAAAGTTATACTGTTTGATTCTTACATCCTTTTTTACGTGTGACACTTTTCTAGTTTTATTCGTTGTACTTGTCGCTAAATCCTCTGCAACCTAATATCTTTTTTTTTAACTTTTCCTCTTGATTTTTGTTTTTTCTCCTATCTTTTTAATCATTTTATTTATCATTCCTTGATTAATATTCTTATTAATTTTCTTCTATTTCTCTTTTTTAATCATTTTCTATGTTGTTAATCTCACCTTAAGGGTATGTTTGGTATGAGATAATGGAATGGATGAAGGAATAAAATGAATGAGGGAATGGAATGGATGAGGGAATGAAATGAATCATTACATTCCATTGTCATGTTTGGTTACCATAATGAACGAATCATTACTTTGTGTTGTTTGTTAGGTATGAAAAAACGAAAGAATGAAATATAAAAGTAGTTATGGTGGTGATGGCGTGTGGTGGTGGCGGCCGGCGGTGGTTTCCGGGGACGGTGGTGGCTGGTGGTGGTTTCTGGCGGCGGTGGTGGTGGTTTCTGGCAAAGGTGGTGGCCGATGGTGGTTTCAGGTGGCCGGTGGTGGTTTCCGGTGGCGGCGGCGGCCGGCGGTGGTTTCCGGGGGCGGTGGTGGCCGGTGGTGGTTTCCGGCGCGCGATGGTGGCCGGCGATGGTGGTGGCAGGTGGTGGTTTCCGGCGGTGGAGGGGGGTGGTGGTGGTTTCCGGCGGTGGCGGCGGTGGTGGTTTCCTGTGGCGGTGGTGGCCGATGGTGGTTTCAGGCGGCGGTGGTGGCCGGTGATGGTGGTGGTTTCCGGCGATGGCGGTGGCTGGCCGATGGTGGTGGTTTCCGACGACGGTGTTGGGCGGTGGTGGTTTCCGGCGGCGGTGGTGGCGGACAATGGCGGTTAGTGGCGGTGGTTGGCGTTGGCGGTGGTGGTGGTCGATGGCGGTGGGTGAGTGGGTGGTGTTGATGACTAATGATAAAAGAAGTGATGGAATGAAAAAAAAGAAGAGGGGATGGATGGAATGAATTTGAGGGAATGGAATCAACTATGTAATGGTTCATTTCATTACCTTCACCAACCAAATATGTTTTTATTCATTCACCCTTAATGGTTCATTCCATTCCGTCCCTAATTACTGCATACCAAACGCTACCTAAGTGTCACAGTGAAAGCAAACATTCTGCCAAAAATTCATATAAATATATGGCCTGCAATGTTTCTCAAACGATTTATCTGAAACGCATAAGATTAATTGACAAGATGACCCTAATTTGATAATAAACGATTTATTTGAAACGCATAAGATTAATTGACAAGATGACCCTAATTCGATCAACAATTTAACAAAACTAATCGAAAAATAATAAGATCGCACCTAAATCAAGAGTAATGATAGTTTAGCATTATATAATTAGTTGTTGAATTAAAAATTTCTTTCTAAAGATATTCTGCATTAAAAAATATATGAAAAAAGAAATGACACAGAAAGAAAAAAAATTGTAACCCCCTTTTTTGTAAATATGCTCGTGGTATCATAAAGATAAAAAGTATAGATTTAGAAGATTCTTAGAACAATAATATCAGTATATAAGATCTAAATTTTCTTCTATATTTAACTATATATAAAAAGGTACATTTCGACGCAATATATAAATTTTAATCTATTGATAACATGTAACCTAGTGCTCTAGCCAGCTATATCCAATCTTAATTTCTATAGTTAGGTACGTATGTGTGGTGTACACGTGTATATTTTATTTTGAGAGGTGATTGTTACATAGAGTTCAAGTCATTAAAGCATACACTTTTAGTTGCATCTTATTTCATAAATCAACTCCCGTTTTATTTTGCACACCTCAACTAATCTTATTTTGAGTTCGTTGACTACGAACACATCCAACTTTCCTTAGAACCATAACACCCACATCTCCTTCTGAACTTGAAAGAATCAATGAAATGTTGACGTTTGATAGTTTCATTTTCATAGACCACAAGTCGACAATTTAACATAGTAAAATGCATATATCGACGATGAAACCAAGAATGACGAACCACTTAATTAGTCACTTACAATGATGAATCACTTACCAATAGCTATGTCAGTGATGTTAGTTTACTCTAAACAATTTAGAAAAAACGTATACGATCAAGCAATGCGATCAAGTGTTACCACACAACTATCAAATAACTCAAGCAAACTTGCTTGCAAAGGTATACAAGAAAACATACTTGTGAAACCAAATGATACATGTTAATACAGCGACAAAGTAACAACTTGTCAAACATAATCAATATGAATTAGCTACTATTAACTAAGCTTTTTATGCTTAGAGTCGAGCACAATCTGGATTTCTAGATCGTCTTCTTAGGAGGACAGACCAAAGAATATAATCAAGCATGGTGATTTTAGATGCGATTTACGTGAAATAGAAATTAGGGAAGATCATAATAAGCCATTAGGAAGAATGAGTTAAGGCAAATTGGGAAGCTATGGATTGAGATTAGGCCAATTTGGGTCCTCTAAGTTTTGCTAAGGGGCACTTATAAAATTAAAAGGGAGCCTAGTTGATATATGAAAATTTTCACATAACTGGGTTAAGTTTGAGTAGGAGCTTTTCCTACATATTATTTTTGTTCCTTGACGCAAAGGTGTTTTTTCTTCGTTTCAAAGAATGATATGCAAACTTACATTATAATTTATTATTTCCGTAGTACTTTTTAAAAGTTGGCTTCATTGATAAAAAGAACAAAAAATACCATGACTAACGATTAAGAATAAGTTAGTAGAAGCGTTCTCAAGCGAAATAACACATTTCACATATGAACCGACAATTTTTCACATATGAACTAATGTTGAGCGTATACATAAATTTATTAATCGAAGAGTTAACATTGATTAAAAAAGGGAATTGAAACAAGTTATAGTTTACAAGATATTTTGGTTTGAATAATACTATGTGAGTACATACACCATGAGCAATAGATTCCATTAATAATAATAATTAACCTTGAATGTTGTTGTTGGCCTGTTGTATGCAAACTATAAAAATCTATATAAATAAATAAGTAAATATTTGTTATATAAATAAACAAGTAAATGTTTATGTTACATATCACTATCCTATAAGGTCTTATTTATTTCATTATGTTTATTTGTCGTTGCATCCCTAAATTTTATTAGGGATTTTTACATATTTCCCATTTTTAAAACCATAAATTACATATTTCCCCAAGATAACAAATTAATTACATATTTCCCTTCCTAAAACATATAATACATATTTATCCATTTCATTAAACTTTATCTATTAAATAACTATTTTACCTAGTTTTACTAAGGGATTCTTACATATTAATGTTTTATTATTATAATTGTTTAAAACTTTTGACAATTATGTTTTATATTTAAAGATATAACTTTGATAGTCGTTGAAAGTGAAATATGTAAAAATAATTTAGTGAAAATATGAGTAATATAATTATTTAATAAATAGTTTTAATAAAATGGGTAAATATGTAATATGTATGTTTAGGAATGGGAAATATATAATTTATTTTTTTATTTGGGTAAATATTTAATTAATGATTTTAGTAAGAGAAAATATGTAAATGCCCCATTTTATTAGTATCATTATTTTTTCTGTTTCTCTTTCTTCATATAATAAATAAGTTTTTTTCTCGGTTCTCTTTATTAGTTTTTAATTTTTTATTAATAACAATTTTATTTTTTATTTAATAATTTTTTATTCAACCTACGTAAATGAGTTTGTAGCTTAGTTATTGAAATATACAATTAGAATAAAACAACGCACTATTTTTATCCAACCTATGTAAATGAGTTTAAAAAAATATTTATTCTAAAAAACATAAGAAATATTGTAGACTTGATATATGTTCTTTTATTGTTTTAAAAGGGAGGACATTTTAAATTTTAAATCATTTTGTATTATTTTTTCTATTATTTTTATAGATTATATAAATTTATTATATATAATTGTGTATTACAATTAGAAGTACACAATAATATTATATTACCAATTTATTTTTCAAAATTTATAGTCTTCAAAATAACATAATATGTTATTTTTATCATTATTTTTTTATAGATTATATAAAATTGTTATATATCATTGTGTTTTATAATTAGAAGTACACAATAATATTATTTAACCAATGTATTTTTTAGAACTTATGATTTTCAAAATAACACATTGTGTTATTTTTGTTATTATTTTTCTTTATAGATTATAAATTTTTTTTGTTATTTATTATTGTATTTTACAACTAGAAGTACACAATCATGTTATTTAATTGTTGTATTTTTAATAACTCACTATGTTTAAGATAACACAATTTCGCTAAAAAAACACAATGATTTTGTTTTATGTTTTATATCATATTTGTGTTATTTTATCATTATTTTTTAATGTATTAGATTAATTAATTTTTTTAATTAATCATTGTGTTTTACATACTATAAATGCACAATCATATTATTTCATAATTATATTTTTTTAGAATTAAAAATTTTAGAAAAAACATAATAACTAACAAAAAAACACAATAAATTGCACAAAAAATGCAATGACCTGAAGAATTCATATAAGCTTAAAAACATAAAATAATTTATTATTTTTTATATAATAATACTATACTCGTTTTAAGATAAAAATGCTTTTTTTTATAGTGTACTTTTTATAAAAAGTGATATCGTATAAAAAGTTTTGAACATTTAAAAAAAATAAGAAACTTAAAAAAAGTCAACAAAAATAACTGTCTAAAATACATCTCTAACAAACTTTTTTTTACATTAAAATCTCAACCATTAATTAAGAAATTAATGATTAAAATTACTTTCCGCACTTTTTAGTTTTAGACTTAATTTTAAAAATCATGAATGACTAAAGTTTTTTTTCATTTGTTTTCAAATTTATTTTAACTAGCTTAGAAGTAGAAAAATTGTATCTCACACACACAAATATATATATATATATATATATATATATATATATATATATATATATATATATAAGAGAGATCCTAAGAAAACCACAAAGTTATGAGAAAACTAAAGAAAACCAATAAAAAAGGTCACATAATATATAAATTTTTTATCACTACCCACTATATATATGTGTGAGTATATATAAATAAGGTTATGAATTAAATGAAAACCGTAACATGATTTTACATATACGCCACACATAGGTTACGTATACGTAACCATTTTTCATTCGATATAGTGTTACGTATACGTAAGACTCTTCATTCTCGTATGTATGCTCAACATATATGTACCAAATACTTAAATAACATTTTTACAATTAAAATAACAAAAAAGTTATGAATTATGTTATTGGTTTACGTGGTTTTTTTTGGTTTTCACATAATTATTGGTTTTCTCAGGAACCCTCCCTTATATATATATATATAGGATGAATAACGAATATTAGCATTTGTTAATTGCAATAACCCTTTAACTTAACTAGTGGCGCACAATAGAACATGTCGTCACTGTAAGTCAAATTTATAGTGGTAAAACTAATAGTTTACAATAAACGTTAAAATTTTTTTTTAAAAAAATATAGCAAGACTAAACTTCGAATTAAAGATATTAGAATCATATATTTAATGATGTAATTTGTTAAAAAAATAACATTATATAAAAAAGTTAAGAATGTTTTAAAAAAAAGGGTGATGTTTTTTTTTTAAAATGGAGAGAAATTCTGAAAAGGGGGAAAAATTATTACGTTAGTGATTTAACACGTTATAAAAGTTAGTTATATTGCATAATTATATTAACATTAATGGGTTATGATAATAAAAATGGGTTAACAACATTTTCTTCACATATATATATAGTTGGGTTCAGATGAAAATCAAAAGAAAATTTTAAAAATCAATAAATCAAATATTCACCTTTAATGTATTAAGATCAATGACTTAAATTTTTTTAACTTTTTGTATATATGATACCACAAGAATACAAACTTTAATTTCTTTATTTAAAAAAAATATGATTTATTGTTCTTAATTTTTTTTTTAAATCTCTATTAAGATCAATGGTTTTAATAATTTTTTAGGTTTTCATTCCAACCTATCTCTCTCTCTCTATGTATATATACACACACATATATATGGTAAAATAAATTTATATTTTATTTATTTTTAATTTTTTTTTATTTCAAGTTAATTTAATGTTATGGAGTAAAGTTATTTAACTCTTTTAACCATATCATCTTGATACCTTCAATTAAATCTAATGGAGCTTAAAGTGTTCTAATTGATTTTTGCAAGATAAAAAGGGCACCACTCCCCTATGTCTTCCCACAACCTCACAAAAACGAAACCAAACTTCACACACACACACACATACAAACACATAGCAATAGGTTCATCAAACCATGGGTGTTCACGATTGTTCATCATCATCAATATCATCATCATCATCATCACAAATCCCTTTAATCATGCATCATCATCAACATCATCCATCTTCTTCATGGACAACTCAACCATTCTACCACCACAACACCACCACCTTCAACCATGTTCTTCCATGCCCAACCGGAGACTACCACCCATTCCACCTTCCTCCGCCACCTTCTCCCCCGTCATCACTCTCGTCCCATGGTGGTTTGTTCAAGAGGGTAGTTGATGGCTTGCAGCTTGCGTATGAAAGTAGTAGTACTACATCACCATCAGCTGACCACCATCTAGGGTTCCAGGGTGTTCACCTTGGATCTGAGCTGTTTCAATCACAGACTGAAACAGGTCAGATGACTGCTCAAGAGATGGCGCATGCAAAAACCATAGCCGCCTCTAAGAGCCACAGCGAAGCAGAACGAAGACGTCGTGAACGAATTAATAATCATCTTACGAAGCTTCGAAGCTTGCTTCCTAACACCACCAAAGTAAGTTTTTATTTTTTTTCTTGTTCTTTATTTGAAAAGTTGAAGAAAACTAACGAACTGTTTTCCACTACATAAAAAGTTGAAATTTTCCTGTTATAGAGTTATGTATAGTACATGCAGAATTTTCAATTTTAATTATACAATTTAACCCATAATGCGAATAGTTAGCTAAACTAATGAATCACCAAGCTGCCCATTGTTGATCAGCCGCTAACTCATGACCTTTAAAGATATGTAAGAAAGTTTAGATAAAATAATAATACTAGATTTGAATATTGTTCAATAAAATCACTTATATTTTTATCTAACAGCAATATCACTCATTTAATATATCGTTTAAATCTTGCGAATTTTTTTATAAATGTTAATGTTTTTTGTTTTAATTAGGTGAACCTTGATTATTATATAGTGAATGGAACGTTTACTAAACATCTTTATTATTTAATTAATTCTTTTTCTTCATATTAATTACATCCTAATTTGAATTTAAAGTTGAAAATAAATAATTATTAAATAGTAACTAAGTTTCAAACATCTTACATTTAACTATTGTAAATTCAAAAATTTTAATATAATATAAAAATATTCACAAGATTAAAATAATATGAAAAAGTTAAATGATTTTTGTTGTTAGAGTACGTTTAACTCACTTTAGTGGAATAGTAAAAAAAACTTATTTAGTGTTAGACGAAGTATCATGTATTTTTTTAGATATATATTATTAGGCCTGTAATACAATTTAAAATATTCAAAGGTTTTTTAGGAAGAAAAATGAAACGAATGATTCAGACTCATGTATTTGTCATCCATAGGTCATCATGGTGATAAAAAGCAATCTAGTATTCTACACTATTCTGTCTGTGAGTCGCACATGGCCACTATTTCTTCATGCTCATGTTTTTCTATTAATTGATGATAACTTTAATTTATTAAATTAACTAAAAGTTAATGAAGACTTATGAAATATATAGCCAAAAATGTAATAAAAGTGCCTCTTTTTATACTTCCTTTTCACATTCGTACACATATGACATGGATTACTATTACAATATATGTTCATATATCAACATTGTCATTTCACATTTGATAAATGTGTATGATTTGGATGAAATTTCTTGTTTGGTGATTTTGAAAATGAAGCTTCGTATTTTAAAACATGATGACTCAGGATACTATATATATGTAACATGTTTTTGAAATAACTGCATATATGATTAATATTATGTTAATGGTGTGTGTGACACTTTTAGACGGATAAAGCCTCATTACTTGCCGAAGTCATACAACATGTGAAGGAGCTAAAGGGCCAAACTTCCATCATTGGTGAACAAATTGAAGTACCGAGTGAGTTAGATGAGTTGACCATAGATAACACGTCAGATAACGAAGGTAGGATTGTGATCAGAGCATCATTATGTTGTGAGGACCGGTCAGACCTCTTGCAAGACCTAATCAAAACCTTGAAAATGCTTCGACTGAGAACCCTAAAAGCTGAGATCACAACACTTGGAAGACGCGTGAAGAATGTTTTGTTTGTGACAGGAGAAGATCATCACTCAAGTAGTACTAATGATAATCAACAAATGGTGAATCATTGGACAAACGTCATTGAAGAAGCGCTTAAGGGGATAGTTAAGAAGACTAATGATCGGGATGATTACTCTTTGATGAGTATTAAGAGGCAAAAAAACAAGTAACGTTGACATATTTGAGCATCATTGGCCTCTTTTAATTATATTTTAATTATATTGCATAGAACAAAATAGCTAATTGACCAGTATATGGGTTTATACCTTCAAGATTTCCGGTTGTTTTTGCAAGGATTTTTGGGTTTAAGCCTTTGTTTGTTTCCTTTATGTGTTAACTTTAATTTTATTTTGGCTTCTTCTGTTTCAATGGGCAAGCCGAAATTGTAGTGTAAAGCACCATTGAAATATTAAGTTTCAATTTATAGTATTTGTATATATTCAATAATTATATTAATTTGAATATTCTTTATCCATCTATTATTAACTAATAATTATACTAACATCCATCGACTTCAATTTGATGTGACACTCATGAATAAAAGAACTACTATATATTGTGTTGTCAATGATGTGTATACACGTTGAACAAAAGCACCATAAGCAGTGGGAGACTCATAATTTCTTTTATTGAAGTTATTTTTAAAAAATGTAGGATGAATCGATATTACTCAAGAATTATACATACAGGCACACCACGCATAAAGGACGAGAAAAAAAAAACAATATAACATACACAAATTCTTTTCTAGCTTCACATGGCGCCAAATCCTTGTATATGTAGGTCAGACCATAAGTGAAGTCGTAAGCATCTACAGAGGTAAAGATTTAAGAAACATATTTTAAAGAAGGATTATATATATCAAAATAATCAATAGATTATCGTAAAAAATAGGATTATAGTAAAAAAAAAAAGGCAAATTGGAATTTAATAATCCAAACTATTGCCTATTGGCCGATAATAATCCATACTATTAATTTGACCGCTAATACTCCCAATTTTCACTTTTATTATCAATAACAATCCCAGTGACATAAATTTCAAAATTTTACACTCGATTTGGACTCGATTCGGTTCGCAATAATAATTATGAATGAAATGAAAAAACATACAAGCTAAATTGAGACTAAAATATATAAAAATTGAGTGTAAAAATTTGAAAATTATTTCACTAGGATTATTGTTGGCAAAAAAAGTGAAAGTTGAGAGTGTTAGCGACCAAGTTGATAGTATGGATTATTATCGGCCAATAGATAATACTTTAGATTATTATAATCCAATTTGCCTAAAAAAAAAGAACTAAAAAATTAGTTTATCAAATAATACATACACATAACTTTGAGTTCCAAAGTTGATTTCCATTAAACTTTCATCAACTATGAATCATGATGAATTATAGTTATATGTTAAGTGAGAAAGGTATGGCATATATAGATTAAAACATATATACAAAAACATATATACGTCATTATAACGTAGCGTGTGATGTCACTATAAACCATTCATTTGATCATTTCTCGAGTCACGAGTGGTGGTGTGGTTCTCATCATGTCTTTGAATAATAAATTAAAAAGAAACAAGAGTTAACTTCAAAACAATCAAATAGTGGGGGACCAAAATAGCCATGCGCATGACCAGACCACTACTCAGGTCTCAAACAAAAACTTATAATCACTTTTCCAATAACTGGATCCGATTGGCCGGTTAGAAATAGTGGTTCAAAATCTGGCTATATAAGGGCCCTGGTAGAGTTCAGTTGTCCCGTCTTCGTTTGAATCGGTGGTCGGACAGATTAAACAGGTGAAACAAACAATGAGTTTAATTAGCGGTGTAATAGATAAGCTTAATTTGTCTCATTTTTATTAGAGCATATGGTTTTAATTAAATTTTATAATACAAATGAGGTGATATGGTATGATAAGTATTTTAGATTTAATGGCTAAGAAAATTCGGTAACATAATAGTAATTAATTAAAATTTTAAATGATAAACTAAAGTTATTTTTGTCTTAGCCACATGTTCAAATTCCACAATTTTTTTTAAATGTTCATAACTTTTACGTACAATATTATTTTTAAAAAAAAATTACCCTATAAAAATAAGCGTTATTTATCTTTAAAAACGCGTGTAATGTTGATATATAAAAAATGAAGTTTTTTTCATGTTATTTTAACTCATTGTGTAATATTCGTCAAATCATTGTATCGAATATTGATCATTGTGTTTTCTATTGTGTTTTTCTAAAATAATAAGTTTTAAGTAACACAATGCTGAATATGTAATTTTTTATGTTATATATTTATTTGTATAATCCTTCCCTTTACGTATTAAACTACGTCAATGTCACCGCTGCAACGCACGGGAAGAAAATTTATTAGTTAGTT
The DNA here is from genome assembly GCA_025506415.1 of Flaveria robusta. Taxonomy (NCBI): domain Eukaryota; kingdom Viridiplantae; phylum Streptophyta; class Magnoliopsida; order Asterales; family Asteraceae; genus Flaveria; species Flaveria robusta. The sequence goes on along the minus strand of CM046476.1, from coordinate 23,723,794 downwards.
ATCATATATTACCTTTCGATGGCCGTGAATAATTTGAAAGGTTCGTCAAGTACACATTCGCATAAATTAAATATATGTTAGGTTTTTTAATTCGCAAGAAACCACTGCCAACAATATCATAATGGTTATGAACTTGTAGTAGGTGCACAAAACCCTTTTCTCTCTAAAGTGTTACTAGTTTTAACTTTAACCGGTTCATATAGTCACCCGTTTCAAGTCAAAACCGGTTTGATAAAAATCAGTTTTGTTTGGGTTGCAAACCGGTTTTTGATCCCCTTTTTGACCAGGCTTTTTCTGGTTTAAGTGGTACATGGTTGGTTTTTGACCCCTTCGGTTCCGGTTTTACCGGATTGGTAATGGTTTTGAACTCGTTTAACAACCGAGGATTCTAAACCAATTACGGATCTATGAAAGTTCGTATAGATACTGCATCCAAACCGATAGATATCCGGCACAGGTAATCGGTTCCGATTTTAAGTGATTTTCCCCCCTCTGATTAAAAATCAACCAATTATTGTATCCTGAATGTAATCACCTCAAGGCTCAAACTCTCAAAGTGTGTGATAACTCGAGTTAAAAAAAATGATATTAAAAAAGCAAAAAGGCCCAAAAGTGAAGTGGACGGGCCGGATTTGGGTTGGGCCGTGGTGGGGCTAAGCGCATGAGTGATAACCTGTTGGCATACTTACGAAGGGTATTGTTTTCACTCATATCTGAATAATTTGTTTGGCATAAATGTAAATTAGATTAAACAGATCCGATTAATTGGATTTCGGATTCCTTATTTAGTTCAAAGTTTTTTTCTTATGAGGGTTTAAGGATAAGCTGTATTTCATGTGGATATTGTTCGTCTTTAAATAAACAATTATTACCATTAGTCTCGTCAAGAACGTGTAATTATGTATCTCATGTCCAGGTTCAACATGGACGACTGTCTTCTAACAAGTTAACGAATAGGCATATGAGAATTAATTTTAGCTGGATCAATTGGTTATGCAAACCTATTTTTTTGACTATTTACGAATAATTTAATTTGAATCCTTGGAGGTTGTTAAAATATTTGTTGAATTCAATTTTTTTGTTAATATGTTGATTGTGTTGAATCCGAAGTCATTGATTTTGTTGAGATACTTTTGTCATGAAGTAATTTATTTATTGATTGACTAACTAAATGCCACCCAAGTGCTGACTAAACCGATCATTCAATTACTAGTTTATTGCTTGATTGACTAAATAGTCCAAATAATATGATTTTGTTGTTGATATCATGGGGTTGTGAACTATTGTGAAATGCTTAAGTTTTTATATTGTTGAGATATTCTTTAATTTATTACTTAGATTAACTAAAGTCCAAACTAGCAACTACCTACTTAATTTAGCTAGCAGTAATGTTTTAAAAACTGATTCGGCCGTTATGACGGGTCATTGGTTTAACTACACGGCCCATAGATAGAGGAGGCAAACATCAACAGGACGTTCTTCACCCATTTTTGATGATTTGTTCAAAATTTGTCAGTTTGTTTGTGTATCAGTGTATGATCCATTAGTTGTTAATGAACCAATGCCTACCCTTTTGGTTTAACCAATCAAACTTATCTGGTTTCAAAACACTAATTGGTATTTTATTGCTTGACCTTAGATCATAAATCAAATTGTCAGTGAAAGATAGATAACAGGAATGTTCCCTTGTGGATAAGAGTTGTACCAAAATTATTTTAGTTTGAGGTGATAATATCCCACTCCAAAAGTTGACTATTTTTTCATGAAATACAACTGTGTTTAACTGTTTAACACCATAATATCCAGGATATCATATCTTTAACACTAACTTATGATCTTCATTGTGGAATTTCTAAATCAAACCCCCATATTATGGAGAAATTCCATTTCAAACCCTGTAGTTGACTTTCTTGTTGTCAACCATCTGGCCATTGGACGTATACATTACCTTTCATGTTACAGTTTTCTTACTTATCGGAGGAAATACAACCACACAATCAAAGCTACTTTTTATTTTTATTTTATTTTTGAACGGCTTTTAATCTACTAATAATTAATAAATAGATCTAATTTGTTCATTGTAAGATATAAATTCTTGATTATTAAAGAATGAAGCACTTATTACACTCTTGAATACCATGGGCAAATAATGCCCATTGGTTAGTTAATACTATTTTTTATTTAGTGAAATAAAAATCAAAGAGCGAATATAAAATCGGTGAATAACAAAAAGATTCAATTTATGAAATATATATTTTTTAATATTTGATCATATATAGCCCATTATACTTCACGTGGCATGGCCTGTTGGAGGACAATAATGCAATGGCCATGCAACTATAAGTTATTTTCATTTTGACCACACAAATATCAAATATTGTTTAATTAAGGTCTTGTTTGGACGAGTTATGCTCAATTATTAGTGGGTTAATTAACTTAATTTGCTAGTTTGGTTGGAAACAACTCAGATTTCTTGGCTGTTTGGTTGAAGACAACAAAATCATATTAATACAAACTTTATAACTCCTTCATATATTAGTTGAGTTAAAATTATGTATAGGAAGATTAGTTGAGTTTTAATAAAAGAAAAATTAATGTTTAATGTTTAGTAAACTTTCCTCCCTCTTCATACTCGCATACACTATATACTATAGCGTGAACACACGTACACTAAATGAATGGAATACTTTTGTACCATTTTATTGAAGTCTCTATCTAAAAGCAATAATTTTACTTGGAAAGTCAGTAGAAAACTAGAACTGGTCTGGCGCGACTTGTTAACATGACATGAGCCGTCGCGAATTTAAGTGGCTTTGCTTATGAGTTAAACTAGTTTTAGTCATAAATATGGGTCAACACGTTAATGATATGATATTAAAAATCGTGTCTTTCAACATGCCTAACTTGCTTATGACATGATTAAACACGTTAAACTCGCTATATATTAAACACGATCACTTTTCCGAAAACATATTTATACTAACATATGAAGCTAAAAATATAAAAAAAAGGTTCTAGAACTTGGCTTAGTTGGCTATATAGCCATTACCAACGTTTAAAACGGCTAGTTTTTGTCTGAACGAGTATAATCAGTTGACCAGCTTTTAACTTGGCATGGACCAATTTTCGCTCTAGAAAATGGTAATTGGGTAGAAACCGTCGGTTTGGATCTGTCAGAACATATTCTTGAATAATTGGTTTTCGTGTTCTTATAATATATAGTGTTCTGAATTGATCCACACATATAATCAAGTGCAATGGTTTTCTACTTTATATTTTGTGTGTTTGCGTACACATACATACATGAAAATTAGAATATTATACTTGAAAATTTGCAAGAAAACCTTTTAAATATAAAAAAGTGCTATTTTTGTTATACCTAATACACCTATATTTCAATTCGTTAAACTTGCTTAGTCAATATGCATGCTATGAAATCAAATGAATTGATATGATCGATCACTTTTCCAAAAATGATGTTTCAATTTTAATTCCTCTGGTATTACATTTGCAAAATTTCTTTAAAGGTTAATTAAAGTAACTAAAAGTATTAGCGAGTTGACAAATAATGGGAAGTGATAACGGAGTGGAAAATAATTTGGATTGACCAAAAGAGTGTACAAAGGTGGCACAACTAGACCACTTCAAATCATTAATCCCAAAAACATAACGTGGATCATAGCATTTAAGCTTACTTAGTTTTTTTTTTGAACGACAAATCTACTCTACTCCTACACTACACCAATTACACCATTGCTTGGGATTGAACTCAAGACCTCCCCTCTAAGAGGCAAAGCCTCTATCAAGTGGGCTAGCCCCACATCATGTTATCTTTTTAGCTTAATCATACCCTATCATCTTCCTAATTCCTTCCTCTAGTAATTTAGTATCTTATTTTTATAGAATGACAACTCACACATTTATCTAAATTACTTCTAATTATACACAACTAATTTACACCAAGCAGTCATAAACATGACTCGAACTCTTAACCGGTCTTAAGAGAAGCTTCACTCTTCTAACTTCAAATTGTTTTACCATTGACCAAATTAACCCCACCAAGTAATCTAGTATATCAACCTAGTAAATAGTAAACTTTTCTTTTACACATATTCATCCGTTAGAAAAAAAAAATAGGAAATACTAATAGCAAGCATGAATAAATATATATACAGTGATAAATTGATGTTAAACCTTCATAGGTAATAAACTTGTTAAAACAGACACTTCGAGGATAAAAATATATTTAGATTTTTATAATTCTAATAATATGAATATTAACAGATTACGTTAATTTTTTTCACTTTCAATCGAAAACATGAAAATAATATAAAAATTCAATAAAAAGTGTGTGCATATATATGAGTATATGACCTAAATATTCATATATATCTTTACCAAAAGAACATTTACAAGTTATCTGTATTCTTGACACTAGCTTCTAATTAAAATTGACAAATTACAAAACTCTACACTTTTAAATGTGTAGAAATTGTTTAGAAATAATTACTAGCAGGAAGCATAAGGCAACCATAACAAGAAGTAAAAAGAAGAAGAATATTAAAAGCTGCATTAAACATAAGTATATGAATTAAAGTGATTTTATCAACCAAAAAATTGGAAATTGAACATAAATATTGTCAATATATTAATTTAATTAGTTCCCAAATTCACATGGGGAAAAAAAAAAAGGAACTAATCTAACATAAGCAGAAGTTACATCGATCAAGGGCCAACTACAAAACTGTTGAGCTCTTTCAAGCTACATGATTTCTATTTACAAACCACTTGAGCGAGTTCAGATTAACAGATCACACGCGATTGAACATATCGATCAATCGTGGTAACAAAGAAGCATGACCACACATCTCTTGATGATGTAAAGCCTTGCTTTATGCTCTTTAAGAACTCCTCCAAGTCCTTTGCTTGAAATCCTTCTCTTTGAGCTTCCCATCATCATCTTCATATCTCTCTCTTTCTCTTCAAAAACCGAAACACAAATTCTAATGCCGATGAAGCTAGAACCTCACAACGGTCCTTTAGAAACCGAAAAAGATGATTCTAGAGAGAAAGATGGATCAATGGTGTTCTCTTGCTTTGTAGAAAATGGTGTGTTACAATGTTATGATAAAACATGATAGAGGAATTGTTTATATAGGAGGGGAGGTAGGGTGGGGTGGGGTGGGGTGGGGTGAGGTGGGATAGTGGGACCCTATAGGAAAACTAAATAGTTTAAACGTATAATATACTCTGTAGCTACATTGGGTGTACAAGTCATCTTCTAAGAGGGTGGTAGGCATCATCTACAGACATAGTGGGTCATATATGATCTTAATAAGGTAGCATCCATCCATAGTTTATGAGTTTCTTCATCTTGTACCTCATGACCTTAATTATTATTTGCTTCATCTTCATCTTCTTATCTTTATACACAAACATACATATGTCATCAAGGTGAAAACTTGATGGTAAACGATTTACTTTCTAATTCAGTGGTCGAGGTTTAGTATCTACATTGTGCAGATTTGGTAACTATTTTTCTGATAATAGGAATTATGGCTAAACAAATATATACATACATATATGTATAGGGTTGGGTTCAAATAACAATCAAAATAAATTGTGTAAACCAATAAACCAATCTTTATCTTTGATTTATAAAAATCAATGGCTCATATATTTTTAAATAAAAATAATAGAAGATTGTAATTTTTTGAGAATACATGTACAAAAAGTTAAACAAATATAAGACATTGATCTTTAAAATCACAGGTGTAAATTTCATTTATTAGTTTACATAATATCTTTTAATTTTCATTTGAACCTAACCCTATATATATACATACTTGTGTACATAAAAGTAGGGTTTATAATAATATTAAAAGTGTGTCGGCAGGAAAATGATTCATGTTAAAACCCTTAAGGAAATAGATATTGTTTTTATAAATATTGGTAAGAGTGAAGCACTTTGGCCAACAACATATTCCAGTAAATGAGCATTGTGTCAAAAGAACTGAATCAAAATAACAGTCAAAGCCTCACGTGAGTTCCCAAATACCGTGCCAAATTCCCATAAATACAGGCGCCATAAAATTAGGGGGTTATTTCAAGGCTATGGCCAAACACTTCTTACTTAAGTAAACCCTACACACTCTCAAAAAGCCGGTAATTAAAATTAGGAGTTAAATGCGTTTTACGTCCCTGAGTTTTCATATAAATTGTCATTTAAATCCAAAAGTTTAAAATATTGTCATTTGCATCCAAAGGTTTCACAAAAATTGCCATATGAATCCACTTAACTACTCCTAATTAACGCCGTTAAGTTTCCTAAATTAGAGGTATTTTAGTCAAAACAATTACAAAAACAGGGTCTACGTGATAATTTGTACGCGTTAAGTCTATTTAGGTAATCATCATTGCGATTTTAATTTACAAAGAATGATATGTCAGCAGTTCTTTTATTTTGTCAAGAAAGTCATATCTGGACGTTCTATTAGATAAAGTAAAATATAAGTATAACTAATTGAAAGTGATTCATTTCTAACTTTATAAAGCATACAAAACAAAAATATATATAAATAAACAAACAAGTCAAATAACATAAATTATTTAAATTATAACCATAAAAGACATATTATTATAAAAGTATAAGAACAATTAATAATATGACATTAACTGCCATAAATAATAATCATAAAATATCAATTATCGTAACCATAATTAAACTTTAAACCAAATAAATCTATGTTTAATAAAACGGGCAAAAGTAACACGATTACTAAACCAAAATACATTAACAAGACAAAACAATAAAAGACTATTATAAAATCAAATCATAACTGCAATTATCAAAAGAAGCTAAACATATAAAACCCTTACGTGAGTTGGTTCTTTATTTTGTAATTTTTTTAATTAAAATAACTCTTATGTTGGAAACTTAACGGAAAAAGTTAACCGTGTTAGTTAGATGTAGCCAAATGGATTCAAATGACAATTTTAGCGAAACCTTTGGATGCAAATGACAACATTTTAAACTTTTAGATTCAAATGACAATTTTTATGAAACCTCAGGGACGTAAAACGTATTTAACTCTTAAAATTAGATTTAATAATTGAAACTGTGAGTTGTTAGCCGATAGTAATCTATATTGATAATTGATTTGACGTCAGCTATAACTTTCATTTGTTGTCGATGACAATCAGCTTACTTGTATAATCATCATATTATATATACACTTACATCCGATTTCCACTTCATTTCTTTTACAAGGAATGTATGTTTAATTCCCTATTAATAACCGTTCGAACAAAATCAAGTGAAAATAAAATGTAATCTATGATGAAGTTGTGTTTCAGTTTGCATTCTAAATCAACCAATCCCAGCCTTTCGTGTGTCCTTTAGTTATTTTTAATCCAAGATTTAATTTAATGTCATATTTGCTTTTTCTCAGATAACTTGTGTTTGTTAATTAAAAAAAAAAAACTAAATACGTAGTCTTGTTTATTATTTTTTTCTCTATCATTAAATTTAACTAATATTTTATCTTTTGCAATACAAAATATTAAATTATATATTTATAAGGTGGATGAAGTGAAAACGAATAATAATCCAAATTAAAACCATCTTATTTACTAGTGAATAATTTTAATTTGTTGAAATAAGTAGAAAGTATGTTTATCAACTGGTTGCTGGTGAATGCTTTATTTGTGAAATCACTAATATATTATAATGTATCCTATTTAGGTAGGTTTTCTAGTTAGATTTTTACGTGCGAACCGTACAGAGTATCCTGAACGTGATACATGTATTTTAGGCGAGTGATATTTGCGTTCATACATATACGAGTGTTTTTAGACGTATAATTGTGATAGTTGGACGTACCAATGTAATCATAGATCGTTCATTATCAAACTTAGATATTTCAGATGCCTAGTGTAGATAGACTATTGTAATTGATTTAGATGCATTGTTATAATTAGCTTGTGCGTATCGTTGTGCTCGAACAACTTAAACACAATGTTTTAAAACAGTTTAAACACACCGTTATATATACTCTTACGTCTAAGTGTGTAATCTTTAGTTTTTTTTTTCTATTTGACGTTGGTTAAACTATAACTTACTATAACAAGATCTTAATTTTTATATTTTTATCAAATATATAATTTTTACGAGTACCACCATGCTAAAAACATACATGTAAACCACAAGTTAAACCCTATTATTGTTTATGAAATTAATTTGGTTTGAACTTTGAAGTAAGGCCACCACCACTTGGTGTTTCTCGTGTTCCTCAACATTTACCTTAAACCCATATGCAATTTCCCTATATTCCATTGCTACTTTTGAAGCTGGCAATCTTTGAGATATGTGCTTAACATCTCCTGCAATTGTTCTTTCTACACCTATGCCATTATGCTTAAATACATACTTCGATCGAAGTTATGAAACAACCCCCTCAGCTCACTATAAAATTTTGGAACTATACAAATAAAATAATATATTAATGAGGTGATATAAAAGAGTAGTTTTAAAAAGGAAGCTAAGTACATTTCTCTAACTCATTAAAAGCTCAAACTAGTGAAAGTTAGACTAAGAATCAAGATTAACTGAACCTGTATTAACGACTTTTTAAATATTAAACAGAACTTAGAAAGGTAAAATTATATATATTAAATTTGAATTTAAAATTGAAAAATATAGTTTATTTGTTGCTGAATAGAAAATGAAAAAGATAACATAAAGGCTGCCTAATTATAGTCAGGTTGCACGTGAAGGCCTTGTGATCGATGCTGCTGTTGTTCCTCCCATACTCGACACTTTTCTTAATTTCTACTTTAACTCTAGTTCTAATGTCTTAAGTAAATGTTTATAAACAACCGTAGTTATAAGTTTATTATATTTAGAATGGTATATTTATATTTATAAGAATGTATTTAAACTAGACCGTCTAAAAGAATTAAATATATTAATTGTAAAAGTTTAATTTTCTTCAAACCAATTTTCAAATTAAAATTGATGCAATAAATATTAAATTTGATTCAATTTGATACGTATTGGGTAAGTTTGAAAAGTTACATATTTCTAAAACACAAGTTAGTTTTATATAACTACTAGGTTAGAAACTTGCGTTACACGTGTCTGCAAAAAAATAAAAATAACAAAAAAAAAAGAATTTTGAAAAGCTAGAATTATGAGATCCGACATCATGAATTACTTAATATTTATAGATATAAATAGCTAGTTTTGAAAAAAATTATCTTTTTATCTTTTATCATTGGAAAAATATACAGAGGAACAAAATTTATCCAAATATAAATTTATAGCAACTAAAAATTTCCCTAGCAAGCTACTCCATACAGTGAATCTAGCTTAAGATAAAAAAAAATACAACTTAATCATTCTAAGGAGATACATAAAGTTATAACTTTTTATAGTCAAGGAAGGAATGAAAATAAACTATGAAAAACATGTAATTTAATATAGCAATAAGAAATTCAGAGTTAATTGTATAAAGAAACAAAGAAATGTGGATTGTTTAATCTTTGTCAGGCAATCAGATTATCTCATATGCAAACAATTAGTAATTTGAAATTCAGACTCAAACAATCATCAATATTAATGTTTAATAATGTGAGAGAGTCAAAAAGAGATATAGAGAGAATACATTTTAAACAATGACAGATTTAGGACTTGTGGTATACCCTAATACCCTAACACCCTAAGGGCATTATCTGATATGGATGTGTTAATAGTGTCGCACACCGCCCCTCCCCTGACATTAATGGGTGTTCAAGCCCTCCTTGTGAACTTGTTACTGGACGTGAATACAATGGGATAGGTTTATTTGTTATTTTTTGGGGTGCAATTTAATATCAACATAAAAAGGTTGTGTTGGGTAGAGTTAAGACAGGTTAAATCAGTTTCTTAAGATGATATGAAGTGAAAGAGATAAAGTAAATGATGTAACGATTACATGAAGTTAAGAGGGGTCAACTGGTACCCCATGGCCTTATTAGAGACAAAGCTCCTATTCCAAACAATGAGCAATTTAAAATTTAAGAGAAGCAATTACATAAACCCTACAATCAATTTATACTAAAAATCAAGTTTGTCATTAGACTCAAATTAGAAAATAAAATACTATTTTTAAATAACTTCAGTGTCCTACGAAATCAAACTTACTAAATACAAAACTCATTGTGGTCAACTAAGCATACATATAAAAACCTTTTGGCATACGACTTTTGTTTCTTTTATTAATCAAGATTAACCTTCAAAGATTATGATTAGTGCTTAAAGTAGTAAAACATTTTTTTCCCGATCACACATTATCAACCCTTGTATGCGGTCATTTGTATCATGTTCATCGTGTTTCACCGTTTCATCTTTTGTGCAAGTGCCAAGCCGAACTCTTGTTTTTTCTTTTCTTTGATCACATATAAAATGGTTATTGGTACGACATTAAAAATAAGAGACATTCTTATTTTTGCCATAAATAATTGTATTATAATAAAATAATGTTGTATTTTTCATGATTATTGTTGCTTTGTTAGAAAGTAAATTATTATCTGTTATAATAATTAATTATTTACAACTACTGGAATTCGTACATAGTATAATCAAACCATGTGAAACCATATGTTTTAAGATATAAATATTTCAGTAATAATTGTTTATGTACTTCTCTCCTTAAAGTCACAGTTGTAACACTTAATATAATAACTCCATTTGACATGGAGGAAATAGCACACGAATGTTGCCTGCAAACCTGAGATAATTACAGGGGTATGACCATACTTATAAACGTGATTAACTATAAATCACTCATTTAACTCTTGCTAATCCCAAAATCAATTTGTTAATATCTAATCATGGTATTAGATTAAGAATACACACTCAAAAACAGCTGGTCATCTGTGATGTAATTTCTCAGACAATTAATATCCAATAATAATAATAATAATAATTTCGATATTATTATTCATTTCCTGTCTATATAATATATAGAAATAGAAATTCACATCTCCTTAGTAAGGTACGATGGCTAAACTAATGAACAAAGATAAAATTGTAATATATGTTTAGAAGGTACTGCTTGACAAATTTAATGGGAAAGGAAAATTTGTGGGGTAGAGCGATTAGTAACATCCTCGTGCATTGTAGTTAAAGCTAAAGGTACAAGTGTTTATCAGATTCTCACAGGTCCGTTATGTATTAAACGTATTCTGATAATTTACTACAAATATACGATCTTGTCATCCTTCTCTTGGAATCCATCTGCAAGCAAATACGCACCAAAAGAATCTGTAGAATTTTCATAAGCAAATCCACCATCTTTCTTAGCTCTAAATCCACCACTGTCTGGGCAGGGAGCAATGAAGGGAATGCCAAAAGTTAATGGATACTTTAGATTATGAAATCTTGTTATATAATGATAATCCAAAGTGAAATGGAGAATTTCAGTTGCTTACCTTTTTGTAATGATATGAGACCGGTGCTGTAAATGTCAAAGCGATCTGAGAGGTTCAACTGTCTAAGGGTTTTCATGATCAGAGTTAATAATCTTGAAATCCAGGTTTATGCAAAAGAAGTAGGCAGCATTGATGAAGTCTAAAGGTGGATATTTCAACCCACTTTGGTATGAATGGGTTGATTTAAGTTATGTTTCAAATTAAAGAAATTAGCTAATAAGGAAACAAGTCATATGTCCTGAACACACACGAAGGGTATTTTTGAAAAATAAAACGTCGTAAATCATTCAACTCAAAAAACTAGATTAAAACCGAAGTAATATAATTTCATAGTCATATTTGACAGGTTAATTGTTTAAGACATTAACGAGTTTTGAACAAAAAGTATTTCATATCAACCCAACTCGTCCCATACCAAAAATTACCTGATATAGAACCGGAGAAAGTGCAGCTGTAACCAGGGCTGAAGATACAAATGGAGTTAGGGTGCTCATAATACAATGCTCCTGTGCTGCATAAAAAAATTGAATACTTAGGCTTCAAGAGTGATCTTTAAACTTTTCTATATAAAACCCAAAAAATGAACTTTTTACACTTCTATAATCTTTTAATACCTTGGAACGAAAAGAAACTCATTGGGAATATAATTGATGCAACTCTTAAATCACCTGCAGCTCCCAAATCAATGATCTTAAAGGTTCAGGACCTTGATACACATCTATTGGGAGTATGAATTTTAGAGAATTTTAGAATGTCAAAATACATACAAAAGGTGCAACGTGTACCTTCGGAGAAAATAATATTTTGTGGTTGATATCTCTGTGAACAATCCCTGTTGAGTGAAGACCATCCAACTCAAACAAGAGTTGCCTGGGGATCATTTGAATGCTTTTATTATCTCGTTCTAATCCTTTTGGCAAGTCTTGTACCTCGCCGAGAATCATTGGTAATCTAAAAACACTTTAGCATGAAAAATGTATTCACTTTGAATCAATTCAGTTTTAAGCATCATGCAAGGATCATAATTAGAGTGGGCAACTTTGACTCTTTTATTTTTAAATGGGTCCATTAGGAAAGAAAAAAGTAGCTTAAAGAAATGAGTCAAGTGGGCTGAACGGGTCAAGCTAGTTAAAAGTCGTCCATCGTCTATTTTTGACAAGTTTTAGAGATTTACTTTATTACTGTAATAATGTTTGTAGGTCAACCCAATACATCCCGACCAGTTTTGACCCGTATAATTAAGATGACCAGTCTCAAGCCAAACCTGTTCCAAACTCGCCTGATCCATTTATCTTGCAACCTTAGCTAATATGTATTAGACGATTGGTTTCTAATGTTAAAATCACCGTGTAATTGGAGATTTCCTCCTATCACACTATTATCTGCTTATCTTAGATAGATAATTATAAGCTAACATACAAATCTGAACTTGATAGTAACTCAAAAAACCAATATGAAAACTAATTATCCATTTCAACATAGAACACTTCAACCAATATAAACAAAATCTAATATCTAAAAGCCAAAAATCAATCTTCTGATAAGTTACCAGCACTATAAGAGAACTCTCTACTCTGCATCAAATCTGCAAGTGTGAATTCCCCTTCAAGCCTCTTGATGAGCCAATACCCAGCTCCTTTCTTTGAAGAACTCTACAAAATACAGTCAAAAGAGATGATTATCAACAAAATTCTAGCCTTTTGTATAATAACTAAGGAAATTTATATAAGTTGAGATATCATTATGTATAGACTTTACTAGAGCATACCTCAAGAAAACCATAAACAAAATTAGGCACAACTATTTGCACAAGCCCTCCTCAAGCGCTCATTCATCCATATCTCCACAGCAGCACCAAATTCTGTAGCCTTTTTAAGTAGTAAATCGCCTTCCTTTTCGCAACCACAAGATAAACAATAGTCAGTACATTATGGTTAGTTTTGGAATTTAGAGAAATTGGCTACTAATATGAGAACATATATCATATATTCAAACTAGTGATGATCATGATCATATGGTTGTTCATGTGATTTCTCTAAATAAAGAAGACAAATTTCTCTGTGGCATTTCAACAAACACATGATGGGTACCTTTGAAGAGGGTTTCTTAGCACACGAAACTCAATGAATCACACCCGAAAGCTCCCTAAATCATCCTAATAAAACACAAATCATCCTATCATCATCACAAAACAAAGCAAACACCACAACACCAAGTAATTCAACATCAAAATATGTTACAAAGATAACAATAGTCTGCAAAAAGCCTCACCTTTTTGTAAGGTGGTCTGAATCATTTTTTAACAATAGCAATAACAGACGATCCCAAAACTCAGGGGCCACTGCAGGGGTAGCGCAAAGGAAAGAAACTGCATTTGATTAGGTAATGGTGGCCCAAAGGAAAGAAACTGCATTTGATTAGGTAATGTGCATCTCTATATAAAATCACCACTACATCAAGACCAACTTCAATACCCACAAAGACGATATGATCAAAATCAGTCAATTCAACGCCAACAACAACAAGATGGTGAATTTTGACCCATGTGAATTGGGTTCTTTTAAAGGTTTAACTTTAACCTTTTGGCTGAAAATGGAGATGGTAGTAAACAATTGAAGGACTGAAGCTTTACAGAAGTAACAGAACCACCTAGTAAAGTTGCAATATCAGTCGCTCTACGTACATACATGTTTACATTTACATATACTCCGTTTCACTGAATTTGATCGTGAACACCTTTGCATAATAAGACCATGTTTGGGATTGCTTATTTTGTTGAAAAAAACTTTTGAGGAAAAAGATTTGTTGACTTATAACTTTTGAAAATAGTTTTTTAAAAAAATGTTTGGATTAACTTATAAACTAAAACGTTACAAAATGACCAAAAAAGACATATTTTAAATATTAGGGGAGTTAATAGAAGGTAGTATATGGGTATAATGAGAAATTAAACAAAAAGTAGTTTTGAAAAGTCAATAAGTAACCCCTTACTTACTTTTCAAAACCTACTTTTTACCTTATATGAAAAGTCAGTTTGAAAAGTACTTTTGGGTTTAACAAACACTTTTTTTAACTTATTAACTTTTCAAAAGTTAATAAGTCAAAAGTAGCTTTTAAAAAGCTATTGCCAAACATACACTAAACCGAATTACGGATTTTAAGTTCTTTTACCCATTAATTTCTACAATTCCCACCCACTGATTCATCTATTTAACTATTTCTTCCCTCAACAACACTTCCAAACCCTAGAATTCGGCCAAAAGTCTTCTCAATCAACTATTTTATTTTTAAACAATTCACCAACCTAAAAAGTACACCTAACACCAATGTTATCACGACCGGATCGGACCAACCGATCCGACCGGTTCAACCGGGGATCGGCCACCTAGCCGGTCCGGTCCGGTTCAACCGGGGATCGGCCACCTAACCGGGGTGTTGAACCATAAATTAGTGTGTTAGATATAAAAATATAGTTAAGTTTTATATGTAACTATAAAATACATATATAAATTACTTATATTTAATTATATATATATAACTATATATATAATATAGTATATATATAATTATGACGTCATCCGGTTCTTAAATCCGGTCCGACCACCAAACCAGTAAGGCGTCCGGTTCGACGTCCGATCCGGTTCTGAAAACATCGCCTAACACCATCTCAATTTATAAATATATTTGATTAAAAAAAATGTCATATTCACTGTACCACGACAAATGTTTATTGAGTGTGAGTTTGATCGTAACTAGACACCTACATTATTCACACTCATTAAGTTAAAAAACACATAACATGACATAAGTGATGTTTGAGAAAGAACCAAGATACGAGTTTATTTTTAAGAATGGTATAAATGTGTGCTTATTAAAAAAAAAAAAACATACTATGAAATATGCAGCGATGCATAAAGAAATTTTCATTAAGGAGGGACAAAATTACTATTGACCAAATGGATTCGCAGTACGGTATTTGGTTTGTGATGTGGATTTATATCACCGCAAGTGAAAGGTTGAATAAAATCAATGGAATAAATTTGCTATTAAAAAGGGGTATTTACATATTTATCTTTTTAAGATTATTAATTACATATTTTTCTCAACTTCATGCCTTCTATATAAATAAAAACAACTAAATTACAACTTTCAATACAAAAATTTAAAACTTCTTTTGAAACAAAAATCATTAATAACCACTGTTATATCTCCAAATACAAAACAAAAACAATTGACAATTTTTAAACAATTACAATACCAAAAAGTCAATATGTAAAAATACGTTTGAAAAATATAGGTAAAATAGTCATTTAATAAGTTATTTAAATAAAATGAATATGTACTATATAGATTTTAAAAAGAAAAAAATATGTAATTAAATTTTTTAACTTGAAGAAATATATAATTAATGATATTATATATATAAGTAATATATAAAAGTTCGAAAAAAAGGTAAAAATCGAATTCTCTAAATGAGTCGATTAATTTAAAAGAGTCAAAAATAAACCATTTAATCCGAGCCGAGCCATCGCTCATGTATACCACGAGCCCAACCCAAGCCCACTTTATTAACAGCCCAGAATACAGCCCATTTGTATGATACATACATGCGAATGCGATTATGCTAACATTTATTGTCCAAGCATGCAATAATTATAAAATTTTCGACTAGTGCACGAAACTACCACGTTGCTATAAGAATATTAAATTTTGTAAGACTCTATTACGATGACGTGTAAATTACTATTCACCATCATGAATAAGATCATGTTGAATTCAGATTCAATTTTTTAAAATATTATATATTTAACCACATCATTTGAAATTTTTACAAAACTTTATATTTTAAAAGTTATAAGAGAACAAAAACAAAAGGTTTAACACATGTCTTGTGAGAAACTTGCGAAAGAATCATTTTTGGCGTATGTCCCATGACGTAATTAAGTATCCAGTATTCCAGTTCAATAATACGCTTTACAAAAATAATAATAATAAGAGAACGTCTCATGATCCTACCCTGGTTAAACTTCGCTTCTTTCTTTGTCAATTTATCCGCAGCAAGAATTACAAAACTTCTGAATGAATATTCAATAACACCCAGTTACACCCAAATAGGTTTAAATCTTTGATGATGTGATAGGTGGACTTCCTATTATAACTGCTTCAATATTGACAGGATCCACCGTAACTAAACTATCTATAGTCTGAATGCACATTTTCAATATTTTACGTACCACTTTCCTCAGAGTTTCTAGAATCTCTCTTAGATGACAAGGATGACCTATAAAAGTACTCCATATATACATTGATTGTATTATGTATTTGTTAAATTAACTTTTAGACATCCGGCTACTCATTTTTTATTATTAAATCCCGGTTGATAGTAAACAAAAGAACTTAACTAGCATCCAACTTCGTTTGCGTACATGCATTATGTGATAAAGTGTTGGTTAGCAACTTGTGCATTAATTTAAGAAGTTAATCATTTGTTATGAAGTGAGCCACGTAACAACATAAAGGCCACAAATTGATCATTTTCACTACTTATGAATATTTTGATTCTAATTCTGATCGAAGCTCGAGTCTTCCTTTAGTTTTGTGTAAATTGCAAAACTCGTCCTCGAACTATATGTCATCTATATTCTTTTCCCATTAATTCTGAAGCTCACAAAAGCATTTTTACGACTATAACTTTATATTATTGTGAAAAAGAAAACTATTTCATGTTTGGAAACAATTAGTAGTTGTTTATCATCTTTAGTTTGAAAGAATGTTAGTGTGTTTTAATATGATTTTTGTTGAAATAAATTACTTTTTGGTATGTATATGACATGAATTGTTTAATTAGAGAACATGACATGTTATGGTTATGTTACTATCAACGACGACCCGTCACTAAACCTTTGTAAATGCAGATACTAAAGGATATCAATCGTCACTAAATCTATGGAGAACAAACGGATACATAGCAGTTGTTTAATGTATCATTGTGTAGCGTGCTAAATTCTTTTCCCACGATTGATATCCGTGAATTGGTCATTAAAAAGAACGTTTAGGATTAATATAATTAAAATAATAAACATCATGTATTTTTACTACGACAAATCAGGTGATATATAAGATTATATCAAATAGACAAAACTATATGTCTAAACGTGAACCTTTTTCAAGCTCCACTTGTTAAAGTGTATATTATAAATATTCATTAAAATTATTTTAAGCAGAATTTTTGTTTTCGTATTTGCATTAGATTCCAACAGATTGTACATTTAGTTATTTATTGTAGTGTACGTACTCTTCGACAAAATTTATTTTATATTTCTCAACTTGCATGAAAGTTCAAAGCACATTGAATATAACAATAATGTAAACGCGTCATGACTCATGAGAACCCCGTTGCCTTTATCACATATAATTGATATTCATAAATGCATGTTTCTTTTTATGATTTCATGATATATACATATGCTTAAAGGCTAAATTTTTTAATAGATTTTGGATCATTATTTTTTGAACGGTTCTAACGTGCCCTAGCTATGTCAATCTAAGTTACCTAGTACAGGATATGAACATTCGACCTTTAAAAAAGGAAACGCCTATTACTCAATTGATAACATTCGGTCAAATGCACTTTGGTGACTTTGGCAGTACAAATAACCCAGAATTGTGTTGTTTTGTTTTGACATTTGAAAGACTATTAAGAACTGTCTAATTTCATGTAAAGCCACGAGTCACAATCATTAGTCACAAATAATAAATTTTTTATAAAAAAAAATCTTAACACGAATGTTTAAAAATAAAACTATTTAGATAAGAGAGTTAAAAAAATAATATAATTATTTTATTTCTTGAACTATTACGTATTATATTTTAATCATATCTTACATTAAAATATAGTACTATAACTCTTAATGATTATTACTAACTATACTGCATTTAATAAATAAGTTTCTAGCCTATCTATTTATCTGTATATCTATCTATCTATAACAAAAAAAAAATCTAAAATAAGACTTTACATAATGTAAGTTTTATCACACTAACTTTCTCATTTCTTTTTATTACTATTAATAATATTAAATACTAATAATATTACTCATATCATTTTTAAATTAAAAATTATATAATTTAATAAATTAAAACCTTTTTTATTAAAAATACACTTTTTAAAAACAAAAGTTTAATAAATACAGAATACAACAAACTTTTTAAAAATAAATTTATTTTTCTTAAAACAAAATATTTAAAACCCATATTTTTTTTATAAAATAAGTGTATGAAAAAATACATTATTGTTTATTTACTTAAAGTAGCTATTGATATGTAATTTAATCATATTTTATCTTCAAATATGATTTTATAATTTATAAATTTTTATTACTAATTATTTTGTATTTTATTTATTCAACCGTGTAATACACTGGGTAATAACCTAGTGATGTATATATCAGACCCAATATTATTAGACAACATGCATCCAGGAGTCTGGTACACTGGGTTTATCATTCTGTTAGCTTAATTTGAAAAATGTTGAATTGAATATAGTTCTTGTTATTACCTTGATAAATTAGTAGAAATCTGAACATGTTATTGGTTCGTTTGTCTAGTTAGAAATCATATAATAGTATCTCTTTACTTTAATAAAATAGTAACTAATGAGTGCATATGACAATATCACATTCATCACTATCAACATTTTTTCCGTTTCTCTGTTCTATTAAATGATTACATTAATTACTAACAATATTATCAAAATCTTTTTTAGATTAAAAATAGCTTTTTTAAAAATTAAAAAAGATATTTTTATTATTGTCATCCTAAAAAAATTTTAAAATACTTTTTTAAAACATCAAACATTTTTAAGAATATGGAATTCTTTAAATTTGATATTTTAAAAAAAATTCTATAAACAAAAATAATTAAAACTGAAAGTTATAATAAGAAAACTTTTAAAAATGACATTTTTTTAAAACGGTTTGTTTTGAAACACAATATTTAATTTTTTTCAGAAAAAATTAAAAAAAGTTTAATAACTTGATATCATTGTTTTATTACTTATAATATTTACTCATACGTAATTTCAATCATATCTTATTTTAAAATATCGTTTTGTAATTAATAAAAAATTATTTTATTAAATTTTTTTATTCAATTCCTGTAATACGCAGGTTTACTAAAGCTATTTCTCTAATATAGTTTTGTCGCATGTCGTCTTCTTGCACCCGTTTTATCACGTGTCATCATTTAAAAAAGTCAATCATTTAATGATGAAATTAAGTACTAATTATATTATTTATATACTTTCCACTTTAGAAAACATATTTTTTGATAAATTCAAAACATGATTTTCTTTATCAAAAAATGTAATTTTTTAAAAACAAAATATTATGAAATATGTGTTTTTTAATACACAGAAATTTAAAAAAGATATTGTTAAATTATTTCTAAACAAATTGAGTGTTTAATAACAATTTTTAAAGCAAAAGTTTTATTAAAAACGGAAGTTTAAAAATATATTGTTATGTTTATTATTTAAAATAGTTAATTATACGTAAATTTAATTATATATTATCACATAACATTAATTAATAATTTCTAAATATTAATTAATCATTGTTAATTTAATATTTTCATTCAACTTGTATAGTACATGTGTATCTAAACTAGTATTTTAACATAACAGTGTAATTGACGAATATTTCAATTGTATATATTATTTTAGGTATTATTAGTTTTACAAGGCCCATGTGATCGATATAAATTTCACAGGATTTCTCTTCTGTCTTGTATATATTGAGAGTTCCTTCACTATAATATCATTCAAATCTTTGTGCATCTACTTTTACACGACCCTTAATCGGATAGATTGGTCAATCTAGTATACCGTTGCTTTAATTTATAAAATGCGAATTGAAAAAAAAAATCTTTAATAAGGAATATTTTAATAAAAAAGCTTGATAATTCTGACACAACATATTATACACATGGTTATTTAAGTTACACTTACATATATCTATCAAAATCGTGCCTTCCAGAAAATAAGTGATATGACTTCGTACGAGTCTAGCTACTATTTTGATTTTATTCATGTGAATAGATATGCTTCAAATATTTTTAAAACAATTATGTCGTTGAACTTTTAAAAACTTTAGATGCTACTCTAAATCTTCAAGATCTTAATTTTAAATTTTCTTATTTCACTTATTTTGCTACGAGAAAAACAATGGGTATTTTGTCCGTGATGAAAAGGCCGGATGGCTAAAGATCTATACACAATATAAGAAAAAAATCTTGTGAATTTAAAATTGTAAAACGACATAAGTTATTAATCAGAAATATAGATACTTTATACAGTATAATATTTGAAACACACGTCATGACAACAAAGCGGTAAGTCTCGTATTGGAAGTAATCAAGATTAAGAGGCTGCATGCACATAAATACTCTAGAAGACATTTTTTTATTATTGTTTATTAACAATAACAATACATAAAATAACTAAAAGGAAATGAAATTTAATACCCTCCAATCAAAATTGATTCTTTCGTGATTTTGAAGTTCTATTTTTATTTGCCTATGATCTCTTACGAGATATCCGGAGGCTGGTTCTTCTATTCTTTGATTCCAATTGGAAGACCAAATTAATTCCATTAACAATTTTAAAGATTATCTTTATGACTTAAAGAGATTTTAAATTGAGATTCTCAATAGTTAACATATTTAAGACAGTGAATCTTTGGATTTACTTTTTTTAGTTTCTCCCCTATATAATTAATCCTTGCCATATATATATATAGAACTATTTTAGTTTAAGATAGTATATACATGATATTCTCATTTTTTTCTTTTTCGATCTCTTTTCTTTGATTTTAACATTTCTCTTCATTTTGTAGTTAGAGCATTCACAACCCATTCCCCATATTTATTAATATATTACATTAAAATCCACTATTTTTCTCTTTCCTTTTCAACTTTATCATTATTTTTTCTTTTTTCTTCACTCACAACCACTTAAAATATATTAAAAAACATTATAGGGTTTTGAACAGTTTTTCCAAAAATACAAATTGAACAGTAAATTTCTCATATTCTTCACTCACAACCACTTATAAACAAACCATATAATATAAGTAATACACTCACATAAATTTAAGAACGGTTGTGAATGCTCTTAAAAGAATCTTTTTAGGAGTATACAACCTTGTCATTTTCTTTATTTACAGTTGTAAGCACATTTAAGTATTAAAATGCATGTTAAAAACACTTTTTATAATAAAATATCAAAATGGAATAGGATGCCCTAGTTGGAGACTTGTATGAATTCTTTATTTCATATTTTTGTAAGAGAAAATTGAATAACAAATTCTAATGTGCACGTAGTGGGGTCTTACTCCAAGTTTCTTAGATCATTCCCGATACCCATGAGATGTTTGTGTGCTAAAGTAGAGAGGCGCCCGTACATGGAGAGAGGCATGACTAGAGAATTGAAGGTCGTATGTCCGTGTGCAAGGGCATGGTCCACAGGAAGGGGAAGAGAGAGGGAGGGGGGCATGGAGTGAAGTTCGTGAGGAGAAGGATGAGAGAGTGGCGGAGCTAGGTTATTGGGTGGGGTGGCAGCCGCCGCCCGTAAAAAAAGATTTTAGTGTTATAAATATGTGAAAATCCCGAATGTCCCACTAAAATTATGCAATCGACTCACATTTGTCCCCTATGAAAAAAAATTTAGTTTCGCCACTGGTGACGGACAAACCACTTGAAAGTGAACAAACCGCTTGTGAAGTTCTTAGAACTAGAAATGGTCTTAATCTATGAAGTTGAAGTTAAAATGCAAGAAAACGTAAAACATACATCTAGAAGACTACAACTTGGGTGCAGATATTTTATGGGCTACGTTATATAGGTTCCAAATCTAAAGTAAGGTTTATAAATTACCTACTCTAAACATGTGGAGCAAAGGAAACCATGTTTTGATAGTTCCTATGAAAAAAAAAAACAAATAGTTATTGATTAAGTGGTGGTTCCACCATTTAACCTAATATGACCAACTTGTCCAAAGAATATCTTTAATGCTCTTATCCCATTGCAGCCTTCTATGTATAGAAACTAACTAATACGCACTCTTAACCAATGGGATGGTTTATGTGGGACACAAGATTAAGACTTGCCAAAAAGATTTGTAAATAATTGCCAAGTAGGTGTCATTTTATCTCAAATCTATCCACCATCGGATCAAACTGTGTTGGTACCATAGATACCCTACTCAAAAGGTCTAGCTAGTGGCTCTATTATTGCACCAAGTGGCTCAATACTGGCTACCTAGCTAGTACATGGTTTCACTTTGGGTTGACTTGGTGACTTCCGGTGTGCTTTGTTGTTTGATTTATATAGTGTTTTTCAGTAGGAACTTAACCTTCCTGTATCAGTATGGTTTATATTATGGTATTTGGACAATAAGTTCAAACGTACTTCAGCTTCTCTTCAATTATAAAACACTACAGTAAATGAATAATCAGAAACCCTATGTATTGGAAGTTATCAAGAAACCATAATATATAAAACTAATCATAAACCTTATCTAATACAATGTCAAGGCGTAGGTCGTTGATGATCTCCTCCATAAAGTTTGTTTGAGTTAACCATATAGGAATAATTAAAGTCTTAGGTGTTATAATTATCTCCTAGTGTTTAAAAGTTAGAGTTTGAGTTTGTTGTTTTTCAAGTTAAGAGTCTAGAATTAATATATTGATAGGGTAACGTAATTTCTTGGTTCATTGTATGGAAAAAAAAAAACAGGTTTGAAGTTAGATGCAACAAAAT
This sequence comes from Flaveria robusta, assembly GCA_025506415.1. Lineage (NCBI taxonomy): Eukaryota > Viridiplantae > Streptophyta > Magnoliopsida > Asterales > Asteraceae > Flaveria > Flaveria robusta. Next base: position 23,700,505 of record CM046476.1, on the reverse strand, counting down.
ATTGCATTCATAGTTTCTTGATTTAGTAAGTTTTCAACACTTTCTATAGTTTTTATTTTATATTTTTTATTCATCCTTAGAAATCTCATTAAATTCACATGTGTATCATATCTAATATATTACTTATTGTGTATTACAATGAGGTGATTTGATTAGGCATGGTTATGTGAATGTAAAATAAAGTGCTATCATGTAAGTTCAATAGATAGAAGTGGTTTCATCTCTCAGCCTCATTAAATATATAATTATTGTTAACTATTTAGCTTATTAAAAAACATATTAATTTATTTTATTAAACACTTCAAAGTAGGAAACAAAATAAAACAATACTTTTGCCACGTTAAACATCAAGAATTTCTAAAATAAGTTCAATCAAATCCACATTAAGCATCTTATGCGTTTCTTTATTATAGATGTAACACCCGGCCTCTCGTACCACCAATATTGTCCGCTTTGCTCACAAGGAGCTCACAAATTTGCTTTTGGTTGCCCAGATGAAAACTTTCCAGGGAGGTCACCCATTTTTGGATTGCTACCAACTGAGCACGCTTAACTGTAGAGTTCTTCTTTCATCCACAGCCAATACGCCCAAAACGCGTTGATGATATTAGAGACCAACAATACTTATGAACCAGGAATCTCTCCTGTCCACGACCGATGTGGATACATATAGGGTGTCACAATCACCCCCCCCCCTTTGGACTCGTCGTTGTCGATGAGCCCGAGAACACCCTCACCATCCCCAGTGAGGTTTGTCCCACCATCGCGACGGGCACAGGAGTGGCTCTGATACCATTCTGTAAAACCCGGCCTCTCGTACCACCAATATTGTCCGCTTTGCTCACAAGGAGCTCACGGATTTGCTTTTGGTTGCCCAGATGAAAACTTCCAGGGAGGTCACCCATCCTTGAATTGCTGCCACCTGAGCACGCTTAACTGTGGAGTTCTCCTCTCATCCACAGCCAATACGCCCAAAACCGTTGGTGATATTAGAACCAGACAATACTTATGAACCAGGAATATCTGCTGTCCACGACCGATGTGGGATATATGAAGGTGTCACAATAGATTGCCTTACAGTTTGTTTGTTTCTGTTCCAATCTGATCTCCACAAAAAAGTTGGTAGACATCTTCGCTCTGTTAGCAAATCATTCACTTTTTATCTTTATAAGACGTTTGTTAGCAACATGATAAATTGGACCGTAACTTAAACTGCACTAACGTATATGTCATCTTCCTCGAATGAATGAATAAGCAAAGAAAACAAAAGGGATGATAAACTTTTTTTAATGATAAGTGATTAAAAAATTTTTAGTGTAGAATTTAAGAGGTAGGAAAAAATATAAGATGTTTCGTATTTATAGATTAAACACAAAATTTTAAAGTAACTCCTTTTTTTATGTAAACTAGTTGTTGTACGTCTAGTGGCTTCATCCAATGAACCCACGCTTGCTTACAGAAGGCTTCTCCATGCCTCGTCAAAGAACCGTAACGCATTTTGTGGGTGTAGGGCTGATGTGGCTAGACCTCTCACTCACACTTACAGTGGTATTACTCATGATATTTTATGGGTTTTTACTATACTTTATTAGAGGTTGTGTATGTATATTTTGCTAAGTAAATTAACAAATTGGGACTCCTCCTTTTATCCATTAAGAATTTAATGGCGTGGGATTGATGTGGATTTCGTAATTTTAAATCAAACTAATGAAAGAACCGATATGGGATTCGTTTGACGGTAGTTTTTAAAACTTTGTTGGTTCAAAGAATTATTAAGCATGCCGTTGTCTGGATTAAAAAAAAAACAATAATATAATCATGTTCATGTTGTATGATATATAATATTGTTGGAAAATATTTGGTCAATTGATCACATTATATTTATTGGTATTGAACTATTTGCTAAAAACTAATATATTTTTACTGTTATTTAGAGGATCAACAGATCACATTATTTTCATCAATTAATAACAAAAATCTTCAAAAGTATGTTTACAAATTTCGTTATTTATATTGATGCTAGAATTGAAGTAGGGTTTATGTTTTGAAAGAAAATCCCCTCCTAATCAAAGATCAAGACTAAGGATTCACTCTATTTTGGTGACCACAAATATGTGCTATAACTGATGTTTGTACCTAGCCACATCTTGGTAAATAAGAAGTCGTATTCAATTTGACCAGTTCTCCGTTCTTCGTTTAAGCTAGCAATAATCCAGTTGAGCTGGATAACATTTTTTTTTTTTTTTTCATACGAGTCCACAAACTAGTTATTTGATCTTTTGTTAACATGATATATCTCGGTAGAGTATTAATAAATTTGATAAAATTAGGCAATAACTTGATTCCATACAACTTTTTCATGTTGTTAGTTTCTATCTTTAATTGGAGTCTTTAGACATTTCAAGCCGCATTTCATGATATCTCTTTTAGATAAAAAGAACTGTGTCGATCGGTAGATTGTCTTCTACTCTTGGTTGAGCTAGTGAAATTCAGTAGCACTACTTTAGCATTTTGGATGTGGTGTTTGAGAAATCCGGATATGATTACAAAGGATATTACTATTTTAAGGATACATGAGTTTAATTTTAAATAATCTTATAATCGTGTAAGTCTATAATCTTCTTAGAAATCTTTCTGCTAATATTCTTACAAAAATAAAAACAAAAATTTACCCTCAAACTTCCGTCAACTTAGGGACAAAATTATTTTTTGTCACTAAATTATAGAATAGGACTACAAATTACCAACAAATTTCTGATAAACAATGTAATAATTACAATTTTGTAATTTGTTTTTAATAAATTACACGAGTTAATTTAATAAAGAAATACTATAATAATTCAGAATTTTGCCGGAAATTCATCGGCTAATATTTTAAAATTAAATTTATTTAATTTTTAATAAAGGACCCGAGTTAGTTTAATTAAAAAAGTACTATAATAATTGAAAATTTTGTAGGAATTTCATTGGAAATTTAAAATTTTCGACAAACGTTATTTTAACTTTGTATTTATTTTCAATAAACTAAACCTATTAATTTAATAAAGAAATAACATAATACCCTTTATAAAAATAAATCTGTGATATTGGTAAATTTTAAAAGAGTTCTACGTATTTCCCTTTATTAAAATCATAAATTACAGATTTTCCTAAACCAAAAAAATCAACTATAGATTTCTTCTTTCTAAAACATATATGTTATTTATTTAACTATTTTATTAAAATTAATATATTAAATGACTATTTATTTTGTTTTTACTTAGGAATTTTTACATATTGATGTTTTGTTATATAATTGTTTAAAACTTTGATATTTGTGTTTTGTATTTAGAGATATAATTTTGATTAGCGATGATTGTTGTTTTAAAATAAAATTTGAACTTTTTTATTTGGAGGTTTAATTTTATTGTTTTTATTTATATAAAAGACTTAAATTTAAAAAAATATATAATTTGATGGTCTTAGGAAGAAAAATTTATATAAATATCTTATAAAAATATGGGTAAAATAATCATTTAACAAATAATTTTTATAAAATGGGTTAATATGTAATATATATGTTTAAAAAAATATATAAATAATGACTTTAAGAAAAAGAAATAGGTAAATACCCCAAATTTTAATTGCAATTAGTATATTAAAATGTGTGTATGTAGGTGTATATATGCTAGTATGGTGTATATATGTGTGGGGGTGTGTTTTTTACCCGAACCCGAATGTTAAACCCAAACAAAATCAACCCAAACCCGATTAAGGACTAACCCAGGCAACCCAACCCAATTGTTATATCAAACCGAACCCGATATTTGTATATGGTTTGGTATTTAGGTTGATTTTGTGAGATTCGGGTCAACCCAATTAACCCGAATATTATTTTTTAAAAATTTCAAGATTAATATATATGTGTGTGCATATTTATATGTGTGTATTATGCTATCGTTTACAAGATTTGAAAACATGATTTTTTAAACTTTAAAGATAATCAAAATATAATATCCTTTAACAATTGAATATGCGTAATAAAGTGAACTTAAATATGTTAAAACTTTCAGATCAAGATACTAAACAAAATTATATATTGTTAACACACGATAAATCACATACTTGCATTTTGATCACATATATATTGATTACACAAACATTTGAGATAATAAATAATTTAAAGTTTAATGGTTTAGTCTAAACCCGATTAAAATACCCGAATGAAACCCCCATATGTGTGTGTGTCATGGTTAGTATTGGTTAGAGATAGTTGATTAGGGTTAATAACTTAATATTATCAAAAATAAATGTTTAGCGTTTAATATTGGTTAGTTTTGATCAACTAGGGGAGTTTAATATCAACTTGTCTGAATCTTGTCGATAAGTGTAAAAATTAAGATAAAAAACAAAAGATAGTCAGCGATCAGCTGGTATATTAAAATTATTAAAATAAAAAAATTGCCGGAAATTCGTCAAAAAATAAAATATTAAATACTGATATTACTTATTAAATAGTATTATTAATTGTTAGTATTACTAATATTATTATTAACCATAATAAATGATAGTAACAAAAATGGTATATATCGTGGGAACTTTGTCGCTATGTTGTCGGAAAATTTCTCGAAAATTTGTCCGAAATTCTAACAAAATAAGTTTGTCGCTAATATGTGGGAAATTTTGTCAATATTCATCATAACAAAGTTTCCCACGAGGGTTTTTCCAACTAATGATTTTGGTTGGAAAATTGTCGCTAAAACCCTTTGCTAACGAATTTCCAACAGATATGTTCATTGCAAAGGAAAAAGAACCATTTTCCGGTGGTGTTATAGATTAAAATATTTGGAGTCACATTCATGGATAATTCAAAAAGTCTTGACACAAGTATGTTTTATGAAAACCATGTAAGAAAATAAATCGAAGACTTTAGCTTTATAATTGAAGACTATCATAATATTTAGCCATAATGACACGAAACATCGTGAGAAGTGTGTGTCACTTGACGGATAAAACAAAAGAAACTCTATTAGAAGAAGCTCTTTTTGTAAAAAACTCATTCAGAAGTAACTTAGTTAAGCATTTGGGACCATATTTTCACTTTCAGAAAAATCAGTTGAAAATCCATCGGCGACAGTTTGTCGCGTAACTCGCCGTGGATAATAAACTTTCTGAGCGATGGTTGTCTCAAGTTTGCCACATTTGTGACAGAATGGACATCACAAATCCTTATCGGAAATTTTAGGGGAATTAAACCTAAAATGAGGTTACGAGACGATTATTAGGTTTGAATCCCGACGGCCTGCTAAGTTGTAGGTAATTAAGTTTGTGAAGGAACACTAACATGCATTTATATATTTATTTTAAGAAAAATATATTTTAAGTATAATTCTTGATTGAGTCCGTCGAGAATCCTTCGCTTGGATTCCAGAACCTAGTCCGTCAAAAGCTTCACGTTAGTGAAAAAGCAACTTATCATACTGGACTATGTTTGTGATATACTCTAATATAAGTGACCATCACTGTGCTCCAATTGTAAGCTATCACGAAAGGTTGAGCTGTCACTAAAAAATACCTATCATTTTCATCTCCTCATCCTCTTAATTAATCTTAAAATAAATTTCTTTTAAAACAAGATTTTACTAGAAATTAACTCATTAACTGAATCTTATACCTAACTTTATAAATAAAGTTAAAATAAAAACATTTGTAACAACAATGACACCAATGTTTACTTGGCTACTTGCTATAGAAAATTAGAAAGAAGAGTGAGATGGACAAGAGAGTTTATAAAGCAAAAAGTGCAGAAGAGAGGAAGTCGTCGGTGGAGTAGATTCTGATACAAAAATATAAAAATATAAAATATAAAAAGTCCAGATATATTGTGATGAACAAACTTTGGCCCCACACAACACTAAAATTGATTATAAGTTTATTTTTACTTTTTCTTTGTTAGGAAAAGAAAATTGAACCAATTGCAACATAAACGTGCAAAGATTGGCTACCTTTTTATTATCTCAATACTTAATTTATAGTCACTATCTCAATTTTGGTGGTCTATATCTACAAAGACTAACGGAGTTGGTGGGGACAAAGTGATAAAAGGAAAAGGATGAGACTTTGGTATATGGTTCTCATTTTATGGCCATTGTCACCTATATATTTATGTTAATTAGTCACGTGTATTAATTAAATTTACGGAATAATCATAATGATGGGCATGATTGATGTGTATAAACCATAATAATTTAAGAGTAAAATCTCATGCTTTTAAGGTATGTAGCATAAATCAAATAATCACTTCTATAGCATTTTGAAAAACTATTATTACTAATCGAGAAATCAATTAAAATAATACCATGCTTAGAAATATAAACTATATATAGAGAAATGTTCAAATGAATATTTTTTAAAACTAAAAAGTGTAATAAGTAGTCTCAATCATCCATTTTCTGGTTAAGATCAAATTTTAAAAAAAATGCGTTACAGTAATATTTGAAAAATAGTCATTTTCGTTGACTTTTTGCAAATTCTTTCATTTTTTCTAAACGTTCATAACTTTTATATACGATATAATTTTTTTTATAAAATTACATCATAAAAATAAATATTTTTTTATCTTTAAAACAAGTACAGTATCATTATATAAAAAGATAAAAAGACAATTTATTTTTTTAAGCTTATATCTCATCATTGTATCTTTAGTGCAGTTTATTGTGATTTTTTGTTAATTATTGTGTTTTTTAATACTGTTGTTTTTTTTCAAAATGATGAATTTTAAAAAATATAATAATGAAATAATATTGTTGTGTATCTCTAATATGTAAAGCACAATTATAAATTAATAACTAATTTATCCAATAAATTAAAATATTAATAAAATATCTTATTATGTCTTTTAATCGTTATTATGTGATCTTAAACACTATGAGTTTTGAAAAATACATTAATGAAATAATATAATTGTGTACTTCTAATATTAAAACACAATGATAGATAATAAATTTATATAATCTATTAAAAAATAATAACAAAAGTATCACATTGTGTTATCTTCAAAACTAAGAGTTTTAAAAAATATAATGGTGAAAAATATATCTTTATGTACTTTTAATTATAAAACACATTGATAGATAACAAGTTTATAATATATAAAAACAATAACAAAAATAACACAATATGATGTAAAACGTAAAACATATTGATTAATATACATAACAAATGATGTAAAATATAAGACATAATAAACTGATATTTGACATAATGAACATATAATATATAATAATTTGACGTATTTAACACAATTACTAAAATATTATCATTTTCTAAAACAATAAAAGGACACGTGTCAAGCTCATGATCATTATTAAACTTTTTACATTTAACATATTTTTTACTATAATCCTACCCTACTATGTTTGCTCATGTACACTTAAATACTTATTTTTCGGCGTTAAAAGTGATTAACAGAAGTTAATGATTCAGTTATATAAAAACACATCATTCGCATTTATTAAAGATCATTCACTACTAATATGAATGAACTGAGTATAAGAAAATATACATAATTTAATAGTGTTACAACATTATCTATACTAATAAATAAAAATATTAAGTGACACGTGTCACTCTTCCAGATCTCATCAATATTTTTTTTCCGCCTCTCTCTACTATTAATTATATAAATTTTTTTAATTGTTTTTTATTCTTTTTTGTCTCTCTCCTATTAAATGATTTCTATAATTATTTTTGTTAAGTATTTTATATTTTAAAATAAATATAGTTAAAAATTGTATAATATTTCATAAATATGTAATAAGAAAATCTCTATTACGAAAAGTATAGTTTTAAATTTTAACAACTCGTGTATTACACGGGGTTCTAACCTAGTATATTATATAAACAATTAATTTATAGGAAAACATTTCAATTTTTAAAATAATAACTCATCAAAAAATTTACAGTTAGTTTACTACACTTATTTAACGGGATATCTCCAAAATTTCAGATTTACTAAAATATCGTATTTTAAAATAAATTTAAAATAATAACTCATCAAATATCATATTTTTGGGATAAAATTAGATTTTGCGGGATTGTGATTACTTTTCATGAAACTGTAAAAATATATTAAACTGTAAGTTTTTGCACACTTGATTTCTTTTTTTTAGATTTTGCTATTGCAGAATTACAATATAAATGTTGTGTCCTCCAGTTTTCATAAAGCTAGCTTGAATTAAGCATAACGAACATCATTTTCATAAACATGTTGATCATCGAAGAGGACAACGATCAAGTTGCACTTTTACGGATATGAGAGAGTTCATATAATCCAATGAAACAAAGGAGAAGATCGTGGTTACGATTAATCTAGACGTATGATTCACAATACCAAGAAGTCATTTTTGTGGATCTACAGCTTCACCAAAAAAAGGATGATAAAAGTAGATAGAATTTGTGTTATTATTTTGTTAAACTAATAGTTTTATCATAAACGAGTTATATGCGTTATGGTATGTATTTATAAGTTTTTCATTATAGAATGTGTTATTTGTTTTCAAACCTAAACATTGCAGCATGAAGAGATCATACAATTAATCAAATCCAATAAATTAGTGCAAGTACGGCTGTAATAAGCCCAACAACAAATTGAAAGAAAACAATATATTAAGAAGAGATGCAACAAATGATAAAGGGAACTACTTGCGTAGATGGACAACAAACAATCTCAATCGTCAAGTAGATAGAGATGAAAATGATGATGCTTAATTAGGTTATGTGGTAGTTTAGTTGAATCTTTATACATGAAAAGTAGTAGAACAATTTCATAAACATTTTTTTAAATCATTTGATATGTTATTTTTGTATTAGAATTGAACCCAGTCTATATGAGATTTTTTAGTTCTGTTATTTAAATCTGTATTCTAAAAACCTAAAACAATATGTATGAAATTAAAAAGTTAAAAAATTACCAATCCGATCTCATGTCATCACCATAGATAGAAGTAAAACAAAAAATTTAAAACAAAATAACTTACCTCGACAACATGTCATCTGTATTGACAGAAAATAAATTAAATACATAATTTAATTTGTTTTAGAGATATATTTTCCCATAGCCTTTTCTCAATGAAATGTTGTAGGTATTTATATACTTATAACGACGACATCTATACTGAAGACATTTTCCACTCATTATCGATGGTATCTTAGTAGTGGAAACAATGAACATAAGACGCATCGAAGTTATGACCAATCGGTACAATGTCGCTATGAAGGATGTGCGCCAATAGAAACTAGACAGAGAGATGAACTGATTTTTAGATGACTCTTAAATTCTGCATCATCAAGTCATTTCCTTCGCTATGAATATCCATGATTAATTGGTAAAATATGTTAGGCACGATACATATTACTTCAAAATTAATTTTATGCATATATTTTTATGCTTTGCCAATATTTTATTTGGTTGTCTAGTGTATGGAACGTCGGGAAGTGGAAGACAAATGTCTAGCAAGGAAATCCTGACACCAAGCATGGGAGAAGTCGTCCGAGCATTGAATGAACTTTATAAGTTGCTTTTAACATTCTCCAACATTTTTTTTAGTAACAAACACACACTTCATTGTGGGTCGAAGATAATGGATACGAGTCTTCTTTATCCAAGCTTTACATGAGAACACACTAAGAAAACCCAAGGGGGAGGGAAAACCCAAGGGGGAGGGGTTCATGGGGTGGGTCTTGTTTCATCATCTCAGTTCAACTTTTTTACATTATTACTGATTGTTTTGATCAATGTGTTACCACTCTTGAGCAACACAACTATGGGAGAGCATTGGAGGTCGTAAGAGTGTACACATCTTCGAGGCAGAGATCATTACCCATCTTGTTACGTCATTATATGTGAGTCTGGGAGATCAAACGCTTCTCATCTTGGTCAGGATATATTATATTTTCATTATGTTTTTATTATACCAATTATAAACTAGTCATATGTTTAATGTTTGTAGCTCGTCAAAAAGAAAAAAAAGAAACTAAAAAGGTGAATTTCAAAAATCGTAAACTCAATTGATTAGTAATTGTTTTGCAATCTCTTGTGTTTAACTTTTACATGTAACTCTTTTTTAACAAACAGATGTTACCCTACCTATAATTCTTCACTAATCTACAATGTTATTAAACATACTTATCATAAACGAGTTTTGAACTCCTTACCTCAACGGAAGCTTTATAGCTCTAACGTTAAATGAAATTGTTATTGAACTCAACCCCCACCTGATCACTTTATACGTATTCTTAATTATAATATACTCGAAAAACAAACAACTAATAGTTGATGAATTTTAAAATGTTTAAAACTGTGCTACAAATAATTATTCTTTGGTATTCCATTGCTATTATTTTATTATTTCCATAATCTGAATGATCTGTTGGTTACGCATTAAAAATTTTGGAATTTTAAAACGGACTCCTTGCAGGTCGTTAATAAAATTATAAAAAAATACATACTGAACGACGAAATACCGACTAAAGCCATAGCCGCCATTGATTAAAAATAAATTATTGACATATCAAAGGAAAAATCTTTTTGTCACTAGCTTTTTGGTTGTCTTTAATCGCTTATTAGGATCGGATTATTGCTTATATGTGATACTCTATTTTTCTATTAATGGCCGACGAAAAAACTATATTACGCGCGTCCTACAACATTATATATGTACTATTTAATATTTAATTTTAAACCATTAAACTTCATTGGCTTCTGAATTAAAATCATTATCTTCTCAATTTGTCCTTTAATCATACTTATGTCGACAGTAATTTTTTTATGATGACATACACAAGACCACCTCAGCGTATATAAACAACTAATTTGGATTCGATTTTCTGTTTGACGTATAACGTCACATGACCCGATTCACTTGATAGATAGGTATTTTATGAGTATAAAATGACATTACAAAAAGCGTGATACAATTATTAATATTTTCTATTTCCATAGGGCCGACAGTCCCACATTTTAATCATAGTAACCAACAATCTTAATAATGCATATTAAACAGCGTGAAGATGAATAGATATTCGTACAAAGGTTCCTGTGAAAAATAATTGATTCCCTTTATGCCCATGTTTGGGATTGCTTATTTGTTAAAAAAATAATTTTTGAAAAGTTACTTTTAAAAAGTTAGTTCTATTAACTTATCAAAAATAATTTATTTACCTATAAAAAATAACTTTTTAAACTTTACCCAAACATTCTTAAAAATTTATTGATTTTTCAAAATTTAATAAGTTATAAGTTAGTGAAAAAATCATTTTGCCAAACATGGCCATATATGTTTGAACAAATTTCCATGATGAAAATAGAAGATTTTGATGCATTTTTAAAGTAGTTAACATTGGTAGCCCATGGCTTCACAAATGAAAAATCGTGGGTTCGAGTCTCGTTAAATAGTTTTGGACTGAGCCAGATAATTTTTCTTAGTTGTAGGTTTTCTATTAAGATGCTGGGGATCATGTGATCTTAACTAGAAAACACATATGTGAACCCGATTAAAATAACATATATTCTCTAAAGTGCGGTCGTACGATTGTCGTTCAAAAAAAAGTTAACGGTCTAATCTTGTGGAACATAAAATAATATCTTCATTGGTACTTCTTTTACGCTATTCCGCTATGCTATTATGGACAGTAAAATGACATTATTTTAATTATGTTATTTTTTAACTTACATAATAATATAATAATATTTTTACGTAATAATTTCATTATTCCTTTGTACAATTTATATAAAAATTGACTTTGTATTCTAGATTTTCTCTACATATATGTGGGGAAGGCTAAAATACAAGATCGATTTTACATATAAAGTGTATAAAGTTCGTGTGAAATTACCACGTAAAAAGATTATAGTTGTACTATGCAAGATTAAGTAATACTTGCGTCATTAAATTATGTAGTAATTATCACGTAAAAGAGGATGAAATAAACACGAGGATGCTTATCCACCGTAATTTATAAATGACGCAAGTTTTACATAATTACGCAAAATAAACTTTGTAAACGATCCTTTGTATGCAAAATGAACTTTATAAAGAATCGTAAGAAACTTTTAACTTATTAAAAAATCAAGAAAACTTACAACAACTAATCACATTAATTAGATTTTGTTTTATTTTACGTAGATTTAAAGGGCAATTCAATAAATGTTCACCATTTTTTAGGTAGTTAAATCAAGATAACTTTGTTTTCCTTTTTTGCCCTTCTAGTTGGAGGGGTGCCCATGCGATTGATCTGGTTGTCGAGACTCGATCAAAAACAATTTAATATATCGGTCTTAGCTACCTTTATTGTGTAAGGGTAAGTAAGGTCGTCTCCACAGGGAATATGTGAAAAGTGTTTAATTAACGTGACACGATTAACTAAAAGACTCAAACTTTATAATTAAAAATTGAAACTTGGAATGGATTAATGAACACAATTGCATAAAGCAACAAACTTGATAACGATCTTAATTAAATAATGAAAAACAATCACTTCCGGGTTTCCAATTCTGCAAGATCAACAATTGATACTTTTAAATTAGGGTTTGTAAGAAACAATACTTCAAGATCTTAGCTTTTGATTAAAGTGACAACAAAGGAACAATCTTTTAAGACTCGTTCATTCATCATGTTACCAATTCACTTATATCACGTTGCCTACTTTTCTTAATGAGTTCACGATGCAAGGAAACCGAAAAACTGATAATCAAGCAAACAACTTTATTTATAAGCAAACCTTTAAAGTCAATCAAAACATAATGTTTCATTCAATAACTCATTGTTCAAAACAAAAACCTAATCAAAACATACCAATTGTTTCACTTAACAAGAATTGTACTTCCGAAAGTAATCGCGAAAAGCCTAGCCCCACATCATCTTCATTAGATCTTCAATCTTGTGATGTTGATGATTGGAGGTGATTTGGTATGATTAAAGGTGGTTCTAAGGGTTGAATTTCGTCCAAAAATTCGTACTTTTTGCTCTGGAAAAGTCTCCCTTCGAAACCCTAATATTAGGGATTAAATAGGTTTTGAAATTTGTAACAGTCCCCAAAATTTCGTGTTAGACCGTAACTTACGGCCTATAGGCCGTAGGTTACGGCCTACCTTCAACCAGACGGTCAAACCCCCTGTCTTACGGGGTTCACAGACGAACTCAGCACAGGGTCGTAGCTTACGGTCTCAGGCCGTAGCTTACGGCCCCCTTGATTTTTTCACAACTTTTCTTCGTTTTCAGCACCTTTCAAGCCATAGTCTTGCTATACTTTATAACCTTCACAAATAATGCTCGTTAAGCTTCGTTTAGCCTATATTTCAAACACGTAATAAAGTGATTATATTGGATATCAAAGTTAGGTTAAAAACGATGTTTAAAACATCTTAAACTCATTCCTAACACCAACACATCACATTCCCCAACTTAACCCTTTTTCGTCCCGAAAAAGATATGCAATGAAATCATAATTGATAAGCTAATCTTACATATTTTTTTTTTTGTCACATAGGATTGTATTAACAAAGTAATTGTGATTGTCAATATATTGATCCACTTTAAACTCATGCCCTTTTAAATCCCAACCAAATGTATTGTGCTTAGTAATATACAAAGTTACCATCATGGTTTAATCACCCCACATCCGAATGTACATAGCAAAACCTACCCAACCTCATGATTTCTTGAGGATTCACTAACCCACACTTAAGACAACCATGTCTCATAGCTATGGCACAATAACTATTAACTTTTTTTTTTTTTAATTCCCTTCTACGTGATATGCGGGACTTTTCTCCTTTTTTTCTCATATATCTCTTTTTTTTTTTTCTTTTTTCTTCTTCTTTTTTTTTCTTTTTCGTAAATTTTTTTTCACGCATATAATCAACTAATCTTTTTTTTTTTTTTATTTAGATAGAGGTGTCATAAACAATAGAAACATGGCGTGTGAGAAAGGAATACTAGGTATACATACCACTCGCTACCCGTTTTTGCTGGGACTCAGTTTTTTAAACCATGCATATCGGGATGGGATACTAAACACAAATATTTTTTAAGTTATTGCACGCAACATTGGTGTTCTTATGTTTAGGCCGAGCCTATCAACATATCACAAATTATCTTTGTTATCCTCCCCTAGAGATAAAATTCATGTATAAGCATCAACCTATCAATTTCCTATCATTTTTCATATATGCAAAGATCTTTTTCAAGAACTTTAATCATTTTTTAAAGGTTGTTAACACAAATAACCTAAAATTAACATGTAAAATAAAATTAATTAATTTTAAAGAATTCATAAAAGGAATGAGTTCACCTGATCGATTTGTTGTGGCAAGATTCTTGTGATTGGTGACAATTCTCAAAATCTCATCTCACTAACCTGCAAAATCTTATAAACATCGTGTAGAAGTAAACTTATCACGTCATGATTAACACATAGAATTTTTAAAAAATTTTGCAACTTTTTCATTTACGTCCAAAAACTATAATTTCAAAACAAAGATGTTTCCCTTCCCCAACTTAAAACATTGCATTGTCCCCAATGCAACATTTAAGTTAGAATTATATAAAAATAATTAATTTAAAAAAAATAAATAAAAAAAACTAAGAAAAAATAGATCTAAAAAAAAATCCTAAACTCACTTTCGTAGGACTCACGGTTGCATTTAGCATATGCAACAAGCCTTTAAACCCCTCGGTAGCCCCGAGTGGACGAGTTGTAGTCTCGTGAGGGTTTCTAGTGAACACACCCACAAAGTTCTCGGGTTGCCTCCCGGTTAGCGCTAAGTTTTAGGTCTTCAGCCAGACCTTACCTGAGACCACTTATGGTGGTTGAATTGAACATTTTCCTGCCACGTTACCAACAAATGCTCGATAGTAGACATACCGAATCCTTATTTTCTTTTTCATGATCTTTATGTCTCTTGAATCAATGGTCTTTATGTCTCTTGAATCAATGGTTGACATTCTATATCCACATTTGCCCATCGAGTTTCCAATGTATGCATGGTAGTTGGCATGTCGGGTCCGCACCTTCTTTCTTGTCCTTGGCATCTCTATCAAATCGTTGTGGGATCTCCTTTGAATAAATTTTTCGATGTCCTCTATACTCACATTGCTCTTCTCCGAACACGAGCCATCATTCCTCACTTGGTCAAATGCTGTAATAAATACTAAAGGACGACTAGGACCATATGGCAATAGCTTAGTCTCTCGTTCCTTTGGAGGTGTTATATCATCCATTAGGTTTAAACAATCAACTCTTTGCTTTGAAGTACCTATAACCTCTTCTTCCACTTCATCATCATAAGATTCAACCACCACTCGTTTTACATATAGCTCTTCAACAAACGAGGGAATTTGTGTGGTATTAATCTCCACGCCCTCATCCTCGACTTTGAAAGATGGTGAGACTGACTCTTCTAATTCTATTTTCAATAATAACGCGTCACGCTTGATAGTTAAGTAGTCAAAGTTGTGGTTCACCTCTGATTGATAATATCCTTCATAATATGCAGAAGATGCCTCATAGTCCGGATAAGATGATTGTACATCATCATAATAAACATCCAACATATATAATTTTCTTCTCGCATCCTCACACTTTTGCAAGTACTCAGGACAATCATCTTTTGTGTGAACTGGACTTCCACAACCGGTACATGAATAATAAACTCGATTCATGGTGAGGTTTAACTTCTTTAGAGTAACCTGCAAACCATAAAACACCTAGCGTCGCACCCAACAAAACAAAAGAAAATAAAAGAGAAGAAAATAAAACAAAAAAAAATTTACAAAAAAAACAATTTTGATCTGGTTGTCGAGACTCGATCAAAAACAATTTAATATATCGGTCTTAGCTACCTTTATTGTGTAAGGGTAAGTAAGGTCGTCTCCACAGGGAATATGTGAAAAGTGTTTAATTAACGTGACACGATTAACTAAAAGACTCAAACTTTATAATTAAAAATTGAAACTTGGAATGGATTAATGAACACAATTGCATAAAGCAACAAACTTGATAACGATCTTAATTAAATAATGAAAAACAATCACTTCCGGGTTTCCAATTCTGCAAGATCAACAATTGGTACTTTTAAATTAGGGTTTGTAAGAAACAATACTTCAAGATCTTAGCTTTTGATTAAAGTGACAACAAAGAAACAATCTTTTAAGACTCGTTCATTTACAATATTACCAATTCACTTATATCGTTGCCTACTTTCTTCTTATGAGTCACGATGCAAGGAAACCGAAAAACTGATAATCAAGCAAACAACTTTATTTATAAGCAAACCTTTTAAGTCAATCAAAACATAATGTTTCATTCAATAACTCATTGTTCAAAACAAAAACCTAATCAAAGCATACCAATTGTTTCACTTAACAAGAATTGTACTTCCGAAAGTAATCGCGAAAAGCCTAGCCCCACATCATCTTCATTAGATCTTCAATCTTATGATGTTGATGATTGGAGGTGATTTGGTATGATTAAAGGTGGTTCTAAGGGATGAATTTCATCCAAAAATTCGTACTTTTTGCTCTGGAAAAGTCTCCCTTCGAAACCCTAATATTAGGGATTAAATAGGTTTTGAAATTTGTAACAATCCCCAAAATTTTATGTTAGACCGTAACTTACGGCCTATAGGCCGTAGGTTACGGCCTACCTTCAACCAGACGGTCAAACCCCCTGTCTTACGGGGTTCACAGACGAACTCAGCACAGGGCCGTAGCTTACAGCCGCAGGCCGTAGCTTACGGCCTCCCTGATTTTTTCACAACTTTTCTTCGTTTTCAGCACCTTTCAAGCCATAGTCTTGCTGTCCTCTGTAACCTTCACAAATAATGCTCGTTAAGCTTCGTTTAGCCTATATTTCAAACACGTAATAAAGTGATTATATTGGATATCAGAGTTAGGTTAAAACGATGTTTAAAACATCTTAAACTCATTCCTAACACCAACACATCAGCGATACGACAATTGTAATTTTTAAAATAAAAAGACCTTTGGCAATACCATACTTAATTTAAAGAAAATATGATACTTGTTTTTAAGATATAACTTTTTTGAAAAAAAATATTAACATGTGAAAAAACTATAGCCATTTAAAAATCACAAGAAAGGAAACTTGGTTAAAAATCAACAATTATAATAACATAATTGGCATGTATATAAAAGAAAATTAAGATCATGAAATTCATAATATTCAATTTTGTCTTCTTAAACTTTTATAAGTAATGTAATTAACAATTTTCTTCTTAAATGTATTATAATATATATATATATACACACACACTATATTAGTACCCCGTTTATTACACGGTTTGAATAAATAAAAAATAAAATAATTAGTAATAAAAATTTATGAATTATAAAGTCGTGTTTGAAGATAAAATATGATTATAATTACACATTAATAACTACTTTAAGTAAATAAATAATAATATATTTTTATTAAACTTTTAATTTATAAAAAATGTGGGTTTTAAATATTTTGTTTTAAGAAAAATAAATTTATTTCAAAAAGAATTTGTTGTATTCTCTCTTTTATAAAACTTTTATTTTAAAAAAGTTTGTTTTTAATAAAAAATAGGTTTCAATTTATTAAATTATATAATTTTTAATTTGAAATGGTATGAGTAATATTATTAGGATTTAATATTATTAATAATATTATATAAATGGACATGAGAAAGTTAGTATGATAAACTTACAATTTTGTCAAGTGTTATTTTAGATTTTCTTTGTTAAAAATAGATAGATATACATATATATATAGGCTAGAAACTCATTTATTAAACGGATTATAGTTAGTAATAAACACAAAAAGTTACAGTATAATATTTTATTATAAGATATGCTTAAAATTTTATATACGTAATAGTTCAAGAAATATAACAATTATACTATTTTTTAACTTTCTTATCTAAATAGTTTTATTTTTAAACATTCGTTTTAAGATTTTTTTTTTATAAAATATTTATTGTTTATAAAATCTTGTTTATTAAAAACTTTTCTAATTATTCAGTTTGTTTTAATAAAACTTTTTTAGAAAATTTCATATATATTATAATTTTTTTTAAAAAGGACCAATTTAAAATATTTTTTAAAAAAAGGTTTAGTGTTTTAGAAAATTTCATATTATATAAAAGCTTTATTTTTATTATTTCTATTTAATAAAAAGATATGATTTTTAATTTCTTAATAAAATTTAATTTAAAAAACATAGCTTGATTTTAAAAAATCTAGATAAGAGAGAGAAATACATAAATTAATAAAATTAATTATTATTAAGAGAGAGAAATTAGTTTGAGTGTTTAAATTACTATAATATCTTTTAAAAAAAAATAAAGTGAGAATGTTTAAAAGAATAACAAGTGTCAAAAAAATGGGTTAAAAAAATAATAAGTGGCAAAATAAATCTTTTTTTATTAAATATTATAGATTGTAGATATATATTTTGCAATCGATTTCATATAAAAGCTTCATCAGAGTTTCCATACATCACACGTGTAGAAGAACGTTTAGATTTCAAGATTGTGAGAAATCTTGAAGTACATTTTATAAGATAGGTAAGATAAAAAGAAACAAAGAATCTAAAATTCGGGGCATACACACATACATTATCCCAAAGACAATGACAATTTTAATGGACTTTGGTCTTTTTCGTATTCCTACTTTGTAGAGATTTTTACGTATGGATTCCTTCCTTTTTTTCAATCTTGCATTCATTTCGATTAAGACCATCCATGGAATATTAATTATTAGTTGGGTTGCAAGATTTGTTTAGACTAGAACGTATGCCGATTACATACAAAGAACATTAATCGGTTGGAAATCCTACCAGACAACCTAGCTAGATCGTCTCTCTAAGTATACTCATTGATATGATTTCTTTGTCTTCACCGATATTTCTTATTTGCACAGGCATCCTAACAAAACCTCAACGATTTATCCTATTTGTACCTTAAATTACATCTTCAAAAGTGTTGTCGTTGTTTTGATGTGGTTCAACCATCTAAGACAACGTTTATCCCTACCATTTGCAACACATATATTTTTTGATTTTCTAGTTCGTTATCTCATGTTCTAGCCTTGTTCATCCGATCAATCAGTTGATCAAAACATATGTCAGTACAACATACAATAGATATTGTTCCATGGTGGACTTTCCATTTCATCTATTGTCAATCGTTGAAAGTATGTAAAGGGATCAATAAATGACTTTGATTTCATCTACATATGTAAAAGGACCAATGATACATATATGTTACTCAAGTCATTACATATATGTAACACTACAACTTAAGTTACATGCGTGTAACTTTGTGTATACATATATGTATCTCAAGTTACATATATGTAACACCATTTTTCCCTTATTTCTATTCAGTAGTAGTGATATTTGCGCTCACATATATGTAAAGACAGGTTTACATAAACCTTATATAAATTGTTATTCCAAATATGTAAACCCACATATTTATACATAAATGTAAACATACTTTTGTATATACTATGAAATGATATGTAGACATGTTCGTTTGTGGCTTCATCTTTTTTGCCCTATGGTATGTTAAAAAGTTTCGAAAGGTGAATTGATTAACATGCGAGTTCTTTATCATCTTCTTCTTCAACTTCAATTCCAATAATATAATCAAACTTTTGTGTACTTAAACCACGAGCTATGATTTTGAATGAAACAATTGTGGAGGGAGGGAGGGAGAGTAAATGAATATAGGGGTTTTGGTTAATTAAAAGAGGTGATTTCCATTCACTTCTACTCTTAAAACTTTATTAAAATATCATAATTCTTGATTCAATTTACTATTATGTCACATTAAACTTTAACCATAGATTAAACTAAAGAAAGAGATAAGATGAGTTCTTTTAGTTTCGTATGTCTAATGGTTTTTTTATGAGTAACATCATATACGTGAATTTATTAAACTAATTACAGTTTGTATATAATGAAAATATTAAACTTAACGCACGTTATGTATGTATGTATATATAGTGTATAAAGTTTAATATTTTCTCAAGTATGTTATCCGGAAAGATATGGCTTCATTGGGTAATACTACATGACAAATGCATTCAGTGCTATTATTTCTCCCTCCTTTTACTTGTTGTACGGACAAGTTTCCTCATGGCTAGCCATGACATATCAGATTCTTTTTCTTGGAGTACATGCTGTCTATAATTAGGGATGGAGAGGTGTTGGGGCAGTGATGGACCAGCTTGTTTTTGACTTTTCTAACATCACATGTAGTGTTTATATCGACTTCAACATAAATACACATAAAAGCCACCCATAAGAATAATAATAACTGAAAAATTATTTTAGAAATTAAACTCTACATTAATAATCATGACAAAAATGATGAACATGGCAAAGATAACACACTTTTATTCATTATTCGGATTAAAAGAAGTCGGGTAGAAAATAACGTTTTTTGTAAAGTTTTCGTAACATGTATGAGAATAGTTTTAAAGTTATGTATGTATATGATATTAAAAAAATAACAATTTATCTCACACCTAACCATACCAAAATCTTTTAATATAAAATCATATGAGTGTTTTAGTGTAATTAAAGCTTTGATACTGGTTAACAACTTGATAGTGCTAGCATGTATGTGATATTAATGTTACATTAAGTTAAAACACTGACTGATTATTTGAGATAAGGTCGACTTTTAGTATTTTATACGCATTAATTTCTTTTGTGTAGGACAATGGCTACATGTTAATTAAGGAAAAATAAGATAAGGAAATTATATAAGAATATGTGGGGATTCATGGATGGAGAAAGCTAGCTGGCATGAGTCGGTGGACAATTGGGAGTTGGTGCAGATATGATAATGCTAACGATACTTCCACCGTCACAACAATCGACAGTTTATCTTTTAAATTTCAAGTTGAATAAAGTATTCTTGAACAGTTAAATATTCTCAACTTTTAACCTTTTCATATATATGTTACCGGCTTAAATCCCGTGTGTTATGCGATTTAACAAAATAAATATAAAATATATTATTTCATAACATATAATATAGAAGAATGTGAAAACTAAAAAATATGTTAGGAATTATGTTAAATATGATATAAAAATAAAAAAAATACTAATCGTTGTGAAAATCTAATTACCAAAATATTGGATCATTTTTAAAAGTTAAGATTATGGTTGTCATAATTTCATTTAAATTTCAAATTATATATATAAGATTTTGGTTTTAAATTTAAAAAAATGATTAAAAGAAAAATGTAGGATTTTAATAAATTAATGTTTTCATGTTTACATTGATTTTTGATTTAACATATAAATGAAAATAATACATAAATTGGCCATTTAAAATATTCCTTGTAACTTAATTGACTTATATTAGTTAAAATATAATAAATGATTATAATTTTTTTTTGATTTATTAATCATATAAAAGTTTTAAATATTATGATAAAAAATGAATGAAAAATATATTAAATAATAAATCTTGAACATGTTGATTTAAACACAAATGAACGAATAATTTGTAAAAGCGAAAATACGAAAACTAAGGGTTATTTTGTGCTGTTTTTAAATGTTTAATGCATGTCTATTGAAATGCAATATTTTCAATCTTATGTACACAAATCTATATTATGAATATATAAAGGTTAAAGCTAATAAATTGCTAAAGAATAAAGTTGATAAAATGTTATAACAAATTTAGTTGCAAACGTGAAAAAACATATTAACTTAAATTGTATTGTGATTGCATATAAAATTAAATTGTAAAAAACTAATCCCTTAACATTATGTTAGAAAATTCAGATTTTATTTATTATAACTTTCATTTAAAATCATTGTGCATATATTACAAAATGACTTTTTATTTTCCAAAAATAAATTATGAGAAAGTGTAGGAGTATACAAATACTTGTTTTCATTAGACATTTATTTTAATTTAAAATATAAATAAAATTAATTCAAATTTTAGAAACTTTTTATTTTAGGAAAACAAATTATATAAGAGAAAATTTAAGAATTTACAAAGAGTGTTTAACATAATGACAAGTGGGAATATTTGTTTAAAAATTTGACATGTGGCAAAGAGTGCTTAATATAATGACAAATGACAAACTCTTTTCTTTTATTATATATAAAGATAAAGATAAAAATTTTTAGTAAACCCGTATATTATACGGGTTTAATAAATAAAATAACATGTTGATATAACTTCTCAACGTACTTTTATACTTTTAAACTTACTTAACATGACACTAAAATCTACTATTTAGTTAAGATTTCTTTACAAATTGATATAAGCAGGGATTAATGTTGGATATTCTCAATTAATTATATCAAGTTTGAACTCTTTAATATAAAAAGACGTTTTAGATCTACATTAAATAATTTTATTACTTTAAACCATTTGGGTGTAAGAGTAAGCATAACTTGAGTCAACATATATAATCGTTAGAGCTATATATTGGAAGTCCCAAATTTTCATCATTTAAAACAAAATCATAAAGGTATTAGAATATAATCGAAACATTACAGAAATATTTTAAAAAAACCCAAACTCGCTTAATTTGTGCTCATCAAGTTCTTTTCTCTAAGTGTGCACGGTTCACGTTAATCAAGTAGAAAAAAAATAAGTGCTAGCTATAAACTATAAACTATAAGAACATGATATATTCTACAGTCAAATTAGTAAATAGTTGGAGGTGGTTTCACCTTTCTAGGAGTGTTAGCTATAAATGGTATCATGGCGTTCTTTTATCGTATCAATGCGGCTAGCACATACTAGTATCATATTCATGTTATTTTCATGATAAGGCAACTTATGATCTATCTTATCGTCTTACATGTTTGATCTCATTTCACTAAAATGTATTTATTTTATTTATTTTATTTTTGTAGTACCATAATATCGTTTTTTACATGTGGGGATAATCCACTAGTTATCCAAAAACCAAGTGGGTGAATAACTACTGCCACTTATATGGAGGAACACAAAGGTAATCCATCATCTTCATGGCATTAATGATGTAACTCTTGAGTCAAATTCTAGGTCATCCTTACAACTCTACTACTACATATGTGTTACTTTAACTGATCGCACATACCACCCATTCTGTCGATCTATCGCATCTATATAAAATTTTCAAGAATATTATGTGTCATATTATCTTGGTTCATCGTTCAAGCAATTCTATTTCGTATATATCTCAATCATGAGGCACACAAAGCATGCATCATGTTATGTATATACTATATGTCTATATCAAAATCATAGAGAGGCGCCAAGACATGCATCATGTTATCAAAATCATGGAGAGGCACCAAAATCATGTGTCACCTTATATTGAGCTTCATCTCGCCTCTATCTTTAGACTTGAGTTTGAACATTGATTATGCTTTCATTTGACCACACCTAGAATGATCATCGTTTTGCTTAGTATATTCATCCAAGATCAAAAAATGCTCCCTCAGTGGTAATTGATCGACATTATAAAAATAAATACAATAATGTATAAAGTAAAAAAAAACATGAGTACAACGTGTACAAGTGAACTGATCGAGTTGTCGCGTTTGAATAAAAAACAAGTTGATTTTAAAGGCTTAAATACATATATAAATACAGGTAAGTAAAAGTTGTCTTCATAGAAAATTGATGAAAAGTATGAAGCTTGAATACCTTGGAATTAAAACACAAACAAGAATACTGAAAAACAAATATTTTCTTGGATTTTTTTTCTTTTTTTTTTTGTTTAAGATGAAAAGTAAATTGAATACAAATAATAAAGAAAGCAACAAGCTTAATTAGGACTTGTAAAAACTATGATGGAAAACGCAATCACTCCTCAGTTCAAGTTCAAAGATCCACAATAAATTAATAGAAAAAATTTATTGGTAATCACATAAATATGATTTTATAAAATTGCTTGATTATAATGGTAATCAAAAAACAAACTTTTAAATTCGTTTGTTTACTAAATTACCAATTCACAGATATCAAGTACTCACACACAAATTAAACTGTTCAAGATGCAAGAAAACCAAATGTTAATAATAAAATACAAATACTTAAACGTAAACAAATTGTTTAACTTCAATCAAACACACAATTGAATTCTTGTGTAAAATAAACAAACGATCAATCAATCCAAATTATAACATATTATTTTACTTACGAGAACTATCTACTCAAAAGTGATCAAGAACGATTTAGTTGTCCATTGACATGATTCAATCTTCAAAGGTTAAATTGATGTTGTTGGAGCTTGTGTTGGAATTTTGGACACAAAATAATTATATTTATGTATTTGTTATATAAATAATTATTTATTTATTGGTTTAAGTTCTCATTTTGTAACGAACTATACCATGTCCAAACTGAAGTTAAAATGAATTAGATATCGATGCTTGAAGTTGAGTGGTCGGAATGAACAAAGTGAAACTTAGGTGATTATAGTAGGAAATTGTTGAAATTTTTGCATAATGATAATAAAGTCATGTATTGATTAACATGGATGTTTTATGTTTTGATCAAGTCTTTTAATAAATATTATAAATGTTTATTATGGTTTATAATTGACATTAAACATGTCATGAATAAAATAGAAGTTTTAATTTGGTCTCATAAAACATTTCATAAATCAAATGAAAGTTTTGGTTGTGAATCATAAAACTAACATTAATATGAATTATTTAGCATAACTATATAAGAAATCTATTTTCTTTAGAGTTAACAAGTTTTCATAGAAATTTAGAGATTACCATTCTCTAAATTGTTCTTCCTACACCATCATCTTTAACTTTTTTCTATATAACATCATAACACATATATTACCCGGTGATCTCTCGGGCCCGAGGCACTCTGCGGCAGTACATACTGCTTTGGCTGTTGTACCCTGGGAGACAGACGCGTTGTCTTGAGTAGAGACGCGAAATCTGTTTTAAGGGACCCGTGTCTAACACGATCCTCAGCCACAACCGTCAATATATTGTTTGTTAATTGTTGCAGTCAAGAGTTATAGTTGAAGATTCGAACGAGATGAAGACTCAAATCAAAAATACTATATGAAGACTCGTTGGAGTATATACTAAAGATGGATGTTCGAATCAAGTTTGGTACATAAATATTGTTATATTTATTTTTCTAGTCGTATTTGTAAACGATGCTGTACTAAAATATTTCCCATGGCTAACGAGAGTATCGTTAGAATTACTATTTTTAATATAAAAGTGAACCTACTTCTTACAGCTTGATCCTGGGTGAACTCGTGGCGAAAAACACACTCAAAATCTTCTTGGAATCGTCCAAAAATCGCAAGTGATATTATGATTTTTTAAACTCTAAATATTTACAACGCAAACATATCTCAAAATAATCTCGTTTCATATTCATAAACATAATATATATATATATACATATATATATATACATATATATGTATATATATAACATCAAACAAATAACACTCAATCATGAACCACAACACGAACACATGTAATTTAGGTACGAGTATATATGTCTCCTAAATTACTAAGTGCCGTTTAAATGCAGCTTTGTAATTTGGACTCACTATTGTGACTGCCTAGTCCTTTCATAGTTTCATGCATAACCATTTACATGCATCCTTGTAATGTTTACAGCACTAATGTAATTGATTTTAATGTTTTGAGGCATATTTTTTACTATACTCAAATTTAGATAAAAAAAATTATTGACTAATTTTATATTATAAATTTTAAAAAATAATAAAATAATAAAAATTTTATTTAAGTTAAATAATGAAATACATTTAAAAAAGTTGAACAATGAAGATAGATTGCTTTTTATCCTATATATTACTTATTTATAGCTTTTTTTCTTTTACAATCGATCTTCTCAATGCTCAATCCTTTTAACTCTTAGTATGAAAGTATTTGATCTTTATTGTGTGTTTGTGTGTGTTTTCTCTGACTAATTTTTCCAGTTTAACTAGAATCAAACAAAAGCATTTTTTTTCGTGTCTAGAACGGGCCACACTCGACACATTTGACCAATAAACTCCTAATAAATACAATTTTTCTTTGAAAATTGATAGAAGTTTGTACCTTATAATCTCACCATAATGCTTCATGCATAGACCTAGTCCATTGAGATGTTCTCTATGGATCAAGGACCGTTGAAAAAATATTTTATTTGAGTAAAAGAAGATAAGATATTCTTTTATTTAAAAAATTATTTATATATATTTTCCCAAATAATAATTTTTTATTTGTAACTTGTACTCTTATAACCTTACTTTTTTAGTTGTTTCAATGGGAATACATAACACCAAAAATATTAGAGAAACTAAGAGACTTAAAATAGTCATTTGGATTGGTAATACATTGATAAAAGTTAAAAACACTTTAAAGACAGCACGTATAGGTTCAAGCCTAGTCATGTGTAGTTTAGAGGTCCAGAATTTAACATTTTACATTCTTTATCTAGTTTATTCACTTTCTTTAACTAATTGCTGCATTTTAAATAGACTCTATGCATATTCATAACATATTTTGCAATATAGAAGGTAACAAAAGATGTAGTTGACCTTCTGATTTAATGACATGAGGGTAATGGTTTGAGCTTGTGATATTTAAAATCTCAAGGTTAAACATGCTAACTCAAGGGGTTTCTTTACAATGTTAATTAAGTTTCTTCCTAGATGGTATTTCTAGTGGAGTCAGGGCTAAAGTATGTTAAAATCGGTAAGTATGATTAGCATCCAATCTCAGAAAGGTTCACTCGAATATGAAGATAGTTTCAAATGTAGTTTTAAAAAGATAGTAACAAGAGATGGGTAGGAAGGTTCCAAATTCTTGGATTCCTAGCACCTGTAGCAAAAGTTGATTCGTCCAGGTTGGGTAAGAAATGGTCCTTGTTGAATGCAAAATAATGGAATTATGGGAAACCACCTATACTGTTCTTCTTTCAATTTCCACAGTAAAAGACACAACAAGATATAGCGAAAATGGGGCCATGTACGAATTTTCTTTCATGGAAAAGTCTTCTCTTAAGAATTATTTACACAAATAGTATATAAAGTTATAATTTGAAATTGTGAGGGAAGATTGAGTATAATTACATGTATAAGTTATATGTTAAGTAATTTCATAGATGATTTTTCAAAATCGTCTTATCACTTTTAAAATGAAGTACTTCGTAGGTCACTGTTTTTGCTATAAAACTACATACCTAAAAATTAAACAATGACTACGTTTTATAGTGACGAACTATCATAATTTTTTTTTTTCTTTTGAGTGACACAAAGCTAAGTTTCTACTGATGATTAACTTTTGTCATTAGAAATTAATTTGCTAATAATGATTGGTCTTTAGTATAAACATTGTCTCATACTAAAAGCTTAGTTATTGTTGATTGCTTTATTAGTATTAACAAGTTAGTTACTAGCAAGCAATATGTTACTATTGATCAAGTTATTATTGATCAATTAGTTAGTACTAATGTTGTAGTTTCTATCAACTAGGTAGATCATCAACCGTGAGGACTCTGCACCTCAAATACCACAAGATGGTGTTGCCTCCTTGATCCCTATTGTTCATGAAATCTAAAAACTGGATTAGTCTGAAACAAGCGTGCATTTCACACATTTTAAATTCAATTGTCTACATTTTTTATTGTATATGAGCCTTAGCCAAAGTAGTTGCTCTATCACAACAAATAGAAATAAGTTATATCTAACCATGACAAAATCTTGTATATCAAGTTTTTTAGCCACTCATGCTCTTTACCATCTACAACTAATGCCAAATACTTAGATTCTATAGTGGAATTAGCTACTAGAAATTTGATTCTTTGATGCTCAAGGATGAAACCTCCCCCAATAATAAATAAACAAGCACTTATTGAAGTGGATCTTCTACATTCGTAATCCAACCTCTATCCGAATAACCTTCTATGAAAATACGAGCAAGCAGAGCATGATGAGAGATGATACCCTTGCTGAATGATACGATCGTAGAAGAAGGCCAAAATTTTAGGTATGGCATGTCAGTTACATAAACTTTAATGTGTGTGTATATAAATTACTGCATTGATATAAAACTTTAAATCGCAAACATTTTTTTTTTAATCTTTTTAAGTGTATCCATATCCCCCCCCCCCCCCCCCCACCACACACACACAATTAAATGGCCCATGACCTCCCCATCCTAGTGGGAGCTGTATATTAACAATTTTGTCACACTTTAATTCTGACATGTATGTAACCCTGTATTGTATACAATCTATACATACACCAAAAATATGTATGTGAGCCCCACTTTCTTGTCATTGCATATTTGGTACGTAAATTGCATACTACTTAAAGAGCATCTTCTACGAGTGCCTTTTCCTTTTCTTTCATTCTTTATGCAATTTAAGTCGAATAGAGTCCATCCCCACATCCTTACTCCACAAAGAGAAGCTGTTTATGAGATATAAGAAAGAGCAGTAAACACACACAAAAAAAAATCTCTTAATATGTGTTTATGTAACAGATTTTGGAGGGACTTTTATTATTAGAAATTGACTTCAAGTAAGGTCGGTGTTATGCCCACCCCGCAAGCTTGCGGGGCACTTGTTGGCACCACACCGTTATAGGTGGCACCACAACAAGGGGTGAAAGATAATTAGATAAATATGAAACTCACATACACGCATATGTATTAGAATATTGAAAGAAATGGGATGAAATATGAGAAATAAGTATAACATAGATTAAAATTAGATGAATGAGGGTGATGATGTGGTTCTAAGTTAGCGTAAAATTGTGAAAGACAAAAGAAGGGAATAACACATGACCTAATGCTTATAGCAATTTATTTTAACACCTTGTTAAAAAGTAGCTTAAATACTGAGAAGATATTTATGCATGTAGTTTGGAATTAAGATGAACTTTTATTTAGAATGCTAATTACGGAGAGATATTGAATATTTTTAATTGATTTTTTATGTTCTTGTTATGATTAACTATACTTAATCAAATCATGTTTTTCATTCAGATCAACATTCTTTTTCCATACTATAGCCTAATTAAGGGTGGCTTGACTAAATAAAATAATAAGTCATAGTTAGGGTTCTCATGTTTTAGGAACCTTCATTGTATATTTTTTATTATATAGTAAATCTTATATTATTTTTTAATTATTTGAAAATTGTTCTATAACTTTTTGTATTATCAATGTATGAGAAAATGTTAGGGTGGTAACTTTTTGCTATTTATTATTATGATTTCTATTATTACAAACTATATATCAAGGTTACTCAAGGTTACTCAAGGTTTTCATTTAATTTTTAGTATTGACATGGATAGCAAATAATCATTATAATTATTTTACTAAAAATCACTCTAACTCTAATTTGTGTGATTGTGTATGTTGTAAAAATCGTTCTCAATACATGTGTTTCATTCTATTTTCATGCGTTAAGATTTAGGAAAAGAATATATTTTTTACAAAAAATCTGTTGGGCACTCAAAAAAATTATTGATATGTGTAATCCTATTTTGAATTGCACTAGTGGGTTGCCCCAGAGTTACTAAGACTTTTTTGTAGAGTGTAATCTAATTTGACCTAACTTAAATAGTGATTATATTATTATTATATAATTATTATTATTAATTATTATTATTATTATTATTATTATTATTATTATTATGTAATATTTATTAATTATATGTATGCATATAAGATAATATTTAATTTAAATAACATCAACCTGTAAAAATATAAATAGTAAATGCATATTAAATGTTAATTTAAAATATTATAAATAAGATAATATATAATATAGTGCATTAAATAATCTTATGTGTATTGATCAAGGTTAATTGTTCAATTTATGTTAATATCATCTTTCTTAACAAACTGAAATTGCATAAGTTAGTAAGTAACTTGGTATATTGATTCTTATAAGGTGTAAGTATATATAAGTTTTTTATAGTTATATGTTAGGTTTATTAAAATGTCAAATTCAAATCAAAAAAATATTAATTAGTTTGTAAAAAAGGATCATTTTTTTATTTAGGCTGGAGCTTTAGAATGGTTGAGCCCGTGCAATAGCCCTAAGCATGTTCTTATAATGGACAAACACATTGCATAAACATAGAGATAATTATCTCGATTTCACTGGTTTTACCTTCACTCGTCAAAATTGGCCTACGCAGCCTAATAAACCGAAACGTTGATGCGTCCGGTTTCCATCCGATTACGAAAACACTGATATAAACATAAAGCATTATTTTAGATATCTCCTGTGACAATAATATTAAACATGCTACTAGTCCCTCCAACCGGAACCATGTCATGATAAAAAAGCGAATACTTATTCATTTATATATGTGTGTAGGTAAGATCATTGTATTTACGCAAATATATAATAATACAAGTGCTGTGAGAAAGAGGTCATTGATCTCGTCATCTTATCTAACCAGATACTTCATCGAAATCTTCTCCTATTATATGCTATTCTTTCGTACTAACCAATGGGAATTGAGATAAACATCATCATAATAAAATTCACATATTTATATATGTTATTATTACACACACATATACATATATATATATATATATAGAGAGAGAGAGAGACCATGCTCATATTAGCCAGTGTAGCACAATCAGCAAAGCTTTGGGGGGATGCACTTAAACTTAGGTCCCCTCTCATGTGAATTCACCCATCCACTTGCTCATACACAGTACAACTATACATACATATTATGTATATATACATATGTATGTGTGCATGCATGGATGCACATACATGTTGTGTTATCCATCAATAATTATTATGCAACTTGTATATAATATTATTAGTACTACAAGTCGCCATGAATCTTCACCATCTCTGAGTTGACCCACCTCACCTACATCTCTTCCGTATATTTTACGTATATCAACACGCACATTAGTAAAAACAAACAAGATTTATTATCTTTGGTATTGATTATTATTATTTGAAAATTGTTTTATGAATAATATTATATATGCACCATACACTATAACCCTTGTCAATGTTCCTATATGTACTCCACCTTTCTCCAACACCCACTTCATATGCATCATATTTTCTTTTCATTGTTTTAGTTTCATCTTCTTAATTAATTTCTCTCTCTAAACTAGTTGTTATGGATGGAAGCTCTACAGATGATCAGAGCACTACCACTGAAACAACTTCAGTGGTCGGTGCTCCGGTGACCACGCTGCCGCCGATCGGAAGCGGCGGCAGCGTGGTCGTTGACCTGGAGGTCGGTTTGGAAGCCGAGTCAAGGAAGTTACCTTCATCAAGATACAAAGGTGTAGTCCCCCAGCCAAATGGGCGCTGGGGTGCTCAGATATACGAGAAACACCAGCGCGTCTGGCTGGGGACTTTTAACGAAGAGTACGAGGCCGCGAAAGCGTACGACACTGCAGTTCAACGCTTTCGCGGCCGGGATGCGGTTACCAACTTCAAACCGCTTCCGGCCGACACGGAAGAAGCGAGTTTGGAAGCGAGTTTCTTGAATTCTCACTCGAAAGCTGAGATTGTTGATATGTTGAGGAAACATACATACAATGACGAGCTAGAGCAAAGTAAAAGAAACTGCAGCTTAAACAAAAGCCCGGTTGGGGTCGGGTCGGGTCACATGTTGGTCAACGCCCGAGAACAACTGTTCGAGAAGACGGTGACCCCGAGCGACGTCGGAAAACTTAATCGGTTGGTGATTCCGAAGCAGCATGCTGAGAAGCACTTTCCGTTGCAAATCGGGAACACATCGAAAGGGGTTCTTTTGCATTTCGAAGATCTCGGGATGAAAGTATGGCGATTTCGCTACTCGTATTGGAATAGTAGCCAAAGCTATGTGTTAACCAAAGGTTGGAGCCGGTTCGTGAAGGAAAAGAACTTGAAAGCCGGTGACATTGTGAGTTTTCAGAGATCTACGGGTCCGGATAAGCAGCTTTACATCGATTGGAAGACAAAAAACGGATCTGTTAACACAAATCTATTACCGGTCCAACCAGTCCAACCAGTACACCAGCAGCAACAGGTGTTTAGGTTGTTTGGGGTTAACATATTTGGTGATAATAATAATACTCATGGAGTTGAGAGCACTTGCAATGGAAAGAGAAGTAACATAGAAATGGTGTTGATGGGAATAGGGAATTCCAAGAAACAAAAAGTTGTTGACCCTTTGTGACAATCTCTCATTCTTGGAGGTTTGTTTGATGATATTGCTTTTATTCTTCTAGAGATGATGATGATGATGATGATGATGGGGAATGAGGCTGGAAAGTGGTGGGAATGGAATAGAGAGGATGCAAGTTGCAAAAGTTTGTATATTTGTTTTTAGAAATCTAAAGATAATTAATTAATTAAGTGAGCTAAAGAAAGCTCAATTTAGGGATCAAGTTGAACAGTAGAAAAAACTCAAGAAAAATGGAAACTTTTTGTATTTTCCTAAATTCACAATATCATGAATTAGGTGTTGATTAATCTTTGCTATTTAAATATGTTTAGCTAAGATCAAGTTGTATTTATCATAACTGTCAAATGCAAGTTGTCTTTGATTTATCTTTGGATATACAAAATATGATATTAATCATTCAAGAAAGTAGGTAGATCTTTATGGGTTTCTTCATCTATTTTCAGTCACTACTTCATTTGCTGGTTGTATTCAATAGATCTTTCTTCGGTTTGTTTCTCTAGTTGATTCAAGTTGTAATCCTTCTTCAATCTTCAACTTTCTGGAGTTGCAATCTATAGATTGTATATTTAGTTTCACTAATAATAATCTCACTCATATAATCATAATAGATTTACAATTTATTTTCACTCTTGATGATGAGTTACGCTTCTTTCACTTATATGATGATTATGAGTGAAGTGAAGAAATGTACTTTTTCTAAAAATCAAGTGTAAATATGATGTGAAAGTGAGATAGCCATGAACAATAGAAATAAAGTTAGAATTGTTATTATTTAAATTGTTACTATGGATTCCGGATTATTATAGTTTGGATTATTATATTTCAATGCGCAAAAAAAGCTCTAGTTTCATCAATTTCAAACTCACAAAATCTGATTTATTTGTTAAGAAATGAGATATGTTATCATATAAATGTGATATGATGAATAATATTTTCTTCTAAAACCTTTCCAGTTTTGGTTGAAAATATATATCATTGTACTTTCTTGTTTCAGCATAACAACTGTTTAAATATCTGCTTATGTTTTATGTCAAGTCCCACACACTACCACACACACACACACACTATTTGTACAACACAGTACAAGTATTGGTATGCTATGGGCCATCCATCATTCAACACATAATAGATGGAGCAAAATTTTCACCTTTCCTGCTAAGATACTATAGCTTTACCACATATGGAATAAAGATCATTGTGTGGTTGTAATATACTTCCATTAATATCTGGCAACTGTTTTTCTTTGAAGCATATTTTGGAAAGTTGGAATCAATAGCCTACTTTTTTTGCTTAAAATGTTCAGCCTCGCAAGAAATAGTTTAATGTAAGTCTTAAATCCAACCATCTATTGTAAATCTATTATTATACACATAAAGTATAAGTTATTATTGACAAATTAATAGTTATAGTTTAAATTATTAAAATCTAATTTGTTATCAAATACCTGGTATATCAAGAAATAAAAAATTTTCATCTCTTAGAATTACGGGTTTCTGTATGTAACCACCTTCATTTTGTTAACGGATTTTCGACAGATATAGCCGTCGGTGAAGGTCATTAATTAGTTTTGTATTAGTGTTTAGTAACCATTAAGTCATCTTGTAATTTTGTTTCCCCATGGATATATTATATGTTTTTCTTCTTTTGGGAAAGTTAAAAGAATACAATTGGGGGAAAGAAATAGAGTACAGACCACAGAGAAAGTAATTTTTTCCAAATGAGAAAAAAAGGACATGCATATTCAAGAAAATCAGATATGATATATGATGCTCTCAATCTAGGGTACATAAGATATTTGAATAGTTCCTAATCTTTAGTCAAACCCTAAGATCATATTCTATATCCAGAAAGATATTACACAATATACTATCTTATTTTATTAGATAAGCACACCATGTATACATACACTGAATCTCGATTTGAATACAAGTTCTCTTAAAAGATTCAAGAAATCAAACTCGATTAACCAAAAAATTTAAATTGTCCATTGACATCAGATCTATTATTATCCTAATTCGAAATATATTTGATCTATGGTTTCTTTTTTATGGAAAAAAAGTTAATATTCGTGGCCTACTAGAAAAAAGGTACAAGCTTTCCCTGTTATGGAATCGTGTTTATTAGGTCTGGTTTATAATGTTGTATTCCTATTGTGATAAGATGTGTATAGCGATTTCCTGGAGAATGTACATGCATGATATTTATTTAAGAGAAAAAAATGTAATTAGTTTTTTTATGGTTTAAATGAAAATGAATTATATCGGAACTATTTCACACATATACTCATGAAACATGGCAATATACGATTGTGTATCGACTTTTATTCAAGTATAATCTTTTACTTGAGCATCGATCAGTTACATATTAAAAAAATAAATACACGGGTGTTAATTTGTTAAGCGTAGTATATGTAAGTGCGAATTATATACATACATGACTAATAATTGTGTATGATATGACGGTACGCTCATATACTGTAAGTTTATTTCTTTTGACTGGGGAATAAAAGTATAAAACATACTCTATACTTTATATCTACTCTACTTCTAAATCATCACGTTGGTGAGCACCGTTTTACTTCTAAGTTATCCCTTAAGGACGCCTATTTACCATAAATATCATATCTTTTATCTCTGCCATTTTTTCTTACATATAATTTTTTTTATACATTGAAGATTCATTTTGTTAGTATAGTCAAATGAAGATAAAAACTAAGGGTGGACTGGTCAAAATTTTCAGCTGCGCTTTTGCGTCGACATGTCGTCGATATTGAGGATGAATTTCCGTCAACATATATTGACGCCAAAACTAAGGGTGGACTGGTCAAAA
Source organism: Flaveria robusta (assembly GCA_025506415.1). NCBI lineage: Eukaryota > Viridiplantae > Streptophyta > Magnoliopsida > Asterales > Asteraceae > Flaveria > Flaveria robusta. The sequence continues at coordinate 23,665,454 of CM046476.1, read as the reverse complement.
TTTTCAGCTGCGCTTTTGCGTCGACATGTCGTCGATATTGAGGATGAATTCCCGTCAACTATTTTGACGCCATAGGTCTTGACACAAAATGATGTTTCTTGTGTTTATCCTTGGTTTTGAAGTTTCTTGTGGGGTCATTAAGTTAGCTTGTATGTTTTGTGTTTAAACGTTAGTTGCTTGTATGTGTTTGTGTTAGAATGTTTAACTCTAAAGGTCATTTAGCTAAATGGGTTAGAAGTGTTTACTAAGTCGTGAGTATTTTAGTGGATGTTTCACTTTTCATAGGTTGACACAAGCAAGAGTCGTTTCATATGATTTTTTTATTTTCTATTTTGCATATTAACACTCAAAATTACAAACTACAACAAAAAAAACAAACATGTATATAAAATAATTGTGTTTATAAATATAATATCATTTCTCTTTTATTTGTTAAACTAGCTTTTTCGAGCAGGATTTAAACAACTTTGATTTGGAATATGTTATTATATATATACTTTTAGTTTATATATTTAGTTTATTATTATCTTTAAGTTGTTAAGAACTATTATTAGTATTCGGGGTTTGATGAAACCCTTATAATCAGTGTTTGATTGTATCTAAATTTATAAGAACTTTTTCTTGAACTTTTTGGTTCTTTTTTTTGTATCCGCATCACTAATATTGACATAAATACTCAGTCAGTTTAATTATGACATAAAACATGTTTTCTATTAAATTAGAAAGTTCAAACCGTGAACCTATCATATCGACCCAAATATGAATCGATCGTTCAGCTAAATGTGTTTACAGATTCGATCATAAACCAACCAAATCAACATGTTTAACTAAACTCAAACCTAGCTTCTGTCGTGTTTTCGTTAGTGCCAAAAATCATAAACGATAAACCCTGAGGGGAGAGATATTACTTTCGTTAGCTATTGCCGGAATAGCAAAGTAAATTCAAGGTAGCTACCGAGATGCTTTATATGCTTTTAATTAGTGACACGTTTTTATTAATGTGTCTACTAAATTATTTATTTTGAACAGGTTATTTTTAATGTTATTGGGCTGATGAGACTATAATATATTGTTTTTTGCAGGTAATAAATTTACAAACAACTTTTGTCACGTCATGTCATTTTCATTCAATTGTTGTTTGATTTTCCACAAAGACTAAATGTTGACTCCATAATATGCATATATCTTCAAGAAAACCTTGAAATCTTCCAATATTACAACAAACTCAAAAGCTTTCAAAGATCAATGATACTTCATTTCTAGAGATGAATAAATCAGAAGTGACCATTATTGGTAAAATTGATTCCATAGTATAATTTATACGGTAAATTCAAGTGCAATATTCAACTTTAAATTAACCATTGTTGGTGGTCTTTCTTGATTGCCTAACTAACCATGATTGGGTTCGAATATTAATATTGCAGTAAAAACTTTGGTACAAGTTGTGGCAAAGATTCATACCATCCACAATAAAGTATATATTACCGGTCAAGATCCAATGTATCTTCTCTTGTTCCCGTGTGCTACGAACTACTGCTTTCGAGTATTGGGTGGTCGCACGTCGTTCTGTTTTATTATGTCCACATGAGATACCGAGCTAAGAAATACATCAAGTGCCAATGATTTTCAGCTCAAGTGGTTGAGTTAAGATAACCAAGACTTTATTAAATGGGAAGATATTAAGTACAAGTCCCACTTGATTAATATGAGTTCCAGGTTTGGCCAGTAGGTTTCCGTTTTCTCACCTAAGATGGGCGTCCTTTTGAGAGTGTCTCAGGTTGCGAACTAAGATGAGACGAACTGATATATGAGCTTCCATTCAGGAACGTACTAACCTAGAGACCTAAGGTTCTATACTCGAGTATGAAGATAATTGGATGGGTCGGTTAGTGATCCAAAACCTGTTAAAAAATAAAAAGAAAAGCATCAAGTCAAATATCACCAACATAGTTTGGATCAATGATTACCGACGAAAGGAGAACTACTCGGCTAAATGTGGATCTGCTAGAACCAATCCTAGTGTGTGACCTCCTAGCTGAGTTTCTTATCGAAAACCAAAAATAAATCCACTAGCAATAAGTAAGCTGAATACAATACTTTTTGTACCAGATGCCAAATATGTTATACTTTTATCTACTCTAGTTTAACGAAGCCTTCTGGCGTATATATATTGGTAGCTCAATGGCTTTTTAAATGGGAGGTCATGGGTTCGAGTTTCGTCTGGAGCAATGTGCTCCGAGTGAGTCAATGGATTTATATTTGGATTTATAGTTGTGAGTTTCCTTTTAGGCGGATGAGCCTGATCACCATGCTCTGATCTTGGAACAAAAACGTGAACCGTTTGCCAGGGTGATCCCTGGTGACATGGCGTTAAAAAAAATTCTATCCTAATTTACATTTTAGTACCTGTATTTCAGATTTAATGTACACGTTGGCCCTCACCTGGCGGTTTAAAATCGCCTCCACAAGCCACTAGCTTTAAAAAAAAACACTAGTGGGCTTAAGTAATACTATAAATAGAAAGGATAACACCACGAAAGGGAGCAAATCATTTACTTATAGGCTGCTATTAGTAAACATATTAAAATATTTGTCTGAGGTTCACATGCTTAATCAAGAAAACGATAGCTTATTATTAAGTTTATATTTACTATTAATAATCTCCTATGAGAAAACAGATGATAAGTTCGACTTTTGAAATACCAAAGTCAAGGTGTTTTAGCTAATATTGACAAGATAGAGTCAAATTTGGACTATTCAACTTCTTATTCTACGTATTTTCTTTCTAATTAAATTCCAAAAAGCTGGCAATTTGCCAACTTTCATATTCTTTTTTTGCTTTAAGTAGCACGTTTATGTGTACGACTTTGGACCACATATAATAAATATTAATTAACATCAGAGTACTATCTTCTACGGTAATTAACAATACAAGTATAAGAATAGTTTATTTTGGCCCTAAACTATTACTTATTTCTAGATTAAATATGGTTTTCTTAAAAAAAAAAAACTTTTAACCTTTTAGCAATGTGTTAACAACCCAAGAGTCAGTGTGAAGAATAGTTAATTGTCATTAACTATACTTTTTCTATAACAATTTTATAGTCTACAAAGAAGAAATAAATAAATTTAAGATACATATAATTAATGAATTTTTGTTATTATCTTCTCACATTTCCTAGCTTATGCTTACGCGTACTAGGCGAAAAAATCATGTCCACAACGCATCAATCTCCGATGAGAGGTTGATCATTTCAACTGCACTCTGGGTAAAGAACCTGTTTGTTTATATATATTTTTGATAATGAATAGATGGAACCTCAAGTTTGAAACATTTGAACTTGGGGCCACTCTTTAGAATATTTGGTAACTTACATTTATTCAAACACTTAGCTAATAGAACAAGTTTATAGTTTTTTTTAGGTTATTGGATTTTAATAATTCCAACTTTCATTTATTGGCCGAGATTAATCCAACTCAAGAAATGTTTACAGACACTCCCAACTTTAAATTTATTTTCCTCAAACGATCCCTTACTAACTGAGAGTTAACCGTCGTTAGTTTTTTTTATAAAATGGAGCCAACATTGAGCAAATTTTCAACTACGCCGCCGCCCAGCCTCCATCAAGTCCGTTTTTTTGTGTCTAGCTTCCAACGTAACCTGAAATCTACCTCGAATAAGTTAACTGGTTCAGATCAGAAGGTGAAGATTGACGGGTTTTAGGGTGCGCAAGTTTTAGATTGACGGATCAGATGGTTGATTTCAACTTTCTGCTTAGTGTTTTTGCCATAAAAGCAGTTCATGTCATCAAAAAACTAACGATGTTAACTCTCAGTTAGTTAGGGATCATTGAAAGAAAATAAACTTAAAGTTGAGAGTGTCTGCAAATATTTATTGAGTTAGGATTAATTCTGGTTAATAAATGAAAGTTGGGATTATTAAAATCCAATAACCATTTTTTTAAACTAAAACAAAGTTATGGGAACGTGCGTGTATATATGCCTAATTATATTAGTGTGTCATTGTCTAGATCCGTAACTTGTCCACTTTGTGGTAAAGAGATGGATTTAGCTTATCGCTGCTCAATTCTTGCAAATGTGCCTATGATATATGTAACTTTTTTATCCATGTGTTAGAGTATTCACAACTTATTTTTTATCATTATCCATATAATTAAACTAAAAGTCACTGTTTTTTCTCTCACATTGTCTTTTTATCTCATCCAATCACAACCAAGTTTAAAAATATTAAAAAAAAAATTTATATGAGTTTAACAGTATTTTCTCAAATTTACAGATTGAACGGTAGCATTTCTCTCTACTTCACTCACAACCACTCAAAACCATTTCAATAATACAAGGGTTTTAATCACACATATTTTAAAGAACGGGTTATGAATGCTCTTATCTATTTTAATTTTTATGTAACGGTAGGAGCAAGACTATACTTTACGAACCCATTTTGACTTGTTTCAACCGCTCATTTAATGATTTCTTTTTCTAATAGATGAATAATTTTGGATCTTCCACTCACCTTTCTATCATCATTGCTTTTATAATGAAATTTCATATAAGGTTTTCTGTTAATGATATGGTCAGTATTGGATCCTAGCGAACACAAAAAAGAATATTGTGTTTTGTTAAACGGTATGTATTGTTGTTAAATTAAAACTGGTTTAAACCTTTTTGTGTAAACATTTGCATAGTCACTACCATTAAGAAAAACTATGTATCATAATGATTAATGCAAGTACAGCATTTAAACGATAGATGCTATCTATTGCTCAGTTAACGTAAAAGAACAAAAACAAAAAACAAAAAAAACAAAACTAACCTATTGTTTGTGTGATTGTGTTAGCCTGTTAAGTGTGACATAGGTTGATGTTTTTTAATATTAGTCACTACCATTAAGAAAAACTATGTATCATAATGATAATGCAAGTACAGCATTTAAACGATAGATGCTATCTATTGCTCAGTTAACGTTAAAAGAACAAAAACAAAAAAACAAAAAAAACAAAACCTAACCTATTGTTTGTGTGATTGTGTTAGCCTGTTAAGTGTGACATAGTTTGATGTTTTTTAATATCTACAAGTTTTTTTTGGGCTTTTAGCCCACGTTAAAAATCGCAAGAACGCAAGGTGAAGAGTTTTGGCCCAAAGTTAGTAGATGTTTAATCCATGACGACCATCTTAACTCTGATGGGCCAGAGCACTTGAGTTTAGCCCATTGGTTTTTTACAACAACTAAAATCTAAACTCATACAGTAAATTCTTCGTATAGCTTGAGAAATTATAATCTGAAATATCAAATGTTTTAGTTTATCAAGTGATAAAAGACACATGCCATATGTTTTGAATTATTTTGGTTTCTTTCGGTTTATTGTTATAACCTGAAATTTTAAATTTTGCATTTAGGATTAGTTATTGATGTGTGTGCAAGGACATGTATTGAATAATTAATTTCAATGTAATGACAACTTAGGATTTTAGGTCATTGCCTTTACATAAGTAGAAAGTGATAGTTACTTTCGGTTGTAACACATATTGTTTGTTAAATATATTTACAATTATACGGTTGATCAATGATATCAAAACATAGGATGAAATATACTTCTCTAGAAAGTTATGTTCAAAGATTCAACTATGTAAATACACAGTTACATTCTATGATGTTTAGTGCGATCGAGTGACATCCAGCTTACTTATCATGTTGCAAGCTTCGTGAATTCATGCGACGTAACATATGACGAAATGACGCAGGTTTCATAATGATATTGCTATCTAATATGAATTACATTTGAATTCTTGACCAGTAGCTTTTTTTTAATTTATCGATGATCTAAGAGTTTTTTTATCGTTGCTAGTTTAGCAAGAATACTGAACTTCTTTGTTTCTTTATTCAAATTAGTATTGTTCATGCTAGCAATGATCGACTAGCTTCACTGCTTATAACATTTAACAATGACTTTAGAAGGTTTAGTAATGTTATTTTATCATTATTATTGATAGGTTTTGTAGTGTATTATTTGTTGATTAAAAAGATAATATTTTAATATTCACACAATTATGATCTAATGAAGTTATGAACCCTATCTATGAAAAAAAATATATCGATTGATAAATGAAGGGGCAATGAAAAGGATAGGGACATCTTTGATGTTTTCTGCAATTAATGAGTCACCTCAATGCGAACTCATATGATAGGAAATTAGGAATCACTTCATCGAATATTCAACTACTCCCTCAATACCTTCTTCCATGGAATTTTTATTAACCCTTTGTCTTATCTTTACTATCTTATAATTCTATCTTTTTAAAATAAAATCAACATTTAATCTTATCTATACTATTTTATAATAAGAAAAAGTCTTGTAAAACAAAAAATATATATAATAAGTAAGCTCAACAATCAATCTCTTTAATCAATAGATGAGATCTTGTAGGAAAAAGTTTGTTAAATGGTTATTTTAGAATTAGCCATTTTTGTTGATTTTTTGTAAGTTCCTCGGTTTTTTAAACGTTCATAACTTTTATTTACGATATTATTTTTTGTAATTACACCATAAAAACAAGCGTATTTTATCTTTAAAATAAGTACATTATTGTTATATAAAAAGATAATAATTTTTTTATATTTTTAAGTTCAAATTTCATCATTATGTTTTTAGTGCGGTTTATTGTGTTTTTTTGTTAGGAATTATGTTTTTTGAATATTATTGTGTTTGTCTAAAATGATGAATTTTATAGAAATATAATGGTAAAATAACATTGTTATGTATCTCTAATATGTATAATACAATAATAAATTAACAACTAATTAATCTAATACACTAAAAACAATGACAAAATAACACAATATTTTGTCGTGCTTTTTGATTGTCATTGTGTTATCTTGAACAATATGAATTTTAAAAAATACATTGGTAAAATTAGATCATCGTGTACTTCTAATTATAAATAATAATGATAGATTACAATAAATTTATATAATCTATAAAAAACAATAACAAAAATAATAAATTGTGTTCTCTTCAACACTATGAGTTTTGAAAAATACATTCTAATTATAAAACAAAATGATAGATAACAAGTCTATATAATCAATAGAAATAATGACAAAAATAACACAAAATAATCGAAAACGTAAAATACAATGATGGATACGTATAACAAATGATGTAAAATATAAAGACACAATGAACTGATATTTAACACAATGAACTGAAATTTAACACAATAAACGTATAAAAAACAATAAGCTGACGTATTTAACACAATGACCAAAATACCCTACTTTTTAAAACAATAGAAGAACATATGTTAAGCACACAATCCTTTTTAGACTTTTTAGATTAAATCTTCTTTTTTTTAGATTAAATTTTTTTTTAGTATAACCCAACCCTTATAATAAAATAACATAAAGCAAAAATGACATTTCATTAAATTTAAAGCGCTTACTAGCGCATATTAGGAATTTAATATTTTTTGTATTTATGCCTAAATTTGTTACTTAATAACATTTAATTTAACATGTTTCAATGAATAATTACAATAATAATAAATTAATCATAATATTAATAATACAATTAATAATAATTATTATTATAGAGTTAATAATAACAATAACAACATTGTATTATTTATTAGTACAATTTGATAGCGTGTTTGTGTTATGTATTGTATTTGTAATAATTTAATAGTAACGTATAGGTGATCATAATACAATGTGTTACATTTGATAAGAGTTTTATATGAACACTTTTAACGTTTTTATTCTGATTGATATTCACGACCTACCAAATATCATACATCCAGCAACAGTATCATAACAATATAATAACAAATCGTTAAAGCTTGTGTATATTTACGAGAATCCAAATGCCTATATTATTTAACTCACCAAAACCAAAAGAATCTCAAAAATTACTATTGCCATATTCTCGTATAAATGTAAAATCGAGCCAGGAAGAAGCACGGATCTAACCCTCTAGTAAGTTATAACTGGTTGTTTGAAACGTTTGGTTCAATTTGTAAACGAGTCGAGCCCGATCCAAGGTCTCGTTTGTTGGTTCGTTTAAATTAAAGACTAAATTATAAATTTTATAATTTACAAACCAAATTTATGCTATATTATTTAAATATACAATATATTACAGTCATTTTGACATTTACTAATGAAAAAACCCAATTATAAAAATATAAAAAATTATCATAGTTTATCATGAAATATCAATCTCTTATTATTGTTTGGATAATTTAAAATAAAAAATAGATAATATTGTATTTTGTTTTTATTTACATGAATATATGTAAAAAATAACACATTATTTATGTTTAACAAAATAAACAAGTTGCCTCGCAAGCTGGCTCAATGAATCTCGTATAAAAACGAGTGACTCAATTTTTAAATGAGTCGAGCCAAACCGAGCGTTAGATCAGTTCAATATCAATTTTATATCGAAACGTAAAAGAAATATGCATGTCGCAAGGTATATTTATAATGTTACAATATATCATGCATTAAAAGCTTAAAAAGTAAATATTTAACCAGATTGGAATTTGAGTCAAATTTACGCCACAACTTAGATTAAAAGAAGAACGTTACAACAGTGTATTAAAAAAAATAATAAAACGTTACATTTTAAAAGTTACAAAAGAAAAACGACTATTTCTTTTTCTTCTTTTTTTTTTCTATTATAACATTGAAAACATGATATTTTATAAAATTCCGAATATAACATTGCGAAGCGTTTATTTTTATTTATGTTTCAGTGTAACTTTTATTCAAAACCGAGTTGCGTGTAATAATACACGGGTCATCAAAGCACAAAATGTACAAGTTGTCAAAGCCGATCACATGCTTATTTTTATCCACATTTGAAGTGGACTTTTTTCTCGAGATGAATACTATCGTTCTAGTCGTAGAAACTCACTCCTTATGTATTATTTTAGAACAAAATAATAAATTTTAAAGTTAATCTATCCTTATATATAGTGGATGATTAAAAAGGTGTATCTGGTACGCGACGCCACGACTTCGACACCTTCGGCCTTCCGATTTCTACAAAGCTTTCCAAACAAAACTAACCCACCAAACTCTCTCTCTCTATTCACTTTTTCATCGAATATTATTATCTCCTATTCCAAGTTTATTCTTATTCTCAATTCCAGTTTAAGATCCTTGTTTTCTCGTACAAATTCACCGGATCTCTCTATGTTCACAGACAAAACATCCCGTATTTGATCCCCTTATAACGGTCACACAATCCAATCTAACAAAAGCACTAGTTTGTGTCTGACGGCTTAAATATTTCTTTTACAGAAAGAAAACAATGGTTATTTACAATAATCAAAGTCAATCTAGAGATGATCACAAAGTGCACAAATGTAAAGAGTATGTTGCAGCTTTAGATGAAGAACGTAAGAAGATTCAAGTGTTCGAACGCGAGCTTCCGCTTTGTCTAGAGCTTGTTTCTCAAGGTAAGTAGATTTTGTTATTAATAAACGGCGGTGGTGGAACCAGAACTTTTTATTTCTTGTTTATTTCTGTATCGTTTTTTGATTGTGTGTACGCTTAATTTACTTTTGCAGCTATTGAAAGATGTAGACGGCAATGTCTTTGGCGATCACCGAATCGTTTGATGGTCAATCTGATCAGTGTTCGGATCAAACATCGAGTGATCATGTCCGGTGTTTGAAGAATTTATGCCCATGAAGTCACTTCATCTACAAATGAAGATGTTGATCATCAGCAGCAACTAAAGCAACAATTATCCCTTACATCAAAGTTCACTGGTAGCAAAGATTGGCTTGCATCTGCTCAACTCTCAATTCAAGCCCCAGTTGAAGATGTAACAAAACAAACTTTTTCTTTTTGTTTTTGAGTTAATTTGATAAAAGTTCGGATTTTTATTATTTTATTTGTATCAATTGTAGGAGTTATTGTCACAGAAGTTGTTGGCTGTGGAGAATAGGAAAACTGCAGATACTGACAGTGGTGGCCGCAGTGGTGGGAGTAACGGTGAAGATAAAGGGCGGTCTAATAAGAAAGAAAGGCGGTGTTGGTCACCGGAGTTGCACCGGCGGTTCCTCCATGCTCTTCAACAGCTTGGTGGTGCTCATGGTATAGATATATGGTTTTGTTTTATCTTTGTTTTCATTGTTAATGGACTTAATTATGCGAGTATATCTATTAAAGTAAACGTTATTATCGTTTACCTTGAATATTAATAGTCATAACGAAATGATAACATTATTTGTTTGCAGTTGCTACACCAAAACAAATTAGGGAATTAATGAAGGTCAATGGGCTGACAAATGATGAAATTAAAAGCCACTTACAGGTTTGTGATTTAAATTATTTTACTTACCGCCTGACAAATTAGATAATTTTGTACGACTAAGTGGTTTACAGATACCATGAGGTCGGCCATTCACTAAGTGAATCCATGCCGGCCATTCAAGGTGGTATTTCTAAACCATCTATTCGTACAAGATTTTAACTATTTTTATTTTTCAGTATCAATCTAGTGCACGTTTGAAGGATTTACGAGTTATAATTTTTTGTTCTAAACAGAATATCGGTTGCATACAAGAAGGTTGAACCCTACTCTCAACAGTAACGCCCTCTCTCCTCATCTACTGGTGGTTGCCGATTATGGATGCCGCCACGGATTATACCGCCAAGCCACCTCATCTCCGCTAACAAGTGACATCAAGAATGCAAAAGCAGTATATGCCCCGATAGCTTCCCTACCCTCGTCTATTACCGCATCTCCATACAAAACAAGACAACCGTAGCAATTCACATTAATCCATCTCGCGCTCCTTCGTGCACAACCACTGGTCGAGTCACCGGACTTCTGATTTTCCTAGCTACCACCACATGTATGTTGTATCGAGTAACTTAGGATTTTTGTGAAAGGCAGTTGTGTACAAGACTTATGTTTGTTTTCGTTCACTAGCGTCTTTTGTTTTCTAGTACATTTTTAACGTATAAGATGTCTATATATACGTTATTTACCGTTCTTTTTCGTTGTTTTTTTTTTTTTTTTATTCTAGCTATGGTTATAGGTTGTGACAGTATACTTGAGAAAATGTAATGAAGTCTAGAAAGTTGCATTGGTATAGAGTTTTGTATTTGTATATTTTCTCTTCTTGAGACTTGTTGTTCTCTTATTGGCGTCTTCTTAATTACAAGTTAAAGCTGTTTTTACAATTCCTTAATTAATTTAACAAACAGAACTGTTCTCTTCTCAACAACATAATTAGCTCATATATGAAGTAAGTCAAAATCCATGACCTGACATACTGACACCAATAATCTAATTTCACTAGGGTCGAGGTTAGGTCTAATAACAAAGTCATTAGAGTTAGAGTGGTGTAGCTTCCCTTGAAGTAAACACTTCAAGCCCCATCTAAGACGGGTGGTATAATTTAGTTATAGTGTAGTTAGTAGTAGAGTAATATTTGCAGTTCAAAAAAACCTACATTCACTAAAGCTCCAAATCACTAAAACACATCTGAAACGTGTAAATCTAGCTAGACCCCGTCGTGTATTTTGTGGGAACCCTTTGTCGAGGGAGGCTTTGTTGGTAGTCTGTCTCTAAGTTGAGGATATTAGAAGGATTCCCGTTAAGGTTTATAGTCGTGGAGGGCTCATGGCAATGATGTTCGTCAGTAATGTCGTCGTTAATCATCAAAATATGTTGTAGTATTTGAGGTCAAACAATTCTTATGACTTGAAACCTCTCGTAGAACAACAATGTGAGATCTATGGTGTCACGTAAACAATTTAATATAGCGTAATTGTCTAAAAGACATATATATATATATATATATATATATATATATATTATATATATATATATATATACACTTCAAATATATAAAGATGGTACCACTCACGAATGTGATTACTCCTACTTTGCATTCAAAAGTGAATTGGAATTCACTTCCCACATGTTTATGACTTAGAACAAGAAAGCAAGATGATGAACATCATAGGCATTCCCATGGATCTTTGGATAACGAATGGACCATATTGCTTGTAAAACAATGTGATGTGTCACATTTCGCTTGGTCAAATATTATGTTTGATTGTTTATAGTGCCAATATTTGTTGAGTCAAGAAATAAGTTATCATTATTAAACTTTAAAGAAAAGATAGAGATTAATATTTAATTTTTTTAAGATTAAAATATATATTTTATTATTTTTGATCGGTTGCCACAGTACTAATATTATTAAAAAAATTACATTATGTAACTTAGGTTAAATAAATTATCAGCGGCACATAAATTGAATTGTAGACATATTTGGTTTTATCTTGTATTTAGAAAAAATTCTGATTCATTGACTTGAATAAAGAGCTTATTTTTGGGTAGTAATTCTGATTTAGTCAAAGTTATATATTAAATAACAAAATACATCTTGATTATCTGATTTACAAAAGGAAATATGTCTTGAGTACACAAGAACAAGAAACAACTAACAAAAATTAGGACATATTAAGTGAATCTTAATATAACTTTAATATACATAAATCATACAACTGAATATCTTTTGTTTTCAAGGAAATCATGTTCCCTAGATGCAACCAATTACCCAAGATGCAGAATCTCGGCTCTTTGCCAAGATTTTTTAACTGATAATAGTAGAAAACATCATTTTTACCGGCAAATTAATATAGATTCTTTAATCATCTACTTACTCCAAACTATCATCAAAAATTAGAACTAAATCGAAAGTAATAGGGACATAGACGATGATATAGCCCACCGTGTTCAGATATGCATATCGATGCAAGTGGAAAACGTGTGACAAGAGGTTCTTAAAAGATTGAAGAAACTTTGTAGACCGAAGTTCAATCAGTTATGTTATATGGAATCAATTGTTGAGTTATCAAGAAGGCACAAACATGAAAACTAGATGTAGAATATATGAGGATGCTAAGTGATGTGTGGGCACACAAGAATGTACCGAATAATAAATGAAATTTTAGAAGAAATTAAGGAGTGGCATGTATCCTGGATTCCTGGATAAGATAAGGAAATTAAGATAGTTTGCTACATTTAGTTATTGTAGACCTTCATTCATGTAAAGAAGAGACAGATGAAAGCATAGCAAGAACATGAAAACCTCACTATGGAGGGTGGAGCATTGATAGACCCAATTGACGTGGGATAGCGAATTGATAGGATTTGCTAGACTTACATCTATCTGAGAACATGATCGAGTATAGGTGTTCTTATGAGGTGTCGTATATTGGGTAATCAAAATTTTAAGGAGTATATAAATTAATATGTCACTTTAGCTTTTCCTATATTTTTGTTTGTCTTAGTCTTAGCCTTGTCTTAGTATTGTATGGGCGTATAAAACTTATTAGGAAAATGCGTAGGTACCTGTACAGGGTTTAGTGCATATTTTTTCTTGTCTATTTTCTCTTTCATTTATAACTACTATATGGTTTTGTTCTTATTCAGTATTATTTACTCATCAATGTATGTTAGCGGTAGTTTATCGCTTTCACTATTTGCACTTTTGTACAGTTTGTTTGCTACGATTCTCTTAGTTATATTTTATGCTATTTGGATTACCATACTATAATATACTTTACACGAAAAAAAAAAGATTCTTGGACTTGGTCTTAGCGGGAGCAACCTCTTTATTTTATCGGTAAGTCGTAACTTAGACTTAGAGTATCATGGCTGGCCCATATGATTAGGAAAAAGATTGTGCCTAGGCCACTAAAATTTAGGGCCCAACTGTTCAGGTAAGTATTTTTAGTCAAGTGTTTGGCCCATTTCTTTTCTGATTGCATAGAATAGTAAACTAGAGCTACGTTGATTTGGAAGCATGGTCGGAGCTTTGATGGGCCCGGGGCCTTTGGCCGTTCCTGTTATTCGCCCAGTAGTGAAAATATATATATTTTTCAGCCGAAAATTTTATAAGTATTGAGTCCGGCCCCCCTGATTTAGATCTCGTGACTTTCGGCCCCCCCTACACCCATTTCCTCAAGCTTCCCCCTTTTTGGAAGATTCCCAAATCTGAATACACCAACGATTCTTCCGGATTGATGCACGTTTTATATGAACTCGATCTATATTTATTTAATCCGCCAAAAGGGTGTATCGGTGTGAGAGGGGGCCTTTTTGTGAGAGAGTAATGAGAGAGAAAAGGACCCATGGAGGAGGGAGAGAAAGCATGGAGTACGATTAAACAAACAGTATTGAAATGAAAATGTATTCCTCTTCTATTGGTGATGGTCTTGTGGGTTATAAAATTGAGTCATATAATTTAACTTTTTAAACTTTTGTTTTATAGGTAAGTTTATATAATAATAACCAAATCTTTAAAATGTTTCAATTAGATAACTTAAGTTTTAAAAATATTTTAACTCACTCAGCTTTCATATTGTATTTAAATTAAAAGTTTTATCATGTCTCAGACCTTTTTACGGAATGTTCACCTTTGCACAAGCTCGCACCTTTCTCGCATTTGACCACCATGAGCATTTGTAAAATAAAATTTTAGTTATAGTTGTTATATAATGGGTTCTAATCCATCAATATGTGATTCTGAGTAATAGTTCTAGGATATTTATATACATGAACAGCCAAACTGATGTTGGTTCTTGCTTGAGTTGGTTGATTACTCTATGTGACACAGTTAAATCTACATTTAAATCGGCTTATAAGATACCTCTAACGTGGAAACGACTGTCATAAAAAATTTCTTTAAACAGCAAACACACACTACTCATCTAACACTACTATTACATTTACAGCATTGTTCAGAGAACTAGAACTCTCAATCTCATGGGACCACGCAAACCAAATCTATTCCTAAATTAATACATTGTTATATACACATAGATATCATTTGACCATAAATGCTTTGGTGATGATCATTAGATTCAACAAACATATTTATAATAATAAAATTTATGAAGTATAACGGTCATAAGCGATTTTACTTGATGAAAAATCTATATTATTAGGCAACTCTACAATCCGAACGATTAAATCGTAATAACATACATGGTGTTAGAAGTTGTTAATTATAATTTTTAGCATGCCATCATCCTCTTCTTAAATGTATTTGCCTACGACATATTGAAACACTAAAAACGTTAAAATTATTAAGTTAGACCAATCAGTGACACTTATTTTGTATTTTACACAAACTGCTACGAATGCTTTGAGAGAACTTTTGTGTTTTAGATGTTTTCAGTTTACATGATTTTTAATTATAAAATATGGATCTAACTTTGGCAATTATAGTTAAAACATTAAAAAATGAAATTCAAAAAAAAAAAAAAGAGCTAGATAGCTAAGATAAGGCGTTAAATAATGGCATCTGCCTATTATAATTAAAACAAAACCATATAATCAAAACATTTGAGAGAATTTTAAAGTTGTTTCTTGGTTTTAACATTTGTAATTTTAGCATAGTTCTTGATCCTTGATAGTAGAATGCGCATTATTATATTATTCGATGGCCCGGCCCGACCAGACCGGTCCAATAAAAGAACTCATCTCACATCCACACCGGTAGAAAGATATTCTGAATCTGCAACACACGAGTATCAAGCCACAGAAAATGACATGCACAAGATGCTTAGAAAAACACCAAGGGTGGTGGTGGCAGAGAAGCCATAGAGATATTAACCACCATAGTGAATTAGTGATGTCATTAATATTGCATAATCTAGCTTTAATTTCATTTCAATTGGTACTTAAGACTTGCACATTATAAATCTTACTGGAATGTCAAAACAATGTGTCTCTTCTTCGACACGGGACACCCCATTCCTATCATCTGCACAGAAACAACACAAAACCTTCACATAATTAGTAATCTTCTTAAGAGCAAACTGCACGTTTGGAAAAACGATGTCTTTCTAGAAGGGGGGGGGGCGAGCAAGACTAATGATACCAAAAAAAATCTACCAAGCCTATTAACAACAAAATAAAAAACAAAATAGAAAAGGAACTAATGGCCCAGAGTTAAATTTACTAACTTCTAGCAATGATAAAACTCATCAAAAAGAAACATTGCACTTTCAGAAGACTTCAAGTTGAAAAAAAATAAAAGAGAAGTGTTAGTAATTATACTAACAATAGCCAGCATACCACAAATCATGATTCAACGGTTGCAAAGAAGGACTGGATTCCAAAGACAATGAACAGAACTCCACCCGATAGTGCAATCTGCATCAAATTCAGTAAAAAATATCAATTTCATTACAAACTGGAACAACAAGAGCAAAAAGTCCATAAACTAATGAGAATATTACAAATTTTTCAGAGATTTGTGTGGCCAAACTCTTCCCACCAAAAACAGCAGCAGTCTGACACAAAGCTTGGCCTCTAAAGAAAACAAAAATAATAGCAAAAATCAATCTTATGGTTCAGAACAAAGCAATATCAACATTTGTTTACAAAAGTTGAGAAATCATAAAAATAAAGATGATAAACATACAACTCCCCCAGAACAACACCAAGTGGTTTCTCAGCTGCAGCCAAACCAATGTAGCTAGCTAAAAAGTTAGAAAACTTTACATTCAGTAAGAGTGACCAATTGAAAAGCATATTGAAAGATTCAGATTAATGATTTTATAGACCGACGCTGACCTGGCTTTTGTCACCCCATTCTCCAAGAAAGTTATAGAGAATGCCTGTTTAAAAATAAAACATCAATTACATATTATACTTTTTTGATAGATAAGTGGAAGTGAAAGGATTGATACCTTCAAAAAGATGGGAGAAAAATTGGGAGAGTAACGGTCTGTTCTTCTTCTTAGCATCATCATCATCACCCTGTAAAAACAATAATATTGGATAAATAACCATAATTTTATGTGGATAATATCCAAATTATAATATCTGATTTTAGTTCAAGATTAGGTGGCAAAATGGAGGAGTTATGAGGGTCGTGAAAAGTCAAAAAGTTAATCTTTTAGTAGGTTCAAAGAGGGTCAGGTTCAAAGCAAGCACATTTTGTCATTTTTTTGACTTTATGCATATTTAGAGTATCAAATATAATTAGAGAAATTATATTATTATAATAATAACTTTACTTCTTTAATAATGCCGTTTAGAAGGTTTTATGGATCTAAATACACCTAGGATGACTTTTGAGTGTTTGAGTTTCGACCACACTGACTTGTTTCCCTATTAGTTAAAACTTTTAGCATGACCAATTTGATTCATTAAGATACATATAACCCAATCGGCCCATTTATAGGTAAATGGATCGAAACTTTCATCTTTTAGCTAAACCTTGCATTACCTTGCCGTTTGCTCTAGTTGTTTCACTGCTAGCTTTTAAATCAGCATCCTACACACAATCAGAATAAAAGTTACAAGATCTTATTTTTTAAGGATAAGCAAGAAAATTAAGGGTAACAACCAATTCAGCTTCAACTTCAGCTAATTCTTCTGACTCCCTGTTAATAAAAACAAAATAGACTTTATAAATGCAGTTATAATTTGTTGTAAAGATGCTAATGTTGATCAATGGATTGTGAATGAATAGTAAAAAACAGATTTACCCTTCATGAAATGCATCCCATAAAGACCATAGCCCGAAGCCCCAAAACAATACAGTGGCTATATGCTTAGTCAATGTTCGTGAGATCTGCATTGTTATGATCAAAAAGTCACAAAACACTCATCCTGTTGCAATTTAATAACACAAAAAACACAAATATAGAGAGCAAAAGATGACATGTTCTTTGTGTTACAATTGAAGAACTTAATTGCATAAGATGTTAACTACATGTTAGTAACAAAACTAATGCATGTCCTTAATCATTATTCGATATCACAACACAAATAATTTTACAGACATACCAGGTTTGGAGCAGCCCATCCAACAGCAGCAGACAAAATAGTCATAACCTTGAAATTAAAACAAGGAGTCGGATAACTAAGGTTAATATATCCCACAATATGGTGAGAAAACAGAGAAAATGGCAAGAGAAAAACTTACAATTAGAGCTGAAAGACAGCCTGCCAAAACATATCGTCTGGGGTGGCGCATAGCCAAAATCTAAAATGAGAACCATAATATGTTGTAAATAACAAATAAAAGGTCAACTTTCCCTACTAGATACGTAAACAGGGATATACCTTTATGGTATTGACGGTTTCCCATCAAACGAACTAAGAAAGAAACAAAGATAAATCAAATAGAATAAACAAATAAAAATAAAAAAAGAAGATAAGCAATATCATGTGATTTCCAAATTCCAATGAAGGGTTTTTTCTTAAGCATATATGGTACCACTAATCTCAAAACTTGAGAAACATGTGGATCCTTTTAGAAGAAACAATGGTCTAGTTTGTCTCTTTAATGGAATACACAAGTACAAAACACCATGATTGATACTTCAATGCCACGCTGATGCTTTCTGGACTTCAAAATGGCTTGAATTGCAACTTCCAAACAATTCAACAGAAAATGCCAAGTAAACTAGACTTATAGCATGAGCCAGCCATAGAGTATTGTTAGTTTAACTTCTGCAACAACATTTGTGTTGATTTTCCATTTAAAACTTACAAATTCGACTGATAGAATCAAGTAACGTGGTTTCCTAAACATGAATCATTTACGGAACTCTAGATATGACCATTTTGACCAAAAGGAAGTCCAAAAGTAGCATCTAAATCTTTTTAACTGATAAAGTGCATCGATACTAAGTAATACCTTCTACGTAACTTAAATCCAATTTCTTATGACCATAAACTACACATGAACACATATCTGGAGAACAAAATTCAATATTGAATCTTAGCCACAGAAATTGTATCCGTAAAGTCAACGTTTCTATTGTTTGCACACTTGCTCCAATCAAGAAAACATGTTGTGTAATACCACGAACAGAAAATCATCAATTAATCTTAATCAAATCATCCAACAAAATCAAAATCCAAACTACAGTAAACAATAACGAAAACAAAACAGCAATCAAACTCACCGCAGCTGCGAAGAACGTTTTGTCCCCAATTTCAGAGAGCACAGTCATCGCAAGAGACTTGCTAAACCCTAATTACACAAAAAAACCACACACAGACGAATCAACCCACAAACACAAAGAAGATTCAACGCAGATCAATACCCAAATCATATCAATCGAATGAAACGGAAACTTACTTGAACAATTGATAAACTCATGATGGGTATTGTCCAAGAACAGAAAAGATAAACCCTTTAGCGTTAAATCAGTTGTTTATGAGAGTTTGATTCCAGATAGCACAATCTAAGTATGAGATCTTGATGGAATGAGGTGTGATTCGATTGGTATTGATCCGATGGTGATAGTGGCAATCGGATCGCTACCAAATCGTTCGATTGAGAATAAATTAGAGCACAGGAGGTAGGAGAGAATCTGTGTGTGTGTGTGTGTTTGTTGGTGCTCGTGAGTTAAAGAATCACAACTATTGGATGATTTGTGTTGCTTGGTCAAACATCAGAAAACCCCTATTTAGCCGATTAAAATTAGGGCTTTAGTGTTATGGTATATATAAAGTGAAAATTGTATGATTTGATTGTATCTACTAAAGTCAAATAGAATCTATTTTATGCTTCTACAAATTTAAAATTATTTTTAATATATAATAGTCATTTTATCTTCAAGGATGCTAATCCCTTTAGAACTTCATAGTGGTTTGTGATCGTTAAATTTAGAGTAAAATACAAAAATAAATAAATAATAATAAAAATTAGAGTAAATTTCTGTTTTGGTTCCTGTGGTTTAAACATTTTAACCAATTTAGTCCAAAAAAAAAATCTTTGATCATATCATGCCCTTTGGTTTCATTTTTGTAACGGTTTTGGTCCCTTACACTACTCTGTTAGTTTTTCCAGTTAAATGTGAGAGTGATTTGGTCATTTTACATTTAGAGGACTAGTTATGTAAATTATATTATATTAGAATAATTGTTGTAATTTTTTAAAACAATAAAAATAAAAAAACGCTACGGTGGTGAAGCTGCAGGCGGTGGCAGTGGCGCTACGGTGGCGGTGGCGCTGGGGATGGCGGTGGCGCAATCGGTGGTGAAGCTGCAGGCGATGGCGTTGACGCTGGCAGTGGAGTGGCGGTGGCGGTGGCGCAGTGGGTGGCGGTGGCGGTGGCGGTGGCGGTGGCGGTGGTGCAGGGGGTTGCGGTGGCGCAATCGGTGGTGAAGCTGCAGCGATGGCGCAAGGGTGGCGATGACGCAGGCGGTGGCGGTGGCGGTGGCGGTGGCGGTGGCGGTGGCGGTGGCGGTGGCGGTGGCGATGGAGTGGCGATGGGGGTGGCGTTGGCGGTGGCGCAATCGGTGGTGAAGCTGCAAGCAATGCGATGGCACTACGGTGGCGTTGGCGCTGGCGGTGGCGGCGGCGCAGAAGGTGACGATGGCGCTGGGGTAGGCGGTGGTGGTGGCGCAAGCGGGCGGTGAAGGTGTAGGTGCAGGCGGTGGCGGTGGCGCTGCGGTGGAGGTGGTGCAGGCGGTGGAGGTGGGTTAGATTATATTTAAGTTTTGTTTTGTTATTTTTTATTGTTTTAAGAAATTACAACAATTATCCTAATCTAATATAACTTACATAACTAGTCCTTCAAATATAAAATGACCAAAGTACCCTCACATTTAACTGTAAAAACTAACAGAGTTAGTGACAGGAAAATGAAACCACGGGGCATGATATGATCAAAGATTCATTTTGGACTGAAATTGTTAAAATGGATAAACCACAGGGACCAAACCAAAATTTACTCTAAAAATTATCTTTGTAATTTTTTTATTCTTTAACATTTATCTTTAGTAATTGCATTAGACAACTTTTATGTATATAGTTTGTTTCGATTGTTAATCTACTCTTTATCATGTCGTGCATTTCCGACGCAACGAACGACCACTAAAAATATCCAACTTGAAATGAAAAGTAATATAACATACAATATCTAAATAATAAGAAACTTTTTCTGAATTATATATATTAATAATTAAATATATTATTTATTTATTTATGGAATTTTATTTGTTTATTGAATTCAAATTTATTGATCTACGTTTCCACTATAACTTTGTTGTTCAACGGTATGCATTCAAGTTACTGTACGTTTCGACGTGAGTTTACCCCTTATACAAGTCGGATCGATTGTAAGTTTATATTTATCATGTCGCGTACGATGCCGCCGTAATGCATGGCTGGAAAATAACTAGTGTTTTTTTATGATGATTTCTAAATTCAAATATATTAACTTGAATTTTTTAAATATGTGTAATACACAAGTATATTCAATCTGTATAATACACGATGTAAAACATACTTTTTTTTTGTTAACTATATAACATTGTATTTTTTAACCCATGTATACACGGGATTCTAACCTATTAACATATAAATTCTATGATACAATCATTTTTGTTTGAGGTGTTACAAGTTAGTCTCTACATTTTACCAATCATATTTTTCTAATATATTAATTTTTTTGGACTATGCCACCCATAGTTTTTATTTTGTACACATATACCCTCATATAATAACCACGTTACATAACTTAACAGCACAAATTAACGACCATTAGACCAAAGGATCTAAGATGAAACAAACCATATATATATATAAAGGTTTTTAGTGTAGTTAGTAAAGATAAAAATTGAAAAGTAAATTAATATTTCTATTTTAATAAAAGAGTAAATAAAGGGACATGCTATCATCACATTCTTTCTCATCAAATTTTTTACCGATTCTATTTACTATTAAATAATCATATTAATTACTAATATATTATTTAATTTTTTCTAGATTAAAATATTTTTTATTAAATAAGAATAGAGATCTTTTTATTAATATTATTTCTAAAGAAACATTTTTTATAAAATAAGAATTATTTTATAACATTAAGCTTTTTAAAAATATGAAATATTTTAAAATTAATGTTTTTATAAAAGTAAAATTTTTATATACATAAATTAATTAAAATGGGAAGTTATAATAATTTTTTTTAAATAATATATTTCAAATATTTGTTATGAAACAAAACTTTCATTCTATTTATAATAAAAAATTTTAATCAGTCTTATCTTTATATATCTTTTTATAATTAATAATTTTTTGTTCTATTGATTTTATTTATTTAACCCGTGTAACACACGGGTTTACTAAAACTAGTATACATGTAAAGGTTCTTTTGTGTAATTTACTCTTAAATTCATGAAAAGATTAGAATGAAAAAAAAAAAAAAAATTTAAGACAAAATACACTTTAACATTTACATATTTGCATGGCGCATGGCCAATTTTCTATCCTATCATCGCCACTCAACCTTTTTTATTATCCCTTGGAATCGTTGCTACAATTGAATTTAAAACGAAGTTGTTGTTGGCATCATCACTGATAGTGGCTTCATTGTTGATTCTAGTCTTCGTCCGGTCATCATCGTCTTGTTATATTTGGTCATTAACGTTATGTTCGTTTTAGCCTTTGATCCTAGCTTGTTTTTGCTCTAGTCATCATCAAAGCTTCGATATCAATGATGTATAATAGGTATATTCAATGCTAATTAGTATGTTCAATTCTAGTTTTTTATAGGTATGCTTGTCATGCATGCTGATCTTCTTAATTCATCCGGTCATCTTTGGTTTTATTTCTGGTTCTTCCTAGAATTCTAATTAAGAAGCAATGCATCTTAAAAAAAAAAAGGGATATTCTAAGGTATTTTTGGCAATTTCTAAAATCTATTATTATTGGAACTAGTTTTAGTTTAATATCTCGTGTATTACACGGGTTGAATAAATAAATATCAAATAATTAGTAACAAAAATTTATTAATTATAAAATTATATTTTGATACATGCTTATGATTAAAATTACTTATGAGTAATAATTAATTAATTAATTTTTTGTAATTTAAAAAAAATTCAAGCATTTTGTTTTAAAACAAACCTTTTTAAAAGTGTCATTTCTAAAATAACTTATTATAACTCTGAATTTTAATTATTTTGATTTAAAAATTTATTATTTAAAAACGGCGATTTTAAACTATTTTATGTTTTTTAAAAAGTTTGATGTTTTAGTAAAATTTCTTATCTTAACAAAGTTGTTTCTTAGAACATAAATTTATAAAAAGAACTCTTTCTTAATTTATTAAAAAACTATATTTAATATAAAAAGAAATAAATAATATAATTTATAATTAATGTACTTATTTAATAGGAGAGAGAAGCGGGAAAATTAAAATTAGGAGCTGTAGAATTGTGCCAAGTGTCCAACTAAAACTTTCTTTTATTATAATAGATAGATGTTTAAAATCCCACGCGAATGTGATTAAGGGAAGAAAAAAAAGGACGGTATGAGACGAAGGGGCTGTTTGTTTTTTGAAAAAAAGTCTTCCAGACCACTTTGTCTGCGCCTCGCAGACCGCGGGCAGAGGTAGGGATGTGCAGATGTTTGTTTTTCGAAAGGTTTTCATTAAAAAAGTCTGCCGGACCTCTTCTTGAAACAGACTTGGATTAAACTCTTCCCACCTCTTCTAAACTCTTCCAAGAACCCTACCCTTTCCCCTATTCCATATTTGCGAACCTCGCCCAACCCCCATTCCATCGGAAGTTCTGCGACCCCTCGCCCCCCGCCCCGTCCCCGTCGCCACCGTCCGACGTCCGTCGCCGTCCCGCCCCGCGCACCTCCGCTCACCACCGTCCTCTCTCCACCGTCCGCTCGCCACCGTCCGTCGCCACCGTCCGCTCGAGCACCATTTTCACCACCGACGACCACCAATTGCGCCACCGTCGACCATCATATCATCAGGTATGTTCTTTTTTGTCCTTATTTTTCTGTAAGGTTGGTTATTTTTGTGGTTTTGATTTGTATGATATTTGATTTGTATGAAAGTAGTTGTATCTTGGTTTGTTTGATTTAGGTGTTATGAAACTAGTTGTGTGTTGGTTTGTTTGATTTAGGTTAATAGAAACTAGTTGTATGTTGGTTTGTTTGATTTATGTTTTTATGAATGTAGTTGTATGTTGGTTTGTTTGATTTGATGGTTTGTTTGATTTAGGTGTTATGAATCAACTTGTATGTTGGTTTGTTTGATTTAGGTGTTATGAAACTAGTTGTGTGTTGGTTTGTTTGATTTAGGTTAATAGAAACTAGTTGTGTGTTGGTTTGTTTGCTTTATGTTTTTATGAATCAACTTGTATGTTGTTTGTTTGATTTAGGTTTTTTATGATGGTTTGTTTGATTTAGGTGTTTATGAATCAACTTGTATGTTGGTTGTTTGATTTAGGTGTTATGAAACTAGTTGTGTGTGGTTTGTTTGATTTAGGTTAATAGAAACTATTGTGTGTTGGTTTGTTTGCTTTATGTTTTTATGAATCAACTTGTATGTTGGTTTGTTTGATTTAGGTTCTATGATGTTTGTTTGATTTAGGTGGTGTTATGATCAACTTGTATGTTGGTTTTTTTGATTTAGGTGTTATGAACTAGTTGTGTGTTGGTTTGTTTGATTTAGGTTAATAGAAACTAGTTGTGTGTTGGTTTGTTTGCTTTATGTTTTTATGAATCAACTTGTATGTTGGTTGTTTGATTTAGGTGTTATGAAACTAGTTGTATTGATTATGTTTGTTGATTGTTTGTTGATTAATAGAAATGGGAGAGAACACAACAATGGTCAAATGAGCAACTTAAATGCTTATTAGAGACTAGCATTGAAGAGATAAACAATGTGGGTAGAAAAGGATTAAGTTTACACAAAAACTCGTGGAATAAGTTAGGGAGAGTTCTTAAGAAAATTTTGGTTGGATTTGACTCGTAACAAATGAAAAATGCCTACAATAATCTTAAAGCAAAATACATAGGATGGGCGTATTTGAAAAACAAAACTGGCAACATATACAATGCTCAAACAAATACTTTTAGCTTAACGAATGAAGAGTGGGAAGAATTTAAAAAGGTATGCTCATATATATAAATTTTTAATATACTTATAAAACAAAATTTG
Source organism: Flaveria robusta (assembly GCA_025506415.1). Lineage (NCBI taxonomy): Eukaryota > Viridiplantae > Streptophyta > Magnoliopsida > Asterales > Asteraceae > Flaveria > Flaveria robusta. The sequence goes on along the minus strand of CM046476.1, from coordinate 23,640,460 downwards.
ATAATATCTTTTTACTTTGGGTTTAGGGTCACCAAGGCTGCATAATTGAAAACAGTCCCATTGCCTTCCAGAACTTTGCGCAGAATTGTTTGATGGTAATACTGCCAATGGGAATTGTTGGTGCACTCGATGGAACTTTGGTACAAATTGTTCCTATGAATAAACAAGATTTATTTAGAGGAAGGGGAAAAGGAGAATGTTATCAAAATGTATTAGCAATTTTGATTTTAACATGATTTTTACTTTCATTGTGGCCGGTGGGGAAGGGGTAGCACATGATTCTAGAATATTATCAGAGGCATTATCAGATCCAGATGCACCATTCCCGTTTCCACCACCAGGTATGCTTATGGTTTGTTAAGTATATCACTTTTACTTTTTATTCTAATTAATTGTATATCTATATAGATAAATATTATCTTTGTGTGATGTACGCTACACACACGATAATTTATGGCTATCGTATATCGTATTGGTATTGGATAGGTATTTGCTCGTGAGAAGAATTATTTAAGAATGTGCACATTGCAGCACCGAACAAAATTTAACGTGGCTTTTGCAGCTTGAAAGTCACGAATTCTTTATGTGGAGGATGGCACCATTTCCGTATTACACAAAGAATATTACTATTTCATGTTTTGCCGCTACATAATTTTATAAGAAAGAAGGTTTGACTGATGAGTTATTTACACAATACGACAACCCAATGTGACATTACACAATAGTCATGTGCATGATGACGTTGATGATGATGAGGTTGAAGCACATGGTACTGGCATCGGATCGGGAATATATGAATAATTTAGATGATATTGCCGAGCAGTTAATGCAAACTATGGAATAGATGATTCAAAAATGTTATTGTGGTTTTATTAATATTAATTCATTTTTGTAAGACTATTATTTAAATTTCAATGTTAAAAAACTGTTTTATGTTTTGAATATTAGTTTATTTAATTTCTGTTTATTTCAGCAGTCTGCAGAAGTTAAAAAACAAACAGTCTTCTTCTTGCAGACTGCAGAGGTTTGGTCCACCTCTTCTGCTACAGATGTCTGCAGATATGGTTCGCAGACTGCAGACATTTTACCTCTGCAAAAACAAACACCACCGAAGAAAAGTTCTAGCTTCTAGCGAGGCACATGCATGCATGATTGCTCTAGCGGCTATGTTTATGGGAGGGTGTGTTCGGAAACTACTTACAAGCACAATGAAAAACACAGTGTTGTATATATCTATACTACTATAAAAAACAAACTCTTGATATACAAGTGTAATTAATAAAAAAATTAAAAGATTTACAAGTGAATTTTACAAATATATATATATATATATATATATATATATATAAAGATTTAATACAACTTTTTAAACGTTAGGTACAAGTGTTCTATGTAATCATACATATTTTGTCACTCATTTAATTACTTTTTTCAAAAAAAAATATCAATTGATACTTACTCATTTCGTCTTTTTAAAATTTTATAATTAAGCCTTCAAGTTGTCAGATTTACATTCAATCACATGAATTTTTTTAAAATTTTATACTTAAGCCTTCGAGTTATGTCAAATTTACACTTTATCACCTGAACCTTTTTAAGTTTATACTTAAGCTTTCGAGTTATATTAAATTTACATTTTATCATCTGAACTTTTTTAAATTTTATACTTAATCTTTCAAGTTACGTCGAACTTTCTCTTAACCAATTTATAGTAGAGCTCGTTAATTAGAGTAAAGTCATTATTTACGCATTCGCTATTTTTTTCTCTGTTTTGAGGTATTTATTTTTATTTTACACTTTTTCATCAGAGTTTCGAGCATAATTTTTTTCAGATGGTTAGTACTAACGTATAACCCTTCAGAATTAAATCTTTTAAGTATTTTTATATTTTTGTGTTACAATATTCATGATTATATATGTGGAAAACAACCTTGCCTGAAGCTAAAACTCCAATGGCTTAACCCTAACGAATTAATATTAATTTAAAATTTCCAATATTCATTAATAACTTAGATGTTCTAATGTTTTAAAAAAGATATAATTTATCTTTATATAAAAAAAGAGTTTTGCATTTTAAGTTATTCTATAAATACACTGGATGTTTCAATTCCTTAAAAAAGAAATATATATCTTGTATCTTGCAACCAAGTTGGTATGTTTGTCAGGAAGAGAATCTAATAAGAAAAAACAATTTATTGACTAAATAAAAATCATCCAATACTGTCTATTGTTTATGGTCTCATACTCTCATTCTGAATTTTGAAAATGATGTTAACGAGTAGAAATGTTGGTTATTTATTGATTATTAACTTGTCACTATCATGTATTATCAACTATTCAACTTATAAACAGTACCCACATTAGTTAAAACTTTTCACACGGATCGAGATTACATGATATAAGAGACATTTTCAAATTAATAACAAAAAAATTGTTGTCATAGTAGTTACACGTTGCTGCTTCCACACCCAGGCATTGTTCAACACCATCCATTTAATTATCTGATCTTTTTAGTGAGTCTCTTTAGCTATGAGACCAAAACATCAGTTTACTGCTTTCAGTGGTGTGGAGGCCGGAGACGACTGAAGATGTAGGTGGAGGCCAGCGGTGGAGGGTGCTCATATCGGTGGTGGTACGGTAGTTGTATTTTGGTAGTACGGACCGCCCATGTAATTTCGAAAACTTAGGGACCATATGTGCAATATGACATGCCAGAGATCATCTATGTATTACATACTAGTGGGTGTGATTTATGTTATACGATGAAGTTTGTAAAATTTGAAAGGCTTATTATGATGTTTCATACGTTAGTATTAACCATCTAAAAAATATTACGCGTGAATCACTGATAGAAAAAAGTAATCGGAAAAAATACCGTAAAAATGATTCCTCAAAGCAAGGGAGAAAAATAGCGAGTATGTAAATGATGACTTCTTTAGAGTAGATGAGTTGTAGTATGATTTGGTTAAAAAAATTTATTAAAGTTTAGAAGATTAAGTGTAAACTTAACATAACTTTACGGTTTAAGTGTAAATAATAAATAGAAGTGATAACATGAATAGGTAGTCAATTTGGGAAAAAAAATGTTATGGTTAGTTTTGAAAAAAGTTTCAAATGTTTAAGTGTAAATTATAGAAAAGGTAAAATAAGTCTTTTATTACTTTTGGAGGAAAAAAATTGTTGTACTAATATTAAGAAACCTACAACTTCATTATTCATCATCTTTTCTTATTTGTTATATATAATGAGAATGAGTTATACTCGATTGATCACCGAGGCTCTGTTCCGATATGCTTAAACACCGATCATATTTGAGTATTATTGTTATTGTTGTTGTTGTTTTTAATATTATTATTTAATTATTTCGTAATTATATACTTAAGTATTCAAATAAGATAATAGTATATATAAATAGTATTTAGTTATAAAAACATAAATTATAAATATAAATTTTAATTTATAATTTAAATATTATAAATAAGATAATATTTATTATATGAATTAAATAATCTCGTGTGTATTAACAATTTATTAATTAGGAGAAATTTATTAAATGAGAACAAATTATGAACTATTACATAAAGCATTGTACATATATTCTTAAAAATTGTATTACTTATATTGAACTTTGAGCATTATTACAATGTGTCATCTTCAAATGGTTTATATCATAGTATAGATATATACTAACATATACACACATTTTACATTTTATGTATATGTATTGTTAATGATACACTGCATTTTATGCGGTATACACTCTAATATACTATATTGTACAATATACAATACTATATACATAATGCAGAGTAAACTGACAAAACGTGTCATGTTTTATTAAAATGGTCGAGCATGACATGACGCGTAAACACGATTAGCACACCCAAACACTAAACTTGTCTTGTTTCTTAAATAATTAACATAGACATTTTTGATAAACGAGTCACGGGATAATACACATTTGATACGATTAAAGATTAAAGGTAAATTTTTCTATAATATAAATGAATGACATGACGTCAATTGTTTAATAAATTAAATATCAACAACTCAATATCACAAATGTTTGAGTGTTTCTTTCTCATATCGATCATTTGATATCCTTGACTTTTCAATAAGGGGCGTGTTGGCTATGCTGTTTTTTTTTTTTTTTTTTTTTTTTTTGCAGGAGTGCCAACGTGCGTTTACACGCCTAAAACTAACAAGACACATTAACAAGGTGAAATAGAACATACCAAAAATTATAATCGTATTACATTTAATTACTTATAAGACGGAAACTCACTTAACTTCATGTCCTATTAACGAAGACGGTCATAAATTGTGCACCAGGGTATGGATCACAAATTTGAAAGCGATGAGTGAGAGATTTCAAAGTCAAGTATAATTTTAGTGTTTTTTATGTTCGATTTTAATACTTTTGTTATGTAGTTCTTTTAAGATTTTTGTGTTAGAATTTTTGTTTGCTTCGTTTTAAATTTTTTGTGAATTGTTTTATATTCTGTTGGCATACTTTTGGTTGTTTGGGTTTTGTTTCATTAAAATATGTGATTCACTTTAATATTTTATCTTCGACATTCGACAAAAGATGGTCATCACTGCTCATCAACATCTTCACCCCGCTGCCGCCTATGATAGTGATACGGGTTACTTTATCATCTTATTTTACTTATCACACCCATATTTTCATCTCAAGAACCAACAAATCCATCTCTAATAACTTGTAGCTTGTAATTTGCTTTGCAGCTCACTCACCAATTAGCTTGTTAAACTCGTGATCTAATTCGACGCGAATACACTACTACAAAAATGGGCAAATGCGACAAAAATTGCGACCGACAATAATAGTCGTAAAATTAGCGACCATAAAGCGACCGAAATCAAATAGTCTCAAAATTAACGACCAAGATAAAACCAGTTGCAAATAAACGACCAAAACATAATCGGACGCAAAATTAGCAACTCATTTGTTTAGGTCGCAAACGGTTACAAAAATACCGACCAAACCTATATCAGTCAAAATATTGTCAATAATTTTATATAATTGAAAAAACTAAAATTAAATTAAATTTGATTGTAAAAAACAGTAGCAAATACAACAACCAAAATTGTTTTGGTCGCAAGTACAATTGCTACTTGTAACAAAGATAAATAAAATATAAAAACTAAACTGGACGAGAAAACGGTCGCAGATACAACTACTAAAACTTCTCGTCAAAATTATTATCGATAGTAGTAAAAAAATAGAATACAAATTTTACTGGTCGTAAAATACAGTCGCAAATATAGCTACCAAAATGTTTTGGTTGCAAAAACAATCCTATAGTTTTAAATATAAAATAAAACTATATTGGTCGCAAAAACATTTGAAATTTAACAATCAAAATTGTTTTGGTTGTAAGGTCTGTGGTTTCAAAAAAGAAATAAATTTCAATCTGGCCACAAACAATTGCATGTATGGTTGACATTGGTTGTTATTTTTTTAGAATAAAAAAGATCTATCGCAGTAAATAGTCGCAAACCCAGCTACCACAAATGATCGGGTAGCAAAAATGGTCGCAATATAGTCACTGAAATAAATAGTTTAAAACCTTACCAGATATAAACTGGTTGAAATTATAGCTACCGAAATTGTTTTGGTCGCAAATACAATTGCTAAACTTTTAAGATAATTAAATGAAATAAGAACATTTAGCAACCAGAGTAAATAATCGCAAGCCTAACTACCAAAAATAATACCTTCATGATGGTCGTAAATTATATTAAGTATGAAAATAAATTACGGTCATAAAAACGTTCACTAAAATTGGTCGCAATTTTTTTGTTTTGAAATTAAACTAAAAGAAATTAAATTATGTCGCATAACCGAACACAAATTTGATTTTTAAGCGACTATGATATGATCGTAAAACGGTTGCAAATATAGTGACCTGGATAATTTTGGTCTTGAAAGAGTCACTAAGCCTTTAAAATGAGCGAGAATATAACCACCAAATTGTTTTGGACGCAATACAGCCCGTGGCCCAATATAGAAAATTTAGATCGGTCAAAAAAAGAGTCGCAATTATAGCTACCAGGATTAACTTCGTCGTAGATACGTAACTACAAATGGGGATGATTTGGGCGGGTAAGTGTGAATAATGGTCAAAATGGGTAGTTAGAGTTAATAATGGTTAATGGTCACCAAGTAGGATCACTTAATGCAAATTAGGGTAACTTATGAATAACTAAGTTAATTAGGGGTATTAGAGTCATTTGTTTCAATTAGATCAGTCAAGGTCAGTTTCATTTAGGGGCAACAAGGTCACTTAGTTTCAATTCAGCACTACTAGGGACAATATTGGTCGATCATCACCTATTAAGGTCAATCAGAGGTATAAGAGGTAAATTAAAAATAGCGAGTATGTAAATGATAACTTCTTTAGAGTAGATGAGTTGTAGTATGATTTGGTTAAAAAAAATTTATTAAAGTTTAGAAGATTAAGTGTAAACTTAACATAACTTTACGGTTTAAGTGTAAAATAATAATAGAAGTGATAACATGAATAGGTAGTCAATTTGGGAAAAAAAATGTTATGGTTAGTTTAAAAAAGTTTTCAAATGTTTAAGTGTAAAATTATAGAAAAGGTAAAATAAGTCTTTTATTACTTTGGAGGAAAAAAATTGTTGTACTAATATTAAGAAACCTACAACTTCATTATTTATCATCTTTTCTTATTTGTATACATAATGAAATTGAGTTATACTCGATTGATCACCGAGGCTCTGTTCCGATATGCTTAAACACCGATCATATTTGAGTATTATTGTTATTGTTGTTGTTGTTGTTAATATTATTATTTAATTATTTCGTAATTATATACTTAAGTATTCAAATAGATAATAGTATATATAATTATTTAGTTATAAAATAAATTATAAATATAAATTTTAATTTATAATTTAAATATTATAAATAAGATATATTTATTATAATGAATTAAATAATCTCATGTGTATTAACAATTTATTAATTAGGAGAAATTTATTAAATGAGAACAAATTATGAACTATTACATAAAGCATTGTACATAATTCTTAAAATTGTATTACTTATATTGAACTTTGGCATTATTACAATTGTGTCATCTTCAAATGGTTTATATCATAGTATAGATATATACTAACATATACACACTTGTTACATTTTATGTATTATGTATTGTTATGATACACTGCATTTTATGCGGTATACACTTTAATATACTATATTGTTGTACAATACAATACTATAATACATAATGCAGAGTAAAACTGACAAAACGTGTCATGTTTTATTAAAATGGTCGAGCATGACATGACGCGTAAACACGATTAGCACACCCAAACACTAAACTTGTCTTGTTCTTAAATATTAACATAGACATTTTTGATAAACGAGTCACGAGATAATACACATTTGATACGATTAAAGATTAAAGGTAAATTTTTCCATAATATAAATGAATGACATGACATCAATTGTTTAATAAATTAAATATCAATAACTCAATATCACAAATGTTTGGAGTGTTTCTTTCTCATATCGATCATTTGATATCCTTAACTTTTCAATAAGGGGCGTGTTGGCTACGCTGTTTGTTTGTTTTTTTTTTTTGTTTTTTTTTTTTTTGCAGGAGTGCCAACGTGCGTTTAACACGCTAAAACTAACAAGACACAATTAACAAGGTGAAATAGAACATACCAAAAATTATAATCGTATTACATTTAATTACTATAGACGGAAACTCACTTAACTTCATGTCCTATTAACGAAGACGGTCATAAATGTGCACCAGGTATGGATCACAAATTTGAAAGCGATGAGTGAGAGATTTCAAAGTCAAGTATAATTTTAGTGTTTTTTTATTCGATTTTAATACTTTTGTTATGCAGTTCTTTTAAGATTTTTGTGTTAGAATTTTTGTTCGCTTCGTTTTAAATTTTTTGTGAATTGTTTTATATCTGTTGGCATACTTTTGGTTTGTTTGGGTTTTGTTTCATTAAATATGTGATTTCACTTTAATATTTTATCTTCGACATTCGACAAAAGATGGTCATCACTGCTCATCAACATCTTCACCCGCTGCCGCCTATGATAGTGATACGGGTTACTTTATCATCTATTTTACTTATGACACCCATATTTCATCTCAAGAACCACAAATCCATCTCTAATAACTTGTAGCTTGTAATTTGCTTTGCAGCTCACTCACCAATTAGCTTGTTAAACTCGTGATCTAATTCGACGCGAATAGCTGGCTTATATACCAAATTGAACATGAGATCAAGATAGCTTGCTTGAATAATGTTATATGCGATTAACTTATAAAGCATAAAATATATGAGTTCGATCTAATGGATAGTATGCTTTTTTTACAAAATTTGATACAACCATCGATTTGATCAACCATTTCAACTGGTCGATGTCATAACCGCCTAATAAACGTAACAACTATAACCATACGTGCTTTCCTATGTTTTAGCTTACAAAGTCACATGATAATTTGTATTGTTTAGTACAATAAGTTTAATTTTAAGGTATTAGGTATCCAACTTTACACAAAACATCTTCCTCACGTAATAAATTCCATGATCTATCACATCTTAAGTGAAAGTAGTTCGTTGAAACCAATTTATTTATTTCACATCGAAGCATATTTTTATAATTATATTTAGAATGTGTTTAATAGACTAACACTATCCACTTAATAGATAAAAATGCATTTGCTACCCTCCACTTTTTCTATAAGTGCAAACGTTAGACTTAACTAACATGTATTCATCAATGGCCTCTTACGGCTAGTGGTATTTGGTGTTTTTTATCACCAGATTGGTGTGAATTTGAGTCCCCACAAAGTAAGCAATAGATGAATTTAAGTAGTAAACTTTGGGGGTGAGGGATTGGTTGTTTGCCGTAAAAAAATAGGTAATGAGTATTTGATGAACTTCTAAATTTTTTTAAAGGTTTTTGATTATATGATGACACATAAATGACAAATCTCATAAAGTAATAAAGGTTTTTTAAAGGGATTGGTCCTATTATAAACACATCAAGACCACCATCTATTTGGGCCATATAGATGGCGTAACCTCGTATAGCCTCCGTTAGGAATCTCCATTATCACATCAGTTACTTCTATGCAATTCGGACACTCTATAAGACTCATATAGCCTTCTCTCATATAGGTCGTATAACAAAAAAAACATCTTATATGGCTGCAAAAACACTCATCTTAAATCTTAATATCTATATAGTCATACAGGTCATATAACACTTTAGTGGTGTATGAATAGCATAGAGTTGTGTTTGTTTAGGCATCCGCAAAAAATTGGAAATAAAAGAATCATCATGATCTTCAGAATAAAATTCACTATTGTGTTGTTGCAACTGTGAACATCTGGGTGAATAGGCCAATAGGCTCTGCATATATTTATGATCCTGTGTGACTGTGTGTAAGCAATTAAATTATATTTCAGTTTTGAAGGATTTAGTGGTCACATTGATGCAGTTTGAACTCGTCGATATGTTGTTGTACGTTGATAAATAAGAAAAAACACATATTACAAGAGTTATCAACTTATATAGCAATATTGCCTTTTTATGATTTGTTATCTTTCCAATTCACTAATTAGTTAAGCAACATACAATGAAAACCAAAACCAACAATTCAATACTAATGACCAAGGCAGAAATTTTTTAACAACTACAAATTCAATATTTGTTCTTCGTCCACACTTGAAATTTTTTAACAATTACAAATTAAAAATTTTTTTGAACAACAAAGTGACTCATACATCTACATCACTGTCTACAACGAGACTTGAACCCTCACCACTTAAAATGAACACACATATTGGTACCATTGAACTACGTGTTCTTAGTAATTACATATTTAAATAATCAACATGAGGACATCATATTAATAACATCTTATCCTGTACAAGCCATCTTCCATTTCACCATAATTGTCAGTATGCAAATGTCTTAAAAAGAGTTTAAATTCTAAATTCTTGTACCTCTAATTAATCAGCCCTATAAAAAGTCACAACATACCATCTTAACATGTCTAAAACTTTCAGGTCAAAAAGATAGAAGGAGGTCAATGGTTGACTTTTATCTCTTTCACGGGAAATTTCTCCTCAGGTTCCCTCTGCCATAGGAATTTGCAGCTTCAAGCCACCGTGGTTCAACCAAAAACTTGTTTTGTTGAATTGCCCAACGTGACTTCTCAGTTCCGATATCTGTGGAAATCACATGAGTCACCGATGAATCAACCTCCGTAGAGCATATAGCGCCTAATCTCTCCGCCAATATCCATAAATGGTGATTTTCCGCCTGGAATTTAGTTGGGAATACACGACTGAATACAATTTTACACCCCTTCAAAACTTCACTACGAACCGTACGCAGCATCTGTAAGCAAAGCATTTAGTAATTCCATTAATATAAAAGCTAGAAGTAGAAAAATGGATAGGTCGCCCTGGTCCAAGTAACAAGCAAAAACAGATTGGCTTGAAATGGCTCATTTTCGAGTACCCACGTCATGTTGGGTTCACCCAGAAAAACCTTCTTTTTCCATATAAAAAATCATATACGATTAAAGCGTTAATTACGATTAGAAGAACAATAACAACTAAATGGTATCTCACCTGTCTTGCATCTCGACCAGTAAAATCCTCCCAAGTTCCTATTTTAATATCATCAAAACCAAGCTGTCAAAACATTTTATTATTTGTATGAAATAACTAAATAGATTATCAAGACATACCGGGTCAAAAAACATACTATGGACTCGTTTAAGACTTTAAGAACAGTGACAAGAGCACCATCGGTATCACTTTCACACTTCTCAGTTCAGAAAGAGATTTAGATTGGTAACCAAATTGCTTACAACTAGAAGCAAAGAAATGATATCTTCCATTGAAATCAAATTATCCTTGTGCTTCACCCATACCTAAAAAGGGAAGAAAAGAAGCTGTTACTACACAAAATCAATGATGTGACAAATCTTTGAAAAAAGAGAAAAGTATATATTACTTGCTCTGTATCATCAAGGATCAAAACAGCACTTTCTTGCCCTAATACTACATCAAGTCCTTTTTGATGCCTTTGAGTGCAATCACCTTGTGCAATGATTCTAGAGTCAAAGTAAAGTTTACCGGGGTCAAGTAAATGTGCCATTTCTAATGCATAAGCACGTCCCCCCTGGTGTAGATGTACATTTCAAAAAGATTACTCGCTTCTTTCAGGAATGTGTGAACAAATGGCCTCAACTTTGTCACCATGTTCATGAAGGGTAATTTAAATAGACTGCCTTTTAGCGCATCTGCCATTACAAACTTCGAAGTTATGCTCATGGTTATAAATAAAAATTAAATGAACATAATGTAAGGAAACTAAAAGTTCAGAACTTTAAGTATATAAAGCTAAAGAATTTTGTATAGAAACCATCATCTTTACACCAATCCGATCTACAAATTACTAGAAGTGGGCACATGGCATTTTCTAGTCATTCATTTAGGAATGAATCCATTCGAGTTATGTTTCACATCTAACAAATCAATCGCAATATAAAACCAACATAAATAATCCTTAGAAACCAGTTAAATGGTCAAACACATCGAAAGTTGTCCATATTGTATTTTCAATACACAAACCCTTCTCAATCATTTTATCAGTTATATATATTATTTTATTATTATTATAACATAACTTTTGCAACCACATTTGACAAAATTACTACTTGCAAAAGTATTAGAGTTCAGACAAAAAAAGTGAGTTGGGGTCGACTACTACCACTGAAAATGATTACGCATTTTGATATGTCACCAAACCCATTGTCAAACCCATCCATTTTGCCACCTTTACAAATTGATTCCGTGTGAGCAATAATAAGAAGCAAAGAACACCAATATAATCATAAGATATACCTTGCATAGGATCATTTGGGTTCATTAAATATTCTTCATCTTGGGTAATATCTGAGAACCTGGTTGAGTTTAGTAAGGTGTGGTCTAAATCAAGAACTAAGTAAAGCTTTTTATGGCGTAACAAATTCTTTAAATCTCTGTCACGTAGACGAGCAATTTCATCATTAGCAAGTCTCAGATCCTGCAAAATTATATGATTAACTAGTTACAAAAGTTCGAGAATTAATGTAAGGTAGTGTGTATGTTTTACGGAAAAAAGAATAACCTTGTGTATATAACCAAATGCAACACCAGATTGATTATCCATTTTCTCTCCACATTTATGCACATTCCTCCTATAAAACCAGGATGTGTGCATACATCCTCCTTCACTGATGATTCTGAACATAATTATTATCAAGAATATAGGAAGTTTGAGAGATTGCGTATCTTATATATTATTTTTTTTCCTCTGGTCTAGAGAAAACACCACAAAACCAATATTTATACATTAGAAGAAGCATCACCTAAAACTTCTGTTTGAACAATATGAGATGTTGAACCATTAGGTTCTTCTGTATCATCCAATACACTAATCTTCCTTCTCTTTGTCCTGTGGAAGGAAAAACCCATTTAAAGCAACCACAATAACTGAAAATCAATTAGATATAACTAGAAACAACTTTTCAAATTCAAAATATTTGTATACTGAAGTAAGTTATCAATCATATGCGACTCCTCACAGCGGTCCCTTCATCTCCTAAAAGTATAATATTTTGGTGTTCATATGCTTCAGATCATCAGTGGTGTCTCTCTTTTCCTTTTATCCCCTAAGCTTATGTAGGAATCAAACCATTTTATTATCTTTTGGTAGTCATGTGCCTTGGTCTATCTTTGACCCATATAATCGCATCAGTGGAAAAGCTGGGGATATTAGGATATGTTGTTGTGCTAGGCATTAGCACAAGCTGGGGAGTTACATGGATGGATTGTGCCAAAGGTTTTTGGTAATATCCACTCCGATTTTATTTTTAAAATATTTTGCCCTTCCTTTGGCACAAAAACCCTGTTGTTACAAATTTTGAATCAATGCATTTTCCTTTTCTCATTGGGTCAGTCATGCGTCATCACATATGGGAAGATGGGACTTTGGGGAATAAAGGAAATATATGGAGAGCTTAGGTATCCTTCATTTCAAATCTTTTCTTAGAAGTTTCTGGCCCATAGTCACATGGATCGCGGTACGTTCCGGTACGTGGTACGGAAAAGGGTACGCGGTTCGTCAATTTATAAAATTGGGTACGCGGGGGGGTAGGTTCATTCGGAACGCCAATTCGGTACGAGGTACGGTGTACCATATAGTGCGGTACACCGTATCCTATAAAAACAATCTATATTATATTTTTTAAAGATAATAAGTGAATTACATATTAAAATAACACATTTTTGAATGAAAGCAACGATATTAGTGCCAAAATTATCAACGAACAGTCAGCAATCAATTGAATCAACCATTAATTAGTAAAATGGAAAGTCTAAACATTGCCTTTTCGATTCCCAATCGCGTATCTAATTGATCGAATTCACGAATCTCTGCAATCTGGTTCGCGAATCGCAGCGATCCGGTTCGCGAATCGGAGGAGACTGGTTCAATTTCCATTGAAATCGAATTCGGCTATTTTAGCGAATTGGATCGCGAATCGGAGGGCGATTGGTACGCGAATGTACCCGAATCTGGTACGGTCGATCCGGTTCGCGATTCGTGGGGTGGGGGAGCGAATCCTGTGACTATGTTCTGGCAATTAATGGTGTCATGTTTTGCTTCTCATTTTTTCAGTTATTTAGGAATAATTATTTTTACATTATAATGGTCATATGTCCTGATATCTAGCTTTGACCCATATGATCATTTGGAGAACAAAAGGAATTTAGGATTTTTTTTTTTTTTTTTTTTTGTGTGCTAGAAGTTAGCACTAAACCGGGGAGATATAAGAAGAAATAAGCCAATGGGTTTTGATACTCTACTAAATATTTTTTTGAAATCTTTCTGCCCCACCATTGGCATAGAAACCCAAGTTTGTCATCGTTTGAATTTAAGCCGTTTCCATTTTGTCTTGAGTCGGTCATGAGTTACGAATGGGTATATAGGACCATTACTAAAAGAACCATGGGATACATTTGCTGAGGAAGGCTGCTGACTGGAGTTGTCATGCAGGGATTAAAAGAGCAAGGACCTATTATGAACTCTCAAGAACGAACAATTCACATGCGAACTGAAGATGTTGTATACAGCCGTGAGAAGATTGCAAGGGAGTATGATGGCTAGAACAAATATAGGCTGTTGGATGACCATGCTAGAGGCTAAATTTTGCACAAGTTGTATGGATGTTAAGGAAATCAACAGTAGTCATAGGATGTAGATGGTCGGCTCGTGAGTCAAGAAGGTCTAGTTACCAAAAATCTTGTATCCTTTATTTTCATTTCATTAATAAAAGTTTGTCAAGGTACCGTCCCTTTTCCCCCAAAAAAAGTACTATAAGAGTTATATCTCAACAAAACACTAAGACACCAAATAACTTCACTCTGACAAACAAATCATACATTAGCTTTCTATATGCAACACGTTTTGATGCAAGAAAAATGTCAGTCTCTCGTTAAGATGAGTGAAAGAATGTTAATATGTACCTTTCAATAACTGAATTAGTCTCATGATCCTCATGGTCATCATCAAATTCTTCTTTCTCTTCTTCTTCTTTTTCTTCTTCTTGTTGAGGAGTAGCATCAGAAGTGGAATCCAACTCTGCATCCAGAAACGCAGCGAAATCATCACTACTTGATGAGTTCACCGGCGATTCATCAACGAGACTCATCTAAGATACCACCTATTCAACAAAGTAAAAAAAAAAAAAAACTTACATCAATACACTCACTAGCCACATCGGGTAACTAAACCAGAATACAGAGACAAACAAATTTGGTTCTTTAGAAAGGGATCTTGTTTCAGAGCACCTTCATCGTCACAGGATCGGAGAATTAAGTTATTTATCAAATTGCATTTTCTAGGGTTTATATCGAGCACCTCAAACCCACACTTACAGCTACTTGATACATACTTCAAGGAATCGAATCGAATCGTATCTCATCAACTTCATGATAAGATTGGTGATTAATTACGAGTTTTAGCATCACACTTAACAAATCAACTAAAGCTGTTATATGCAAACGAACATGTATACTAATAATATTCCAACGTAGTGAAACTCACAAGAGAATGATGTAAGTTTATCTGGAAGAGTGATATTCACCGGAGCCACGGCGGGACGCCGCCGAGTGTTGATGTTCGCCGGAGAAATGGGCGGTGGTGGTCGGCGGTTGTGGAAGATACGATCTCAGATACAACGGAGGGAGTTTTTTTTCCTTGGTTTTTAGGAATCGTTAGAAACCCATCATCTGATTTCTCATGTGTTTAATTCTTTAATGCTTTTGATGGGCTTAACAATCAGCTCAGCCCAGTCCAAAAGCCCGTAGCCGATTTGGAAATGGATCGGCTCATGTTTGAAACCGATTGGGTCAACAAATGCCAAAATCAGTTTTTCTAAACGGTTCGGGTTGAAACCGGCTTGACCAAATGATATGATTGGTTTAAACAGATTCAATCGGGTAGGAAACAAGTCGGGCTTTATCGGGCTGAACTGTATTTCACTGAACAGGGTTAAGGACCGATCTTAAGCCCGCGTGTTTCATTGGGTTGGAACCAGATTGAAGTAAAACCGATCTGACAATCGGTTCGGGTTAACATTTTCGTTTTGGTTGAAACCGATTTGGTTTCGTCAATATCAATGGTTTAAAAAGTGCATCGTACCAGTAGTACAATGTCCATGACTAAAACTATAATGAATTATATATAATACTAATTGTCAAGTGGTTTGTGTATTAAGGGTTGTACCTAAAGTTTAGTGGGTTGTACCTAAGGTTTAGTGGGTTGTACCACTTTTGGTTTTTCTATTTTAATTTTCTTATTTTTAACCCTAATAGTTTTACATCTTTACAATCTAACCCCTATAATTTTTTTACTTTAAACTTTGATTCCATATACTTTACATCTTTTATAAATTTTCCGCTTTACGTTTCGGTTTAAATTATAAGAGTTAACATGCTGCAACGTGCGTGTATTGTTCAACATGTATACGCTTATTTTTTTCCCCGTTTAACGGCCCCTTCAGAACGCGGTTTTTAGATCGACATAGTTATTATTTTTAATGTTTTACGTTTCCTGTGCGTGGTTCAAACGTTTTTACGTCTACTTTCCGTTTAGTTTTATATTTCCCTTTTTATTTCTTTTTTAAAATGAGTTTTTCCGCTGTTAGTGGTCACTGATGATGGTGTGAAACCGGTGCTACTTGGCATGGTTTAACGCCCCCCATCGAAACACAGGGGGCTTAATACTAGTTTACAATAATTAACAATATAATATAAAATAAGTTAACATATCAATATTAACAATATAATATAAAATAAGTTGCTATAGAGATTGTCTGTGGCTGTGGCGGGCGCAGTGGCGGTGAAGATGGCGGATGTGTCAACAACGACGAATTATTTAACCATGTTTTGTTTTTTTAATACCTAATTTAACCTAAACATTATATTAAACATTCATTCTAACCCAAATTCAATCCTTTGAACTCGTATCTTACCAATTCCCCTCTTGAGGATCTTTTAGTTAATAGTTTTTTGAGACAATATTAACATTTTTTAAAAATATAAGATACATAAATATCTAATTATTATTAAATAATCTAGAATCAGCAAAGATAATCATCGTGCCACTACTATCACCACAAGTGTCATGGTCGTGGCTAAGACTTGTAAACTTGTAATTTGGTTGAACCAACTTTAATATTATTGACTTGTTTAACCAAATACCTTTACTCGTCAATGATTTTGTCTTCAATGGAAACTTAACCTGCACCCACCCACCCACCACCCGTTGACCATATCATTCACATTCATTTTTACTATATATACACTAATTAAAAACATAACTTGTAACACATCTATATTTCATTATTCATGCTTTCAACTTAACTTGTCATACAACAATAATGGATTCATTACATGATTCATTAAGTCCGGTTGATGCAGACGAGACCGCGTTTTACCAAGAACTCACTCGACGAATATTGATGCTTACGGATGAAGATGACGACGACAAAGGGCGTGTTTGAATGGTGTCACGGGTGGAGCGTAGACCTGTGGCTCGTAGTGGTGTTGGGTCGAGGCTTGGGCTAGGAACTACTATAGTTGGTCGGGGACCGGGAGGAGCTCGGTCCCTAGTTGGATGGAGAGCTTGTGGGCTACTGGCGGTGGAGGGACCGGAGTTTTCATACCTAGCGGTGCCGCCACCGACCGCCATGGCAAGAAGTCCGGTAGGAGAAGAAGGTATATAATAAATAAGGCAACAAAGAATAATGATAGAGGAAGAGTGTATACAGCCAGAAAATAGATGCATATATAGTTGGTTATTATAGTATTAGCTTTGGTGTTTGATTATAAACTTTGCATAGATCAATAAAAGTTTATTAGTTATATTTTCTTTTTTCAACTGAGATTTGTAATATTAAGATTTTCAATTCATTCTTTGTTTTCTATTTTTGGGGTCGAGTATATAATGACTTGTATTCATGTGTAACGTTACAAATTCATTTGAACTTGTAGTTCTTCCATATTAATAAAAGTTTATTTGTAAACTATAGGTTATTACTTATATACTTTTGCTTTTAGGTTGTACTTGTTCATTTTGTGTTCCAATAGCGGACTTGCTCTGATGCTTGATTTCTTCCATATTAATAAAAGTTTATTTGTAAACTATAGGTTATTACTTATATACTTTTGCTTTTAGGTTGTACTTGTTCATTTTGTGTTCCAATAGCGGACTTGCTCTGATGCTTGATTCAAAAGTTCATTTTAACATCTGAGTGTACAACTTGAGATAAGTAACAACAATGATAGCCTCATGATCAGGTATCGATGTGAGAGCAAGTGAGAAGACATTAGGGTAATTTTGCGTCAAATTCGAGAAACGAGAGTATTAAATGTTTATCGGAATATTTATAGGCCAAGAGATTACACATCATTCTGATATTATTCACGAACTAATGTCTTTATTGTAACACCTAGGTGTGTCTCCCCACAAGTTCATCCCTGTTAAGTAATTGTGTCACGTCATGTCATATTATACAAGCAAGCTATCATTTAATCTCATACTTTTGATCAAATATATACTTCATTGGTTTCATATGCCCTAACTAAACTGGTTTGAATGTTGTTGTCTGGAGGGCCAGGATACAATTTCCATTTTCCACACTAGTTTGAATGACGATTTTTTAGTGTTATTAGGCAACTTACTTCCTCCTAAATCTATAAAGTAGTATTTCATTAAAGAAACAATAAAGAATTGTGAAGATTACTTGAAACTTACAAAATAACAGACATCACTCGAAACTAAATAGTATTGACCCTGACTTTTATCTAAATTAAAGACTTTCTAATGAATATTAAAAGCTGTCAATACGTAATCATATTATGAATTGGTTCACCGTGTCGTTGGTAATAAAACCCACCGTACGTGTCTATCTCTTTGATTATAATATTATTTAAAGTATGTGTTTAGTCTAATCTTATAACACCTTTAAATGAATATTTTTTACTCTAAAAAGATATTAATGTCTTAACGCGTCATCTTTTGTATCATATAAGAACAAGCTAATAGTATACAAGGTCATTTGAACACTGGACTCATTATGTTTTATGGGTATATAATCATGGATTAGCTAGTGTTTTTTTCTCATGTTGTCACACAAATTTAATCACAAAAGGCATCTCGTGTGACCGATATATAAAACAATAACATACTATACAAAGACATCATCACTAGCTTTTACATCAACTGTGTTTATATTTATTTTTTGTTTAATTTTTATAACTTCTTTTTGTTTTTAAAAAAGAACAAAGCTATAGAAAAGACCAAAATTAGATAAAAAAATAAGAATAAAGTAAAAAAATTAGAAAAATTTTCTGATTTACTTAAACAGCACAATTCTGGAAAATTATTTGAAATAAAAAAAAAGTAGGAAAAAAAATACAAAAAGACCACAAGTACAGAACCACAACGCGACACAATTTCAATGGATGAGTTGCTATCCATCATGTTTCTTTTTAGTAGTAACGAAATAGTAAGGATAGAATGGGAATCATCACATTCCTTGAATTCTAAACCCATAACCAAAACCATCCTAAGATCATACAAGTCATGTCACACAGCTTCAACATCTGCCAGAACACCATCAACAACAAACTATCATGTTTAAGTGTCAAGTATAGAAGGGATATGGTGGCTAACTTTTACATTACAACAATAGACATTGAAGTGGCAAAACAATAGAGAGGGAAAGATGCAAGCTTATATGAAGCTAAACATCACCTATTAAACTGTTTAGCTAGACATCATGACTTGATCAATCGATTGAAGGGCTTGGTTGGCAAAACGAACATCGACATCTGGGTCTTCTGCCAGCTCTACCAGGCATGGCTTAATGCTTTTCTCGACCACCTGGATCATGTGTAAACTTTTAGTCAAAAATGGCCAATTCAATGGAATCGCGTTTTAATCTAAAGTTTTAGTACATATAGGGTTAGGTTGACATTAAAGCACTCCAGTATATTTCCAAAACTTAAGTTATAGAAAAGTTATAGTCATCACCCTCCAATTTCTTTAAGAAACACAAACTGGTTGGTTAACTTATTTTAGGTTACATAGTATTTGCTAATAGGAGGGGGAAAATACTATATATCTATGAAAACGAGTTAGATGACTGCATACTTGTATGCATTAAAAATAGACGTCGAGAGAATTTCATTACGTTTGGCCAGGTTCTTCTTTTAGCTAAACTTGTTGATTTGACCCATTTGTGATAAAAACACAACCCAAATCCAACCCATTTGTACATAAATGGGTCGAAACTTCCATCTCAGGTAAGATTACAACGTCTACATAACAAGGGAAAACCAAAAGATCAAAGATAATGAAAGATAATAATACTTACCGATTGCTCAACTATAGGAACTAGTGATTGCAAGACTTTTGCAACATTAAACTTGATATTCGGCACTCTGCAAAAGATACATCACTTGTAAGAAACAAAAAAGGATAGATAAACAAGCATTCAACAAATGTAATCACCTGTCCTTTGATGCAGTAATAACTACAGGAAGCAGTTTAGAACAAGTGATCTCTGATCCCATAACAGGGGCCAATAAAGAAATCGCACGAAGAACCGTCATGCGATACAAGTAATGTGGGTTCTTAATCATATCCAAGACCTACCAAGAGAACAATAACATAAATTACAATAGTGAATGATTAAAATTTATGGAAAAAAATGAACGTCAACCATGAGACTCAAACCTGTGGAACGATGTGCTGCATTGCCCAATCCGGACCGAATTCCTCTGCAAGGCGTTTTAAATTATTTGCAGCAGCATCTCTGATGGAATATACCTGTAAAATATAAGACTAATTTTAAGCCAAAAGAGAGATAATAAATAAAATAACTTAACAGAACAGATAAAAAAAATATACTTAAGCTATATAACCTTGTCTTGTAGCCATTGCATGCAGAGAGCACCGAGTTTATCGTCAAAAATCCTACACCTAGCTGACTAGCCAATAGAGGTATGTACTCTATGATTGCCAAACGAACCCTCCAATGTCTATCCTCTGCAAGTTCAACAATTGCTGGCAGTAAAGATTGAGACAACAGATCGATTCCAATAACCTGTAAAAACAGAAAAACAAAATGAAATATTTTATGAAAAACAAGTCCCAAGTATACAAAGACGTATAAAAGGTTTAATTCAATACCTGATTCACTTGATCTAGCTTACTAATAATGTTGAGGCGTACATCTGGAAACTCGTCTTTTAAAAGTGAAAGAAATATAGGAAGAAGTTGCTCAATTGTTGCCTCCTGCAATTTACCCGCAGAAGCTTTCAAAACTTGAAATTGCCACAGACAAAATATCAAAGATTAAAAGAAATATTCCAGATCATTACAATGTGACAACTAAAAGCTTCCCTTTTATCTTGTTTATGGAAAAATAATGCATATCTTATTTTCAACTAAGTGAGGTATGATAAGATTAACCCATAAAATGTACAGCGGCCACTTGGACACGTATTAGTAATCCCAGTCACATACCTGAAAGAAAAATTATCCCGAACATGATCCCATACCCTTTGGATACCCAATTACTTATTAGTTATTACCCTTTGGGTACACAGTATCTCCTCGGGTATTGTTGTTCAACTTGCATGGTTAAAGATCACCCATTGGAATTCCCATTATATAAAAAACCTGTATGGTTAAAGATTAACATTCGAATTTGGTGACCAAAATAATTACCTTTCCCAGAACAGGAGCCATGCCCATTATAACAGATGCCAAAGCAGACCTAACATGCTGAGAAGAATCCGATGACAACTCCTGCACAAATTTCTTACAAGGATTAAGATAGCCCAATCCAAGGCCATAACATAGTAAGAAGTGGACGATTTGACCCGTTTATTTCAGGTTCAAATTTATATTAGACAGATCAATGGGTCAAAAAGGTCGAAGGTGGCCCAAAGTGCATGTGATTAAAGAATATTAGTTGAATTAGTTTGTATCTTAATAATAAGGTTTTGTAACTAAACTTAGCGCAATAGTTATTCACAAAATTCAAGGAAAAATAAACAAAATTTTTGAAGCTAACACGCCCGACCCACCCATTTTGCCACCTCTGTAACATACTAACAAGGACCATAAAGATAAGTGAGACAGGCTTTTACAAACAATGCACCTTTACGCATGGAAGAATATGCTGAATTGCAAGTTCTGGGCTAAGAATCCTACTGAACTTGGTAACTTTTCCAGCAGCTGCAATACGTACTTCAGCTTCATTATCCCGAAGTAACCTCACATATGCTGGAACCAAGTCCGTCCTATAACAACCAGCCAGCAAAGAAAAAAATTAATAATAAATAAACTAACAGGTATAACTGTATAACTGATACAAAGAACAAATATAAATACTCCTAATCAACACATGACATTGTTTGAAACGAAAATAAAAACATTTTTAGTGAAACATAGTAACATACAACAAGAAAAAAATTAAAAATTGAACATACTTAGTTGGCTCAGGGCCTACAGCTTCACATAGTTCGTACAGCTGATTAGCAACCATATAGCGTACACGCCAAGATTTGTCCTGATTTAAGAGAAACAACACAGTCCTGGGGTTCTAACAACTTCCCAAGTGCAGCACACCCTCAACAGCTAGTAAACGAACAGAATCTTGATCTGTAAGAATGAGAAAAAGATGCACCATCATAAGGCTAATAAACATAGGAAAAGTTAAACCTAATTGTAGAAAGAATAAATAAATGGTAGTTGCTCTTCCGCATTGAAAAACAAATTAATTAGCTTATGATAATTAGTTAAACATAGATGTGTTCTCTCTCTCCCAATACATGCTCAATACATAAATCTGTCATTGTGTTACTTGTGCAGTTACAGTGGTTATTACCAATTTCAATAGACGGTAATAAGTTGCTAGCATCTAGAACATCAAGCATAAAACATTTGAAATAAACAATTTACCATCATGCGTAAGATCCTCAAAGATTTGCATGATGTCAGTCTTGAGATGAGCAGGTTCCACAGTAGCAGCAAACTTCCCCAAGTTTGTTGCTGCAGCTCTCCGGACCATTGGCATATCTTGACATAACTGACTAAATACAGACCTCAGTTCAGCCTTCAACGTCTCTGATGCACTAGGATAAGCAATGTGAAAAAGTCCACAAGCAGAAACTCTTGCAGTGAACCATTCACCGGCTGCCAGCCTCTGCAAGCATAAACATAAATCACAAAAAAATAAAAAGAATTTCAACAATCTATATATTAACAAGATTAATAATATTCAATCAGAATAAACCGACCTTAACCATAGGTACAAACCAATCCACCAAATCAGTTTCTCTCATTTGTGAGGTACAAACCAATCCACCAAATCAGTTTCTCTCATTTGTGATCCAATCCTGCACAACGACTCCACAGCCTTGTCCCTCACACACGTCTCTTCAACAGTACATAGGGTTTCAAGAGGCGGTAGCAACACATGTGATACCAATTCCCCAACATAAGGAATGAAAAACACCCAATTCCTCTGCCATTGCAAAAGATTTACTTCATATCATCACATTGTTTCACTCAAAAAAGGAATCAATTCCTTCCTAGTCCTTCCTCTCCAAGCACGAGCGATGTAGATAGTCTTCTAATAGAGTTCAACCGCAGTTGAATATCATCGTTCTTCAGTGTCTATCAATACAGCTATGGGGTACAAAGGCTCGTCAATCATCGACATTGTTCAATCCTAACAGTAGCATGAAAAAATCAACGAAATTAACTTCTGAATTGTTCAATCCTATCAGAACTGACAATCGAAGACAATATGAGCAGCTGAGATCAGTGAATCAAATTACAATACTTGGAAAGGATTAACATTAACAAACGCGAGATCCGAGGTAACCTCGAAATACAAATCTAGAGGCGGATGACAATTGAACGTGTGAAATCATGAAATAGTTAATCGATGTTTCCAAAACATGACATCTGGGTTAACTAGGTTGTTGATTTTACATATAGTTTGAATCGAATAAATTGAAATTAGAAAGATCAAACTAGAACGAATCAAGAGTAAAGAGATATACGCAGAGAAAACGGAAGTAAAGGATAGACGTGGGAGAAAATCCGTGAATCTTACCGGCGGTGAGGATTTTGTTTCGGACTTTGTTTCGTTCGATTCGAAGGGCCTTCTGGTTCGTTCCACCACAAAGGGGAAAGCGACTTGGTGTCTTAGAAATCAACAGAAATGACCAATTTACGAGGAAATTACACCAACTCTTTGTCCGAGTTACCTTGTTTTTTTTTTTTTTTTTTTTTTTTTTTTTTTTTTTCTCTCTCAACGACACAAGATATTTTGACCTATTTTTTTTACGTTACTTCATATATTACATCATTGTCTCATTTTAACCTAGGCTTTTATTTAAAAAATAAATTTTTATCAAATTAGCTAACCTCATATATATTGTGTTTGAGTTTACCTAAGCAGATAAAAAAGAATAAACTTTCTCCTTTTTCTTCCCCTTCTCTTTTATTGTTTTCTTTTTATCCATTTTCTTTTCGATTTAAAATGTTGATTTTAGTTCATTCTTTAAGTTGTTAAAAAAAAACTCTGAAACACAACGGCTTTTTTCTTCCTTCCAATTCCTTATTTACACTAACTCAAAAACACATCGTAAACATTTCTGGAAAAAGTTAAGACGAGTGTTTTTTTCTCAATTGTCAAAATAACATGCTTAGTGACATGCATCTTTGTAACTTGGGTATGATCTGTATTTCGAGCGGAATTTCAACCATTCATTGAAAATTTTACGCTTGATGATGGCGACAATCAAAATGAAACCTACTATATCGTAAAACACTTATATCGTTAACCAGAAAAAACTCATTGGCAACAAGATTTTAACTTGGATCTCCCTCTTTGGGAGAGGCAGTGATGCCATTGAAGCATAAACCATTGTCGAGACAATTTTGTTATGTGACAAACACACCAAGACCTACATTATGGGGGATTAGAACTCTTAACATTTTTTTAATCTCGAGACACATTACTTTATCATCAAATATCTCATTGGAAATCTGAATCTTGTTAGTATGCTTGTGGAATTTTAAATGAGGTATAATTTTACACACAACTGACAGTACTAACCTATTACATGTAAGACACAATACAGGTTGTATGAGTATTATAACCACTATTCACACAGGTCATAATGTTATATAGGGGACATAAGTCGGTGTTCACACAAATCATACAATTCGTATGATGTGTTCAACCAAATAGAAGCAATCGACGCTCACCATTGATAAATCGCACGACCTGTTTCGTCATCCATACAACTCTTATAGTCGGTAAATAATTTTTTTATATATTATTTCGAGAGGTGTGGGGGGGGGGGGGTGATGTACGTGTATTAATACTCTTTTTACGGCGTCATTCTTGTACGGCAAACACATATCATAATTCTATCATAACGAGCTACATATACACGATAAAAACAAAATCAAATACTCCATATCACTACACACATATGCATACATACATAGGTACTAAATGTTAGTAACGTGTTACACTTTAATCATTAATCCAAACGTTTGAATCTCACTCGGTCCTAAAATATTACTAAAGCAGTAGTATAAAAGAATTCACTGTGTTTAAATGTTTAGAACGTACATTTTATATACAAAAATAGCTCAAAAAAACAGTGGGGAATGTAATTGTGAACCGTAAAAGTTTCTGGAGAGTTGGATTCAAATGCTAAATTGGTAACCGTCCTGTAGCAAAAAGAGTAGTTACGAACAAAATTATATTTTAAGAAGGTGCGTGTAATATTAAAAAATGACTAAATATGATAGGTGAAAAATGTTAATCCAAAACATAAAGATTTCACTTGAGCCAACTAGCTAAACATTTTGGAAGTAAGAGACGAGTGGATTCTCCATCTTTATTCATATAATTACATTAAAAATCATTACATTTTATCTCTCATTTTCAATTAAATAATATTTTTTATACCCTTATCATTACTTTTTTCTACTATATTCCACTCACAACCACTTTCAAAAATATAAAAAAAATTATAGAGATTGAATAATGATTTTTCAAATATACCAATCAACAATAATATTTTATCTCTTCTTCACTCATAACCACTCAAAACTATTTTATAACATATCAACACCTCACATATTTTTAGAATTCAACTGTAAATGCTCTAAATTTTGATATTTTCAAATTATCAAAATCCAGTTTGGTTTCGGTTTGATGGGTCGTGGACTCATGGGTGCATTTTGACGCCATTTGGGTTAGCTGGTGCTTTTTCCCAAGTGAATGTGGGCTGAACAATTCGTATGATGGGCCTATAGTTTACTACTAAATTAAAATCAGCAAATCTTAATGGCCCAAATACCACGTTCAATACATCTTATTGTATGGCCAGTATCATCCCATCCCCTTAATCCCTTATCCAAACTGTCAAATACTCTGTGCTCACAATCATACACCTTTTTCCAAACTTCATAAATCTCTCCATCTGTTTCCTTGAAACCCAAAATGTTGTCAATGTCTATTCATCAAGGAATCAAACCTTTATCTTCTCAAAACCCCAATGTTGTTGGATTCTTGAAAACCCCTTGTTTATTCAAGATTCATCACTCTTCATCTTTTTGCAACAAATCCACTCAGAGATTTCACAGGCTATCTGTTTCAGCAGCAGTTGAAGAAGCCACTGTTGCAGAAACTCCATTGCCCCCTGTCCTTGATCAAGAAGATGAGGTATGAACGCTCTAATCTCCTTTGTATGTTCAAATAACTTAGAAATTGAGTTGTATGAATGAGGGAATCATCGTGTATATTAATATTATGGTACTGAGTCTATAACATAGCATGTAAACATGACAATAATGTAACATGAAATCTACGGGCAGTGGCAAACGCCAGAATTTTTTTACAGAGGGCAAAAGTGAGACGATTGCATAATTCTAGGGGGGCGTTCGGGATTTTCACGTACATATAACACTAAAAAAAAAAATTTACGGGGGAGACTGTCCCCCAAGTAGGTCCGTCCCTGTTTATGGGTTTTATTTTAGCATAATAAGTTTACGTTAATTTCGGGTTGAACTAGCAAACATATTTAACTAAACAAGTTGTGCTATGGTCGACCTCTTGGGTTTATGGACTGATCCATTTAACAGTCATTTAAAAAGACGTGTTTCGTGTCAAATAAATTGAAAGAATATTTTCCTCTAAATTTTAAAAGATAAGAAGAAAATTGAATTTAAAATATCATACCCAGACTTAATTTTTTTTAAATCATTTGTATTTTGGATTGTCCATGTGTAGTTTTAGCATTAAACATGTAAAAAAGAAATAAAATATCAGCTTAAAGGGGACGTGTTAGTTTCAACCCGTGAAAAGCTCGTGTCATGTTTAGGTAAATGTGCTTGGCATGGTTTTATGTGCGTGTAGATCTTGACCCGTTAACTTGCAAACATGACCCTTTTAACACTCGTATTAACAATGGTTAAAATTTGATAATATTAGGGTGAGAAGGTGCAAAAGCCAAGACTAGTGTTGAAGTTCATATGGATGGAAAAGAACATAGGGCTTGGGCTTGATCAAGAGATACCAGGACATGGGACAATCCCTTTGAGTCCTTACTTCTTTTGGCCAAGGAAAGATGCTTGGGAAGAACTCAAAACCACTTTGGAAAGCAAGCCTTGGATCTCTCAAAAGAAGATGATCATCCTCCTTAATCAAGCCACTGATATCATCAATCTTTGGCAACAAAGTGGTGGCAATTTGACCTCCTAAACATGTTGTAATTCCCAACATAAGTTCATTTGTTGTTTCTCAATTGTTAAATGTGGCTTTTTCTTTGGAAAAGTGATTCAAACCTCAATTTTGATTCATTATTTCATCATAAAGTATAAAGAATTATCATTTATGAAACACATAAGTGTCAATCAATATCGTTTACCTAAAGCTATAAGTTGGTTAACAAACACGTATGTAAATGAAACCCATGAGGTCCTTCAGAGTCCATCAGCATATGCCATGCTAGCATAAAGACAACCAACGTTGTTTTTCTTACTCTAACATAAGAAAATCGTTAAAAATAGTGCTAAACTTAGTTATTGTAATAACAATCCGATCAACGGACGGGTATAAAACTAGTTGTTTATATCAACACTTAGACTCCTAAAACATAATCATTAACAACTTTGATATCATAAGTTAGCATATCATTTGGTATCAACCAT
This sequence comes from Flaveria robusta, assembly GCA_025506415.1. Lineage (NCBI taxonomy): Eukaryota > Viridiplantae > Streptophyta > Magnoliopsida > Asterales > Asteraceae > Flaveria > Flaveria robusta. The sequence continues at coordinate 23,612,547 of CM046476.1, read as the reverse complement.
ATAATTAGAATGTTATATTCACGTCACCCAAATCCTAAAACAAGATTTCACGTCAGCCAAATATTAATGTAATATTGTTTACATCTACTAATCTATTACAATAGAATACGAAATAAAAAATAAAAAATAGTTTTGGTTTTGATCCAAGCATATCCTCTCTCCGTTTATAGTTTTTCAATAAACTTTAAGCATGATGTAACACAATCAAAATCAAATCTGTACTTTTTAACGTTATAAGAGCATTCACAACCCACCCTTCATCTCCATCTCTATAATTACATTAAAAACCACTATTTTTTCTATCTACTTTTCAATAAAATAATATTTTTTATACTTTTATCATTACATTTTCTCACTCCTTCACTCACAACCACTTTCAACAAATATTAAAAAATTAATAGAGATGAACAGTGTTTTATCAAATATAGAAATGGACAGTAACATGTTATCTAGAAGCCGATGGATCAAAGAAAAACTTTTGTATATATCTTTTTACAGAAGGAACAAAAATGTCGAATAAATACAAAAAAGATGAACATGGGTACAAGGAAACTATTTAATCATAATGTTAAAATTAAGCCTAGCCAATAGGAATAATAGACGGAGTATATTTGGTTTCCATACTCCCCCTCAAGTTGGAGCGTGCAGATCTTTTGCGCCCAACTTGTCCAGTAGAAATTTGAGCTGCTGAGTACCCAAACCTTTCGTGAGCAGGTCTGCAATTTGCATTTTGGTGTCGATATGGTGGGGTTGGATTTCTTGTGATTCTACTCTCTCTCGAACAAAATAACAATCCATTTCCACATGTTTTGTTCGTTCATGGAAAACTGGGTTATTTGCTATATGACGGCCAGCTTGATTATCACAAAACAACGGAGTCGGTCCTGATAAAGTTATATCTAATTCTTGAAGTAGCCAACGAACCCATAGGACCTCACTAACAGTAGACGCCATAGAACGATACTCTGTCTCGGCGGAGGAGCGTGAAACAACAGATTGCTTTTTGGTTCTCCATGATATTGGTGCGCCTCCTAAAAGAAGCAAGTAACCTGTTCGGGATTTTCTCGTATATGGACATCCAAGTCAGTCTGAATCACAATACGCGGTGAGGTTACAACCTCCTTCTCGTGGTAAAAGGACACCTTGTCCTGGTGTTGCCTTAAGATATCTTAAAACCCTATGCACAGCATCCATATGGGGTTGTATAGGATCAGCAACAAACTGGCTTAGTATGTTTACTGAGTATGCTATGTCGGGCCGAGTGGCTTGCAAGTATAGTAGTCTTCCAATTATGCGACGATATCTATTTGCATCCACTCTTGGTTCTTGTTCACTCTTGTCCAACTTATGATTCTGTTCTATAGGAAAAGAACTCGGTTTACATCCTTTTAAGCCACAATCTTCGAGGATGTCCAAGGTGTACTTTCTTTGGCTTAACACTAAGCCTTCAGATGTTCGCGCTACTTCAATCCCGAGGAAATATTTTAAACTATCAAGATCCTTAATGCTAAAGCGCTTGTCAAGCTCATTTTTGGTATCTTGGATTTTGATAGGGTTATTCGCAACCATGATAACATCATCGACATATATGAGGGTAGCAACAAAACTCTTCCCTTCTCGTTGAATAAAAAGCGAGTGATCGGTCTTAGAGGGTTTGAAGCCAAGATCGAGTAGGGCATTGGTGAATTTTTGGTACCAATTTCTTGACGCTTGTTTCAAACCATAAAGAGACTTCTTTAATCTGCAAACTCTTTTCTCCCCTTCTTTGGCAAAGCCTTGTGGTATTTTCATGTACACTTCCTCGTGCAAGTCCCCGTGCAAAAAAGCGTTATTCACATCAAGTTGGTGGATGGCCCAATCTCTTTTTACCGCAACCGCCAAAAGAGTTCTAAGTGTGACTAATTTTGCCACGGGAGCAAAAGTGTCATGGTAGTCGACTCCCTCCATTTGTTTGAATCCCTTCGCCACAAGACGCGCTTAATACCTTTCAACTTCCCCGTTAGGTTTATACTTCACCTTATATACCCATTTGGAATCAATAGCATGTTTTCCTTTAGGAAGTTCTTGAAGGGTCCACGTATCATTTGCTTCAAGGGCACGTATCTCTCTTTCCATGGCTTCTTTCCACCTTGCATCTTTGATTGCCTGGTGGAAGTATTTTGGCTCATCGTTTGAATCGATGGCCGCTAGAAAAGATTTATGAGTTTCAGAAAAACTTTTATAAGAAACAAAATTAGCTAGAGGGTGTACCGTTGAGGATTCTTGACTTGGTGAAGCTCGTGCATGGTCGACCGATGGGGGTAGTTGAACGACAAAATCATTGAGATGCTTTGGCTGCAAAATGTTTCTTTTTGCTCGAAGTGGTACAACAGTTTCATTTTGTGAAATATTAGACTCAATGACTTGATCTTGTGAGGTTTCATGGGCTGTTGAGTTTTCAATTGGATCCATGTGTTGTGGGCTCTCAGTTTCTTGATTAGAATTATTACTAATTTGACTTTGCCTAGCAATGACTTTTTCACTTGGGCCTTGCATATCGACTACCTGCTCATCATCTTTGGTTACCTTTGGTCTTTGCTCTTCATCATAAATGATTCCAAAAGGTGATTCCTTTGGATCCAAATTTCTTTGATTGATGGGTACGTCATTAAAAGGAAAATTCCCTTCATGAAACTTAGACATCACGCGAGACCATCATCTTTTTGCTTTCTAAATCATAAATTTTATACCCTTTCGTCCCCGGTGGATACCCAAGAAAAACTCCGGGTCTCCCCCTCACTTCGAATTTGTCCCCTCTCGTTTCGGTGCTTCTATAATAAACGAGACAACCAAAAACTCTCATGAAGTCATAATCCGGTTTTGGCCGATAAGTTTTTCATAAGGAGTCTTATTCCCGATTACACTAGAAGGCAACCGGTTTATAATGTAAGTGGCGGTCAACACACATTCACCCCAAAATCGTTTGGGTAAATTTGCTTCAAATTTAAGGGTACGGGCAGTCTCAAGTAGGTGCCTATGTTTTCTCTCCACAACTCCATTTTGTTGTGGAGTATGGGGACAAGTCGTTTCTAGAATAATACCTTGTTCACTATAAAAATTTAACATGTCGTTTGAAGTGAACTCCCCACCGTTATCACACCTAATTCTTTTGACGGATTTCCCAAATTGTGTTTTTATCATTTTATGAAAATTTATTAGGTGCTTGCTTGCTTCATGTTTTTGTTTCAATAAAAACACCCAAACCGCCCTACTAAAGTCGTCAACAATCGTTAAAAAATAGCTAGCACCTGAAAAGGAGGGGGTACGATATTTTCCCCAAATATCACAATGTAATAATTCAAAACTATCATTCGTTTTGACATCACTATTCGAATATGGAAGCCTTGTATGTTTTGCTTTTGAACAAGAATCACACAACTTATTGAACGAAAAATTCCTAAGAAAATCAATTTTAGCAAGCTTTTTACTAGAACCATGACCCAACCTTTTGTGCCACGTGTCCCCGGATGTCATCATAGCCTTTTTCTTGTTCTCAAACAACCCCATCCGGTACAAACCTCTTCTGCACTCACCCGCACCAATCAAGTTCCTCGTGTGAAGTTTCTGCATGACACAAAAACCAGGAAAGAAAGTTATAGCCGATTGCAAGTCAGTACTTAATCGGCTAACAGATAATAAATTGCAAGTAAACTTAGGAATATGTAAAACATTCTTGATCCTTGTTCCTCCTGGTAAAGTGCATTCACCCCTCCCCTCAACGGGAATGGCATCCCGTTAGGAATAAGGACAGGAGTCTCAAATTTAGTTTTGGTCTTGTTTTCAAGGATATTAAAGTTGTGGGTAATATGTTCAGTGGAACCAGAGTCCACAATCCAGTCATCATCATCACCCCTTTTACCTGCCATGCATGCTGTTGGTGTTGCATCTTTTTTGCTTGACCCTCCATTTTCTGCAAAGTGTTCTAGAAACATTTTATATTGTTCACCTGTTAAACCTGGAATTGGACTCGAATCTGTCTCAATACAAGCTGCTTTGGGTTTTGCTTCATCTCGTTTTTTGTTTCCGGGCCACCGTTCGGGATACCCGATTCTCTTGAAACAACCATCTCGGGTATGTCCATCCTTCCCACAAAACGTACATTGTGGAACAACATCCATACATTTTGTGTCATTTGGTTTAGTTTTGTCACGTCGTTGCCCCAAGTTGTTTTCTCGTCTACTAGGGAAAAACGCCTTAAAGGCCGCCGCTTCGGTTGAATGCTTCTTATAAGATGATATAGCTCTTTGTCTTTCGTCTTCGGCAACAAGGTGATATGCATTGCTAAGAGTTGGTGTTGGGTTTGTTGCTAGAATTTGGGTTCTGATGACCGAAAAGTCATTATCCAATCCCATTAAAAATTCATAAATTCTCTCCTTTTCTTTGAGTTCAACTAATTTCTTACCCATATCACATGTACAACTTTTGCAAACACATCGTGGCACTGGTAGTACCGATGACATCTCATCCCAAATGCTACGAAGTTTGGTGAAATAACCAGACACGGACGTTCCATTCTGATGGGTTATTGAGAGTGTTTGTTTCAATTCGTAGGCAAGAGGAGCGCTCTCTTTTCCGAAACGATCTTTCAAATCTTTCCAGATTTCCGCAGCGGTATTAGCGTACTTTACACTACATCTGATCTCCTTCTCCATAGCGGTTGTTAGCCATCCCTTTATCATGGCATCACAACGCATCCATGGCATGTAGTTTTGCGAACCCTTTTCCGGTTTGTCGATTGAACCGTCAACAAAACCGATCTTGTTCTTGGCAAACAGAAAATTCTCCATTTCCTGTGCCCAGTCATTATAGTTTCCATCATTCAGCGCATCGTTTACCTGCATCTGTTTTGGGTAATCCGATGGATGAATGTAGTACGGTGAGTTCGAGTCTATCGACTCTCCCTCGGTCTTTTTGTTGCTGTTGACATCTTCACCATCTACCATGGCTAATTTCAATTGTGGTTTTGTGTGGATTAATCCTGCTCTGATACCATCTAGAAGCCGATGGATCAAAGAAAAACTTTTGTATATATCTTTTTATAGAAGGAACAAAAATGTCGAATAAATACAAAAAAGATGAACATGGGTACAAGGAAACTATTTAATCATAATGCTAAAATTAAGCCTAGCCAATAGGAATAATAGACGGAGTATATTTGGTTTCCATATGTTATCTATCCTCCACTCACAACCACTAATAACTATTGTTTATAATATAAAAAACATACTCACAGGTTTATGGAGAACCTGCTGTGAATGCTCTAATAACATATAATCTTCTTTGATGGCTTTGTATAATCGGTGTATATTTTTCTAATATTCTTCAAGCAAACGACGACGTAAAACGAAACGGTTTTCTTCATCGGAGCCCCATCCACCCGGATCCATCACGCTTTCACTTACATTTCGGGCCAATATATTTGATCATTCATCAAAGTCTCCGAGAAGATTTTCCCGCTCTCCTCCATCATCTTCAACAGTCTAAACCCTAAATCAATACGATGGCCCCTAAATCTGATAGTGCCGAAGGTTAATTTCATCTCATATCTGTAAATTTGAACTCACAGTTTATCATTTCATCCATAAGTTTGTAATATAAGAACCGTTTGTGTAATTTGCAGGAATCGTGCTAAACTTCGTCAACGAGGTATAGATTAGTAACCTTTTTTATTTTTTATAGCCCAATTTTGGTTAATCGAGATTGCTACAAGTAATTTTATATGGTTTCAGAGATGTAGCATCTCACAGAAAATGGTTCGATTTGGGTATGGTTTTCGTCAGATCTTCGACTTGAGGAGAAAGTATTGTGAAGTTGCGATATTATCAGTTTCGTTTTTGTGATATTAGTTTTTTTGATGACAGCATCGTTGTGAAGCTTATCTAGAAAGAATTTGATAATGTATATGACCTAGGATTGTTATTCCAGAATGCGATGGATCAGTTAAAACAGTGCTAATTAGCAGTTTTTAGTAATAAGGCTCTAGTGTAGCTCAATTTGTAAATTTGAACATGTCAGTGTTCTTAAATTTGAGTTAGATGATATCCATTGAAGATACATACATGTTGTTGGTTTATCTTTAGCATAACAGCAATTCATTAATTGTGAAATCCAGCTTGGAGCTTCTTCTCATATAGAATATATGGCCTTCTGATGCATAGCATGCTCTGGTGTTTAAGTTTTCAAACTTTACTAGCCTCAGATTATTTGTATATTGTATTATTGTGTGGTAAATTGTTTGTTTTTACTTTAATAATTTGACTTTTTGCCTAAAATTTAAAATCATGGATAAAATTATCTAAAAGATGACACCATAGGTAATTAATGTAAAGGGGTCTGAATTTAGCTTATCTTTCTAACTTTTGAATTGATGAATATGGCTCCTATCGAATCACAAGTTGCCAGTCTATCATTTGAGTGTACAAAACTGGCATACATTGTTAATTTTCTGGTGTTGAGAAGGGTCATTGATGAAATCAAAAATTTACTTTAAAATCTTTCAAATACATTTGTATATTAGCAACTCAACCCTTTTAAGAAAGAGTTCATTCTTCTAGCTTCAGTTCAGCGAAATTGCCATGCATACTATTTATACTATGGTTTCTTCTCTTGTCACAATTACTTATGAGTAATGAACATCTAAAGAATAAAAGTTATTGCTACTATTGCAGTATTGCTTCTGTTTATCATATATTTAACAGCCTCATGAATAATGCTTGAATTTTAGAGCTTCTGATTTTGAAATGAATTTTTGAGTTATGAGGGAAACTAATCACAAAATCTCCCCTCCCAAGTTATTGGACTTTGTTTTTGTGCACAGTTTTATTTTATTTTCTTTTTAAAAAGTTGGCTGTTTATTGTTCTGTCTCTGATCTCTTTTTTGTGGTTTGGCATTATACAGCAAAATAGACCCCTGAATTCTCAAGTTGTTGCTGATTTCTTGCAAAAATTTAATCTGAAAAAGACTGCTGTACAGAAGGCTCTTGATAATCTCGCCGACAGTGGAAAAATAACATTCAAAGAATATGGGAAACAGAAAATATATCTTGCTAGACAAGATCAATTTCAGATTCCAAACAGCGAAGAGCTTAATCAAATGAAGGAAGAAAATGCTAGATTACAAGAGATGCTGGATGAACAGAAAAAGGCAAACAGTCAGCTTGAGGGAGGTACTCTTATTATAACTGTTTTATTATAGAGTTTTTTGAATTAATTAAGTTTTTAATCCCAAGACTGCTGGTTTTACTTTCACATTCCAACCCATTTTCATGCATGAACTGATATATGACAACATGATAATCTTTATTGTTGCAGAGATTAAGTCTTTGCAGTCAAACCTAACACTGGATGAGATACAATCTAATTATGTTAAGCTAAGAAAGCAGGTTCTTGAAATGACTAATCTGATCTCGTTTATCTTGACATACTTTTTATTTTTTTTCTGTTTTTTAGACTAATTATCTCATAAGTGTATTAGGTCAAAGAAATGGAAGAGAGATTGACTAAATTACGTGAAGGGGTAACTTTGGTAAGCCCAGAAGAACGAATGGTGGTCGAGAAAACTTTCTCAGAGGCAATCAGTCAATGGAGAAAGAGGAAGAGGATGTTTAAAGACATTTGGGATACTATTACTGAAAACTCACCCAAAAATCCAAATGAGTTTAAGGTTTCTTTAATTGAATAACTTCTATTATTTCTAAGTGCTTGTTGTGAAAATATTATTATATAATATGATACATTTCTGCAGGAGGAACTTGGTGTTGAATACGATGAAGATATTGGTGTGAGTTTGCAGACATATGCTACATTAATGCCACATGGAAATAAGTGTCTTAGGGGATAGCAGCTTTCATCCGCATGGCATGTTTACAAGTGTTTAAGCAAGTAAAGGTAAATCAGATTGATAAATTAGTAGTCTCTTTACGGTTAAAATTGTTAATGATCTTGACTTTGATATCGAATTAGTCTTTCTAGTTTCTAAATGTCATGTAAATTGATTTTAGGGAACACAGGAAAACTAGGAAAGTTATAAAGCTTTTGACGTTTATCATTTTATATTAGGCCTGTAAATGAACCAAACGTTCATGAACTGTTCGGCGGGAAGTTCATTTATGTTCGTTTATTTAGGAAATAAACGAACATGAACAAAAAAATTGTGTTCGTTTAATTAAACGAACAAACATGAACACATGCTTTGTTCGTTCGTTTACGTTCATGAACGTTCGTTTATGTTCGTTCATATATGTTCGTTTATTTATGTTCGTTTATGTTTGTTCATTTATGTTCGTTTATGTATATATATTAATATATTAATAAAAGGGTATTATGTGTTAATATTTCAAACATAAGTGTATAAAGTTATATTAGAAACTCATAAGTTTAGTGAGTTTCAATTTTCATTTTCCACTAATACACTAAAAAATTCAAAATGATAATTTAAGATTTTTTTTTGTGTTCAGTTTTGTTTGTTTATTATGGTTCATTTATGTTTGTTTATTATTGTTCATTTGTGTTCGTTTATGTTCGTGAAGCGTTCATTTAGCTTATTAACGAACAAACATAAACGAGCACGAGCATTTTTATTTTCTTAATAAACAAACATGAACACAAAATCGTGTTCGATAATGTGTTCGTGTTCGGTAAAAGTTAAATGAACGAACACGAACATGCTGATGTTCGTATTCGTTCGGTTCATTTACAGGCCTATTTTATATAGAAAGGTCCCCTGTTGAAAATTAGAAAAGGGTTTACAATTTTATATAAAAAGTCCCGTTGAGAATCGGTACAAAACTCTGAAAGAGTTGACTAGGATCAAAGTCAAAGAAAGCAGCCTTTCCGGTCAAAATTGGATACACCTAACCTGGTAAGAGGACTAAGAACCTAGTACACAAATAGTCATTTACCAAGTTTGATGCTGGAATATTATTATTATATCTAATTACTAGGGTGCTTTTAGGTCTGATGTAATTAGTTTACAATAATATACTAAAAATGACATGTTCAACCTGATTTAGTTTTGACCCGTTGCATATCCGGCTCAATCCACTCACTTGCCACTCTTTTAATACTGTTATAGCTAAATATGTTAATCTTATAGTAAGTTAATAAAAAATGTGACCCTCTACATAATCACTTCAAAAATAAAACTCTATACTTATGATAAAAATAATCAAATAAATTGCCAAACCCAGAAAATGATAGAAACCAATCTACATAATAATCACAATACTTATAAAATCCTATGATCCAGTTGTTGCACACAGTGTGTGTTCAACACTTCATCGAACTAGCTCGGCCTCGTGGTTGGTTTGATGCTTGAATGGAAACTGCTTATAGGATGAGAAATATGCAGTCCTAGATGTAAACCCTGATTTTTCTTTTTCAATCTTATACTTGCTCCCATCAAAATCCATCTTCTCGAATGACTTTATATTCTCATCATCCAAATAATCATCTAAATATAAATCATCAAGTTCTTCCACTTTCATGTTGTATGTTGATCTTTCATCTTCATCTTCATCTTCAATAATGTCCTCATAATCTGATTCGGAGTCACTCATGTGAGGTTTTGACTTCACGGGCTCAGTAGCAAGCACATATTTAAGTTGAGAATCTGGACTAGCAGGACTGTTGGAGTTGATTGACTCCAAGCGGACTAGTTCCACCGCCACTTTGGGGGCAGCCGCAGCATATGCTGCAGAATCATAAGCATCTTCTGCTGCGTGTTCTACACTAGTATACTTTTTCATCGATTCAGACAAACTCAACACTTTTTCAACTTTCTCTGGCAAAACTGTTGCTTCTAGTTGTAAAACTATACCAACTTCTCTAGCAATTCCTGTAAGCGTACTCATTTTGTTCTCCAAACTCAACTCCTTTGATGACAACTTTTGTATCATCTGAACATCACATGTTTCATCTGTTAGAATTATAATATAATATTTATTCGTTATATGTAAACATGAATACCCTTATACTATATCTTACTTTTTGACCAACTCCACTGTTACTTCTCGACTTACTAGCACCATTAACAAGTTCCTTTCCAAAACGAGCGGTCAGGATTGCACGAATCTCTTTAAGCTCGGGGAACTCTCCACATCTTGGAGCTGCGTATAGCAGGCTCGATACGGCCTCTTTTAGTTCTTCTGGGCAATCACTGTAGAAAGAGTTTATAAACAAAACATAAAACCATATGTCGAAATTCATGCGACCCAAAGTGAAAAATTAGAAAAAGAACATACATTGCTTGTTCTATGAGGTTGATCTTTTGGTTGATGAGATGGCAATAGTCATGTATCATATCATACACCACCAACATGTTCTGGTCCTTGATCACCTGCTCAACCTGTCACATGTAATTCAATCGGTATCAGGTTTATATTCTAGTGGTATTCAAGGCCCAATTCTGACGAAAACTTTGGGCCAACTACTAACTATGGTTTTGGGAAACAATAAACCAAACTGGCTAGATCATGTGGGTTGGCCAGACGGACCTGTTTGGCTGTTTAGCAGTTTGGTTTTGATAGTTTTGATCGGTTATTTAAGTTATTAGCTTCTAGTACAACTTTAAAAATAATAAAGATGATTATGATAAAAATACGTATACATAACTACATACTTCAAGTATGTGTGTAGAGGTTAAATGGTCGGTTTACACGGCCATTTCCAAGTTTCAAACTTGACCGAACAATTAAAACCACAAAACCATTAAAACTGAACCATGTACCCAAACCATAGAATCTCAAACTGGCTAAGCGGACCAATTAGTTTAGTCGGTTTCTTAAATTTCAACGGTTTTTGAGCATTTCCAAAGCTGGAGTAAGAGGGAGAGAGAAAGTATACCCGAAGAAGGGCTTGGTGGTGGTGGCCAAGGCGGATAAGTTGAATAAGATCAGAGCGCGCTATGTCGAATCGCGCATGACGGTTGTTTTTAAGGATGGCTAGGCGAGAGATGGCGAGTTTCACCATGGTCTTAAGCTTGGAGGTCCTGAATCTCCGACCAAGGAGTGCATCAAGCTTTCTTCCCATGGTTTTCCAATTGTTTTGGGGTGAAAACAATGCACAAGTTGATCAAGTAAAGATAGAAGACTCTGATACCCTTTAAAGGAAAATACAAATACATGAGACTTGAGACTTTTCTATTGTGATCAAGAAAATGATATTTGGGTATTTATTATTAGGGATCCTTTAAGGTTCGTCAGTTGTACATTATTACCCCTTTGACTTTTGAAAATTGTGTTCTCTCCCTGTGTTTATTAGGGAATAAGCAAAGTGGACATGGGTCTAAGGTTTATAAGTCATCTTTGACCAGGTCACCTAGGGATGGCGTTTAATACGTGGGCCAATTCACATGCAAACCAAGTCTCATTTATGCTACAAATGTGGACTTGACCTTGTTTAATTGGAATAGTAGTGATTGTACGGATCCCATAGGAAACTTCTACTTTAATGAGAAAACTTGAAACATTTAATACTTGAAATAGGTTTTCAAATGCGTGATTAGTTATAATTTTTTTCTTTAGTTTGGAAGAGATGCAACATTAGATGATAATCACATCTTACTGGTTTATTTTATTGTAATCTATATTAATATATTATGTATTGAAAAATATAATATATATATTTACTTTGTAATTGTTAAATTGTTAAAAGAACTTCCCATAATAAGATATAAAAACAAAAAGTGATTATCACTTTTTAAAACCGTTCACAATTGTTATTGGCTTCTGTGTGAACATGCGCATTCGCATCAACATTCGTTATAACAGAATTTAAACGTATACTTGTAACAGAGTTTATGTATAGTTATATATATATGCTCGACAAAAGTAATTACAATAGTCACCTAGCTAAACCTTGGAAGTTAGGTTCACTGTTGTAAAGTATTTGACACATTAATATTAAGAATGATAATAAGAAAAGTAATAATAATCTTAATGTCATACCCATATATTATTTGTGTCCCAACTCGGTCTCGCACCCATTGGGGATGATTTACTCAATACTCGTCATGTTTGTGCCTGCTAGGTATACTTGTTTGTGGTTACAAATTACTCGTTGGATACTCTTTACCCATAATGCAATCTTAAATATATATCCAAAGCCAACATGAAATATAAAGTACTTAAATACACTTTTGACCTTTTTTATTTTTTTTTAAATTTCAAGTTTTGAAACAACTTTAATTTAAAATTAACATTTTTTTAAGGTTAAACAATCCATTAATCTATTTGATTTCGGTGGGATTAAGCAGATTCGGATAGTCAGGAGTATCACGTAGTACCATACCTATTTCACATCCATGAAATTTTACGAAGCTAACCCTGAATATCTCATACTTAAACACTCGTCTCATTGTTCTTTTTGAAATATTTCAGGTTTCATGTTAGGTCATTGTTTGTTTTTCATCTCTAACCTTGTATATAATGTATTTACTTGACCTTTTGTAAGACAGTGAATAACTAATTGATGGTTAGCATAGGTAGATTTGCACACAATTGTAATAAGTTTGACGTCTTACCATCTTAGTGTAAAAATTGTTTGTTACACACATCACCATAATGTGTCAAAATTGAAAAGATGGATACCATGTGTTAAATATTTGACGCATAATTATACCATTATGCGTCTTATATCCTATAAGAATACATTAAATTTTAAACTTACAAATTTTCACGTGTTGCAATATATTGATGAATCACACATACATTTAAGTTGAGACTGTATGGGGATGCTACCCTTTATCTTTTGAATTCCCTCTACTCTTGAATCATACATAATGGATTATGGTATGCAGAACTAAAGCTGTAATAACACACTGAGTGTGGTGTTCGACTCTTCGGTCCTCATAATATTTTAAAGCAAAACCGTGGTTTTGAGCAATAGATATGAAAAATCCAAAAGTGGCCAAATGGTAGTTTGTAATTTGTGTTATTCTTCTCCCATTTTCGATTAAAAAAGCCATAGACACTTGCATTGATTTATAAGACCAATCTTGCGGTAACTAAAATCTAGAAAAGTTCGATTGTCCCTAGGCAAAGACAACTAATGAAATAGACGTGTTTAAACTTTACATAATGAGAACCCAAGACAAACACCTTATAGTATAAATTAAATCAATTATTCGATTATGATTATTAATTTAACTTAATTAATTAATGTTTTTAGGACGGCCTTCTCATACTTTAGGAGAGACATCTCGTAGATACCTTGATACCCACACATGCCTTTTGCTACTAGATAGTAATGGTATAGTTTTTTACTAAACCTGTTGAGCAACATTATCTTCTGTTAACTTTTAGAACAAAACGATCTCATACCAATTAATGAGTCTATAAATATTATTTTTTAACATAGTTTCCTACTTTTCTTATTGAATATATATGTATCAAAAAGTAAAAACCTTATTCTAGATTTGGAATGCACCACGTAGTTATGGTTTTTATCTCTGTTGTACTAAATTATTATCCTTATTATTTTAGTACCGCATGTATTATCCGGTTGAATAAATCAAATATTAAATAATTAATAACAAAATTAATGAGTTTAAAACAAACTTAAAAATAAAATATGATTGAAATTACGTATAAATAGTTATATTAAGTAAATAAACAATAATGTCTTTTTCCTAAAAAAATTTTATAAATTTTTTTTAGTTTTTAAAAATTACATTATAAGAAAGAAAATTTCATGAAAAATGAAATTTTTATAAGAATGACGTTGTATTATTGTCTTTTGTATTGTGTAAAAATTTTGTTTTTTTGAAATAGTGTATTTTTTAATAAAAAATAAGGTTTATCATTTATTAAATAATATGTTTTAAAATTTGGAAAGGTAAGAATAACATTATTAGTATTTAAAATTATTAATAATAAAAGAGATAAATGGTAAAGTTAGTATAAGAAGGTTTACAATTGTGTAATGTAACATATTAGTTATTCATTTATTATATACTGATAAATGGATAAACAATCCAGAAATTGATGTATCAAACAGATTAAATAAAAAATATTCAATACCTAGTATTAAAAATAAAGAGTTATAATATGACATTTAATATAAGATATTATTAAAATTACATATAGGTAACAATTCATGAAATAAAAAATTATACTATTTTTTAGCTCTCTTATCTAAATAATTTTGTTTTTTAAACATTAAAAAATTGATATAAAATGTTTGTTTACTAAAAGCTTCATTTTTTAATTAATTTTGTTTTTTGATATGATTGTTTTTAAAAAAATTCACCTTTTATAATTCTTCTTTTAAAGATCAATTTAAATATTTCATCTTAAAGAAGTTTAGTAAAAATTATATTTTATAAAAATTTGATTTTTAAATGACCATAATACTTTTTTGCAGAGATAAATGATGTCTAGAAACATAGCATGTGACAACCCTGAATTTTATTTTATCATACAGTATAGGTTTTGTTGGACATATATTTATCGACTATTTTATATTAAAACTACCTTTGATGATTCGTTAATACACGAATTTGAATAAATAAGATATCAACATTAAATTTTTTTTTCTTAAAAAGATAACAATAAATATTTTATTTCAAAACAAACCATTTTAAAAAAATATATTTTTAAAAATTTTCTTATTATAACTTATAATTTTAATTATCTTTGGTTTATAAAAAATTTACTTTTTGAAAACACCAATTTTAAAATATTTTTCTATTTTAAAAAAATTTGATGTCTTAAAAAAATTATTGTTTTATATAAATTAGATTTTTTTGAAATAACAATAACCCGGACCCAATGAAAAAAATGGGATCATTCCTTGTGGACTTGTCGAGAATGTAAATATATATATATATATATATATATATATATATATATATATATATATATATATATATATATATATATATATATATATATATTTTAATTTATTAAAAACTATTTGTAATCTAAAATATAATAAATAATATACTTATTAGTGTAATTGTTTAATAGGATATAGAAACATGAAAATTTTAGTGAGCATAATTACTCTTTTATTTAAATAAGAAGATTATAACTCTTCAACTTAAGTTTTCTAGTTACATAATCATTTAATGAAATATTCGCACCTCTAATTCTCTAATATGTTTGTATTATGGATTTTTCGTTTGCAATGTGTTTCTGTGATATATTTGTACTATGGATTTTGTTTTCTAGTTACATAATCATTTAATGAAATATTCACACCTCTAATTCTCTAATATGTTTGTATTATGGATTTTCGTTTGCATTGTGTTTCTTTAATATATATGTACTATGGATTTTTATACGGAGGTTTGAGAAACGACAACATTGTTCACCAATTGGTAACACAAACAATTCTTACAATAGACAAAAAAAAAAACTAATGTTAACAGCTAGGAGGATTTGAGAACAACTAAATATCTTAAGAACCGCAAAAACTAATATCATTAGTTCATATTTTTTAGATTTTATACTTTTTACACATAGTTATGAATATTGTTATATGTTTAAAACCATCAAAAAAAACCCACTAAAGAAATGCTTATATATGTTTTTAGATTTTTTATATGTTTTAACTACACATGTAGATAATATAATCCACATGTAGATCGGAAATTTGTTCGCTATTTTCTTTTTGAATTTCAAGTAAGATGATTAAGCATTGTCATCATCTTTATAGTCCAACACTACCGTGCAAAGGATGAACTCGGTCCTCACTCCTAGCATCCAGTTGTTGAGAGGCAATGGCAATCCTGGTTGCTGAAAAAAGATGGCACAGGGAGCAGATAGCCCGTGATGCAGTATATACATAGCTATATGTTGATAAGATCAACCCAGTCACAAAATATGACATGCCTGTGAAAGTTGTAATCCTCGATGAGGTACGATGTTTAAGAAAAACAACGAAGAAATTAAATGTCAGCGGAGATGCAGTGGGTCGGGAACAAACTTAGTGATGGAAAATCAGATAGTTGTATCCATACATTGCAGACTGAGAATGAATCACCAAAAGGTGGGGCACCACGATCAAACAACAAAGAAGAATCAGATAGAGGGTTAGGCTTAATCTTTCTTTATAGTGTTTTTTTTTTTTTTTTTTTTTTCTAAGGTCGGTCTATTTGTTTATATATTTTAATCATTTTACTTAACAGCCAACAGACTAATTTACACTTGCTAGCGACATTTTAGACTTGCTCGCGGCAAGAACAAGTGATGCTACAGGCTTACGGCCAATGGACAGCAAGGACTAAAACTATAACCTCCTAAAGGGCAAAATTATAAGACGGGCAAAACATAACTATCTGCATCTTTCCTGTTGAAATAAATATGAAGGCATTCAATAGCTTAATATATTTTTACAGGAGTACCGCAAACCAATTAATGAATATTTATACTAAACAGAATACATGCATAGGTAAAACATACATTAAAATAAAATGGCTAATATCAACCAAAACCAAATTTTATACAACAGAGAGCAGTAAATAAAAATATGTTACTATCAGAAAATATTGTTTCATGTTTGATTAATTGCATGGTGCCCAAAATTGATTATTTTGTTTCTAAAATTCTGGTCGATATTAAGTCCAATATTTTATTAAAAGAATGCATAAATACATTCAAATAATAAGATACGAAAATAACTCCAAATTTACAGGATGTTAAAGACAGCTCATTTACTGGTTGGAAGAAAAATCTCATACTTGGTTAAAAAAAATGGGAAGATTGGATTTTAACAATCTAATCTATTACCCATTGACTAATAATAATAATAATAATCTATATTAACAATATGACAAGTGACGCTTCAACTTAACTTCTATTAGCATTAGCAATTCAAGTAACATAATTACGTATACTTGATATGGAATTGATTTCGCTCGCAAACATGAATGAAATGAAAAAACATACAAATGAAACCGAGTGAAAACCAAACACAAAATGATAACAAAAGCAAAAGTTAAAAGAGTAAATCCATAGTTGATACTTTGGTTTATTAGAATCTAATTTACGTAGAAAAAACATTTGCAAGGATAAGAGGTAAATGCCGTTAAAAAAAAAGAGGCAAATGGACCAACTTGCACATACAAAAGATAGTAACCATCCTTTGCAACATGGTCTGCAAACCTGTTATTCTAATTGTTCATATGCACACCCAGTGCACATTTTTGCAGCATAATACAATCATAAGCATCAAGTTCACAGACCATATGGACCAAAACATGGCAAGAATCCCATGACAGGGTGAACAGGCCACACTACGATCTGACCCGGCAAATGCACGAGTCAGGTAGTAGGCCGACCTATGATTTGACCTTGCAAATGGGTCAGTCAGGCTACGGTTCACCCAAAGATCCAACCCAGCAAATGGGCTAGTCAGGTAAAGGACCAAAATGGCCGATGATGGTGCTGGCTGATACATTTTGGGATGACCTCACAGCTAGCGTCTATTTACTTAGATTTTTTAAATAAAGACATGCACGCCATATATATATTAATACATAAATATTATTACTTCATTAGCAGCTACTTTTTCAGTAACTTATTTTTAAGAAACATTTGATTTTACGCCATTTAAGAAGTTAACACAACTGAATCAAAACACGGGGTTGTAAAATAGGTTGAAAACACCATCACTATTGACATACCTCTTGTTCCAACCAATCTTTACCCTCCGGCTACAGAAATGACTACCAATTTGGTTTTTGTCACCACTATGTCTTTCACAAAACCAACAGTAGTTGCAGAAATCCCACAATAACTACACTCACATCACTATATATTTTTCACCACTGCACAAAAGATTAGTTCTAAAAAAAACATATCCTAATGCTTGTACAAGTTGGGAAAAGGCTCACATGTTTTCAAAGTATGTTGCTTCTAGGATCCTTCCAAAACAATGTTACTGCCTAAGCTCCTTAATAAAATATGGTTTTTAAAAAGCTGGCATGCAATCGGTAATAAAAAACATTCAAATTTTTCATTAGACTTGAAACAACAAACCTTTTTATAAATTTTTTAACTAATCAAAGAAACATTGCATTTCTTTGAAAACAAGCAGATCAATCCGAGCAAGTTAGACCAGGCCCTTTTCTATAGACAAAAACCAGAATTGATGCATTACCCAACAGGACGACTTGTTTTGCCACCTCCAGTGGTAATCCCTTAAAGCAAACTCAATAACATTTTCTATCAACTAATGAAGCAAAGGCAATGTTCTGGTTACTATGAAAACCTACAATTTAATGGAGAATGTGTGTATGGGCAAGTGGATATGTCACTAGCAGATGCACATTCACAGTGAAAGAACATCTATACTTACAGAAGTTGAAGGAGCCAACATAGGCTGTATCCTACATGACAAAAGTAGGAAAAATATCAGAACAAATAATAACTTTGGAATACTCTAGTATGAACATCAGAACATTGTAAAATGGATAGGATCACTCACTGAATGTATTCATGCTTCATAGCTCCAGCACAAACGCCTCCATGCATGATCATCCAGATTGACCAAACCATGAATCAGGTGGAATAGAGATTCATTAGAACATAGATTTGATTATGTAACTACTTAATTAACTAGTATGTGATCTCCAAATCAGCACACATTAAACTAAAAAAAGGCATGAAACCCTATGACCCTAGCACCTATACTCTAGAATGAGAAAGGTATTGACTTTAAAATCATAACTTATCACAATAAGAAGCTCCAAACAGACAAACCAAGATACCTTCTCCAGAGTGCCATTAAACATCTAAAGCACTGGCAGGTGGCTTCATAGCACTGGGAGCTTCCTGAATGAAAAAATAAATTAGACTCATAAAATCTTTAGGTAGGTAGCAAATAAAAGAAAATGGAACAGGGAAGTCTTAGTATAGCAAATATTCATTGAAAGATGAAATAACAGCACATCATCATTAGAAACAAAGAAGTTCGCAAAAGAGAAGCACTAAAAAACAGTGTTTTTGTGCGAGCAAAATGAAAAACAAGATATCTACCATCATCCAGTACGGTTGCAGGAGAGCTATTGTTCAATATACAAAGCAAAGTGAAGAAAAAAAAAAACTTGAAATACGTTATTCCTTGATGGTCACCATCAAGAATGAGTACAAGAGAAGAAAACGCCATGTGGCGAGTTATCTTACAATAGAACAGAACACATTCCACTGCCAGGAGGTCATCTGCTGACTTGGACCATGTCAGGAACCGTATCCAAACTTCTCAAGCCACCACATAAAGATAAAGACAGATAAATGCCCAATGATTAGAGAGTGAAATAAAATTAAGTTCATAATTGATTAAAATGCACAGCATTTCTCTTTGTCGGCATCATTGTCACTTGCCCGTGATGAATGGATGACTCAGTGCCTGCTGCACAGTTAACCTCTTATCAGGGTCTAATGTAAATATCTTCTCTAATAGATCCTTAAAGTTAGCTAACATTTTTGGATCATCTCCAGGTGAACTCATAACAATTGAGCCAATGTCTTTTGCCTTCACATTAACCAGCCTCTTTACAGTCTGGAAATTCAATTAAAAGATACTCAATTTATATTATAAAAGGGCAATATAACTTAGAAATTAAACACAACATTTACTTATTTTCAGTTATTACCTTCTTGGTAACAGGGTCCTCTTCTATGGCAACAAAGTTAAGATCTTGATCAAAATGAAGTTCGGTGAATGCTCCCTACATAAAAAATGGCCAAAGGAACACTAAACCATAAGTAACATTCTTCAAACAAATATTGAGGGTGAGCAAAAGATATGAAAAATGTACAAAAAACACCTTTCGAAGCATCTTTTTCGGAAAAGGACCTTTCAGTTCCATGTGAAGACGAAGCATATCATTGTTTGTAGCACCCGGGAATAAAACTTTCCCAGTATAAAGCTCAAACAAACAGCAACCAACAGACCACATATCAACAGGATGATCATAAGTCAACCCTAAAACTGCATAATAGAATTTTGACAAGTCAACAAACTGCATGGCAGAATATAAAAAAATAAATATATATGAGCTTACTTATTTCAGGGGCACGATAAAACCGACTCACGAGGTACGGTGTGATCTCGTTTTTCCCAGCAAACATAGCGTTTCCAAAGTCACAAAGCTTTAAAACATTTTTGGCGTCATTTACCTAATAATCATACAAGTTAGAACATCTACAACATTATACTAAAACAAAAAAATGAACATAAAAATATAAACTGAACTTTAAATGTACTAACCAGCATGTTATCAGGCTTAATGTCTGTATGAAGGACTCCACAGTTTCTAAGATGTTTTAGTGCAATGAATAGCTGTTTTCCATAAGCCCTTACAGCAGTTAATTTAAGACCAACATTACGACCAAACTTTTTTAATACTTCACGAAGATTCATATGTAGAGATTCAAAAACTAAACAAAGATGATTCCGATACTTAAAACTGGAAAGAAACCGAACGCAATGCCGTCTGTCCTCCAAATCTGCACCAACTAATTTCTTCAATATTACCAATTCTTCTAAACCAGCTTTATACCTGTTTAAAGCAAATAGACAAATAAAAAAAGTTCAGACACTTTGAACTTTACAAATTAGATAAAAAGATTGACTTCTATTATTGCTTACATTTTATCATTGTTGCGTATTATTTTTATAGCTACTTCTTCTGGATCATTGGATCCAGCTTTGAGATCTTTAGCACGAACCACTGTTGAAAAGACGCCTTTACCATGAGCAGCAATAACTTCATACCTACCATCAAGTATTTCCCCAAAACGATAACCTGTAGGGAGAAGATAATGTAGATTATAGATCTAAAATGACATATCTTTAATCAGTATTGGATACAGTATTACAACAGAGGATAGTAAGTCAGTTATGATCCTTACTGTAGTATCCTTCTGCATCATCCCAGTTATCCTGAAGGCCACTTCTATGAATGGCCAAACCATCACCTTTTCCCTGCAAGCATAACCACCAACTGAGCATACAGGAAACTCGTGTACAAAATATTTTTAATCAGTTATTCATCTTCAATTCCAATACATGCATGTGTTAAAGAGAATAATTGCCTGTGACTTACAGATTTTGGCGCTCCAGCTGGTGATTCTCCAAAAATATCATCAGAGAACATGTCATTTGATCTCTCGTTCTGGGTATTTAAAGGCCAAGGTCATTAATTGAAACGTTTCAGAGCTAATTAGAAAGAACTTCAAAAAAACATATACAACTTACCGTTTCACGTGCTCGAAGTGGTGATTCTCCAAAAATATCATCTTCATTTGATCTCTCACTCTGTAATATTCATTTAACCACAAATAAGTACACATCGAGAGCCTACTTAAATCTTAAATACAAAAGTAAGAAAATAAAATGCCAGAGCCTACTTAAATATAAAAGTAAGAATAAAAATGCACCTTTGGACTACCCTCTCCCAGACCACCATTACCAGAGGTCCTCTGGACACCAGAATTACCATTTTGCTGTGGTGATCTCCCTACAGAAAATGGAGTGTCACCAGTGTTGGTATCGGATCCTTCTCCTTGACCATCAAGAGTGCCTAACTTCACATTAGCTGCCCCTACAGACTCTTCCGCAGTCTCTTTAGCTGTTAATGCAATATGTATTAATGCCAAATGAATACAAGTTAACTATTAATCAGCATATTTCAAAATGAGCCATATAAAAGATTCACCTTTATCCACCAACGTAGGTTGCTGCTGCTCCTGCTGTGATGACTTTGTCTTGTACTTCTCAAGAATGGCTTGAATTCGCCTTCTACTCTCTTCCTTTATTCTGTTCAAATCTTCTTCTTCTTCATCCTCCTCATTTTGCAAGGCACTTCTTTCTTGATATGCCTCTTCATCAACCTCCTCACTACAGCAAATTTTTATTTCAGAACATAAGTAAAAACATTAACTGATAAGATAGAGATTTACGAAGGTAATACCTTTCAATCTTCTCTGTATCTGCATCTATGTCCTTAAAACTGTCATCTTTTTGTCGTTCATACTTCCTAGGTTTGTCTCTGTAGTCTGTTTCTTCATGTCTATGGTGATTGTAATCATTGTTCCTGTCACGATCACCATCATTGTAGTTATAACTTCTTCTACTTCTACTGTTTTCTCTCTCCAAATCTATGTCACGTTCCCGGTAGCGCTCTCGCTCCCGCCTTCCCCTCTCTCTATCCCTCTCCCTCTCCTTATCCCTCTCCCTTTCCCTATCCCTCTCCCTCTCCCTCTCTCTCATATCCCTCTCCCTGTCCCTCTCTCTATCCCTCTCCCTGTCCCTCTCTCTTTCCCTCTCCCTCTCTTTTCTCATTCTCTCCCTTTCAATTTCTTTCAGATCTCTCTCTCTATATCTATCTCTATCCCTCGTGTCTAACTGTAGGCTATGTCTGCTACGACTAGAACTACGTTCTCTTTCTTTTTCCCTGACTGAATCTCGACTCCCATGTCTGTAGTCTTTCATGAGCTTATCTGTTCTTTCACTGTCACCATTCCCACTAGTTTTCTTGCTTCTATAATATTCAAGATCCTCTTTGTGTTTCTCGAGTCGAGATACCCCATGAGAAACACTCTGAGATCGAGATCTAGAACGGGCCCTGCCATAGTCATGAGACCTAGATCTACTTCTTGTAATATCTTGCTGACTTCTTTCCTGCACATGCTTGCTTGACGAGCCTTTATGAGCTTTCACATAGTCTTCACTAGACACATGTTTTTTACGGTCCCTTTTTTCATAATCATCATCATAATGACTCTTTCTGTTGCCACTTCCTTTTTGAGACTCAACTCTCACATACCCATTATCATTATGCTCCTTAGTCTTAGAACCATTATTTTCATGTTCTCCAACCTTCTTATGCGTACCAACCACATGGGAATTATCATCATCCAAAGGCAAGCTAAGACTATGATCAGGCTCTACCATATCACCATGGGTTTCCTGCAAAGAAGACAAAACAAACAAAACAATGAATGCACATTCACAATTTATAAGCGTCCAAAAAGACCAACGTTAGACAGCACACTGAAAACTGAGATAAAAAGAAATAAAAGAACAAAAGATATGTCACCAGTTCTTACAAATCAGTTGAAAATCATCAGTAGTCTTCAGGATACGCCTAAAATTTTTAACTGTGGCCAGGAAAATAGATGTAACTGGTGGTGGAGTGCATAGCTCCTTTTCAGATTCATATCACATTTCTGTGTGTAGCAAACAGGACCTTAAAACATTTGTAAGCACCCCAAAAATACCAATGACTCCACAACACAAATGAACAGATAGGAAAAAAAGGAATACCAACATACTTGCTATGACTATCATCGCAAGTCTTTCTATCATTGCTATGATCTCGAGCTTTTATAATCAAAATGAGACCTTTTGTTGTTTATCATTAGCAAACTTGTTTATACAGTCTATGAAGATTTAGTGAGTGAAGTTGAAAAACGATTGGCTGCTGAGAAACCGAAACCCTAACTCGACTCGATCAAATTAACTTTAAGAGACTTAACAAAAGAAGAAATTGGGAGCAAATCGCTCATTACCATATCAAATTCTTACCAATTTCTCAGCAACAAAAGTAACTACACAAAAAAAAAAACACTAAAATTAAGAACAATTGAGAGGGTTTCGAACAGACCGTTTTAATTTCTCCAGACTCCGCATCAGATTCCGCTATCTTCTTCCCCAAATCAGCACCATCTTCCTCCACAATCTCCCCTTCTTCCATATCATAATCCGCCCTCAAATCAGAAGTCATCTTCGTCGGAGGAGGCGGCATATCCATAGCCTCTTCATCATCTCCCTCTCGTTTCTCCTCGTGCTTCTCATGCTTCCGACTGTGATGCCGGTGATGTCGACGGTGGTGATGGCGGTGCTTACGGCGTTTCGAGGGCTCCTCCGATTCGTCATCAGACGCACGACGGTGCTTGCGGCGTTTCGAGGGTTCTTCAGATTCGTCGTCAGATGCACGACGGTGGTTGCGTTCTTCGTGGTCGCTGCCCATGGGGAAAACTAGGGTTTGATTTTGCAGTAGAAAAGGGGGGAAATTGAAGGAGATTGTTAGGGTTGATGATTTGATGGAGATTTTGGGAGTAGGGTTAAATGTAGTAATGAGATCGAAATGGTTTATTGATGAAACTGGTGAGGGATTTCTGCCAAAACCTAGAATCGGCAGTCGTGTCTATATAACATGGAGTAAATTGCATTATTGGTAATTGGTATTGGTCCTATGAGATAACGTGTAGATTTGTGATTAATTTTTGAGGATCTTGTAATAATTGTTTTGCAAGTAAATACAAGCTAAAAAGTTTTTTTTTAAAGACATGGGTATGATTGGTATAAGAGAATCAAACAAACGAAAAAATACAATGTATGATTGTATGATAGAATGAAATAGTAAAAAAATAAAATAAATTATTACATTATTATGTTTGGTTATCATGTGTAAACGAAATAAATCATTACTTTTTGTTATTTGTTACGTAAGAAGATATAAATGAATGTAAACAAAAGTGGTAATGATAATGATGATCTATAATGGTGGTTGCTAGTGACTGTGGTTGCCAGTGGTGGTGGTGGCCGTGGTTGGCGGCGGCGGAGGAGGTGGTGACGATGGTGGTGGTGGTGGTGGTGGTGGTGCTGGGGTAGCTGGTGGTGATCGGTGGTGGTGGTGGCGGCAACTATGGTGGTGGTGGTGGCCAATAGTGATTGGTGGTTGTGGTGGTCATGCCCGATAATGGTGGCCATGGCCACCGATCTTAATGGCTGGTGGTGATGTTGGTGGTGATGTTCGTGCCTGGTGGCATTGCTCGTGCTTGGTGGCGGTGGCCGGTGAGATCGATCTTGATAGCCAGTGATGGGTGGGTGTATGGTGTCGTTGACTAAGGATGGAAGAAGAAATGGAATAAAAAAAGAGGATGGATGGAATAAATTCAAGAATATGAAATCAAGTATGTAATGATTCATTCTACTAATTTTACCAACCAAACATGTATTTTTTTCTATTTACTCTCGATAGATCATTCCATTCCGCCATTTATTCCCACGTACAAACACTATCATGATTTGTTTGTATTTAATATTAGCATATATTCTTAACCAAAAGTTACAAGATTTTGTGTATATATGTAAAAATTATAAAATATTATACAACTTTAATATCTTAATACAAATTTTCTATGAATTTAATGAATGATAAAGACCTTTATAAAGTATTACGTTTATAAGTTTTTGTAACCGGTAATAGATAGAAACAGACTCACAAAAGAGACGTTATTTTTTTTTTCGGGTTTAGGTATTGAATGTTGTTTAAAATATATAAGAAATTATAAACTTATTTGTAATTATATGTTATGGAGGGAAGTCCAATAAATCATTAAACATTTTAAGATTTAATAACAATTTAAACAAATGTTCATCTACCGTTGGCTCAATGCTTCCTTTAAAAAAAAAAAAAAAAAAAAAAAAAACATACTAAACAAATAATTAGTTGGCAGCGATTTCAAACCTCCTCACATTAGCTGATAGTTATAACAATTACCGTAATACTAATACATTTTGTTTATATACATAAGTTTATATTTTCATAGCCTTACTTTTACTTGTTGGACTGAACATCAATGTTCTATCATCCTGTCCTACATATTTATTATTTTAATGTATTAATTTTAGTTAAGGCTCAAAAGCCAAAATAGCTAGAGGACACATGCAACAAACTCATTGTTAGTTCATGTATCATAGGGGAATTCGTAAGAAAGTATATGCTCAAGTTTTTCAAACGAGGATGCTTGTGCTTGTCACAAGTGATTGCTCATAAATTATACAAGTCTTATTGTTTATCCAACTGCATTACTCACTAGATATGTTAACATCTGACTCAAAACATATTTTTTAATCTATACCTGGATGATTTCTTTAGGCAAAATCTTGACAATTTTATCATCGCCGTAACTACATGTTGCATTTGGTTTACAGAAGGAGATCGCACAATTTAATAAAAGTTATCATAGAGGATTATGTTAAATATTGAAAAACTATTGTATGTATTTGATTTTTAAAATTTACAAATATAACTGCTAGTTGAGTGGATACTATGTTTGGGCAGTTGTTAAACAAGTTTGAATCTTAGTGTTATCATAAACTTTAATTTTTTATTAAGGTTTATTTATACAGATCAACAGAATCCATATTCTCTTGCATAGTTGATTTTAAGACATCAAATGTTCAACGGTCATAGACCATAACCATGAAATCACACCAAGAAGAAAATTTGAAATATTATTTACATGCATGTATTTACATTATATAATTCATCATAAGAACTTTAACATGTCAATAATATTTGTAGTGATTTACAAATTGAGTTTCTTGTTCTGCTTCATAACGAGGCATCACCTCTTCGATTTCAAGAATTTCAACTCGACGGTTCATTTTTTTCCTTAACTTTATTGCAACATCAGCAGGTTTAAACCTTCCACACACGCTGACTCGGTTATGTTGCTTTTCAATCAAGTGCTTCTCTATTTCTTCATTGTAAAAAAAGATAGAAAATTTAAGAAAGAGAATTAAAAAATATATTACATTCTAGTGTGTGAATTAATATATCGCTCAAATAAAAGTGCATATAGATTCATAAATCTGGTATTTACCTTTCATGTTTAAAATGTTTCTCCTCATTTTTCTGCAACATGAATTGCAATCAAGGTTAACCCTCATCACCATGCAACATATCTACAAATTTCCAACACATCAAAAAGGAGAGAACAACAATTAGCCAAAGATCCCGGTCTTTCTATATTCAAATGGCAAAACTAGACTAGTTCGTAAGAAACTCGATGCTTGCCTGTCCTTCCATCAGGTACTGATAAACAGATAGCTACCGGTGTTATCTCCCAAGTAGATATGATATTGATCTATGTATGTAGGAAATTTGTGGATAAATGATTTATAATATATGCGTGCGAATACGCCTGCATGTAGATTGTTTTTGCATGGATTTAAAAAGACGAGGATGGTTTTTAAGGTTGAGTTTAAGAAAGAATTGAGGATGGAAAACTTGAGGAGAAGAAAGATGAGCAGGTTAAGTCACCTTTCCAACAATTAAAGGCTTCCTTTTGGACTACTTGATGTCATGTTAGGGAAAGCATATATGTTCCTTTGTTTCAACATCATGTGCATTTCTATTATCAACCATGTGATGGGCCTCACACACCATTCCATTTGTAGACTTTATATTTCTTACTACTATTATGTAATAACCTACGTTTTGTAAATAGAATACGTTTAAAATTTAAATATTCATTGGAATGCCAGATAACTTCTGTACAAAATCCAAAAATAATTTGGCTTTTTTCTTGCCGTTGAAAACAATTAGACTCTAAAGAAACAAGATATTCTTATTTGGGATTTGTGAATTAAGTTTACATTTTTTTTTTAGTTTTTGTATTTTGTTTTTTTCTAACAAAAGCTGATTATGCGATTCTGTTTTTTATACTTAACATTAGGTTTGTACTAAATGTGTCTCTATACGGCTATACATGCATATATGTGTGAATATATATAAGTTGGTGCGAGTCTTAATTAATCATGTTCAAGAATCACCTCATAAAAATTCCCGAAAATGAGAAATAGAACTACGAATGGAAGTACAACATGGTATCGCACTATCGCATCTGATAGAAACCAATCAATGCTACCCCGGGAAACCAAGTTTCTTAGCTGCATTGACCATTGACCCGAATGCGGTATCACGTAACATGTTATGTGAACCGTTGTAGCAATTTTACATAGTCAAGCTATCGGGTTCTTGAACGATCTTTGCAAAGGTTTTAAGGAAGGCAGCCAAGTCGGCTCCGTATACAATTCTGTGATCAGCAGTTACATTAACCTGGGAATTAGGTTGCACAACCCAGGTTAGTATTGCAGAAGAAAAAAGCTAGAATGCAAGAAGTATGATGCTAATCATTTCATTTCAAAGAAATTATACGAGTGTTATGAAAAGAAAAAAGAATTTTAATTATATTTCATACATTAAATATTAACAAAATAATTAAAATACGGACAAAAAGTATTGCCGGATTCAACCAACCCGACCCATTCTGACCTGCACATAAAACTTGTGTTGGCACCTCTGGTATGATATGAATGTTTTATTATTGTTCTAATAACCTAATTTTAGTAATTTCAACTAATAGACTAACATGCAGGCATTGCTCGAATTGAATATGTAACTTGATCCAACATCCAAGGTAATCTGGTTCATGGAAAAACTTATGACTAAAAGATATGGAAAGAACGTAATGAAACAGTAGCAAATTAGCAACATGAGAATCCTATATATATATATACCGTGTTTTTCAAGATTCCATAACTCAAGTTTAAACCTAGAAGCTAAGATTGTAAACCATTTACTTATGAACAAGTCACTTTAGGTATTCTCTCTACAGGTCAAGCAGGTAAAGTCTAAAAAGGAAACGAGTCAGAAGTACCCAAAGTGTATATTTAGTGCATAAAACCTCCAAAATCAAGTTATTCATATAGCTAAACAATTATTGAAATAACATAATTATTATAATCATATCTAACAAATTAATAGCTTATTTAAATATTAAATTTCTTTTGGACGAAAGCGTAGTGGGCCAATCTGACTTTTACAAAAGTTGCCGATTTTGATATGTTACCCAATCCACCGGGCCAATTTGCCACCTCTTATCTTAAATTTTCTGAAATTCATAAGTTTTGTCTCAGAATAAACCTCATGATTGATGATTCTTTTTGAAGTTAACCCCAATTCAACTTTCCTTCATCTATGAATACATATATATGAACTAGGTTTTTAACATAATTCAAGAATGAAACAGAATGAAGGTAATCAGCATTTGATAACATAGACGGTAGACCATGGAAATAAGACAGGGTCAAGGTATGGATTTGACTATAATCTTCAGCTCAAATATTTTCATAAAAGGAAAAACAAAATGGGGACAAAATGATTAAAGAAACACCACAATAAGAAAGATTTCCCCGCGTCAGTCCTGATCCCATTTAGTTGATTATGATAACATAGGATTTAATCTTTCTTTTTTGAGGCCTTCATGTTAAATCTAAATTGCAAGGTAACTAGGTAAGTCAACCCAAACACCATCAAAGATAAGAGTCAAGTACAACTAATCAGGTCATCTAGCAAGGATTTTGGAGACCAGTGAGCCTAATGCAGGTTACCAAACTTAAGAAATCCTATGATAGTCAGTTGTATTTCTATTCGATCTTATTTTCTTCTAGAGGTCATTGCAAATTCACAATAAAGATCATATGGGTCTAATATATCATTTAAGATATGAAAAACTCACCAGCATCTGACTTTTCACACTGAAATATCCATCTTTATCAGCAACAGGAGTAGGCTTTGAAGCTCCAACAGCCATAATAGCTCCCTAGAACAAATGAACATTTTTTATAAAACAACACCTAACTTGCAGAGATAAACATTTACAAAATCATGCTATTTGTAAACTCATGCCTGCCCAGGAGGTAGAATAGCATCAAAGCGATCCACTCCAAACATGCCTAAGTTGGAGAGTGTAAAGGTCCCTGCAACCAGAACCACACAAGTCAATATCACTTTGTTCACAAGTTTTTGTATAGAAACAAGATCCAAGTTACCAAATGAAACTAATATAACTTGGTTGTTACCTGAGTTATACTCATGTGGCTGAAGCTGCTTTGATCGTGCTTTCTCCACAAGCTCCTTCCATTTCTCAGACAGCAGATAAAGATCCAACTACAACAGAATACAAGGAACTCATTACCCTTGAGTAAAAAAAAAAAAAAAAAAGATAAAATCAACCACCTGAAAACCATATTGGGATCTCTTTTTGATAATAATTTAAGTCCTTTGATGTACAAACTTGCTAAAATATTGGTATCAAGAAACAAAAAGCACTCAAAGTCACCACATGTCCTCAAACCTTATCAGCATCCTGGAGAACAGGGGTGATCAAACCGCCATTGATAGCCACAGCCACAGCAATATTAATGCCGCTGTTATAAGTAAAACTCTTTCCATCTTTGCAGCTTGCATTCACCACAGGGTGCTGAACAAGAGCCATTGCAGCAGCCTTCGCTAGCAAAGCAGTCATGGTAACACCCTTAGACTTAACCTGAAGATCCACCAACCAACCAACAGTTCAATACACAAAAACACACGATTCAATCAAGCCATCAAATCATATAACAACTATGATCATTATCAAATAACAGCTAGAAATAGGTAAGTCTAGATCTTCACCTTCGCATATAGAGCGTCAAGAGCGTCTGTCATAACAGGGTAACCAACGCGAAACTTTGGCACCGACAAGCTCTCAATCATGTTCTTCGACACTGCAGCTTGCATTGTGGTAAATGGAACAATAGTTGCCCCAGGTATTTCAGCCAATGCTGGTGCCGATTTGACCGAAACAAGAGCAGCAGCAGCAGAAGCAGTTGTAGTCGCCGGAGCAGCTACAGCAGGAGCCGAGCTTTTAGCAGGCGTAATTCCGGCAGCAGCTTCAACATCCGCCGGAGTAATCCTCCCAAATGGCCCAGTCCCAACGACCTTATTTATATCCACCTTATGCTGTTTCGCCAATTTCTTCGCATACGGCGTCGAAACAATCTTCCTCGGTCCATCCACTGGTGCCGCAGCCGGTGACGGAGGAGCAGCAACCGGAGCCGCCGGCGGAGGCGGCGGCGGAGGAGCAGAAGCAGGAGTCGCCGGAGATGCACCACCAGCACTAACAGCTTTCGCCTTCGCCTCTTCAATCTCCGCTTCAGTCTCCGCCAACAACCCAATCGGAGCCCCAACGGGGGCCGACTCACCCTCAGGAACAACAATAGCAGCAAGTATTCCATCGTAGAACGTCTCGACATCCATATCCGCCTTATCAGACTCAACAACGACAACCGACTCACCTTTGGAGAGCACATCGCCTTCAGACTTGATCCACGAGACGATCTTGCCTTCAGTCATGGTGGAGCTGAGTGCAGGCATGAAGATCTCTCTGATTTTAGCATTGATAGTGGAGTTCCTCGTGCGGCGAGTGAATGTGAATGTAACGCCGCGGGAAGAGGTGAATCGCTGTAGGGAGTTGGTGGCGGAGATTGATGAGGAGAAGGAGAGTGCTGGTGGAACCCTAGATTGAATGAGAGAAGAAGACATTGTGGTTGCAGTTGGAGATTGGGGGTGAATTGCAGAGGAGAGTGAGATGTAGGAATATGGAGAGAAAGTGAGGCGGAGAAGACGAAGTATGAAATACTACAGGTGACAATGGAATCATCGCCCGAACCTATGCGATGCCATTTGAGTTCGTTGGTCTAACCCGTAACTAACCCATTCAGGTTGCTTCGGATAGCCCACGGGTCAAAAAAGTGTTTCGGTACGATGGTTTGGTTTACGGTTTAAACAGGCTGATGGCTTATCGGTCTAGGCGGCGCTTGAAAGTTGAAACTAGTCGTGTAAAGCGAATAAATGTTTAGCCCTATATATGTATATTTTTCAATTAAAGTTAATGAACAATGTTTACTATTTTAACAATTTTAATACAACTAATGACTTTTTAAGTGAAAAGAATCAATACAAACAGCTAAAATTGGCCGGTTCGTTCGAGCATCTAATCGAGCCTTTTCAATTTTTCGAAACCTTTGTTAACGGTTTGTCAAAAACGTATATAGATCCAATTCTATAGGAGCGTATGTTGGATTTGTATTATACTGATTAGAGAATCGGTATTTTGATTACGTTTCCTACATTCAGTAAAAGAATGTTTATGTTTAAAAGTTTAAAGTATATTATTCGATAACAAAATACAAATATGTTACTATTATAGATAAATTTCATAGTACGTTTTTTATACAATTAAAGTCATTGTATCTTTCTAGTTTCTTTTTAATATATAGGCAAATTGGATTTTAATAATCCAAACTATTACCTATTGGCCGATAATAATCCATACTATTAATTTGGCTAGCAACACTCTCAACTTTAACTTTTGTTACCAATAACAGTCTTATTGACATAATTTTCAATTTTTTACGTTCGATTTGTATTTATTTTAGGCTCAATTTAACTTGTATGTTTCTTCATTTCGTTTATAATCATTATTGCGACTGGAATCGAGTTCAAATCAAACGTGAAAATTTCAAAATTATATCATTGAGACTGTTGTTAGTAATAAAAGTGAAAGTTGGGAGTGTTACCGGCCAAATTAATAATATGGATTATTATCGGCCAATAGGTAATAGTTTGGATTATTAAAATCCAATTTGCCTAATATATATAATAATTTGTAAAGTTACAAGTTATTTAGTTATTGTAAGCAACAATCCATGATTCCTATCTGTGACAATATGAATGGTTTTGATCGGATTTATAAACGAATAAAAAATTATGATAAAAATGCATATTTATAAAAAAAAAACATAAAAAAAAGGTTTCGGGTCTAAATTTGGCCACAAAAACTAAGTCCCACAAATGTAATACCGGCTACTAAAGATCCTTATTTATACAAGAAAACAAAAATAAATATTGTGTAAACTTCAATGATAATTGTTGATTCTGCTTAAAATGATTGTGTTTTTAAGTTGTGGTGGCTATAGATTTCATAGTGATATTTAGAGTATGATCGTGTCAAACTATTAATCGTGTAATTATAAGAATATATATGCTTGAAAGAGGAGTTACTTGAGCATTTTGATGATGATCAACGAGAGAACTTGAGTGAAGAATGATAAAAGACGATCATGAAGGTGAAGATGTGTCGGAGCCCATAGCACGTTATTATTTGAGGGTGTTTTAGGGTATATGCCGGTTTTATTGACTTGATCAATAGATGTTGAATGTACGCGTCATGTGTGTTGAATTATCTTTTAGCCCCTTTTGATCTTTGGAACTAATTGGAAGTTAGGCTGCCAAACAAACAAAATGCAAGCATCCAAAATTGATTGAATTTAGTGCCTTTCGGCCAAATTTCCCAACACAAAATTGAACCCTCATTTCTTTAAATAACCCCCATGAATTGGAGTTAGGTATGAGAAAAACCAGGATCATATCAATAACAAGATTTGGTTCTTTCAGAACTCATGTCGCCTTGAAATTAGGTCCTCAATTACAATAATATAAAAAATTCATGGTAATACATAGTTTAAAAGGTTGATTTATCGACAGACGACAGTGAAACAAAAGGTCATTTTTCCAACCAAAATGCGTCCATAAATACACTTATAAGAAGCACAATGAAGATAGCGTGAATAAATAGAAGCAATAAGCCAATAACCAAAACCATAAGTACATATAGTGATTCTTTTCTTGAACAAATATGTGGTTGTGATTCCAAGAATGTCAAATGCTGATACAAAATAAAAGCTAGCTAGTTCATACACAATGTACCTAACCCTGATAAAGAATAGCCAATATACAAAAAGAATAAGACAATCACACCTTGAAAGCATAAAAAACATAGATGTCTTGTATAACATCACCAATCCAATGTGATGCCCCTTGAAGTGAACAGATTGTCGATATACTTTATGACCGGAAGGGATGCCTTTATATACCTTCTCATCTCACTTTCTGCCGATTCATCTGTAACAAATCATCAATGATCGTAATAAAATCAAAACATTAAAATGTTGTTCATCCATTTAAAAAAAAATCAAGATTGATTACTTCCCCATGTGTTAGAATCAAAAACATAATTTGGGATTTTGTTAAGATTTGGTTAATCTTTATGCAAGTTTTCATGGGGAAGTATAGCCTTAAGGAAGTTGATTAGCTCACCGGTTTCATTAAGATTCAGCAGAAGTTGATCTCTTGTTGGAAGAGCACACATTCCAGCAGACACAGCAGTTCTAACAGCCCATGTGTGGTATGGTGCACACACTTGTTTATAAGCAGATGATGCTGCTTCTTTCAGTGAGTAATCACTGCAAAATCACAACAACACCACAACATTATTTCATAAAATCAAAGCTAACTAACGCGCAGAAGATGATAATCAAGCAGTTAAATCACATGATTAAAAGATGCAAAGGATAGAATGCATACTCTGTAGACAAAAAGTTCTGAAACAACTCTCTAACAAGATCTAAACCCTGCCTAACTCTTCGAAGCTTGCGAGTAAGGCTTTCGGCTGCTTGCACCGTATCCGCTTTCACATCACAATCGATTACTTTACCCAAAGTGCCATACACACTAGCTGCATCAGCAAGATCATTCACCTGAAAGTGACAATAACGAATTCAAAATCTAAACACAATTTCACTTCAATCTAAATCCATCCTAGCAATCAACTATCAGATCAAAACACATTCATACAAAATCACCCCAATCTAACAAATTTAGATCGCTAACCTAGGGTTTGCGTATCAATTACGATGCTATTAGCAAATCCAGACGAATCGATGAAGAAATCAACAAACCTTAGATGTGTACTCCATTTCAGCAAACTTAAAAGCGATTCCGAGAGATCCAAACAGCACAGAGATCAACGAACACGCGTCACAAAACAACTTCAACTCCAATTCAAACGAAGCATCCTTTTTGCTCCCCTTTTTGATCAAATCCGATAACTCCTCGAACGCATCAGCAATCAACGCAAGAGCGGTTCCTTCTCCAGCATCCTCAAACTCATCATCATCAAAACTGATCCTGTTGATCACAACACCTCACATTTAAGCATCAACGGTCGTAAGAAATCAAACGAATCAATGAACGATAACGAAGGACTTACTTTTCTGATGTGAAGTATGAAAGGATATCCATTGGTTATTTGATTTTTCGTTTGTGATGCTGATGAAGGTGTGTAAATTAATCGACGTGAGGAAAAAGAAGAAGAAGAAGAAGAAGAATAATATTATTATGTGATTGTTGAAGGGGGGATGTGGGGGTGTATATGAAGGTGGCCGGTGACAACTTTTCGTGCCGGCGTGGAATATGTGCGCTGGGGTAAGCGCATGTCAGACTTGATTATATTCTCCAATCTCCAATATTATTTAGGAAGTTTCCTTGGAGCTATATTGTGTTTTAGTTAAACAAGTAATGTGATCCTTATTTTTCAAGTAATGATAAAATCACCCCTTTAGTGGAACAGTGGGAATTACGTTAACCTTCTTGCCGACCAATTTTTTTGTATTTATTGAGAGATGAAGTGGAGAAGCTTTCTTGTAGTTTGATTCTTTGAATTATCTCATGTATGAAGACTTGAAGAGGGAAAGGTGAATTTACATCATCGAATGTTTTTCTAGCAATTGATCATGATGTTTGCTGATTTGCTGGTTATTTGTTTATAATTTTATGTGCAAATAATAATGCAGAAATGTTTGTCAATACTTGTAGAAGTAATTATAATTGGTATGAGCTATTTTTTCAAATGAAGCATAAGTGTACTAAAAAGCTCGTTGAAACCTAAAACCGGATATTAAAATAGGTATTATTATATTTATTTGGCTTCTTCTTGGGACTTCTATGGCTGATTACAAAGTAACTAGAGACGATGCT
Source organism: Flaveria robusta (assembly GCA_025506415.1). Lineage (NCBI taxonomy): Eukaryota > Viridiplantae > Streptophyta > Magnoliopsida > Asterales > Asteraceae > Flaveria > Flaveria robusta. Next base: position 23,577,002 of record CM046476.1, on the reverse strand, counting down.
GCAGTTAGTTGACACTAACAGCACTTTGGTTCTTCAATTTATTGCTTATAAATAGTATTAAGTCAATATTTTATTCACTGAGATATTTGTTTAATTTCACTATCTATTGTTTATTAATTTAAGAAACTATATGTCAGTCTATGTTTTTAGTTTCTACTTTTAGATTATTTGATTACATAATATTGCTATTTATCACTTTATATGGTTTTTTGTTTATTATTTTGTATAATATATTATCGTGTTTTTTCTTTCATTTCTCAATAATAAATATAACTAGCAAATATATATATATATATAATTCTATCACACTTTAGATTTTAAAATTTTCTAGTTAAGTCATTGTCTATGAGAAGGAATCATGTCAAATTAGAATGCAAATGTTTAATTTCAAAGCTTAAAGGACTTTGAATGAATATACATATAAAACAAGGGGGTGTGATGTCATTTTTGAAGACATGAGGGGCATTGGGTGTCAATCATAGGGACTCTCATCATTGTGGCAGGCTGGGACAGTTGTGTTCGTTGAAACTTAGGGGAATAACCACATATTTTTCTCCAAAAAGTATTTGCATACAAATATCTTTTAAACTAAATTAATAAATTTATTAAATTTTTTTTATTTAATTAAAAATACGATTTAATCAGTGGACAGATGATCATGATTATCGTATTACGATGCATAAATAAATAATCAGATGTAAGGTGATTGTTTTATCTAATTCATAGAAAATAATTTAAAAAAATTTATATTCATACAAAATGATTTACAGGAAGTTTAAATATTAGAACACATATAGGACCACACACATCTTCACATTCCAGTATGTGTATACAGGACCACATATGATTATACACATACAAAGAAAAGATGAAATTGATAAGAACACCCTTAACTGTCAATTGAACTGAGCATATGAGCTGATTTGTTTAAAATCAGTTACTAACCACCTGATTAACAAACTATGTTTACAACTTGACAATAATGGCCCTCACACTTTTAGTTAACAACAATTAACCCCTCAAACTACAGTAACGAACTTTAACAAAGAAACTAAACTTGACCCGTTGAGTAGTTGACTTTGCACTATCTTCAACCATCAGAGGAAAGAAACCAATCCCGAACCGGTTTGTGCACCAGACCCTACAAGTTAAATTTGTTGTTGTCTAGAACAGTCTCTCACTCATAGTCCACTAAAATCTTGAAGCCCATAAAACCGTAGTCTAAACCTTCTTAAAATGATTCCTGTTGGTGCTGAGTATTTACATAGCATAAGTATATACTGTTTTTTAAACAAGTTGATGCATAAATGAAAGTATATGAAATATAACTACTTATACGTGCTTAAGCCCAGAATATCATTTACGATACATATATATACTAGACTAAAGACCCGTGTAATACACGAGTTCAATTAATAAAAGTTGTTTTTGATTAAAATGGTTTGTAAGTCGTAATATTATTGTTAATATTTTGTATATCGATTTTTATGTTTAATTTTTTAAAATAATCTATATCCAATATTAGTAGATTTTCTATATCAATACTTATAAGTCTAAATCCTTCTACTCTAATAAAAGAGTATCTTCGGGTGACACGTGGCGGCACCACATTAATTCTCATCAAAATTTTCCCGCTTCTCTCTTCTATTAAATAATTACCTTAATTATCAATAATATCATTTAACTTTTTTTAGAACAAAAATAGTTTTTTTAATAAATTAAAAAAAAGAAATATGTTATTTTTAAAAATAATTTTTATAGAATAAGAAATTTTTTCAAAACATCAAACTTTTTTAAAATTAGTGTTTTTAAAAATTTAATTTTTTATAAACAAAAAATAATTGAAATTAAAATTTATAATAAGAAAATTTTTAAAAATGATATTTTTTAATACAGTTTGTTTTGAAACAAAATATTTATTATTTTTTTAGAAAAAAAGTTTTAAACCAAAAGCTTAAAAAGTTGATATAACTGTTCTTACTATACGTAATTTCAATTATATTTTATCGTAAAATATCGTTTTATGCTTGATAAATTTTATTATATTTAATATTTTATTTGTTCAACCCGTGTAATACACGGGTTTGCTAAAGCTAGTAGTGTATAATATGAAATAAACTTATAAATAAGAATTTTAGGTTATATTATATTGAACATGAAAACATCCATAAACCTCCAAAAATTTCTTTGTATACAAAATTTGATGTTTTGTTTGTAATTTTATCATCATCTAATATTAATAATTTTAATTCATGTCTACTTGTAACTCAAGATAATACAACCCATAAAGGTCACTATGTGCGAACACCAATTGTTTAAATAACAAACCAACTTTGAAGAAAATTTTAATTACAAAATATCTCTAACAACATTTATAGAATCATGACAAAATTAATTATATTTTAGAACTGTTTTTTTAACTGAATTTAATGAAACTATCAAAATAAGAATAAAAGAAGTTAATTATTTAAATATTTTAAGCTACACGATATGACCAAAATACTATGTGATAAGGGTGGGAAGAAAGTTTAGAATGCACAACAAAATGTTATGTTTCAATCTAATTATTCTTTTATTATATAGTATAGATATAAATATACAAACTTTCATTTATTCTTAGTTTATTCCTTAAATTTTGTTGACTTTTATGAGAATGCATAAAACACATAGACAGAACGCTAGTTTCGTTTTCCGAGCTAGCTTGATCTCGACATATGAAGCTCGGGCTCTAAACCATTTATTGTTTTTGGGAGTCTATTAGCAACAAGCATGCCCTCAGTAATTGAGGATTATTTTGTTTCGTCATGATATTTATATAAAATATTTTTTATAAATGCATTTTTTGTTAAAAAATAGATTTTATTATTACATCTTTTAAGCTACTTAAATTTTTTTTCAAAAAATACATATTTTTAAAAAGAATAAAAAAAACAAATGTACTTACTTTTGTGTGAAATTTAAACAAAATTATAGATGAAAAAATTTAACTTTTCTATATGAAAAGACGATTTAAAATTAAGTCTGAGTGAATTAAAAAAAAACAAAAATAAGTTTTAGAAAAACTTTCTGTTTTTCAGTACGACGTATGAACCAGATAGTTTTATAATTTTATTAATTAACCTTTGTACTTACCTCTTTTTAAATAATATTATTTTAAAGTGAAATAAATTTAACTAATAACAATATATTGAGAGAAAAAAACACAAATTTTCTTAAATACCCTATTTTGGTAAATAAATTTTCTATATATACTATTTTAGGAAAAAAATCTTCCTTTGTAATTATAGCAATAATTAATTTTATTCAAATGAACTATGAATAAGAATGAGGATAGATACATTTTTAGACGGGAAATCAAAAGAATGGAGGCCTAAGAAAAAGACACGTGTCAGTAAAAATATTATTTTATTAATAAGTATAGATATAAAACTTTTATCATGAAATTGTTTAGTTTCCATCGTGTGTAACTGTTGCACATCCATTGCTACTGTTGGGCCTTTTTTCTATAAACATTGTAGACATGTTTGATGACTTGTATTATCATTAAATTTTCCAAAAAACAAGATTCAAACTATAGTAAATAAGTTACAACACTTATATCCCATTGACTTTGACCACTACATATAACTTTGACTTTGACTTTGACCGTTACATATACCTTACAAGCTGCACCCCTTTAAGCACTAATCAAACATGGGTTCCTAACTCAAGCTCATGACCTTTGTTATCATCTCTATGAACAACCTCAATGGGCTTAAAAGTGTAAAATCTTGCACAAATCAAGTAATAAACAAGATTAACAACTTGCAACAATGTGATCATCCAGTAAAAGTACTCCAACTTTCCCTTATTCAAATTATCATCAGGTAACCAGTTTGACCCATCTGCCCCTTGACTAAACTTATGCACCAAAGTCACCAAAAGGGTACTCATGTAATTTCCAGCCGAAATCGCCATCCAAAATAATGCAGCCGCAGTGCTTCTCATGCTCTCAGGTGCTTGATCATACAAAAACTCGAGATGCCCGATCGCCATAAAAGCTTCAGCCACCCCATGAAGGCAATACTGAGGTACCAACCAGAAAACCACTATGGGAACCGTTTCATGCGGCTTATTGATCAAACCATGGGCAAAAGCGACATTTTTACGCTTTATTTCCATGAAACCAGCTATCAATGAGGCTAATATTGATATTGTAAAGCCTATGGCCATCCTGCTAAGGAAAGAAACTCCCCTTTCTACCCCTGTGAGTCTTTTCATTATGGGCACGAACACGCGGTCATAGAAGACGATGGTGGCTAGCATGGAGGTTAAGGTGAAGACCGACATGGAGCCGGCTGGGATCTGGAACGAGTTCGTGAGGTGTCGGTTCATGGTTTTGGCTTGTTGGAGGGAGAAAGTGTTTTGTTGGACATATGCTGTGAATAGAAGGATACCAGAGGCCCAAATTGGACCCATTCTGAGTAGTGATTTGAGTTCTTCAACTCTGTGGACTGTGTTTAGTCTCCATAGATTTGGTTTTGATTCAGATTTTGGAAAGTCTTCTTGGGTTACAATTGCAGCTTTGTCTAAGAACCTGCAGTTGAAGTTGCATTCTTTTGGTTTAAAAGGGCATACAGTTTAACTTTTGCAGTCAAACATACAAATTTTCAAATTTAAAAAAATGTAAGCGTGTAAACGAATCAAACGTTCAACGTCATGAACTGATACAAGTAGGTTTGTTTATTTAATGATGGTTGTTTATTTAGTTACTTGAACAAACACAAGCACAAATTTCTTTTGTTCATTTAGGTACGTGACCATTCATTTTTTATGCTCATTAATGTTCGTTTATGTACGTTTACATATTTATCTAAGGAAGTAAAGTCAAACCAACCATCGCGTTGTCCAATATTGTTGTTTACTTTTACTATGTGTTATTGAATTTTCATACGACACTTTAGATATTGTTGTTTATTTTAACTGGCATTTGTTTGTATCCGGTTTCATTCATTTTTTTGTTCATTTATGTTCATTTATAATCTTACAGAATGGACAAAAACAAACATGAACATATTCATTTTCTTAACGAACAGACATGATAAAGAAAATCCATTCATTTAAGTGTTCATGTTCATTCGTTTGTTCGGCTAACACTAAACGAACAGAAAAGGAACAAACTCATGTTTGTATTTTTGTTCGTTCAGTTTGTTTACTAGAGATAACAGACAAATACTTACTTCATGTGTTTGGTATGGAGAAGTTTCCCAGCAACAGAAATAGAAGCATCAAGCTCTTCATTCTCATAAAGCATCTTAAAATCCGAAACCATTGGCAGCTTTCTCTTCTTATAAGCAGCCACACACACCTGCACCAATCGCGTAAACGGGCTACCCGACGGGTCCATATTCCTATACAACGGGTACCCGAACACAAACGCAACAATCGAGATAGCCATAGCTATAGACGGGACCCCGAGACCCCACCCCCACCCGACATAATCCTGAATGTAAACTATCACCGTCACCGCCACAAGCATAGATGCTCCCATGCAAAAATAGTACCAGTTGAAGAACTTCCATGTGCTAGCTTTCTGTTTTTCATCGGTTTCGTCAAACTGGTCCGCCCCGAACGCCACCACACAGGGTCGGATCCCGCCCGACCCGATTGCGGTTAGCAAAAGGGAGATGTATAATATTGCTAGTTGGCCTGTATTGGCTTCTTGGCATACTTGTTCATTTTGGCATGGTGGTGGTCTTAAGTTTGGTAATATCGCTGATAGTGTCAATGATACCATACCCTACAAATTATTGAAGATATAATAATTGAAGATTAAAGTTCAGTAGAGTAGGATTTGATACTTACTTATACCATACTTTATGAGTGAGATTTTATTAGTTATGTTTGTTTGTTCACCCAAATTATACAATAGGTCGGTTTGGATTGACTTAGAATTGTATAAGATCAAAACAAACCACTCTTATAAAACTTGCTAACTTAAAACACATGCAAATGGACGGACTTCACGTTGTCGTAGAGGCGGTAAAAACACATTTTGATACTTTTTCCTTTGTAAGATGATTCATTTCAATTTGAGTCCATTTTTTTGTGGGAACTCAAAACTAACGCTTATTTTAAAATAATTATCTATTCTTCTTTGACCTGAACCCATTTTGCTTAAAACATGTTTGACTCATTACCCGACTCGATCGATTAGCCACACTTACTACCAGTTATTAAGGAAAGCTGCATGAATAAAGGAAAGCTTACAGTTTGATAAATAATCGAAGCGACTGTGATGGTCCAAAACCGTCCAGCAAATGAATCAGCGATAAACGCCCCAAGCAAAGGGGTCAAGCTCGAAGTGCCACCGAAGTTGGTTAGCGTGTTAGCGGCTTTAGCCATTGGCATGTGAAGTTGTTGTGTCAAATAGCTGATCATATTCATTTGAAAACCCACCACAGCCAGCTTCTCACACACCTCATTAGCTACACCAACATCAAATTAACCATTGAAAAATCAATAACACATGCCTTTTTGCCATTTTAAATAAAATAAATACATAAATCATAATGTTTCTATCTCCAAACTGATTTAAAAATCGAAAGACTTCATAAATAATGTAAACTTAAAAAAAAATACATATAACTAATTTTAAAAAGACATTAATTTTATTATCTTTTGGTATGCATTTGCAATGTCACAAAATATGAAACGTTAGTAAACAAAGTAGAGAGCCTAAAATAGTAAATTAATAAGTAAAGTAGGTTTTAAAAGAATAAAGAAGGTTAAATCCTATTCAATTAGTTCAACTGATAACTAACTGGTTCAAATAAATTTAACCAAATTGGTTATAATATAGGCAGTTTCTGATTAACTAGTCTCGCTGAGCTCAAAAAAAAGTGATAAAAAGGAGAAGAAAGAGGGTACCAAATATGAAAGGCATGGTGATGAGTCCACCTTTGTGCCTTTTTGCATCATGGGTTTTATGTTGCATATCTTCCATTGATGTGTAGTTATGGTGCTAGATCACAAAATACATATTTATAGGGGATGGTGTAAGTTAACTCTAGCTTTTAGTCACCAATTCAATGGCCACGAATCACTACGAATTGGGTTTGAATGAGGGGCAAAAGTGCAGCCAGGAATTTGGATTTATTTGGTAGCTCATGTGATAGGTACAAGAACTAGATATTATCATTGAAGGTTTTAAATATTAAGAAAATTAAAATACTAAGAATTTGGTATTATTTGGTTATACAAAAGTATTCACTATTTTCTAAGTTTTTAGGTTGAGTTTGAGACATCACAACAGGGTATATAACAATAGGTAGAAGAAATGTCATAATTAGTGTGTCTTGATACCTAATAGAGGAACACCTAAAGTCAACAAGTAACGAGTAATTAAGTATATACACGGCATGTTTAATACCTAAAATGATATGTTATTTTACAATCAAATATAAATTAAGCATTGCAAAAATCAACACAAGCCATAGTCATCGTCATTTTTTAAAATGCATAATAGTTACAACCTTTCCAGTTTCATCATTGTTCGATAAAACTTAAAAAGTCTATTAGTAAAGTTTACATTTACTTTAGCTTGATATATTAAAAATACCATGCATTAATTTTAAAAACTAAAATCATTTAGAATATGTAATGACGAATCTATATACAAATAAAATACTGATGAAAAGTGAGTCTAATAAATAACTTCACAACGTCAACACTTAGATCAGGACGGAAGGATGAGACATCTCAAATGTTGTTGGTGATTTACATTAATTGATCTTGTTAACACATGAAGAAAAAAAGTAAAAATTATCTAGTAATAATAATATATGAATAAGTGATAAGATATGATTTTCAGTTAAAGCTACTTTTAACATTAGAAACCTTAAAAGAATCTTACTTGTTTAGACTTTGAATCATTGCGTGAATGTAAGTGCTTGCCAACCATTCAATAGTGTATGAGATTCAAAATAAAAACTTTTCTATATAAATGTTCTTTTTTTTTACTTTACAATATGAATGCTTTTGTTATAAATAAACATTCTGTCTCTGATCAATTTATTATTACACGTCTATTAACCCGTCTCGCAGCTAACATGATAGAGATAAATCATATGTCTCATTATTGGCACATGATTTTTAGGTTTGATCCTGCGACCTTTATTGTGTTTTAAATAGATGGACTGTATTTTACTTAAGCATTCAACTTTTATTTATTTATATATTTTATCTATATTAAAATACCTGATATGAGATCCAATAAATGACAACTAATAAAAAATTTGATTCTAACTTTCAGTTAAGTCGGCCGATGAGATTTGAGTTTGATCAAACATCTTAAAAGTGTGTAGTGTGTACTTTATTGTATTAATTAATAATGGACTGATAATATATTTTATGAAAATAAGTGTTTTCAGAATGGAGCAATAATGCATCTTTACACTCCTTGACCATGTGAGCAACATCAATCATTCGTATAAATTTTTAGTTACCAATGATGTATGATATTCAATTATTCATAACCAGAGTTATCTAGAGTTTTAATTATTTTGATTTCATCATAACCACACTGATGGCGTGTCATGAGAATCGTGCTTATGTTTATGTCAATGACAAAAACCAAAATTTTTTATATGTGCTTTGATACAAATACGAACACAAACCAGAAGTCATCTCAAGTATACAACAGGAAAATTCATATCTATGAAAAGTAAGATATTACACAACCTATTTTATACACTGAATTATTAACCGTTTATGGTACTTAAATTGTCAATACTCGGTAGTTGGTACCGTTTCTTGGGCCAATTAATCCCCACCAATCAAAACCGTTTTCCTTCAATATTAATAAGCCTAAATCCATCATAGGTAGAGTCCAATGATATGCGGATAATGGTTTGGGCTTAAAATATTTTACGCTCAGGTTTAAACTTGATTTTAGGACGGTATTTATAGAAACAGACTGGATTGGCCAGTTTGACCATCCACTCGAGCAGAGAACCAGCATGGTTGTGTATTTGCATTGTTTTTAGTTGAAATGGACTAAACCGGGTGGTTAGACCAGATTTTAAAACAAATTTATTTTTTTCTTTTAAAATCTCACTTTCAATTAATTTTAGAATATATAATTTAGTTATTTAACTGTTCATATTGTGTTAATAGTATAAATCAACCTTAAAACATACATCATGCTCATATTTTAATTTGGAATTGAATATATAAATAATACTAATATTTTTTATATATGATATCATTCGTTTTTTAAATTCGTTGACCAGTCCAACCACTTAACCGCTAAGGCGACCTAGGGAAGAACGCCTAGAGCCTAATCTCCCGATGGACCTAAAGTTTTAAAAAGAATTATATATTATATATTAAAAAAATTATATAGAATTGACCCATAACTCTCTATAAATTAAACCATTACACACTTTAATTTAGGCTATTTTATTCATATATGAGTTGGGTTAAATCATTAAACACATTTTGGTTAGCCCGTCAAACACAAACAATTTAAAACATATTAAAAAACAAAAAAATGAATTACATATCTTTTTTCATTTGAGACCCATTATTCTACCTCGCCTCGAGTCAATAATCCTCTGCACTAGCCTTGAGGCGATCGGTTTGCTATCTGGTCTGATTTTGAAACACATTAGTCAAGAGGTTTCCTCCTTGGTGGCATTTCTGGGTGAGCCAGGTAGCAGCGTCAAAATCAGTATGGACGGTTGATATCTTGTTTAAGAAAAGTTTACTTGGGTATTGGGGTAGTTTAAAACATCGTTTAAAAAAATAATCCCAAATCCCTCAATCATCGCTAGTAATAAATGTAAGAGTTAATTTTATTATGTTTGCTGAAATTTAACAAAAGTAGCCATTATCTTTCGAAAGTTTAGAAAAATCTATTTTAATCCAAAATTTTTATCATTTTTTTGATTTCAGTCTAAATGTTTTATTATTATGGATTCAAGAAAAAACAATTTATGAAACTTTTCGATTGAAATTGAAACAATTTATTAAAATTTTGAAGGTAAATTGATATTTTAATATTTTGAATGAAAATAGTTATTTTTGTCAGCCTTAAAAACAAGATTGAACTTAACCCAATAGCTAGTTGAATTTAGAATTTAAAATAGTATTTTGTGTTGGCAAAAAGGAAAGCAAAAGCACCTAGATAGGGCTGCTGTGATTCAAACCTAAATGTCGATCGTATGCACAGAGAACATGCGAGTGGCAGTCAAATCTTTGATTTTGGTATGTAGTCAATTTGTTTGTTTGTTTGGCCCACCATTCACAGCCTAACGCTATCTGGAGTTGATGCACACCAACTGCTTGTGATTATGTCTAAAAGAAAAAAAGATCTCAAAAGACTTAATGGGATGGTGGTCAAGTGCATGTTGAATTCACCAAGAAGAAGTATCCAAATCCAATTCCAAGTGCTATTAATTAGTTTCATTAAGGGATGAAAAGAATCTGAAATATTGGAAATGAGTATGTGACCACATATGAAATTAGCTTCTAAGATTTTTGTGAATTTGAAATAGGTGCGGGAATAGATGATATCGTATGATCACCCAAACCTGTTTACCTATGTGTAGTGAAAATCACTAAACTAATTCTTTTATTTTAAACTTCCTAAAGGTGTAAAACATACTTACTTATATTTTTTTTAAATAATGACTTGTTAACTCTTAAATTAATCAAAATACAATACAATGGAATTTGATATTTTAATAAAGAAACTTATACAATTACTTTTAATTTTTAAGAGTCTACCGATCGTTATGAAAAATAGAACTATGTATATCTAGAAAAGTTTAGTCTTTAGCATATAAATATTTAATTTTCTGACTTTATTTTATATTTTTTACTAACTAAGGCACTTTGATTTCCGTAAAAGTTCAAAAACTGTTATGGGCTTTTATAGCATTAATAATGTTTATTTAGTTATTATTTATTATTTATTATTACGTTTTGAGATAAAACATTTGGGCGTGAGGAGCATGCTATAAGATAAGGGCCCAACATATATTTTACGTAAGGGACAAAAAGAAATTGCAGACTCATCTCATTGCATTGGCACTCGATACTTTAAAGAGATAAAAACAAGCTGAATAAACGGATATATACAGTCGAAAAATATGATTTTCTTATATTTTTCTATCTTAATTTTCTAAAAAACTGTACATGAAGGCAACCGACTTGGTCAAAATCTTCAATTCGAAAAATACAAATTAAAACATAGAGGGTAATCAGATCAATTCTAGAAAACCGAGTAGCACCGACAGAAAATCACCAACAACCAGAATCTATTCGTAATTACTCACGAGTAAGGGACATTCTCACAAAGACCAAGAAAATAAAATTCCATGAATTGTTTTGAACGACCCACGAATAAAATATTGTGTCGACTGTAACCAGAACCGTCACTACCCAAGGACCTTTCCCATACTCATATTGTATATGTGTATGAGTTATAAATTGTGTATATACTTTGGACTTTAATGAGAACATTTTTTGATTTATTCATACCTTTCTTGTTATTATTTAATTTAATATGTGTTATGGATTTACAGGAAATCTACATTTTATTTATTTATTTATTTTAGTAAAGAAATCATACCCCAACTGAAAAAGCCGTTAGTAATCTGTCAATTTAAATAAAATCCAACTTTAATTGCATAGTGCAACATAAACGTATTTTACGTAATCTTTTTTATGTTCAGCCTAAAACATCAAATTCAACATAGAGAAAAAAAAGACAACAACCTATAACTGAATAGCACTTTAAGATACCGGTTATAACTTTATATTAAACTAAAATTTCTTTTAGTAAGCAGATGAAATATTTAAAAGGTGAAAATATTTGAACAAGTTATAACTGAACCAGAAGTGTTCACTATTCAGTTTCAACAAGTAATATATTTAATTCAATTATCATTTGATTTCATTTGTTTTTGGTTTCATCCGTCAACTTGGAGATTTTCCGAATTTTTTAAGCAGTCAACGAATATTATAAGTCCGGTCACTCTGGTAAAACCATTGCCGAAAGGTCACCCATGTTGAAATAGAATTAATCAAGAAATTCATCAGATTATAAGTCAAAGTAATGTTTATAAAAAGTCAAACAGAAAAGTCAAAACGACTGTAATTAGCGGGCATTTATGGGTAGTTATGGTAGTTGATAACCGCTATTTGTAAGGGTATAAATACCCATCTATATGTTAATATTATGTGTAGAATAACACTGTTTTGTGTGTGATTTTGTGTCCCAATCGTGTTCCTGTTGATCCCGGGCATCAGCCCGCCCATATTTCATGAGAAACCCATCTGCTGAAGGCCAATTATAAGCATATTACATCAAGTAAAATTTAAATCCATAACCTCTACATTGATGGTCATGAAGTTACTTACTCTCAATCCAATTGATCTGAGCCTCATTACCCGATCTTCAGATCATACTAGTTAGTTCGAGTTGCGGTTTATATGAAAACCAACCGTAGAAACCCATACCCAAGTGAAAATCATGCCCGTGGGCCGTAACTTTTTTACTTTCTAGACTGGGCGGTTGGGCCTTTAATTCAAAACCCAGTTTCCAAAAGTACTAATTAGATTAAAACCACTCAAAAGTAAAGCTCCAAGCCCGTACTAATTAGATTAAAACCTCCAGGACCCGGTTTGGGCTAAAATTAGATTCATGCACTCCTACTTTCTTGTATTCATTTTAAACATCTTTATGGTTATGATTTTGGATATAGTTTCATACGTACAACTACTTTAATTTTGATTTTAAAAATATATGTTACAATCTAATAATATTCTGGATTTTTTTTTATTATTATAAAGGCATAGTGAGCAAACTAAACCGAACCCGAACCAAATCGTTTGTAAGCAGTGCCAAAAAGGAAACTTTTATTCTAGGATGTATCCGGTTCTTGACATAGCTTCATCTTTGCTTAGAACTGGATCGTTTTATGATCTGATGTATCAGCCTTACCTTGCATTTAATGTAGGGGACTGTTTATCATATCTTGAATGCATTACCTAAGATCACAAATCCATCCTTAAACTTTTAACTGTTATCTGGTACATAGTGTTCCTGGTACATATATTATTTTCCTTTAACAAAAGTGGTCAGCATTCATCATTTCGTCACCGAACGAATTGTTTATAAATTTAAGCCCATATTTGAATTTGGAACTTTTTGGGCAACTGTTATTGGGCTTTGTCTACAGCCCAAACTTAAATTACAAAAACTTAAAAAATCAACTAAAAACCCAAATCTTCTGATTAAGTACTAATTTTACCCAAACAAAATTATTATGTATGGTTAGCGGTCCAAACAAACCTTAAAATTAATATGATTAACATGAACGGCCTCTACCATCAAGGAAACAAGCATGTGTAAGGGGCTGTTTGATTTGCAGGTCTCGGTTAGAAGGGGTTGAACGAGTAAGAGGATGTTTCAAAACTGACAGAGTAGGAGGAAAAATATGCATGGGTCAGTGGTGTCGCACCAGGTCAGACGTGAAATAGTGAGAATCAAACACGCTGACCGGCCAAAATGTCTGACCAGGTCAGTGGGTCAGACATTTTGACCGGGTCAGAAGCAAATCAAGCAGCCCCTAAGTGTGTAATTATTTTTTTAAACAGCAAAGAATATTATTTATTTTTAAAATAATACCTTACTTTTATAATCAAAATTAAGTTTTTTATGGCTCTCATACTATAATAAGAAATTCAAACGTATATTAAGTTTGATTATAATTGTTAAATATGTTTTGAATGAGACTAATTTTATATATGCAAAATTAAATTTGATCTGGTTTTATTTTGATGTTTATTAATAATACTGAACAATAGCATTGAGTATAATTAAAGTTGTCTGTTATTTTCTTTGATTATTTATTTAATAGTGTAATTTTATTTAGTTATAACAAGATATTATGTAACAATTTCTGATTCTATCATTTCAAGAAGAATATTTTTTTCTAACAAAATATCAACAAATTTCTTTAAAAACCGGATTCACAATTTAACATGTCTGTTCTTTTTGGTCTTTTTCTATTTTTTCTTATCTGATCTTTTAGTAGAAATTTTTTTTATCTTTCTGTTTAAATTAAAAAAAAAATATCATTAGTATGAAATAATTAATATATGAGAAAAGTAGTAAAAGAAAAATAAAATGATTTTTCAAATTAGTAAATAGTAATCACGAATACGAAATACTATGGATGAAATTAGTTATACAAACTTTCTATTTTATAAACAAGAAGAATCAAAAACAAAATCCTGCTACTTTTAAGAGAAGTGTAAACACATATTTGACCTTAATGATAAGTTATGATAAACGTATTTGTTCCTCTTCAATTTTACATGTTATACATCTTTATCATTTAAGTTATCGTATCAGTAATGTTTTTTACTAGGTTAGAAACACATTTATTACATGGGTAAAAAACTTTAACATTTTAAAATATTAGGTTTTATTAGTATTTTGTATATTATTGTTACATGTCATTAACATTTAATGAAATAATAAATAATAAAAATTTAAAATTATAAATAACAAGTAATAAAAATAAAAAATAATAAAATTATATTTTAAGATAAGATACGATAAAAATATTATGATTTAGTATGTTTTAATAATTTATTAAAATAAGTAGATTTATATTTTAGATATACATTTATTTAGTTTATTTATTTAAATTTAATTTCATTTAATAGGAGAAAAATGGGAAAAAAGAAGTTTAAGTTTATTAGAAGTTATCACGTGTCTTTTTAAAAGCTTCTTTTATTATATTCTACATATTTTCACACCAACTTACAAAAATGTTTGTTTACTACGCCTTTAGGGTAGGGTATTACGTTGAAAATTTAAGGAGAACACCAAGGAGCTCTCTAATGAGTTAATGAGTTATATTGGAATCGTAAATGAATCAATCTATAATGAACCACTCCATGAAACGTGTGTCTATTTAATAACAAACGAACAATGAACGGTAGCACCGTTATTCACTTATAATAACACAGCGATGATACTTAACCCAAATAGCTGAGGTGAAGTATCAAATTCTTTATTAAAACGGTAGGAGATTTTGTTTCAATTCTCACATGTGACAAAAAATATTTGGGGTTGGTTCAGGGGGATTTCTCTCATACACGATAAGTTTCCTCCTGAGAATGATCTCGGATTGCGTACTCAAGTAATAAATGTAATCGGGTGGGCTAGTATCCCGTCAGTGATCCAATTACACATTAAAAAGAAAAATTATATGTATTGTTAAAGATTACTTGTTATACACGTCGTGTGCACTTTCTTAATGCATTCTATTTAATAATATATTAATGAACGGACCCATGCATTAAATCTTCCCTCAATTTCTTTGAAATGGATTAGTAATGCAGCCAGTAGAAGCAATTGATCCCACCTAAACTTCATCCCCAATTTCTTTTAAAATAAACTAATTTTGTATTGCATTTCCCTTTTCCACCTATATAACGTTAATGTTTTATCAATATTTATGGATGTAAACAAGATGAGTTCCTTAAAAAAAACATTCATAGATTAGTTTACTAAAGTTTTAAATTGAGTCAAGTAGAAAAAATGTTTGAGTTCGAGTTTGAGCCTATATTAAAAAAATATATTTAAAAAACAAGCTCAAACATGAGTTTTAGAAACCAAGCTTGAGCATGCTCGTGAATCCAAATGTAAATGTTATTTCTAACAATAATAATTTTTCTTTCTTATAACTCCATTCATAGGTTAGGGCTCCTTAAATACCCTCTATATACACATGTAAATAAGGGGAGGTCATGGGTTCAAGTCTCATTCTGAGCAAAAATGTTCAGAGTTGAGCCAGAGGTTTTCTCATCGATGGGTTTCCTCCTGAGGGGGTTGGGGGTGCGGCCCGGCTCGAAAACGGATAGATGAGCCCGATTAAGATAACACTTATCCTACGAAGCAGGGTCGTACATTTGCCGTTTAAAAAAAAAGTATTGGTCTAATTTCGAGAAGTATTTTTCTTTTCGGTCGATTGGAGAAACTATGCCAAACATATCAGCAACAAGTTTGGTGCACCCAACATTGGTTTTCTTTTCAAATCTTAATATTAACTTTGGATTTAGAAAAGCCATCATTTTCAGACTTTAAAAATAATCAATCTCTAGAAATAAGAATAGAAAAAGTTAATCAATATCTATCGTGTATTTAATATAAATTGTTGACTCTTCCACGATGTTTTTTCTTTCTTTCTTTCAAAAGGAGTTTGCTACATGTAATGATGTAAATATGTATATTAAATAAACATAAATCTTTTATATATTATGTTTATTACATAACATGCATTTGACCAAACTCTACCATAATGGTACCACAATCAAATGGAAATCTGTTTTTATGTGTAACATATTTGTCTTTCTAAAGTAGACATATGATATTTAATACATACTCAATTAATTCTACTTTTTATCTATTAGATATATATTTAATACTTTTTATAAAATTTAATCTATGCCATTATAATAATAAAATAATATTGTAACCGTTATGTTCTATATGTATATGTGGAAAGAGCTCATTTTACTGAATTTATATGTGTAATAAGTCGTACTACTTGTTTAAAAATATGGATAACTTTATAAAATAGCAATTAAGTTTTACAAATGTTCTAATTAGAACACTAATAATTTTTTTTTTTCAATCAGATCATTCGTAAAAATTTTTTGTCTCAATCAAGTCAATAAAGTTAATGGTTGTACTACTTTTTTAAAAATATGAATAACTTTGTAAAATAGCAATTAAGTTTTACAAATGTTCTAATTAGAACACTAATAAATTTTTTTTTTCAATCAGATCATTCGTAAAATTTTTTTGTCTCAATCAAGTCACTAAAGTTAATGGTTGTTCTAATTAGGTAATTTTTAAATTATAAAATATTTTAAAAAATTATTAAATATTTAAAAGATTAACAATATATATAAAAAGCCAAATTATTTAAAAGTTGGAAGTTATTTATAAAAATATTATAAAAATATGAACGACCTAATTGGAACACTCATAACACTTTAATGATTTGATTAAAATAGTACAAATGATTTATATTAAAAACTACTTTAATTTTTTTACTGTGAAGTTTTTCCTTAAAATTAAATAAAAGGTTCAAGCTATGTACAAAATACGTTTTTTTTTTTTTTTTCAAATGATTAGAATTCAAGTCTTACGACTATGATTGTTTATTCAAAATGAATTTTAGTTATTCAACATTGAAAGTTTTAAAGTCAATTGGAATTTGAATTGAATTCAAATAAAATTCATATTATTTGTTTCAAATAAGCTTATTCGAATTTATTCACATTAAAATTTCTACATATTATAAAAAAAATACTGTATAACTACTTTATAAATAATTTAAATCTAATTCATGTATAAAATTAAACTATATAGAGCATAAAACATGACAAAAATAACGTTAAATTAGACCCAACTATACACATAGCCCAATATCGTAAAACAACAAAAATTACAAATATATTTCTTATTCAGGTTATTCAAAATGAATTTAAATCAAGATAATTTAGTTCTCATTCGATTCACATTCAAATTTAATTCGAATCAAATTTCAATATGAATTCAAATAAGGGGCATCTCTACTCTGGACAAATATGTATGTTTGAGACTAAGATTAAAATTTTTTATGTAAGGCAAGTCGTTTAAAAAATTACTCCTATATTAATTGGAGACAAGATGAACAGTTATAATAATGATTAAATAATAATAATAATATTTTATTAAATCATATAATGAAAATAATTATAATAATATTATTATTTATTTATTGAATTATATTTGTTTATTGAATTCAAATCTTACGGGTTAACTTTGATCCTTTTAAGTTTTTAAGGTTTTCGATTTACTATAGTACAATTTTACTTTGAAAATTAATTTTTATATTTTTATTTATGTACGTGTTGACACGAGTCGGGTCAAATATAAAATGTTTCCTTGCATGTTTTAATATACGCTTTGAGATTATCTATATTTTAACATTCGCGTACGTATTCATGTAGGTTTTATTTAGAAATAAGTTGCGCAAAATATAAAATGTTTTCATTTGATGGTAAATACAAGTTACTACACGTTTCAACGTAAATGTAGTTCGAAGATAAGTTGGGACAATTGTAATATATATGTTTTTTATATACGTTTTTAAATGGTCTATTTTTCCATATAATTTTGTTTGGAAAAGAGGCGGTTCAAGTATAAAGTGTTTCCGTTCCATTGTATAAATTCGAGTTATTTTACGGTTCGACGTAAATTTTGTCCAAATACAAGTCGAGTCGATTGTTAATGTATACTTTGTCTCGCTGCGTACGTTGCCGCCGCAACGCGCGGCCGGTGTAAAACTAGTTATAATTTAAAGATATGCTTTTAGAAATAATTTGATTCGTTTTTCGTAAGTTTCAAGATACCCTCATATCGAAATTATAATGATAAAGTCGATCATTCTAAATTTAAAAAATAAACCATATGCTTTATAGTCATTATAGATATGGTCTCATATGGATAAAATATTTAGGGATTTTTACACATTTCCCTTTACTAAAACCAAAAATTACATATTTCCACAAGCTAAAAAATTAATTACATATTTACTCTTCCTAAACCATATATATTACATATTTATCCATTTCATTAAAATCTATTAAATAACTATTTTACCTTGTTTTTACTAAGAGATTTTTACATATTAATATTTTATTATTATAATTGTTTAAAACTTTTAATAATTATATTTTGTATTTGAAGATATAACTTTGATTATCGGTTGTTATTGTTTTAAAATAAATTTTTAAACGAGATGAAATTTTGTTGTTTCTATTTACATAGCAGACTCGAACTTGAGAAACTATGAAATTGATAGTCGTTGGAAGTGAAATGCGTAAAAATAATTTAGTGTAAATACGAATAATATAATCATTCAATAAATAATTTTAATAAAATGAATAAATATGTAATATGTATATTTTAGGAAGGATAAATATGTAATTACTTTTTTGATTTGAGTAAATATATAATTAATAAATTTAGAAAGGACAAATATGTAAATGCCCCAAATATTTACGTCAAATAAAAGAACATTTCAACCATTGTCCCTTCGCTTTACAATGTTTGGCATATTAACGCTTCCCTAACGTATTAACATATTAACATGCATTCATATTCTTCGTCGGTTTTATAAACGCCGTCAGTCGTGCGTTAATCCACGTGTATACTTAATTATATATCTTTTCAACTTTCATTTTCGTTTATAATAATAATAATTAAAAAATAAAAAACAACTTTACAATATTCTACCGGATTTCACCGGAAAAAAACGACGTCACTGCGCCGGCAACGTTTCCGGCAGCCACGTCAGATCCGACGGCCCAAAACCTACATCTGTATGATCAAACAGTCCATCTAACGCCACGTATTCACCGTTGTTATAACTATTATTAATAATATTCACATCGTCGGAAACAAAATCATACGCGAACGAGTCATATGTCGAAAACTGGTCATCAAACCCCCATAACTCACTGAGTTCAACCGAGTCAGCCAAAACTCGTGCCTTTTCGATTCCGATTGGACTCGTGTTTGTATCCGTCGGAGGTAGACCGAGTTCGTCGTCCGACGCCTCTAACAGAAACCCTAGCTCCGGCCGGTCGCCGGAGTCGGAGGTTTTTCCGGCGACCTCCGGTGCCGGAGAAATCTCGTCTTCGAAGGTTTTGATGAACGAGTCGAGGTCGTAACTCACCGTGCATACGTCTGAGTCGTCGAGGATGTCGAGGAGTATTCGTTTGGCCTCGACTGAGTCGAGCGCCGACTCGTCCGAGTCGTAACGGACTCGCTTTTTGGAACTCAGTGATTCCATTGAGAGGAATGAGGGTATTTTGGGAATAAGGAATTGTTAGAGGAGACAAAGGATGGTTGTGAAGTGGCAAAGGAGACGGAGGGCTTTTATAGGAGGGTCAAAGTTTTATTTTAATTTTTAATATTTTAATATTTAGTTGTTTAATTAATTATTTTAATATTTTGTGTGTGGATCACGAGACACGAAAGAAAGGGGCGCCGTGGGGGAATAACTTCAGTCATCACGCATGTATTATCAAGTTGGGCCTCTTGTGTTTAATACTGACTTTTAACGGTTCTTACACAATGATATGTTTTTTTTTTAGACTTAAATTTATTTTTACTTACTAAGATTTGATAAAAATAATTATTTTTCTCTAAAAGATTGAAAACATCAAATTATTTTCAAATGTTTCATAATTTGTTTCAATTTTAGTCTAAAAATTTCATTATTGTTTCAACTTAAATAGAAAATAACAAAACTTTTGGATTAAAACTGAAACAACTTATAAAACTTTTGGAGGTAAATTGATATTTTTTAATCTTTTGGAGAAAAATAGTTATTTTTGTCAAAACTTAGGGAGTAAAATTGAAATTAACTCTTCTTTTTATGATTTTTCAAATTAGACTGACTTGTAACATCAAAATCAGTATTAATGGTTGTCATCTCGTATCAGTAACGGTCAATCAGGTTGAAGATGGTTTTAGACACTTTAAAAATTGTATTATGCTGTCTTTTTAAATCTAATTTTAGAAAAACAAAAGCTTATTTTAATATTTGGTCCAACAGTATGTTGACGTATTATAAATTATTTTTTTAAAACTTATTTTAATATACACCTCTTGTATTACAACTAGATTCATTATTTTTCTTTCAATTAAAATATTATTTATTATACGGATCTATTAGTAATGTAAGAATAATATCTTGTATTTATATTTTTAAAAAAACTGCACATGAACCAAGTATAAGCAAATTTTCAAAAAAAACAAAGATAAATAAACATAAACGCATTATTGTTTTCAATAGTTATAAGATGACGTTCGACGTTATGAAAGCAACCTAACAATTCCTGAAGTTGGCTATCAAACTTTTAGTTTTCAAGGTGGATTTTTAAAAAACCTTTATTTTGTGCAAGTTATAACTTTTTTTTTTTTTTTTTTTGAACGGCGTGCAAGTTATAACTTACTTGAAGATATTATTGACTTAATGGGATTTAGCTCAATATGAACCTTAGTGAGCCCATTTGTAAAAAGGTTGCAAGTGGGTCCGAAACAAAATATTGATTGGTGTGGCAATTGGTGCACATTTGATCATGCTCTAAAAGGGATCTTCTCGCGTGCATATGCACTAGAAAACATATAAATCGTATGGTTTTTAATTGTTGGAAGTTTGTTGATGGCTAGTGCGCGGTAATTGGGATTGAAGGTCAAGTCAAAGAGGGATGGGTTTAGCCGATCCACAACCTATATAGGTTTTAATCGAGAATTTGGTTTTCAGATCTATTCTAACCGGAAAAATGATGATGGTATTCATACTCAACGGGAAATTTCTTGATAATTTATCTTTTCATTGTGCTAGTAACGTTATCGTTTGAGCAACACAGCAAGGAATTGAGTGTCCGTACTAAGATTGAAGGCGGGGAGCTAAAGTTTTGATCAAATCTAACTTATTGCATGTGTTTGTTGAGGTTAAACAACTAAATTGGTAATGGTATTTAACCTTTTACCTATTTCTTAAGTTTAGTGTGGCTCATTTAAAGCTTCATTTCTAAGAGTTGAGCTTGATACTAGCTCCGTGCATTTATTGTAAAATAATTATTTCATAATTTTTATTTGGCAAAGTTATAATTATTTTTATATATACTTAAATTTTATGATAGCTTATGATTGTCCATAATTTTATGTTTTTTATTAGATGTATTTATCCCTTCACCATTGATATTTGATACACGTGACAACGGTAGTTTCTTTCTTATGCTTCACACGAATTCAAGTATTATTAGTATAACCTATAGATAAGCATGTATATGTATTACAAGAAGTAAATTTTTGGGTTCTCTGAAACTATTAATATATTCCAACATGATATCTAGCATAAATGTTTGAAATGTATAGTTAAAACGAGTTTTGGTAAGAAAATATATAAGGAGATAAACTAATACCAAAAATCTTTGAAGTTATTATAAGTAAAAAAAAAAATATCACATAATTGTAATCAAATTTAAAAAGTATTATAATTAGATCACTCATGCATATTTTTATTTAAACTGGATTATTAAACCATCAAATCGAGTAATCGTCAGATTTTTTTTGTGTCAACAAGGAAATGGAGAGGAAGATGTCGAGGTTGAGATTTTTAATATATATAATTATACTTAAAGCATTAAAAACATATTAATTATATTAAAAAATAAATAAAAAACCTAAAATCTACGTCTCCACTTTCATCAGCATAAAAACGGAAATAAAATATGAAAATTTAGTTCATAAATTGAAACACTTTTAAATTTAAGTGATCTAATTAAAATTTTTAAAACTTTATAATTACTATTTTCTAAAGTTATTACTTAAAAAAATATTAATTTAATCAAACTTAACACAACAAAACAGGATATTAAAAGTATAAAAACGTGTCGGTTGCGTTTGGGAGAGATTTAAACGTGGGATTGACGTCCGGAAAGTGGTGTACCGTACGTGAATAAATAACCTTTCTTTAAAAATAAATAAAATTTAAAATAAGAACAACTATTCTTTTTATTTTTTTATTAGCCTCGTGATATCTACGATATGGATGCCATGGCTATCGTCAAGTCGAAACCGACACAGATTTATATAACCTAAAATAAAAAAAAATATCTAATAATAATAATAAATATTTTATAAATATTTTTGTGGTTTTAAATATTTTTCAAAAGCACCCAACTAGTTTCTATAAATGTATCCGATATTAATATTATATACGTTTTTATTTCTAAACAATAAAGATTTCATAAATCCCCAACATCAATTAGTAATTTACACTAATAATAACAACGATAATAATAATAAATGAAAAACAGATGATAAAAAAAAGATTATGTAAAGAAATTTTGGTATAGAAAGAAAAAGAAAAAAGAAACCGAATTTCATAAGATGGTGTGATGTTGATATAGATGGATATGTACCCTTCTACAAGAGGCGTCTTTAGGTTGTCTCAGTCGGTCATCAATTTACAAAACCTTAAAATCAACTACGAAATATATACAGAGGGTTTATTAAATAATAAAACCACATATACTATATCTAGAATAATAATAAAGATAATTATGAATAATCTTTTAATCAAATCATATTTCCCAATTATAATAGAATTATTAAAATAAACTCTAACGAATATTTCATCTCGTTAATATGTTTTTTCTACGCTCAACAAGATAGCAAGACATTCAAACGAAGAGAAAAGGTCCACCAAGAAACCAGATAGAAATGAAACTATCTACATATTTCTTTCAATTTACATAAACCAAGATTTGACTCTTTTTATTTATTTATTTATTCTTATACTAATAAGAAAAATTATTATTACTATTTTTAATTAAATAATATTTTTATATACCGTTGTTATTAATTTTTCTAAAACATTCACTCACAATCAATAATAATCATTTCATATAATATAAAAAATGCACTTACAAAAATACAAAAAACCAGATATAAATGCTCTACTTGAAGTAGTGGTTATATTTAAAGCAATGGACTCACTAGTTTAAGAACAATGGCTATTCCTTTTTTGTGTTTAATCTTTGTGTAGAGTTTGATATATGTTAAATGAATGGCTATCATATAAATGACCACTGGTATAATGTCTATCATCAATTTCATGTTTTTATTTTAATATTCTCCATCTCGGAGATTCTGGTGTATCGGTGCCTCCGTATGGACGCTGCTATTTTTAAATCGCTTTAATATATTTGAAAAAGAAAAAGAAACATTAAATGATAAATATTAAAATAATAATATATTAGATACCAAACAACCAACCCTTGAGGGTGACAAAAGATGCACATTGCGGGTGACTAAAGAACCTAGTCAATCAAACACCCCTTTGCCCTGTCAATACGCCTTGCTTTTTCCTCTACTTTATTTTTTTTATTTATATTATATTATTGTTGACTTTATCTTTCTTATGATCTTATCTTAACTAGGATGAAAAACTCTATTTCTGACCGTTCGTTTTTCAGCCTTCTATAAAAATTCAAATCAAACTTAACCTTCTTTTTGTATTTAAGATTTCTAGGCCAAAAGGTGTACTCTTATTTTTAAATTTAAAGGCAAAGCAGATTACATAACAAATTAAAACATAAGAGGGGGAGTCATCCCAAGTTTACCTGGTTTCTTAGGTTGTCAAGTTATTTTTTTTTCTAGTTTTCCTTATTATGTACGGTGTCATCATAGTTTTTCCCAGTTCCCCTATTTAACCCAAGAAAAAAACGAAAGGGGTGGTGGGTCGGGAGTTCTTTCTCTCCCCGGGGTTGGGTTTTCCCAAGCACACCGAAGGCAAGGACTATGTGCTCTAAGAAGATAATATACTGAATGGATGCCATCTTAACAAATTTACTTTCAGACCTTTATAAATAAATCGTTTGAATGGATGCTATCTTTCAAAATAAAGAGAGAGCATAAAAAATTTCTTTCTTTCATGACTAGACAATAAGAGAAGTAAATGACCCAACCCGATTGAGCTACTCGATATTGACTCGCTAAAAGTATGAATCGAGCCAAGCTTAAACAAGAGTCCGTGCTAGAGCATAAGAATAAGATTAAACATAAGCTAACCTCAGCTTCATAAACCAAGCTCAAATAGGCTTGTAAGCCTAAACGATCGATTATATTAATATAATATTATTTTATTTATATTATAATAAAGTTTATATCATAAAAACAATTATATATATATTATGTTATGAAATAAAATTATAATTATAATCACACAAGTGTTTATATATAAAATAGTTGCATGAGTAATAACAAGCTGTGTCTCGAGTCGAGCTCAAGTTTAAAAATTGTTTTATAAAACTGAGCTCAAGCTTGAAATATATCTCACACGTGGACTTCGATCTTTAGATTTAACACTCTAAATAAATAAGCTCGAGCTTTGGATTTATACTCTAAATAAGTCGAGCTCAAGCTTTACAAAAGGCACGATTCGTTTTACACCACTAATCATGTAACAAAATTACGTTATATTTTTGTCTATGAGTTTTCTTATCCCTCTAGAAACGTATCACTCTTGAAGTTTTCAGACAATTTTCTCTCTATGAAGATGACAAAATTACTTATCATAACCGTCCTTGTTCTAGACATTGTATGTACGATGACCATTGTTTGATTGGTTTTGAAAACTTTCCCCCCTCTAACCGGTTATAACAACATGAACTGGAAAATTTTTATTTTTTATTTTTTTTTTATTTTTTATTTATTATTATTTTTTTTTGAGAAAAATGGCAATTGTTCGATGATATTTCCGTGTGCTAATCAAAGATAAAAATAATAAAATTTCATAAATGACTTTTTTGCATATTCAAGCTTTACTTTCATAACTGTTAGATACCGATGAATCATCATGTCAAATATTTTTGTATTTGTTATATGTATTTATTATTTTGTTTTAAACTATTTTATTTTTTGTTAATGTTTTTTATATGTTTTATATAAACTTGTAGTTATTTTATAATTGTGTTTTACAAATAGAAACACATAATGTTATTGTTTCACCAATGTGTTTTTCAAAACTATTTATTAAATAAATATTGTTAAGCAAACACAATGATGAAAAAAATTGATTATTAAAATTATTTTTTTACTTTTTTTAGATTTAAAACCCTCATCTTAATTTAAAACAATAAACCAACAATTATTGTTATTCTGGCGGAGGATAACAAATCAAACACCTTTCAGGATTTGCTTTATTCCATTTCTATTTTTGGCATGTTGTTGGCTGAATATATTCTTTTTTTCTTGTTTTCTATTTTGGCATATATTCTGTAAATTACAAAAATTTTTTATAATCTTATTATTTTATAGAGCATTTCAGTATCCAATGCGAAACATAGAAATAATCTGCTAATCAAGTTTCAGAATTCAATTTATCATTGTTTTCTATCAAATAAAATGCATTTAAATTGTTGTATAACATTTGAAAAAAAATTATACTAGTTACGGTCCTAAACCCCTAATCAACTTCCTAGTGAGGCGATTAATAAAATAAAATTAGCCAGATCATTATATTTAAATTTTACTTATTTATATAACGTGTTCTTTTGTAATGATTTATATTTGTACTTTTTTTTTTTTACCTGGTAAGAGTATTTATATTGTTATACTGTTAGTATTTCACTTAAAGTCTTAAACTCAGAATTGTAGGTTTTGTGATTTTTCTAATAGATTAAAAAGAACATTATTGGTTTTTATGTTAAATATGGCAATTCTATGCATATTATGTTGTCCCACTTTATGTTTGCATTCTTCATTCACAAACACACATGTTTGTGATTGTTAATGGGTTAAGAGATTAATACTAGAGACCGCAATTGCTATGCTTTTCTTTATCATTTCTAAGTATGTTTTAAATAGTTATAGTGGGAGGAGCGTAATTGACATGAGTGCTTATGGGCATAGGTTTCTCAAATTAGGGATAAAAACCCTCATCAATTTGTCTTAAGTTGACTAGTATAATTTGGCTTTTGGCCAATCCGGATCACTTGTTAAGGTTTATTCTTAGCAACTACGTGAAAAGCTTCATGATGTAATTGTGTTGTATTTGATAGATGAACTTATCATATTATATACTAGTTACAACTTGAGCAAAAGCCGGTATATATCAAGTTGTTGTTGTTGTTTACAAAGAACATTAATTTTAAGAAAGATACAAGAACAAATAATTTTCATTTGAGCCCTTCACATTAGTGCGTCGAATAATTTAATTTTTATTTTGTTATACTTCAACTATTCTTTTTCTTGTTTGCTTTAGATAATGAATGACCCAATTGGCCCCCTTCTTTAAAACCCATACAACGAATCAAATCATCTCAACTAAACCGAAATCGACCTCACTTATATCTAAGAGTCAAATAAAAACATTATATCTACACTCGAAAACCTAACAAAAAAAAATAAAAAAAATCAATTCATCATCAAAATCATCCAATCTCGGAAAATTTTCTTTTATTCATTGGAATTCACATTCCTTCCACTTACCTATGAAATGTTTAACAATCCAATGAAATGTTCAAAATTAAAATTCCAATTTCACTCAAAATTGACCAACCAAACACGTTTTTAACTTCAACAACATTCCAATTCCAATTCCATTTCTAATTTCAATTCCTTTGTAAAACATTTTGCGAACCAAACTGCCCCTTAGTGATCTGAAATGACAAAAATTCATATTGATAGATGTACAGACGCCAAATTCATTTTAACCTTGTTTGAAAAAACTTCTTGGTCCGCTATTGTGAATGAGGAATGCCTTATTTCACCATATGTTTCTCCGCATCACGAGCACCCAAAGATGTAGAATTGTAGATGACTACATGAACGTATGAGAACTATTTGGAATTCCTTGAAGAAATATAAAAATTTTCTTTTAACAGCCTTAACTGCTAGTTGAAAAATAAATAAATAAATAAAATACACCTATAAATGGAGTTTAAAAGCAAGAAGTCAGAAGTCCCTCTATCAGTTTGAGCACATCTTCTTTTTCTAAGCTTTTTATAATTTTGTATTTGATCTTTTGCAAATTAATTGTAACTCTATGAATAAATGGTTTTAATCTTCTGAAACGGACAACTTTGATTATACTAGTTTTAGCATTGTTGTTATAGTCATTACAGACAGTTATCTCATTGAATAACTAGAAGTTGAACTTATAAATCTTAAACCAACCAGAAACCGTAGTTTATCCATGAATCTATAACATGTCATGGATTATCTAATATACTATTTTAGTAATACTTAATGATTTATTTTTAAACTAAGATATTATCTATAATCCATAGAGCTCTTCTCATAGCATATGTATAATTGTCACATATTGTGTGTAGATTGTAGAGGATACCCTACTTCTAGACTGACCCGATGGTTCAAACCGGCCATAGGCGAAGGATAATAGGGGGGGGGGGGGCATCTTTTTAAATTTTTTGCCTGGTAGTGTAAATTTTTTTATATATATCGAGTACGGCCCCATAAAAATTTTAGTTTCGCCCCCCGCCCCCCTATGTTAGTGATCAAGCTCAGCCACTGAAACCGGAACCGATCAATCAAGCTCATCATAGGTTAGTCTACCCGCTATTTTACTAACTCGATCCTCCTCCTAATGAAGAGCTTCATCACTATTCCGCGGTTCCGCTACTCACTTCAATTCTAACCTCCATAAAGACTTACATACATGAGGCTCAAGAGGTAAAAAGATGTAACATTACTACCAGATTACTACTCATTTGCAAATACATACATATTCTACCCTTTCATTGTGACCCGACTTGACTTGAGCGACAGAGTGCCCATGTAGTTTAATGCCCCTAGACATTCTAACGTGTTTTTATTATTGTAGAGATGACAAACAAGGCTAGAATACAATGAGATGGACCCAATCCTCAGGAGTCCATCCCCATACCCATGAAGCATCTACCTGAAACCATGTGTGTGACGGGAATTTGATTCAACATTGACGCCGGACCACAAGTGAATCACATTTTTAAGTAGCTTTGTACTTAATTTAACCCTTAAGTCCAGTCACCAGACGTTTCTTTCGCATTGAGTCTAACGTTGTATTGTTTTACAGTACAGTACAAGACCTTTTAAGTCACACACGTTAGTAGGATCCTTGTTGCATCAATAACAGCTAAATAGGTTCAAACTTGAGATATGATATTTTCAAATTGTTCTATAACTATCCAGCCAAATTAATTTACTAAAAGCATAATAATAAAGAAAAAGTTCAAAGGATATATGATAATGTGAAGAGGTGGTCCACGGAGACATGACAGATTCTCGTTTCATATCGTGCTACTGCTTTTAATGTCTAATGGATCATATCATTATGCCATCGTCTTTTAATACTGATCTTATTATTTTTAAATCATCTAAACAATATATTTTATTAGATGATATGATAGAAAGCTGCTAGGAAAAGATATTATGATGATAATAATTAAGTAAATAAAAAAAGTAAAATAAAAAAGGAATAGTAACACTTTTTTATTAGTACAAGAATGAGAAAATAACAAAGTTTTAAAAATGTACGTATTCTTAGTTTGAAGGAAGATAGAAAGAGAATATCAATTTAAAAAATTATATATTATTTAAAAATTTTATTATGGAATAATAACGTATTTTCCTAAATAAAGTCAACAAGCGTGGATTTAACATTTTACAAATATGTAGTTTCCATTACTCCATTCTTTCCCCAATAGCACACACAACATGAAACTAAAGGTTTTACTTAAATTTAAATTCTTCAATTAAAAACTCTCAATTATTTTCTATACAATTTTGTGACATGTACCAACTCTAAAAGTTTTATTTATTTGTAAATGAAAATAAATATTAAAGTTAATTTTAATTTTGTTTCTTAAGATTTGACTAAAATAAATGTGACACCTTACATAAATCCAACATCGGCCGTATACAGTAAAAATTCCTGGTTCATAAGGTATGTTCTGCCTCTAATATTATCAACCCATTTGGGCGTATTGGCTGTGGATAAGAGGAGAATTAAACAGTTAACCGTGCTCAGATGGCAGCAATCTAGGGGTGGGTAACCTCCCTGGGAAGTTTCCACCCGGACAATTAAAAGCAAATACATGAGCTTCTCGTGGGCAAACCGGACAATATTGGTAATACGAGAGGCCAGGTGTTACAATAACAATCTTACCCCAAAAGATTAAAAACATTAATTTAACTTCAAAAGTTTCATATGTTAATTTAATTTCACTACAATAGTTTTATTATTTTAGATAAAGTTGAGACAACTAGTAAAACTTGTACTTGAAATTGCAACAACTTATGAAACTCTTGAAGATGAATTGATATTTTTAATTTTTTAGAGGATAATGATTATTTTTGACAAAATTCAAGAAGTAAAACAGAACTTAACTCTAAATAATATGTTTAAGGACATGCAAGGAACTTCGATATTGACAGGTTTTTTGAGAAAATTTTATTTAAGTGTACAAAAATCAAACTTAAATGTTTTTCTAATGCAACCTTGTCTTTTATTAGAACTTAATTAAGACCCAAAAAGATTTATAGTTTGTTTAATTTCGATATAAATATATCACAAACTAATTTAATTATATATAACGAAATGCTTTTCGGCCTTAGGATAGAAAGAAAACTATACATTTATGGCCTCGTTACATATATTACAAGTAAGCGACCAGCGTGCAAAATATGAATCATCATTATCACAAAATATATGATTGAGGAGTATATTTAATTGAGTAAGGTATTTAATTTCCTTTATCGCAACGAACACATAAACCAAAAAATAGGTCTGACTCAACTAAAATGGGTTATCAGTTTTATGTAAATTTTTATAGGTGGCAATTACATGAATATAGCATAATAAATTTTAAATTAAGTAAATTAATATATATATATATATGTGTGTGTTCGGGCGTATATATAAATATAATAACTTCGTGACATACAAATAATAGTATATCAACTAGTACATGCCAACTTGAATATATTATATTGAAGTTGACCCATTAAAGAATGACTCAAGTGGCCGTTTTAAACAATGTTTTCAAAACCGGATCGGACGTCGAACCGGACGCCTTACTGGTTTGGTGGTCGGACCGGATTTAAGAACCGGATGACGTCATAATTATATATATACTATATTATAGATATAGTTACATATATAATTAAATATAAGTAATTTATATATGCATTTTATAGTTATATATAAAACTTAACTATATTTTTATATCCAACACACTAATTTATGGTTCAACACCCCCTTTTTTACCCATTAAAATCAAAAAAATAAAAAATAAATAAAAAAATACGAAAACCGGTCCGAACCGGTCCGACCAGCGGTTCGGGACGAACCGGCTGGT
Source organism: Flaveria robusta (assembly GCA_025506415.1). Lineage (NCBI taxonomy): Eukaryota > Viridiplantae > Streptophyta > Magnoliopsida > Asterales > Asteraceae > Flaveria > Flaveria robusta. Next base: position 23,546,003 of record CM046476.1, on the reverse strand, counting down.
TCGACCAGTCCAAAACGAGTCGCACTGAACCGGACCGGCTAGGTGGCCGATCCCCGGTCTAACCGGTCGGACCGGCCGGTCCGATCCGGTCGTGAAAACAATGGTTGTAAATTTAGTAGATTCACTTGAAAGAAAAGTTGTGAATTTCATACATCTTTTATAATTAATTAATTATCAACACCGGACCACCGGTGAACAAAGAAGCAACATAATTAATAAAAAAATGTATTTAACAGATTATCACACCCATAATATAAAGCCAGATTTTCAAAATTAAATATCCAGCTAATCAGCTATTAATAAAGATGAAGTGTAGACTATAAAAACAATATTTGAAATTAAAAGTTTACTATTTATGTTTGTTTAACACGATGTATCAATTTATAATAAAAAAAAAAAAAAAAGATAGTACGTACCTGTGTACACTTTCATCTGCAAGGCGAGGTACGACAAACTTCTAATGTAACTTAATTATTCGTCATCAACTTATGATTATGTCCTCTATGGTTGCTATTTCTTACTTGAAGGATATGCATCACACACTTGTCGACTTTACAATATTACAAGACACACCATTTAATATCTAGTATATATGGTTAGCATTAAGAAAACGATAATAAGTAATGAAGTTAAATTATCTATCCATAACCATATTTCGCGGTAATAATAACCACTATTATTATAATAATGGGTAACATCCATTATTTATCACCAATAATAGCCATGTTTTCAAGCCAACTACCCTTTAGTGAGACAAGGTCATATCCACATGGACCACACTTGCATACCAGCAATGCATCACACGATCTTATTAAGAGCATCGACAGGTTTCCACAAATGATTATAAAGGTGTCAATGAGTTGTAACATTATCAATGCATTATCATTCATAAAAAAAATATTCCTCTCCAATGCATCTTTCTTAACGAATATCCTTACGTTTACGTATCGTAATCATCTTTTACGTTTATTTTCTATAACTGGAATTAATTTTTATAATTATTAAGATAATAAAATATATCTAAAAATCATTAAAAACTATAGCTAAACATATTAAAGTTTAATATATATAAATTATATTAAAGGTATATATGTGTATCGGTTATTTTTTAAAAGCTTATAAAAAATTTAAAAATTTACAATCAGTTAAGGAAACTAAAAATTTTACTAACCATAACTAACAAAATTATTTGAGTACTTTAATATATAACACTTTAACGACAAACAGCTTAAAATAGAACCTTTTTCTTTTATTCTTAAGCACTATATATTCTTATCACCTAGATATTACATTAACATTGGTAACTAAGCGGCCCATACCACAATATAACTTTTATTACATTTAGACACCACAAACAGCCTAAACGTGATCCTAAGATACATGTTGCACGACGCTTATCTTCAAAAATTATAATATTATCAGATCATCTAGTTTAAATGCGATCTTTTTTTGTTATTAATCATTAGTTTGAATGCTTAATTTGTTCGTGTTGATGTCTTGATAAACGTCATGACTGGAATCCATTGTTTGAATATCTGGAAATTAAGAAGAACATGAATGACCAATGAAAACAAATATATTGGTATGTTTTTGAATCCAATATGAAGAGCTTACAATAGCTAAGACGACTACTATGGTTACCATACAAATTGTGGCCATTATCACGTACTTAATAAAATGTAAACGACAATACAACACGACCTGCTTGGTATAAAATAGGTTTTGTATAAACCACAAGATGAATTTGATTAGACAACTGTGACATCGCTTCTCTCAAAATATAAGAAATTTCTATTTCTATATGCATATATGAAGATATTGTTAAACATAAGATTTTATTGATCTTAAGGCCTCATCATATATTAAATATTATTAAAACGACAAAAACAGAAATCCTAATATATAGTTTGATCGGTGAATAAGGTACGTTACATACAAGCCAAACCAGTGAAATGGTTGATTCCTGATTCAATTCAGTTTCTGAAACAAAGCAGAGTATTTTAACAGCAGAGATTACTGTAACACCCGGATCCTCGTAACACCAATATTGTCCGCTTTGCCCACGAGAATCTCACGAATTTGCTTTTGATTTCCCGGGTGAAAACTTCCCGAGGAGGTCACCCATCCCTGGATTGCTACCACCTGAGCACGCTTAACTGTGGAGTTCTCCTTTTATCTAGAGCCAATATGCCCAAAACGCGTTGTTGATATTAGAGACCAGACATTTCTTATTAACCAGTAGAGATTTCTGGTTCATAAGTAATGTCTGATATCTAATATTACCAACGTGTTTTGCGCATATTAGCTGTGGATAAGAGGAGAACTTCACTGTTAAGCGTGCTCAGGTAACAGCAATCCAGGGATGGGTGACCTCCCTGGTAAGTTTTCACCCAGGCAAGTAAAAGCAAATTCGTGAGCTACTCGTGGACAAAGGAAACAATATTGATGGTACAATGGGTCGGGTGTTATATTAACACAATCACCGGTATACTGATGATTAACTAAATTTAAATTATCGCTCAGTTAATGGTAATACGTTTATATGGGATGTGAATTGCTAATTATATTTTTTTTATTGTTAATTACCCTTATAGCATTTTTTACTTATTCATGTATAAGGATAACAAGTTTAAAACATAAAAAGATAGTTATAATATACACACACCCACTTTTATAAACTACTAATTTACGAAAAACAGAAACTAAAGCTATTTATTTATAACATCAAATTCTAGCAAACATAAACTTCTATAATATAGTTTATGTTCGGACACGTATCCAAAATGTGAACCATAATTTATACTAATAATATGACAAGATTTTTTTATGTGACTAGTTTAAAAAACACACAATTTGAATACGATTAATTCTAAGACAACGAAGTTTCTATGTATTAGTAAACTAGGCTAAAGACCCGTATAAAACACGGGTTCAATCCAAAAATATTGTTTTTGTTTAAAAAGGTTCATAAATTATAATGTTGTTGATAATACTTTGTATATGACTTTTATGTATAATTTTTAACATTAGCTACATCTAATATTAGTAGGTTTTCTCTATTAATATTTATACGTCTAAATACTGTATAATGTGGAATTAAATAAACTTATAAATAAGAACTTTAAGTAATAAACAAATTAAATTGAACATGAAAAATAATATTTCAAATTCATAAATATCCGAAAATTATTTGTATACAACATTTGATGTTTTGTTGGTGATTTTTCCATCATTATCTAATATTAATAGTTTTAATCTCCGTCTTAACTTGAGATAATGTAACATAGAGCTGACCATTATCTCTGTTTAAAAACAAACCAACTTTAGATAGCGATTTGTCCTTGGCTATTGTTTATTGTCATTGCAAAACACACTGCTAACAGAATCTGTCTTCTTTGAAATTTAAAAGAAATACTTTTGTCTAAAAGTGTCAAAGTCAACCGTGAAATAAAAGTGTGATTTTCAATATTACTTTCAGATACATCAAAACAATTTGCACACATATCAAACGAATTCCAATCAAACATAATAATAATATGGCAGTACAAATAAGAAGAAGTAAAGAAGTTTAAAAAATAAAAGCATGTAATTCTCCACAGATGGATTGTTGAAATAGATCACCTTCAAATAAAAAAAATAAAAGTAAAATAATATTAATCCAAAAACACAATTGTAGACAATGATAGATTAAATCATAATCGCAGAGGATGAAAGTTCAAATATAACAAAAAAACAAATATTTTATTGAAGAAAACCTAATGAAACCGAAGCCAAAATGAGAACGTTGATTAAGTTTGTCGAAGGCGATATCACCAGACTTTATAAAGACAAATCGCGAGGGTCGTAAAGCTGGGATGGTTGAGAAATATTTTAAAATCGGGTATGATTTCATTTCCAAAAAAAGATACCCATTAATTCCTTCAAATTGGAGAGGAGTTGATGAAAAAATCCCGTAACTTTTGTCAAGATTTGAATATAAACCGAGTATTTAATGAAAAACACACAATCAAAGAATCGTTTCCATAGATGAAGAAAATTATAAATGATTTCTACAGTTTTTATTGATGAATTATTTGAAGAAAAAAGAAATATCCGGTATGATTTGATTTCCAAAAAAAGATATGCTTTAATTTAGGGTTAAATTTTTAAATTTTCCCTAAATATCTCTTATATCAGAAGTTGACTTTTAGTCAAATGAACCTAGACTAAAACTAAGAATAGATACATATTTAAACGGAAATTGAAAAAAATATAGGCTTAAAAGATTGTCACGTGACAGTAAAATTATTGTTTTATTAATAAGTATAGATATTCATTTAGACGTCGTTTCATACTAACTAACAAGTAACAACTACGTTTGAAAACAGATCTAAAGTTAACGGATGATGTTAAGATAACGGCTTTAAAGCATTATTAGATATAAGATATTTTACGAAACCAATCATGATAGAAAATTGTATAACCAGTTTTCTAAAGTGCATAAAGTCATTATATTTTGTATAAGTTATTACTATATAAAGAATGAATTTTCCAATTTCTCTCAGTATTACCGTTTAATACAAGAGACTTGGTAAATTAGTAAACAAGTTATTACTATTTCGAAAAATGTTTTTAGAAAAGTTTTAAACCGTATAGAAAAGAACTAAAAAAACATTGAAAAAAACTTCTTTTATGAATATTAATAAAATTTCTAAACGTTTTGCATCTAACATTATGAAATAACGTTTCTATTTAAAATGTTTTTAAAAAGTTATAAGATACGTATAGAAAAAAACTATATTAATTTTTTATAAAACTAGAAACTTTTATAAATAACATAATTTTAAATAAAAACACTTTTTACCCAATAAAAACATGAGTGATAAATTAAATTAAAATGGAACACTCATTTTGATAAATATTTTTAAAATTATTCATTTTGAAACATTTTAAGGGAAAAAACTCAACAACTTCCATTGTATTTCCTAGTTGAAAGTTGAAACATGGCCACCACCTACAACATCCATAATGCCGGATGAGACTAACGTATCCCTTATATGTTGAACACATCCCTATAAGTTAAAAGTAGATTATGATTTATGTGGATTTAGTAGAGGAGAGGAGATAGGGTTAATATAAAGTAGCATGTTCATATTTTCTTTTCCATTATTATTAATTATATATTTACTCAAAACAAAAAACCAATTACATGTTTTTTTAAATATATATGTTACATATTTATTCATTTAATCACAACTAATTTATTGAATAACTACTTATCTTCAATTTTACAGATATATTTTACATATTCTTTTTCTAAAATTATCAATTACATATTTCGAGCATGATATAAAAAAAACAACAAAATTACATATCAAAATCCAAAAGTTTAAAACTTCACTTCAGAACAAAAATCAATGATAATCAAAATCACTTTTCCGAATATAAAAAGCAATTATCACAATTTTAAATAATTATGATAGTAAAAAATGAGTATGTAAAAATTCCATAGTAAAAATAGAATAAAATAATCTTAATAAATTAATTATAATGAAATGAATATATATATATATATATATATATATATATATATATATATATAATATGTTTTAGAAAGAATAAATATGTAATTAATTTTACGACTTGAGAAATTATATAATTAGTTGTCTTAACATAGAAAAATATGTAAAAATTCATAATATAAACAGTAGAGGGCTGAGTACTTTAGCACACAACGTCACAACCCATTATGCCCGTCACCTAATTAACTAGGGCGTTTGGTTGGAAGGAATGTAATGGAATGAAATGAAATTGAGAAACTAGTATAATTTTCAAGCAAAATTATGTTTAAGTGGGTAATGAAATGTAAAATCTAAGGGAATGTTTCACCTCAAATTCCCTTGGTTATGGGATTTCAAATTCCCTCTCTAGGTGGAAGGATTTTGAAATCACACAACCAAGTGAATTTGAGGTGAAACAGTCCCTTGGGTTTACTTTTAATTGCTCACTCAAGCATAATTTTACTTGAAAATTATACTAGTTTCTCAATTTCATTCCATTCCATTCCATTCATTCCAACCAAACGCCCCCTTACATCTAATGTATAATAAAGACAAAACCATAGCAAAATAAAAATAAAATAAAAATCTAAATCCGTATAATCACCAGACGACACAAATAAACACACAAACACAAAAATAGAAACTACATGTTTATTTCGAACAAAGTAGTTTTAGATTTTAATAACGTCTACAAAGCATGTTTTAAAAATCTCTAATTAATAAATCATTAGGGTAGAAGCGAGTTTTTTTCCAAAATAGTGTAGATGTAAAAATTATTTACCCAAATAATGTAGTGGAAAAAATATTTACCAATATAGTGTATTTTTGAAATCTTTTGTTTCTCTCTCCTATTCTTATTAGATACTTTACAAAGGATTTTTTTAATGTTTCTAATTATTTAAAGGATGATTTTTTTTTAGTTTTTGTGCATTATTGTTTAATTTTCTTTGAAATGTTCTATAATAATGATTTTTTCAAAAATTTTAATCGTGATATACTGCAACTCCGTTTTGCTAAAATTGCTTTTGATTTCTTCAACCTATTTAAGTCGGATTTTTTTTTCTTTAAGATAATTTGAACATAAGTTTTCTTCATTTTTGTAACTAGTTTTAAAAACATATGTTAAATTTATTGTGATATTTAGAAAAATATTTCTTAAAAAATGCATTTTTCATTTTTGAATGATTTATTTAGGGGTGGTCATTAACTGATCAAACTAGAACGTACCGAAGAAGTTTGGTTGGCTTAGCCGGTTTGTAACTTGACGGTTCGGTTTGGATTGCGTTTTGAGAGACCGGATGGTTTAGTTCAGTTTACGTTTTTGTTTTATAATACGATGCTTTTGAATTAATTTTTATTTAAGTTCTTTCTTTATGGTATTAAAGTTTAATCTACGACCAAAAACCGAATTTCTTTAATGTCATCTTGGTAAATCGTTAAAGTAAAAGAAAAAATTTCTATAAAACTTTTAACACTAAACTAAAAATAAAACAAACTTGGTTCCTCAGAATGAGATCTGTTTGCAAGTCGAGTAAAACAATATAAGATTTATATTCAAAGCTTTTTAAATATAAATAAAAAGTATTTCGATTTAAAAAATAAAGATTTCAATTTTAATATCACAATCAAACATTATAAAAACATAATTTAATAAAACATTTAGAAATAAAAAAAATCCAGAAAACTATAAAAAAGTTTCTGTATAATGTAAAAGAAATCATCCTAAAAATAATTAAAAACATTAAAAAATCCTTTGTAAAGTATCTAATAAGAATAGGAGTGAGAAACAAAAGATTTCAAAAATACACTATATTGGTAAATATTTTTTAAACTACACTATTTTGGTAAATAATTTTTACATCTACACTATTTTGGAAAAAAACTCGGTAGAAGCATCCTTATTATTTTAGATATATAATAGTCACCGTATCTTCATTAATAAAAATAAAAATAAAAGAGGAACGCTAAATGTATACTTCTTTTCCTTGTTACTGAATATTAGTCAAGTTTTGAAAATGTTTCAATTAAATCATTTAAGTTTAAAAATGTTTCAATAAAGTCATTCAGCTTTTATGTTTTTTTTTAAATTAAAGGCCTTAACGCGCTTTTTAGCATGTTCTTTTTTGTTTCAATTAGAATATATTATGCGGATGTGGCGTGGTGACATGGATTTTAATTTTTTTCTTATTTTTTTAATATAATTAACATCTTTTTTTAGGTTTTTAAATAAAATTACGTATATTCGATGATAACTCGATTTGATGTAGTGATTCAATTTGGGTGATATGTGCATGACTGATTCAATTGAAAAACTTTTAAAATTTGGTTATTATTGTGTAACATTATTTCTTAATAGTATATTCATTTATTTTCGCACTGATAATTAATAGGCAAAAATATCCCTTGCATATGATGTTTTTATGAGAAGTACAATGGAAATTTAAGAAGAGTTGTGAATATTCAACCTCAAAATAGCATGTGATTAATTGATTACAGAAGCATTGTTTTGACGTTTTTACCCTGAGGCCATAGTATTTTCTTTTGTTTTTGGCTCTTTATAATGATGTGAAGACAAGCTATAAAAAGTGGTGTTTATAATACACAAAATAATAGTTATATCACTATGATTAATTTCAATGCTAAAAATCTTCAAAATATAAATCTACTAGTTTATTTATTAATAAAATAAACTATTGTGGTACGGACCACTTATTTGGGAGGTGGATCAGGGTCAATTCCATAGCTTTTATTTTTTGTAAAACCAAAACGTGAAGAACTGGATGTATCACTAACCAAAAGAGACCCTGTTAGAATTTATTTCAATAAACCGATAAAAACTGTTTTTAATAAGGATTTTGCCTATGTTTAGAAGATACATCTCTCATAAAATTTTTTTTAGAATTTCATATGTTTAATAGAATATATATATATATATATATTTGATTTAATCATTTACGGTTACTCATCTAAAAGAGTCTAGACAAGCTCGAGACTAGGTTTAATTCAAAAGAGCCTGTGCTCGAGCTCGGCTCGTTTAAAGCTATATTTCTAAACAAAAATTTGATTTTGGAGAATATAAAGTGTTATTTTTCCTAACTTAAACTCAGCTCGTAAGTAATTTTCAAACTCGAGTTTGTTATAAACTCAGACTCATTTATCACTTAATTATTTTATATATATATATTTATAGTTATTTTTACGTATGTTTATAACTATAATTTTTTACATGTAACACAATACATGTTATTTAATTAATTTATATCATAATTTTATACATGGTAATTAAGATAATATAAAACATTCAATATATTAAATAAAAATTACATAAAGAAAAAGCTCGATTTAAAACCCGAGTCGAGTCGAGTTCATTATGTGAAGCCCGAGCTTCTTCATTTAAGTCATAATATAAGTTTGAACACAACCTCAAACTCTTTTAAACTCGTCTCTGTTCGAACTTTTAAACATCATATTTTAAGCCTCTCATGAGCGTCTTTTTTCGTTTAGATCTACGATAAAATGATCATCAAAATTTATAAAATAAACCAGGCCGGTGGAGTCATGAAACAATATCCGGTTTAGTTGGTCAATTATCAATTATCTTTATCTCAATTGGTTAAGACAAGTTATCCAAAACATGTAAATGTAAGAAGGTTTTAGGTTCAATTCTCACTATTAATATAAATACTCAAGATTAAGTCAGAAGATTTTCAAAATTGTGAGTTTCCATTCGAGAAAGTTGATGATGGAATCCCGACAAGAAAATAAATAAATAATACCGATTAAAATAATATGTATCATCTGAAGCATGATTGTTAATTTACCGTTAAAAATAAAAGTTTTATGGGTCAATTTCATGGGGCTGTGTATCTAGAAAGAGTGGGACCCACGGGTGGCGTTATTGGTTAGGTTTGTTAATGTCTTGTGTCGTGCGTTTCACGTGGATCTCGTCGGTAGGGTCCCACAACATCAATTGCCACCCTCCACAGGGAGCCATCCTCATCCTTTTTAGCTTTTTTCTTTTTTATAATCATTTTCATAATTCATATTTTATCAAGTTTTTTCATTATGATTGTAACCATCAACAAAATAGATGTGTTGGTACGCACTTGTTTTCTTTAAAGGAGGTCGTCGGTTCAAGTCTTGTTCGATGTAGAAATTCTAGGCCGAGTTAGATGATTTTTTAATTGTGAGTTATTTCCTGAGTGTGTTGAAGGTGTGGTTCAGGCTTAGAAACGAATATGTAGGCCTCATTATGGCAAAACCTGTCATTCGAACCGAAATCGTATAATTGTCGTTCAAAAAAATAAAAGAAAAAGAAAAAAGTCTAAAGAAAAACAAAATAGATGCTAGTTGAGAGTTAATCTTTATAATATGTAAAACACAATTATAAAATAATAACTAATTTATCTAATATATTACAAACAATGGTAAAATAACACAAAATAATATAAATATAAAACACGATGATATATGTATCATTGTGTTTTACTGAACATATTTATGTTTTCTCTAAGATGATTAGTTTTGAAAAATATCCATTGCTGAAATAATATCATTATATTTTTAATATGTAAACATAGTAATAAAACAATAACAAATTTATATATACATATAAACAATCACAAGATTAACACGAAATTATCTAAAACAGAAACTAAGACACAATGAACTGATTTATTAGAAATAAGTCCCACAATAACATGACCTATTTAATGTAATGATCAAATTGTCCCCTCTTTAAAATTAATAAATGGTACGTGTAAAGCCTAAAAGATTTCTTAATTTTTTTAGATAAAATGCTATTTTTACTATCATCATACCATTAATTACTGTAATTACTTAGACTCTTAAAATTATGTAAACTTAAATTTATGTTAATTTAAATTTTTTTCTTCTTATATGTGCTATATTATAGTATAGACTAATAAGGTGTGATTAATAAAATTTTCTTTTATAAAAAAACCTAACGTATTTCGAAATTCAAAATAAGTACTTTTAAATTATTTAAATATTAATATTCAACACTAGAACTTGTGAAAATACCGTAAGTATGCACGTATGCAAGTATATTATAATAAAAGAGTAACTAATAGGGACATGTGGCAGCACCATATTCATTCTCATCATAATTTTCCCGCTTCTCTCTCCTACTTAATAGTTACTATAATTACTAATAATATTATTTAATTTATTTATAGACTAAAAATATATTTTAATAAATTAAGAAATGAATCTTTTAATCAATATTATTTATAAAGAAATAAATTTTTATAAAATAATCTTTTTTTCAAAAACATCAAACTTTTTTAAAAATATAAAGATTTTAAAAATCAATATTTTTAAAAAGTAAAATTTTTATAAATAAAAAATAATTATAAATAAATTTTATAAAACTTTTTGTTTTGAAACAAAATATTTAGTTTTTTTAAACAAAAAAGTTTAAAAACGTGATGTCATTATTTTGTTACCTATAGTCCTTATACATAATTTCAACCGTATTTTATCTTAAAATATCATTTTATAATTAACAAAATTTTATTTTATTTAATATTTTATATATTCAACCCGTGTAATACACGGGTTATTAAGCTAGTTAACATTATACAAAAGGAATTAAAATTCTAAAAAAGGCTAGAATTTACTAGAAGGCGGCATGTGTATTATATGGCTATGGATAAACACATCAAGAAAATATCAAAAACAAACAACGAACACATATACATAAAATAGATGCACGGCTAGAATTTGTTAAAAGGTCTTGACGCACTTTTGTATACACGGGGCTTCAACATTTTAAAAGATATATCAACAAAAATAGCATTAATATTTACTTTCATCAATTTTTTTTTAACTTGAACAACTTTTACATCCATTATTATCGTCCATATAAACAATACTTCAAAATCAAGATTTTTTTTTCTTTGGTATACACATAATATTGTTATATAAACTTTTTTATGAGTCTCTAAAAGGACATCTTAATGTTAAAATGATGTGTTTTCAAACAAAGTGTTGTGGGTTCAAATTACATGGAGTGCAAGTGTGCTTATTTTATTAGTTGAATAAGTATAAAGTAGAGAGTATGTACTTGTCGATAAAAAAAAATTAATATTTTTTAAAAGGAGTAATGCACTGCGCGAACCATGCGGTATATCATTTACATGATGCGGTCATATCATTTTGCACGTGAGTATATACGTCTAACGAAATTATACAATGAAAATGTGTGTCCGCGTCTTAAATGGTTTTGAACTTGTATTACAATTTACAAGGTGTGGTTGTATCATTTTAGAAAATGTTGTTAATATGTTTAATTAGTATATAGATGAATACAAATACCTTTCATCTATTAAAGCCGCTCACGTTCATGTGTTGCCGTCTTCCTGCTTTTAATGCTTCATAGGTGAAATTCGTATTGTACGTAAACGAACACGTATATAAAATTTTGAAATTGTTCTAAATTGCTTATTTAAAGGAAATTTATGTATAAAAGTATTGTTTTTAACCAATGGTCTTTTTTTTTTTTTTTTTTTCTGAACAACGTTTGAAACGATCCTTGATACTCGAATAAGCAATCTCTGAAATGGTATGTCAATTGTCAATACTGATTTTAACGCTCAAAATCCGACGCACTCATGAACACTATCAAAGAATTTAATAACTCGTCACTGTGAGAAAGAGGGTAAGAAAACCCCTATGGGTTATATTTAAAGCAGAGACCTTGAAAATCTCAAGTTAAAACTATCACTTCATATGAAAGCAAAATGTTTTAATCTATAGTCAATTGATTGTCATATTGTATCGTTGCCTTTTCAATTAACATTCTTTTATTTTAATTCATAATATCATGGACGACTCTTTTAGAGGCCGTTTTCTTCACAAAATATTTTGTAAAGTAATTGTAATTGGAAATGAAATTGGAATCTTATAAAAATTGATAACGTTTTTTGTTGGTCAATTTTGAGTGAAATTGAAATGTTAATTTTGAACATTCTATTGGATTGTTAAACATTATATGGGTAAGTGGAACGAATGTAAATTTCAATAAATTAGTGAAAATTTTCCAATTCCATCAATTGACCAACCAAATATGATTTTGAATGGAAAATTTTCCGATTTCAATTCCAATTCGTGATAATTCTGTGAACCAAACCGGGACTTACTTTAATATAGCAAATCTATTTGAAATTAGTTTTCGAAAATTAGACGTGTGAACTAACTGATATAGCTTTTAGGTATCATATATCATATATCATATTTCTATAGTAATAAATAAAAATAAACCCGGACACTTGTCATCATTTTAGGTTATGTAATAATTGGTTTTACCGCTTTTCTCTCCTCTTAATTATAAATGCTATAATAGTTATTTATTAATTAATAACTATCCATAATTAAAATTTTAAATATGTTAAATTTAAATTTTCAAATGTGTAATACACGAGTTTATTCAATCTGTATAATACACAATATTCAAAATATAACTTTTTAGAATTGAAAGATGTAATAGTAAATTTATTTATATCGTGTATTAAATGAGATTATAACCTAATCTTTCTACTCTAATAAAAGAGTATCTTGAGTTGACACGTGGCGGCACCACATTTATTCTCATCAAAATTTTTCCGCTTCTCTCTTCTATTAAATAACTAGGTTAGTACCCCGTGTATTACACGGGTTGAATAAATAAAATATTACATAATTAGTAATAAAAATTTACGAATTATAAAATTATGTTTGAAAATAAAATATCATTATAATTGCATATGAACAGCTAATTTAAGTAAATAAAAAATAATATATTTTTTAAACTTTTATTTTATTTAAAAATGTGGGTTTTAAATATGTTGTTTTAAAAATATGAATTTATTTTTAAAAATGTTTATTGTATTATGTATTTTATAAAACTTTTGTTTTTTAAAAAGTGTGTTTTAATAAAAAAAAAGGTTTCAATTTATTAAATTATCTAATTTTTAATATGAAAATGGTATGATTAATATTATTAGTATTCAATATTATTAATAATGATAAAGAGAAATGAGAAAGTTAATATGATAAAACATACAATTGTATCAAGTCTTATTTTAGATTTTTCTTTGATATAGATAGATAAATAAACAAATAAATAGATAGCCTAAAAACTCATTTATTAAATGTATTATAGTTAGTAATAAACACAAATAGTTAAAGTACGATATATAATAGTACAAGAAATAAAAGAATTAAACTATTTTTTAACTCTTTTATCTAAATAGTTTCATTTTTATACATTTGTTTTAAGATTTTTTTATAAAAATTTTATAGTTTATAAAAATCTTGTATATTAAAAACTCAGTTTTCTAATTATTTTAGTTGTTTAAATAAAACTACTTTTAAAAAATTTCATAATTTTTATAATTAAAAAAAAAGACTGATTAAAAGTATTATGTTTTAAATAGGTATACTGTTTTAGAAAATTTTATATTATATAAAATTTTTTTTTTTTATTATTTCTATTTCAATAAAAAGATATGATTTTTAATTTTCTTAATAAAGTTTATTTTTAAAATATAGCTTGATTTTAAAAAATCTAGATGATTGAGAAATGTATCAATTAATAAAATTGATCTTTATTAAGAGAGAAAAATTAGTTTGAGTGTTTAAATTATTATAATACTCTTTTGGAGGGAAAATGAATTGAAAATGTTTAAAACAATGACAAGTGTCAAAAAGGTTGGCTTAAAAAAATTACAAGTGGCAAAATAAACATTCTTTTATTATATTCTATAAATTACCTTAATTATTAATAATATTATTTAACTTTTTTTAGAACAAAAATAGTTTTTTTAATAAATAAAAAAAAATCTTCTTATTAATGTTATTTCTAAAAATAATTTTTATAGAATAAGATATTTTTACAAAACATCAAACCTTTTTAAAAATTAGCGTTTTTAAAAAGTTAATTTTTATAAACAAAAAATAATTAAAATTAAAATTTATAATAAAATTTTTTTAAAAATGATATTTTTAATACGGTTTGTTTTGAAATAAAATATTTATTATTTTTTTTGAAAAAAAAAGTTTTAAACCAAAAGTTTAAAAAGTTGATATAATTGTTTTATTACATATTGTTCTTGCTATACGTAATTTCAATTATATTTTATCGTAAAATATCGTTTTATGCTTAATAAAATTTTATTATATTTAATATTTTATTTGTTTAACCCGTATAATACACGAGTTTAATAAAGCTAGTAACTCATATAATAAGTAAAAGTAATTCATATGGTTATCGCAATCTTTTATTTTGTTAACAAACAATTCCTCTTAGATACTACTGACCAAGTTACACCTATGGACAATACGATCGTACAATTAAATACCACTGTGAAGTTAAACACGAGGCAATTATGTAATTTTTGCCGACCTATAAATATTTTAATATTAAATTAAAAGAATTCAATTAATCTACAAAAAGCTAGTTCTGTAATTGGGCCTACTTTTCCGGTGGACAACCAAAAAGAAAATAATTTAAAATTAAACTGGTGATATAATCAATGTAGAAAACGATTATTATTGGGCCTAATTTATGTAAAGGAAAAAGAAACAAGGAGTAATAATTGTGAAATTTTGAATATTATTTAGCAGATTAAGATAAAGAATAAAATTACAGTTTTCTTAACAACACTTAGATAATGTCTTTGTTGAAGAGCATATTATTTAATATTTATCATGAAAAATGTCTATTTAAAGATAATAAAACTATAGTTTACATGACAAAGGAGTAAGAACTAAATCATTTGATAAATTATATTAACGAGTCTTTTAATCTTGTGCATTGCGACGGGACTGTAATTAGAGTAATTTAAAAAATTTTAAAGAAAATCAGAAAATAAAAGAAATTGAGAAAGAAAAATTAGAAAACCAAGAAATGACAAAAGATTCTAATGTGTAAACATTGTGAGGGCTGTAGCCAATAAGTAATGATACTTAGCCCAAATGATTAAGGTGAGTTGCCCGTGACATATAAATATTAAAAGGTTATGGGTTCAAGTATTACTCTGAGCAAAAATGTTCAGGGTTGAGCCAGGGGGTTTTCTCAGCAATGGGTTTCCTCTTGAGCGGGTTGGGGGTGAGGTCTCGGCTGGGAAACGAATAGGTGGGCCCGATTAAGATAACACATATTTTCTGAAACAGTGTAGCACATTTGCCGTTCAAAAAAAAAAAAAAAAAAAACAAAAACAAAAGAAGATGCCAATCTTTTTGGAAATACCAATTGCACTCAATTTAACCCTGTAAAATTACGTGAAAATCAAAAGATTTATTAAAAGATACCGCCGACATTGCAGATGGTGTTAGTATATAATTTTCCGGTTCTCGATTAATTTCTTTTCAACCGTAAATCTTAATTAGGGAAAATATTCAAATAAAAAGATTTTTAAAATTAAAAAGTATAAAAAGTAATTTTAACCATTAATTTTTTTATTCAATGGTTAAAATTAAATTACAGATAAAAGTTTGTTAGAGAAGTTATTTAGATATAGTAACTTTTGTTGACTTTTTGCAAGTTTCTTGTTTTTTAAACGTTCATAACTTTTATATACGATATTATTTTTTTTATTATAAAAACTACACTATAAAATGAGCATCTTTTATCTTTAAAATGAATACAACATTGTTATATAATATGATAATTTTTTTTTGTTTTTAAGTTTAAATCTCTGATCGGATGCTGAAAAGTCAATGTTTAAGTGTTTTATTCTGGTGTTTTATGCATTAATCCATAAGTAATATAGTTACTTTTGAAAAGTTTTTGTCCTTTTAGGTTAAACATAAAGGATATGAAAAAGGTGAAAGAAACGGGATGGAAATCGAAACCTAGGAGGTGAAAAAATGCAAAAGAGAAGTTGTAGGACTCAAAAGGTTACAAGAGAAAATCAATAAGTTGTTGTAGAT
This sequence comes from Flaveria robusta, assembly GCA_025506415.1. Taxonomy (NCBI): domain Eukaryota; kingdom Viridiplantae; phylum Streptophyta; class Magnoliopsida; order Asterales; family Asteraceae; genus Flaveria; species Flaveria robusta. The sequence continues at coordinate 23,529,528 of CM046476.1, read as the reverse complement.
GGCGCCACCGATGCCATTCTAGGCGCCACCGACGCCACTGCCGTTAGAAACACTGTCGGATCCATCGTTGATCAGTAGGTTTCAGCCAACTTTGCGTAGGGGGCGCCACAGACGTCGAGCACCGCGCTTTGATGGATTTTAACCTAATTTTAGAGATTTTAAAAGGGAAATAATCCTAAACAAAAGATACCTTCTACCACATCAATCTTAGACGAAAAGCTATCATCTTTCATCATTCCAAAGGCTTTCCAACATTAAGGTCATCCAAATCAACATGCTTAATTCGAAATGCTTTGAAAATTCAATGATAAGGCAAAGCTAATCCAATTGTGATTCACTTTGGGTGATAGGTTTTTGTAAGTTTGTGTTTTTTTGTGTAGGTTTGTGTTTTTAAGTTTTGGTCATCACTATTTTAAGCGCTCATAATTTTTATATATGATATTATTTTTTAATAAAATTTACAGCAAAAAGGTGAGAATTTTTTATCTTTAAAACAAGTACGATATTGTAATATAAAAAACAATAAAAAAATTTTGTTTTTCAACTCATTGATTTTTGCTTGTTATTGTGTTTTATTGCATTTAATTGTGTCTTTTCGTTTGTTATTGTTCTTTTCTAAACATGATAGTGTCATTTAAATGTTGAATTGTAAAACACATAATGATGAAATAACCCTTTTATGTATTTCTAGTATGTAAAACATAATGATAAAATAACAAATAATCAATCTTATATAGTAAAAACATTGATAAAATAGCATAAAATGATAAAAAAACATAAAACATAATATTAAAATGTGTAATTATGTTTTCTTTTGCTCGTCATTGTGTTTTTTACAACATTATAAGTTTTAAAAAACATATTGGTAAAATAATTATTATGTAATTGTGATTGTCAAACACAAGATAACAATGAACTAATATAAAAAATAAAAATTCAAAAAAAATTATCTAAATTGTAAACACAATAATAAATATATATAATAAATAATAAAAAATACTGGACACAATGAAATATATATTAGACAAATGACATGACATGTCTGACACATTGACCAAAATATTATCTTATCTAAAAACAATAGACGAGCACATTTGAAGTCCAGAATTCTTCTTTAACTTTTTATATTAAATATTTTTTTACTATAACGATGATCTAATTAAATACCTGAACTATTTTTGAAAGAGTTAAACAAGTTTAAAGCCCACACTTTGACTTTAGCCCAAATAACAATGTTTTCACTCGTCGAACCAGATATCTACTTGAAATTGTTTCTATTTGAACTAGTGAGCAGACCCGCCAACCGGATTTCAGCTTTCTTTTTTCATTGTAAGAATATAATATACTAAATATTTTAAAACTAATGTTTTATATTTTATTTATTTAAGTATTTAAAGTTTAAATTCATAACAAAACATACAATATCTTCATATTTAGTTTGTTTATGTATATACACTAGTGTGAGTGCGCAAGTGTTTATAAATTCTAATGAAAATATTCACATATTTATGTAATATTAAACCATAAGTAAAGGTTAATGCCCATTAAAGGCATTTTTTGTCATATCAGGTCCAACTTAGCATCAATTTTTTTTAATTAAATTTTGCTAATGGTTAATGCCTTTTAATGTTCCTTTAATTATTATTTAATTATTATTCATTTAAGTTTTATTTTATCATTTTTTTCATTTGACTATTTAAAAAAAATAAAATAAAAACTTAACACTGTACGGTTTTTGCTTTAACTCTATACGTTTTTTGTCAATGTCGGTTAAATCTTCTAATCTTTGAGTCATTTCTTGAAACCTTTTATTATGATCAAAATCCTCCATTTGTGTGTTTGGTGTGGGTGTCAAAAATGGACTTGATTGGTTTCGACTATTTTATCATGGGAGTGGCAAATTGGATTGTATGGTTGTCCCATGAAAATATTTTGGTTGCAACTTGAATCAATGTTTAGTTTAACTATTTTGTAATAACATAAATGAAAATCGTTGCCCCATATAGTTGCTAATCAATGGTTGGTAAAATAAAAACTTAAGTGAAATGGATTATATGGTTGGGGTTGGTAAAGAACATATAATATTAAAAATGGATGTGATTCAAATTAATAGAAACCGTAATATTATTAAATTAACAAAGTTGGCTGCATATAGAAAAACAAACAAAATGACGTTATTGATAAAACGCCACCGCCCTTAACGCCGGGGAAACTCCGGCAGGGGTGGTGGCGGTGGCGTTATCCGGCGACTATTCTTTGATTTTGTCGCTCGCTACGGGCAGTCTTAATAAACAAATCGTTCTTGATTATGTTACACGTCATAAAAAAATCAAATGAGCTAAATTATAAAAGTATCTTAAAAATAAAGTAATCAAATATGTCCCAATATGTATTTCAAAATTTATTTCTATTATGTAATTATAGGATTTTGTTATCATTGTTAAGCCATTTAAACTCTTAGAAAAGATTTTCTGACCTATCTTAACCTTTTTTTTTTCTCAAAATTAGAATTAATTAACAATCTAACGTCAACTTTTTTACATTAGATTTTTTTTTTCTTTTTGGATGAAAAAGGTGAGCAACAGTATAAATAGTTGTAAATTAAGATCAAATTATCAATTATCATATAATTAACATAAAAGTAAAAGTTATGTTAGATGATAACATATCAACTTATGAAATTTAAAGAATGTAACTAATGATTAAAATTGAGTTGACTGTAATTATGAATAACATTTTACACATTATTATATACTTAGCTTTTAAGAGAACATGAATCACATGATTTATACCTTGCTTATTATATGGACTAGAATAGGTGGGAGACAGCACAAAGTCATTTCTCGTTTCTTCCATATCTTGTTTTCTAATATAAAATAATTAAGAATATCTTTTTAACTATGATTTTGACTTATTATTATTATTATTATTATTATTATTATTTTTTAACGGCAAATCTATCCTACTCCTATATTACTACATATTACATCATGCCTGTGTTTGAATCCAGGACCTCCCCTTTAAGAGGCAAAGTCTCTCTAGCAAGTGGGCTAGCATCACATTAGCTTTTTGTGAATTAGTTAGTAGTTATATATCAAGCTTATGTAGGTGTTGCTCAAAATCCATCAATAATATTATGAATAAATCTGTAAAATTTCGTTAGATCACATTAACAAACAACACTTGAGATATACTCATGAAATTTGATCATGTGTAGAGAAGAAAATTTAGTTAAATGGGTTTCTACTTTATTTCTGCGATTCTCATTAGAGCATCTCGAATAGGGCGTTTTTAGCCTTTAAAAACGCCACATCATCCGTTTTTTAGACCAAGAACCATTGGGGGTTTGTTTTTGAAGGTAGAAGTTCATGGAGATAAACACCAAAAAACATCTGACATTTTCAGAGGTGGGCCAGGGTTGGGTTTTAATATTAAAAAAAAAGAAAATAATATATTTATATTAATAAAATATTTAGTTTTTTAATATTAATTTAAGTGTCGGGCGTTTCAAGTCAACCTCATGCGCCTGAACAGTGCCCAAGTGCCTAAACAGTGCGCCGGAACAATGCTCATGCGCCTGAACAGTAAATTTAATTTTTAAAATTTAATTTTTAATTTTTTACAATAAATTATTATTTATTAAATTTAAAGTTTAAATTTCAAATTTTAAGATTTTAAAATTTTCCTCTAAAAAGTATTTAACTTTTATATTTTAAAGTTTTAAAATTTTCATCCAACAAAAGACATATAAATATTTTATTTATATTTTATATTAATATATAAGATTGATATTAAAAAATAAATGTAAAAGGTGATAATGATGTGGCAATATTCTTAGATGTTTTTAAGTTTTACCATTGGAAATGTTTTTTGAATTTTTAAAGAATGAGTGGTTTTCTGATGTGGCTGCTGACTAGACATGTTTTTGGATGTTTTTTGATTTCATCATTGGTGATGGTCTTAGGAATCAAAAAAGAATGTATTATTTTATATTAAAGGAAATGAAATAACTTCTGATTATGTTATTATGACTGACTACTAGTAATAATTGGGATGAATTATTGAGAAGCAATAATTTTAATTTCCTTATTAAGTTGGATTTGTTATAGAAGATATTTTATTGTCGTATGATTAATTAAATTTGTTACATATTCCATAAATAAAAATAATAATAAAAAATTTTTCGTCAAAACATGGTATAAAAGGAAAGTACGTAATTGTTTAAGCCAAAAGACTTAAAGCGATTTCGTGTTGTACTAATATATTGTCGCTTTATACCATCCCACTTAAGCTTGAACCTTCTTTTGCTTTTCATTGTAAATCCCTCTATATTTGATTTTAATACCTTACAAATACTTACTATGCATGAATACTCACAAAAGAAATTTATAAGTTATGGAGTTAAATAATAAAGTTAAAACATCTTTATTTTATAACCTATTTGGCATTTTGTAGGAAAGTGGGATGTGCAATTTAAAAGATGGTAGCTTTTTTTATAACTAAATTTGAATAAGTGCAACAGCTGAGTAATTTCATTGATTCATAAACTAGTACATGCTTCTAGAGATATAGAAAAAAAAAAAAAAAAAAGAACGGATTGGAAGTCAAAACCAGCAACCCGACCTGGCATAACTACCAAACTGGTTTTTATCATATATGTCAACGCGATATAACCCAGACGGACCTGGTTTCAAACCATATTCAATTTGATTAAAAACCCAATCATTTTTCTCACTCAAACCAATTTCAACCTGAACCGGTTCTAAAATAACTGTTTTACTTTTGTTGGCCAAACCCAAGACGATTTCAAGCTGTTTTTTCAACCCCATTTGTACACCTCTGCATGCACAAGTAGTTGAGTTAACATACTCAAATCATCATATTATAGGGCTCTAAAATTTGCAAAAGTAATACTGACCCAGCGATTTGAAGGCTATGGGTTGAAATGTTAGATGTTTATTAGACTCACTAAAAAGGTTCTAGGCCCATGATTATTGGGCTTCAGCAATTATTTTATACCGTCAGCTAGTTAATCTTTTCAGTCCATTGTCCATCAAATCTATAAAGATAAAAGAATAAATTTCAGATTACTATACAACTCCATCAACCGAGAACTATATAGTTTATCGTTATCGGTTTTATATGTGAATAAACAGTGAGCTAGTTATTCTCGTATGTATACCGCGTGTTATTCTGTGAGTATGCCATGGTAACTTATAACGAACTATTCTTGAATGTGTGATCCTAATGGACCCGTGTGGCCGTGTTCAACTCAATAATATGCAATGGGTGGCGATCTGATATTACTAAGATGACGGTTTAAGCCACACTTGAGTTTGAACACCGCTCAAACCTCATCCAATTCACACATGCACATATCATGGTTGCAAATTTGTGTCACATAAAGCCACATAATTACACAGATATACTTATCGTGCCTTACAAACACTAAAAACTCACTTTAAGTCCGTGTTAAAAGGAATGTTTATTTTTAGGACGTGAAAACATATCCCAAAGGTTGTTTTGGCCCGTGTTACAACAATGAGCCCAAACGTGTTTACGTTAGTGTCTTTGATGTTGAACATGTGTGGAATTAGTTGGTGCTGTTGGGTTCAAGTACCCCCTCTCTCTAAAATTCTCTCTATAAAACCATGTACTATTAATAATAACAAAAGCCAATGATCCTTACCTGTTATAAAAAAAAAGGTTTCAGGTTAGTTCAGAGAATTTTCTCACCTAAGATGGATTTTCTTCTGATGGTGGTCTTAGGTTCGAGACTTCTGAGGACAAATTGATGTACGAGCTTTCTTTCGGTGACATGACTCCCTAGAGCCTTAAGTTTCCCCACCCGATTAATGTAGATGAGTGGGTGACCGGTGGATCGTCAATAATAAAAAAAAGCAGTTAAAAAAATTAATGACAACAAAAGGGGTAGTATTCAATTTAGAAATTGCCAATTGGCAAATTAATAACGCGATGGTCCTCCTCGACCTAACAGTAATTACAAAAAAGGGGGACTCTATTTTCATTCAGAGACAAGATGATTTCTAAACCATCATTTTCGTTTTATAAATTATTATTATTAAAGGTTTTTGTTCCCGGTTTTAAGTTTATAAAAATTGTTTTATAATTTTTTCAGCCATAATGTTCAGACAAGCTCGTATTATATTATTAACACAACAATATTTCAACTAGCCAATTTCAACACCACACCATCAAGCTGTCTGCCAGTTTGATTTACGTTTATACAAAAGAAAAAGTAATAGTATGTATGATTAAAGGGTAAAGTTGCCCTAAAAAGAGATTGTGTACATGTCACCTCTATTTCCATATTAATCATAAAAGTTTCTACACGTTAAAACTTAAAATAAATTTAACAATATTTAACCCCAAATTTGTCGGATTTGTATATTTTTATTTTTGTTATACAGAAATACTTGATGCTTCATCATCATAAATGAATTAAATAATATAGGTAGCAATGTTTTCAAAACCGGATCGGACGTCGAACCGGACGCCTTACTGGTTTGGTGGTCGGACCGGATTTAAGAACCGGATGACGTCATAATTATATATATACTATATTATATATATAGTTATATATATAATTAAATATAAGTAATTTATATATGTATTTTATAGTTATATATAAAACTTAACTATATTTTTATATCCAACACACTAATTTATGGTTCAACACCCCGTTTTTACCATTAAAATCAAAAAAATAAAAAAAGATAAAAAAATACAAAAACCGGTCCGAACCGGTCCGGTTTCCCGGTCCGACCAGCGATTCGTGACGAACCGGCCGGTTCGACCAGTCCAAAACGAATCGCACTGAACCGGACCGGCTAGGTGGCCGATCCCCGGTCGAACTGGTCGGACCGGCCGGTCCGATCCGGTCGTGATAACATTGATAGGTAGTGCTTCTTTGGGTTAGATAAAAGCCCAAGTTGTAACAGGCCGGTAGGGTTCGGCTCCACTCATGGGCCATGATTTGCAGGGATAAGAAATGTTGGTTTAAAAGGCTGTCTACTTAAAGATATATTTGTCGAATAATAATTGATAACTTTAAGATTAAACTTTTTTCTTTTTGAAAACAAGAGTTAACATAAAATTACGTTTATGTTTGAGAGTTCTAATCTTTTATTGTAAAAAGACTTAAAAAACGCTATTTTAAGTAGCTTTTGTACATATACACTACTTTAACACATATCTAGACGCTGATGTAGTAGTGCACATGCTATAAGCTGATTTAGAATGTGGACGGTCGGCAGTTGTGAAATTTAACGGGGGTTACACAATGGTTAAAGATATTTGTTGATTTGAAAAATCATGTTTCAATAAGACTGAAGATAATGATTGAGAAAAAATATTTGTATAACAATATTATAAACGTTATCTATATACAACCCGTATATATGCATTCATCATTACTATTACTAAAGAATCTCAACTTTATAATGCTCTTCCCTTTAAATTTTAAGGATGGTGAATCAACAATATACCATTATCGTTAACTAACTTAACTTAGGTAAAGACAAAAGTTAAATATCAGAAGACGATTTATGCATCAACAATATCATTATAAACCTCTCATTAAATATGCATTTACGTATCATGTGATCATGAAATCACGTATCTTATAGATATTATTTTCCTATGACATTAATTATATAAGTATAGCACATTCAGAGAATAGCTGTTAGTCTATTATGATAGACATTTCCTAAAATATATTCCTTTAAGAAGCTTTATATTAAGCGGTGGCTCCACATGTACACCATAGTTCTCGCTAAAATGTACACCATAGTTCTCGCTAAAACCAAATCGTAATGCCGCATCGAATCTGGGATTAAGCAAACGTAAAATCTCCACCTGTCTCTTGATTATTATTATTCTAAATTCAAAATGTTTCATTAAGAACGTGTGTAGACTAACTCATACGCGCTCTGATCTTACTTTAATATTTACATACTGTATTTAGTAAACCCGTATATTACACGGGTTGAATAAATAAAATATTAAATATATTAAAAATTTTATTAATTATAAAAATTATATTCTAAGATTAGAGTAGGGAGATTTGTTCACCATAGTATTTGGATGCTCAAGCACTTGGGTAGGGATACATTGTTAAAGCACCTTAATGCATTTACACAAAGAGAGAAATCAAATAATAAGGATAATTTTTGCATCAAAAATATTCTAATTAATCGCAATAAATACATTTTTTTGAACTGCTATTGCAAGAGAAGACACAGAACTAGCAACATGCTAGAAACTGTGAATGTCACTACTACAAAAGTAAACTTATGGATTACATCAATCACTTCATATAAGTGACCTCTTATTTGTCATATCTTTTAAGACTTTTAATTTCTTCAAACAATCTTCGAATGGATGGTTTCCTTTTTAAGAGAGTACGTAGTCTCGTTCCTTCTTCTCCAAATACATCAACATGAAGCAATCATAACTACAAACACCACCTTTCTTTTAGTCGAAGCCACGGGAAGAGATTCATGGACAGTGAACCATTAAAGCATAATTTGAAGGTAATTTAATCCATATGATTATGATATGTGACTATTTGTCACGAATGACAAATATTCGAATAAATGTTATATGCAAATAAAAGTATGTATTAACAAAAATAAAGTGTGATATGTGAATATAAGTATTTATTCAGTTTTTGAGTCATGTATCTATAGAAGCAGTGGATTTTTTTCGGGTCTTCTGCTGAGACTAAATATAGAGCCATGTGTTAAAAGGCTACTTAAGTATTTGTTATATATATGTTGAACATAAATATGAGAATGAAGAGTCTTACGTATATGTAACACTATGTCGAATGAAAAATGGTTACATATACATAACCTATGTGTGACGTACATGTAAAACTATGTTACGATTTTCAATTAACCCATACCCCTATTTATAAATATACACACATATATAATTATATAGGGCAGTGACAAAAAAGATCTATACATTGCATGACTAGTATCATTGGTTTTCTCCAGCTTTAACATAACATTATGGTTTTTTTAGGGTCTCTTCTCGCTATGACTATAGATGCAAATCCGATGCTCCACGATCGAACAAAACGCTTTGAGATTGATATATTTTTCTTGCGTGAAAAAATTGTTTCTGGTATTATAAAATTGCTGAAAATTGATTCAAAAGATCAATTGGCAGATTTGTTTACAAAAGGGGTGGTTGTAAAACAATATGAATTTCTTACAAATCAGATAAAAATGGCAAATGTGTTTGGGAATTAAATTGAGTGGGGATTTTAAAAATTAAAATGGTTTTATTCAATTTAATCCCCAAAATATCTATTTCTATATCTATTTTTGTTTTTATTTTCTTTTTATTTTAGTGATTAATTGTTTTACCTTTTATTTTGTGCGTGATCCATTTCTAATGTTCACGGGTCTAGTTTATGTGCGGTGCTCGGAATGAGAGGTGGATGCTATATAAAGAAGTGGTGCGATAGGGTTAACTCACTTTATCTCCTGATCCTTCTATCGGTTCTTCTGTTTTCTCTGTTCATTGAGTGGATGTCCTTTCAGTTTGAGAGTATTGTGACAAAGTCATCTGATTCAGATCATCGTGTTGACTATCTGAGTTTCGTTTATTGATAGTTCTTCCTCATCTTGATCACAGCCTACTTTAGCTATGTATTCGTTTCGTATGAAACAACTTCTTGTTGTGATTTCTCAGTTTACTCATCTTGTGATACCATTCTTGACGTATATTTAAAAAAAATTTGGGTTGTTCATAAAATATTTTTATAAATTGAACATTTATTTTATTCTTTTTATAAATCATATTCCTTTTAAAAACTCTATATATTTAAGTTTTAACAATGGGCTCCACATGTCTACTAATCTACTATGGTTCACGCTAAAAAGGACATTAGTGCAGGAAGTCCGTATCCAGCCAAATCGTAATGCCGCATCGAATCTTGGATTAAGCAAACGTAAAATCTCCACCTGTCTCTTTATTTTCAATAATCAAAGGTATTTAAGATAAGTGTATAAACAATGTAAAAACAAACGTTAACTTAACTGTTAACACACTAATTAATAAATTGTTTAGATGTAAATATTTTCTATACAACTTTATTTTTATATCGTTGAACTTTATCTTTATATTTTAAGGAAACGTGAAATAGTCAAAAATAATAATTATTTTAATGACGGAAAGATAAGGCTATACTTAACCCCGGGTGCGTTTGGTTTGTGGAATTTGTTGGAATTGGAATTGGAATTTGAATTGTAATTAAAAGGAATTGCAATTGAAATTCAATATTTTCCAAAGGAATTGGAATTTAAGGGAATTGTAATTTATAAATGAAATTTAAATTCCAAATGCATTATTAGTGACAAAACACTTATAAAGCAATTGGAATTTATCACTTATTGCAAACCACCACCACCTCCATGATTACCGATCTACGTCGCTACATACCATCGGCCGCCACCGCTGTCACCACCAACAAATGACAGCGACCACCAACCGTGCCCAACGACCACGCCCGTTGCTAAAAATCGATCGTATCCAACCGTCGCCACCAACCGGTCAAGCATGTTGTCGAAAACCGACGGTCGCTATCGAGCGCGTCTAAAACCGACGCGGTTCGGCGATGATAGTCGGTGGTCACCTTCGAGCGCGGTAGGTGGAGACGACCGTTTATAGGCGCAGATGCGGTTAACAATGACCGTCGATTGTCGACAACGATGACAACACGATCGGCTATTGGCGGGTTTGGGTTATCGACGACTGTTGGTGGTCAGATAACGGCAGTCGGGCGGCGACGGCAAGGGCGGCGGCGGTCGGGGTGGCGGGGGCGGCGGCGGCGGAGGTCGGGGGCGGGCGGCGACGGCGGTTGTTGGTAGCATTGGTTGGTGGTGGGTGGGGGTGGTAGATAGCGGTCGGTGGCGAAGGCGAGGTTCGGTAGCGGAGGCAAGGGTCGTAACCAAACACGTTAAGAATGGAATTCAAATTCCAATTCCAACAAATTCTACCAACCAAACACAATGACCAATGGAATTCAAATTCTAATTCCGTTAAATTCCATCGAATTCCTGCGTAACAAACGCCCCCTTTGAAACTCTTATGTCATCCTGCTCGACTTTCCAATCCACGGCCTTGTTATTACTCACCACTCGTGTTTGATATGATGATATCAAAAGTAAAAGCCCATTTTTTCTGTTATTATTATCAAAAGGAAATATTACTTAAATTTTTATTGTCATAATCTTTATAGATTTTAAAAGATATGATATGATTTAGTTGCATATGATTTTAAAAGGAAAGATTTTATTGTCATAATCTTTATAGTTCATGTTGTATTGTTAAAAATAGTTATCTATTATACAACTAGCTAGTAAGCACACGTGTATCACACGGGTTGAATAAAAAAATATTAAATAAAATTAAAACTTATTCATTACAAATCAATATTTAACATAAAATATGATTAAATTTTTTCTTGTTACAAATAAAATGGAAATTTTGTTTCAAAACAAACGTAATAAAAAAATATTATTTTTAAAAAATTTCTTATTATACTCTCAATTTTAGTTACTTTTTTACTATAAAGATTTTCTTTTTAAAAAAAAAATTTAAAATATTCTATATTTTAAAAAAAATTTGATATTTTAAAAAATTTTCTTATTTTATAAAAAATTATAAATAACATTAATAAAAAGATCTTTTTTAAATTTATTAAAAAACTAATTTAATCTAAAAAATAAATAATATTATTAGTAATTAATGTAATTATTTAATAGGAGAGAAACACAGTAAAAATTTGATGAGAAGAAATGTGCTGTTGTCATGTGTCCCTTCTAGTTACCTTTTTATTATATTAAAAAGAAGGGAGATATTGTATAGGGTTTTAATTATTTTGAAGTTATATTTGTATGATTATCTTAAATGTTTTGAAAGTGTATCCTACATCCAAGAGCACACCCAGGAATTTTTTACTTCAAGGTTAGTTTTTTTCAGTTCTTGAGTTTATCTCACTTCATATAAAAATTTTCAATTTGGGTCGAATCACATAATAATAACGTATATTCTTAAACAAGTAATAAATATATCATTTCATTAAAAATGATATTAAACAAGATATTTTATAGTAGTTATCTACGTGCATGTTTTCATCTAATGAAAACCACCAATACATTTGGGCTTAAATAGTGATTAAATTTTAGGCTTTTTATTGTTTTTTAATAAAATAGTCTCTTAATTTAATTTTGTTGTGGGTTAAAGATTTTTTTAAATTAATTTTGTTGTGGGTTAAAAGATTTTTTTAAAGTTTTCATGGGAGGTTGGTATTCAAAAAACCAAGGATGATCATGAACCATTAGTATATGTTCATATTTAAAAAAAATAACAATAAAAAATTCTAAGGTCTGCCATGCATATATTTAAATACGGTTTTTCTAGCAACCTGAAATTATGAATGAAGAATATGGCTACTAAACAAACATATAAAAGTAATTTCAAAACCAGTAGTTGTAGTTCACATGTTTAGGGCTTTGGCCCTCTTGCATTTATGGGCACAAACGTCATGGAGATCTAGGGCTTAAAAAACAGACATATTCCTCTTTCTAATTTTGCCCTTCATTTGTTTTAGGAAAACGTAAATAAAACATATTAGAAGTGCGGAATCGTTATTGTGATTTGTCCACACACCTATTCTCCTACTTAGGCATTGGCTAGCCGCACATTAATCATGTTAATTAATTGAACCAGATAGATTGTGGATACGTTCTTGTGAAACCATAAATTAGTTCGTTTGTTATCCATAATCTAATGTTATTATGTTACCGTTGCTATTATCCCGTATATGTTTATAGGCAATAAGCTTAGACGCGTTTTCCCGTTACGTTATTAAGGCTATCAAGCATAACCAATTAAGTGTTGAAGGATATAAAATGGCTTTCCATGTACTAATCTGTTGAGTAAGCGAATTAAGATTATGTATATACTTTTGCATTTTGGAGTTGTTACCGTTTTAATTATTCATAGTTTTACAAAGATAACTTTTTGTATTGGAGTGTTAAATTAACTTTTCACTAAATTTGAGCTTTAGAGGGTGAAATATGAAGAAACCATCATTAGAATTTACTAGTATAAACTAGAATTATGTAGTTGCCACCGCTTACAAAAAGAAAAAATTATAAACAGCACAGAAATAAACAAAAAAACTATTAAAAAATTAAAATAAAACAATAAATTTAACTCGATGTTTTGTTTTGTTGTAAACAAATCTAAGTTCATAAACCATCTTTAGAAAAGCATATAAAAAAATAAAACAAAAATAAAAAGAAATTTCCAAAAAAAATCCCAAAAATCTAGGTGAGGGACTACCAGGTCTCAAACGCGGGCGGTGCAGGTCACCCTAAAACAATGACCTGGCCAAAACAGGAGCTGTCAAGTGAACCAATCGCAAGTGGTTAATTGTAGTAACCCGCCTTGCAAATTTAGTGTATATATATATTAAATATTGTCTAAAAGGTAACGAGTTTTAAACACTATTTATTTATTAAAACTTAACTTTTTATTTTTATTCTTGTCTATATCATTTGGAACCTTTATTTATTATCTTTGCATGCAAAGTTCTTGTCATTAGCTTAAAATAAATTATGATTAAATTGAACTCTTGTGGTAAAGACAAATTAAGTTGACGGTGATTGATGCAAAAACGACGGAAGTCGCATTGCGTGGCTATGTTCGTGTACCATTTCTGGTTTTCTTTATTTCAATAGGAGAAGAGGAGAATATATGAAAGAAAACAAATTTGCTCTTTTGTTTGATTAAGTTTTTTTAAATTGTATAAACTTCTAATCCATATATATTATTACGAGTATTGAAACCGGCAATTGGCTTTGGCGAGCGATGGAGTTCTGCACGGGAAGATGATTGAAACTGCCAAACGATGAAGATGGATAAGCGCGTCTTACAAAAAGTGTGAAATTACTTTTTTAGCCCAAAAAAATGTTTAATAGACGATAGAGATTATAAAATGATAATTTATTTCATTTTATTTTTTGAATTAAGGTTTATTTCATTTACTTTATTTTAATGACAAATAACCAGTAAAACGCTTGTTAACTGATTAGGGAAATAGTTTTGGGATTTGACAAGATTGGAAACCTTATATCGTCTTTTTTTAGTTTTTGAAGGCACATGTTGTGATCATACTAAACAACTAGAGTCTCTTCATCCGGATGGTGTTTAAAGATTCACACTTTGAATTAAAAGGTCACCCAATTTACATGTTTAAAAATATTTTATACATGTTTGTTACATGAATTTCATGTTTGTACCCCTTTATAATTAATTAATTAATTAATTTCATATAAAACACAAAATTTGCATGATTTGAACAACTTATATACATTACTAACCAGGGGTGTTCATAAACCATTACAATGACCAAGCAGAAACAAGTTGACTAGTTTGGCATTTGAAAATATATACTATTTGCTTTTAGTTGTTTTATAATTTTACGGTTTGAAACAAACCAGTTGTGTAGATCCACCTAATTGATTAACAATTATTATTATTATTTTTATTTTAGGTATTATATATTCATAGCCATGTATCATGTTTAAGAGAATCATCACAAAATTACCTTGTTAAAAGAATTACTTAAAGCACATTTAAACCATTAAATTGTTAAAATCAAACCATCAAGGCGCCCAATCAAGTTTGATTGTTAGATTGTCTTTATGGAATCATAGTTTACGATGGTTATGGATACGTAATATATACTCATAAACTATTTTTTCAAATATCATTATAAAATTACTCGGTTAAAAGAATATTTATTACTCAAAACAACCAAATCATCAAAACTACTACTAAAATCAGCCGACCCAACCCACCCAATCAAACTGGCTGGTTTACTCTATATTTACGAAATCATAGTTAAAGGTTAAACCATCCCACCCAATCAAACAGACTTACATAATATTTTACGAAATCATAGTTAAGTATATCCTACATGGAAGAAACCTAAATCCTGAAAATACGGTGGTACGAAAACCGAAATCGGAAGCCGAAGTAAATACAAGCCCTAATTTCATCAACCCAATCTCCCCACAATCAAAGCTAGTCCCCATGTGGACGTGGCCCAGCCTGTGGGACCTGTGGTCACATGAACTTTTAACACACCCACTCACCAGTCACCACCTTAATCTTATCACTTCCCTCCATTTTGCCTATATATTTACACCACCAACTGTCATCAGCGCTGAACACAACAATGGTGTCTTCTCATCTGACACCCATTTTTCACCTCACATTATTACTTGTTATTATATCTTCATGTGTGCCGTCGGAATCTACTCCGGCAGCACCCATCAAGATCGGCAATGGCTACCGCTTAGTCTCCCTTCAAGAGTCGCCGGACGGCGGTCTCGTCGGACACCTTCAGGTTAACCGGAAAAACAATGTTTATGGCCCTGACATACAGCATTTGCAGTTGTACATCAAGTAAGCTTCTTTTTTGTTTCTCATTTATTGCCCCTCAACTACACTAACCACTATGCTATTTTGGAAGCTTTCTTGACTTTTGCTTCAAAATACTTTCTATTGTGCTTTCTAGCTTTCTAGTTTTAGTTTACTGGTCGAACCGGTTAAAAAAGATTTAAGAACAAAATACATCATAAGTTATCTAAAAGTTAACGTATAAATATATAATGAAATATAGGGAGAATTGCATATATCATTTATCTCCACCAAAAAAATTATGCAAGTTAAATACAATGCTTTTTAAGCATTATTTAAAAAATATATATACAAGTTTAAAAAAAGGAATATGCAATTGCGCCATAAATATAAAATAAGGTGTAACAATACGTTATTTTTGGATGGATTTATAGTATTAACAAATTATGAAGCTTTAAATGAAACAAATATGCCCTTTTAAAAGTTGTAAATAAATCAATAAATGATATTTCGAAAGAGCCGGTCAAATGAAAACAGTTCAACTATACGCATCTGGAGTCCGGACCCCGTTTGTGTCCGGTTATTAGTTTGGTTCTAAAAACACTCGGCTTATGTATAATGATTACTTTAGACTGCTTTTGTTAAAAGTGTATTTAGTAGGGTCTAAAGTGGTTGGTGTAACTTTCTAAAAGGACCAATTAACCAATTGCTAAAGTTTACAACTTTCTAAAACTGGTCGGTGGTCGGAATTTCAATTTCAGGCATGAAACCGACGACCGTTTAAGGGTACACATCACCGACGCACAGAAGCAACGATGGGAAGTACCGTACAACCTCCTCCCCAGAGACCACCCACCAACGCCGTCGCAACAACCCCGGAAAAACCCCATCGCCGCCGCAGAGTTCGCCGGCGGCGAACTGATCTTCAGCTACATCTCAAAGCCATTCTCATTCGCCGTCAGAAGAAAATCCAACGGTCAAACCATCTTCAACTCCACCGCCGACGAATCCTCACCCTACAATTCACTAGTCTTCAAAGACCAATACCTCGAGATCTCAACATCTTTACCGAAAGACGCTTCGTTGTACGGTCTCGGGGAGAATTCACAGCCCCACGGGATCAAATTGTACCCAAATGACCCGTATACGCTGTGGACGACGGACCAATCGGCAATCAATTTGAATATGGATCTTTACGGGTCGCACCCGGTGTATATGGATTTGAGGAATGTGGGTGGGGAAGCTTATGCTCATGGGGTTTTGTTGTTGAATAGTAATGGGATGGATGTGTTTTACACAGGCAGTTCCTTGACGTATAAGGTGATTGGGGGTGTTTTGGACTTTTACTTCTTTGCGGGCCCGTCTCCCCTCGCGGTTGTGGATCAGTATACTCAGCTCATTGGCCGCCCCGCGCCTATGCCTTACTGGTCTCTTGGTTAGTATCCCTTGTATTATCGATCTTTTAATCAGGATTTTTATAGTATTATTTGTTATAACTAAGCAGTTTAACTCGTGTTTTAAAAAAAAAAAACTAAACTCTGGTGTCTAGTAATTGTACTCTTGGTGGTCAATGTGGGGCTAACCCATTTGATAGAGGCTTTACATCTTAGAGGGGAGGTCCTGGGTTTAATCCCAGGTATGATGTAATTTGGAGTAGGGTAGATTTGTCGTTAAAAAAAAAAAAAAATTTGTACTCTTGGTTAGACTCCAGGTATCCAATGTTGCAATCTCTATGCGGCATGTGGTTGTATGGTACAATCTGATGATGCATTGTCTTGTTTTATGTAAGGATTTAAAATACCAAGAAATTTATTTAACAATATTATCTTTTCTGTGTAAAGTTTTTATTGGTACCCACACACTTGCATGAAAAGGTGAAAAAGATAATCTTTTTACAGATCTTTTGGTTTTATCGAGTGTACTCTAGTGGTCGGAAATCGGAATCTTATGTAAATATCTGTAAAATTTATTTCGATTTTTGAATGATATGATTTTTATGTTTTACAGGATTTCACCAATGTAGATGGGGTTACCATAACCTTTCTGTAGTCGAAGATGTCGTGGAGAATTACAAAAAAGCTAATATCCCGCTAGACGTTATTTGGAACGACGATGATCACATGGATGGTCACAAAGATTTCACCCTCAACCCAAACGCTTACCCTCGAGCCAAACTACTTGATTTCCTGCAACGAATACACGCTCGTGGCATGAAGTACATTGTCATTATTGACCCTGGAATCGGTGTAAACACGTCTTATGGGACCTACCAACGAGGTATCGCAAAAGACGTGTTTATTAAATACGAGGGCAAGCCTTATTTGGCTCAGGTTTGGCCCGGGGCCGTTAACTTTCCGGATTTTCTTAACCCCACCACTGTTGCGTGGTGGGGAGATGAAGTACGGAGGTTTCACGAGCTCGTCCCTGTGGACGGGCTGTGGATTGATATGAACGAGGCTTCAAATTTTTGTTCTGGTTTGTGCACGATTCCCAAAGGGAAGCAGTGTCCAACTGGAACCGGGCCTGGTTGGATATGTTGTTTGGATTGCAAAAATATAACAAATACGAAATGGGATGATCCTCCTTATAAGATTAACGCGTCTGGGACGCGTGTTCCCATCGGGTACAAGACTATTGCTACGAGTGCGGTTCATTATAATGGTGTTCGAGAGTATGATGCTCATAGTATTTACGGGTTTTCTCATGCCGTTGCAACTCACAAGGCGCTTCAAGGGCTTCAGGGAAAACGCCCTTTTATCTTGTCCCGATCCACGTTTGTTGGATCGGGGCATTACACTGCTCACTGGACTGGTGACAACCAAGGTACATGGAATGATATTAAGTATTCAATATACACCATGTTGAATTTTGGGCTTTTTGGTATTCCTATGGTTGGGTCGGATATATGCGGGTTTTACCCACAACCAACCGAAGAACTATGCAACCGTTGGATAGAATTGGGCGCGTTTTACCCGTTTTCAAGAGACCATGCTAACTACTATTCTCCAAGACAAGAGCTTTACCAATGGGAAACGGTAGCAACATCGGCTCGTAATGCTTTAGGTATGCGGTACAAGTTGCTTCCTTACTTGTACACGTTGACTTACGAGGCACACACCACTGGTGCACCCATCGCTCGCCCCCTCTTTTTCTCATTCCCAAACATCCCCGAGTTGTATGGACTAAGCACACAATTCTTGCTTGGCGAGAGTCTAATGGTCTCACCTGTTCTTGACCAGGGTCGAACCAACGTGTCAGCCGTGTTCCCTCCTGGAACATGGTACAATCTGTTCGACCCTAGTCAAGCAATCATCTCAAAAGGAACCCAAACATTCACCCTAGATGCTCCTTTGCACGTGATCAATGTCCATCTATGTCAAAACACCATTCTTCCAATGCAAAAGGGAGGAATGATATCCAAAGAAGCAAGAATGACACCATTTACCCTTCTAGTTACGTTCCCCGCTGGCGCCACTGACGCCAAAGCGAAAGGAAAGCTTTTCCTTGACGATGACGAGTTGCCAGAGATGACACTAGGCAACGGTCAGTCAACTTACATCGAGTTTAGCGCGACAGCGTCTAAACAAATGGTGAAGGTGTGGTCAGATGTGGAGGATAGTAAGTTTGCTCTAGATAAAGGTTGGGTTATTGAGAAAATTACGGTATTGGGACTAAGCGGGGTTGGAGGTGCGTTCGCTGTCGAGGTCGAGGGTAATTTGGACATTTTGGATGAGTCTAAAGTTGAGTTGATAGAAACCGAACATAAGTTTACACATGGATTGTCGACGAAGAGTGTGATGGTTGAAGTTGGAGGGTTAAACATACCAGTTGGTAAGAAATTTACAATGTCGTGGAGAATGGGAATTAGTTAGTTCTTGAAGGGCTTGTTTTGTCAATTATTGGTTCTTTGTACCGCTTAGAAATTAGAATGTTGTGTGGTAGGGAGTTTGACCAGAATAGAGGGGCCATAATCAAGTGCTTCCTCCTTTTTTTCCTCAAATTATTGGAATAAAATAATTTAATCTGTTTTATTTCAGTTTATTAGTGAAAAATTCATGAATATTATATTTTATAAAATATAAGTTTTAACATATGTTATTTAATGTAACTAGACATGTTCCTACACGCGTTGCTTGAGTAATTATACCATAAACTTGAATATGTAAACCGGAATGTAAAAAATATGTTAATGGCTATCACTTCAACTTGGAACTCGAAGATATCAAGCAAATGGAAAGAAAAAAAATAACGTCAACGTAACAGAGTAAAATTTAACAAACATATAAGTTAACGCAACTTTTCACATATTTTATGATGCAATTCAAATAAATAGGTATTTAGATTAGTTTTTAATTACTAAAATAACTTCACAAATAAAAAAGGGTCAAATATTAAAACCTTAAAACTTCTATGGCTAAATCACAAAAACTAAAAGATCCATATAGCGAAGAGTTTGCTATTATATAGATAGATAATTTGACAAAGTTTAGTCATTTAAAAAGAGATAAGAAATTGTTTCATCGTAATGTAAAATATCTTCTTCTCATACTTTTTTTTTAAATAAATTCAAACAATTCTGAAATAACTATTAATTAGACACTACACTTGATAAACAAAAACTTTAGTCATATACAATTAAATGAATTAAAGTTGAAGATCTAAGAACTTGATAATTATTGTTTTTAGTGGTATTTGTTAACATGTTTTTTTAGAACAGCTTGTAATTTACTCTATTATTAGTTGCTTGAAATGAAGACTACAGTAAGTTATAGTTGCATTTTTAAACAAACTTATTGTTGTGTGGAACTATATTTGTAATTTGTTTCAATAAGTTTTGTATGTAATCTAAAAAGAATAATACCAAATAATAAATTGGAATGTGGACCAATTAAGACAAACGATCTACACAACGTGTTTCAAAGTGCTCCCTGGAATTTAAGGACCACTCACCAATTTAAAACAGCAAGAAGAATCGCTTTCAATTGTAGATATTTAGAATCGCCGATAATTACGACATAAGATTTCATTCAAAATCACAATTTCTTTGATTTCAATAATGATATTGACTTTTGAAAAACTAAAATTAAATGGAATATAGTGATTTCTATTATAAGCAAACTACTAATTAAACATCTGAGTTTAAAAGCCAGATGATATTAATTTAAAATCTATCTATTATAATAAATAATTGTTTTGGATGGACACTTGTCAAAATTCTAAACATTATAATTTTAATTTTTTCGCTTATATCTTCTATTAATTAACTAGCTTTAGTAAACCCGTGTATTACACAAATTAAAAAATAAAATATAAATATAATAAAAATTTATTAATTACAAAACGATATTATAAGATAAGATATAATTAAAATTACATATAAGTAAATAGTATAAGTAATAAAACAATAATATCAAATTTTTATACTTTTGTTTTTTCCAAAAAAATCAAACATTTTGTTTCAAAAAAAAATCCGTTTTAATAAAATATCATTATATAAAAAAATTACTTCAAAAAACACCAAATTAAAAATATTTTGTATTTTTAAAAAAATTTGATGTTTTATAAAAATTTATTATTTTATAAAAATTTGTTTCTTTAGAAATAACATTAATTAAAAGATCTTTCTAAATTTGTTAAAAATTATTTTTAATATAAAAATAATTAAATAATATTACTACTAATTAATGTATTATTTAATAAAAGATAGAAACGAGAAAATTTTAATGAGAAGAAATGTAGTAATTACATATGTCATCCATACACCATAGTTATCATTTTATTATAGTAGAAAGATTACATTAACTACTAGTGATATTATTTAATTACTTTTAAAATTAAAATTAGCTTTTTAATAAATAAGAAAGAGATAATTTTATAAATGTAATTTTTAAATAAATAAATTTTTATAAAATATGATAATTTTCCAAAAACATCTAACTTTTTTATGAATCTAAAATACTTTACAATCGGTGTTTTTAAGGAATAAAATTTTATAAACCAAATCAATTAAAAGTCGTAGTTATAGTAAGGAAATTTAGAAAATTACATGTTTTTAAATGGTTTATTTTGGAATAAAATGTTTATTTTTCTTTGAAAATACAATCAAAAAGTTTAAAAAAATAATATCTTTGTTTTATTACTTATATTACTTACTCATACATAATTTAAATCATACATATCTCAAAATATTATTTTATAATTTAAAATTTTTTATTAATAATTATTAAATTTATTTATTCAACTCATATAATACTCGGGTACTAATATACTAAAACAAAAAACTATGTTAGTTGTTGCTATAGATTTGTAATATTTTCAAAATACGAAGGTCGGATAGTGAGTAAATTAGTATATGAGAATTGCGAATGAAAAACAATAGAAAATTTGAAAATCCAGTTTTTGATTGGTGCGACTCGCTGGTTGAGACATTCTGACTCATATCCAGCCGTTTCAAAGCCACGGACTTTGACTGTTATTTAACTGATTTTCAGTCTAATCGTTAATTGTCCGGCTTCTAATAACAGTTGAAAATAAGGTTTATTTACCATATTCTGTAGAGATTAACTAGCTTATAAGAGGTCAACCAAAATTTCAAAATCCCCGATTCCACATTAATGATATGAAACCCAAATAACCTCACCATTTCTATGGAGATTAACTAGCTTATAAAAGGTTAACCTAATAATCATTAATAAAATCTATTAAAATTCTAGATGTTAAAATACACACATGTGTAAAAGCCAACATGATGAGACGCAACAAGGGGGCATTAAAGCAAGTAAGCTACTAAATGATGAATGCAAACAACACGTGACACCCCACGGCGTGCAGGCAAATATGGTCCAACAATATGATGCATTCATGCTAATTGCCCAACACCGTCGGTTCAAGCCAAAAATAATATCATATCATAAGCCACAGCGAAACAATGATGTTTTAGGTAATTAACAATGTTTTTAAAGGTCATTTTTTATAACTTTTACATATTATAGAATAACATGCACTAACTTTACTTATTGTTAAATTAGATCTACAGTTAATTTTTTATGGAAAAGAAAAGGATAGTATAGTACAAGAACTTAAATCTTTAAAACGAATAAACTAACAGTGCCCAGTGCCCAGTCGTTCCTAAGAGCATTCACGATGCTCATTTTTTGGTATTTTTGAGCTCAGGTGGAGGAGAAAGAAAAGGGAGCCTATGTGGAGGAGAGGAGGAGAGACTTTTTCTAGAAACAACAACGAACACGTTCTTTAAAACGGAGGAGTAATGCTATGTTTCCGAGTTTATTTAAGTAGAGAAAAAAAGAGAAGTGAAAGGAAAGAAAAAAATAGTTGTGTTCCAGAGTTTTTTTTAATAGAAGGAAAGTAAAAAAGTTGTACTCCTGAATTTACTTAAAGAGGAAAAAGGAGGGAAATAAAAGAAAATGAAGACTAAAATTAATGCTTCAAAATAGGAAAGAAATGAAGAGAAAAGAAATGAAATGAAAGAAGAGAAAAGAAAAAAAAGGAAAAGAAAATGTTTTTTTTTTTTCCCTCTCGTTAAGTAAACTCATTAAAATTCAGCGTAGCCTGACTTGTTTTTAGCATAAAATTCACAAGGGCATAATTTTTAGCAGAAATTCTTGACCCGTTAAAACGAATCCATTAGAAAATTCACAAAAGCCTTCTTTTTAGCAGAAATTCTTGCCCCTTTAAAAACATCACATTGATCCCTAACCAAATAATGACTATCTTTAAACCCAGACAGCTCCTTGCAGTGAAGCAGATGCTCGCCAAAAAAAATCCAAAAATACCTTGTGACAATCCGAAAGAACGTCGCATATTAATGTAATTTACTTATTAAAAATACCTGGTAGGATGACACATGATCGAAAAATATGGCCAAATTGGGGGTTATCAGATGAAGAATCTGAAGGCATCATTTTTTAAACGAAAAAAGATACTATGATAGTATGATGCTATGATGAATAAACGTAGAGGTCTTAGTTTGTTAGTTGCAAAAAGTTCAGTTCAGTAAAGGCCCAAAAGTTGATATTAGGCCCAAAGTTTAATGTTACATTGTTACGCTCAAATACAATTTTGGCCCAAAAAAACAGATTTGCAGTTTTGATAATTCAAATATGATAAAGATTTTGATAATTTAAATACTGCATTAAAGGGTATTTTAAGTAGGCCATTTTCAAGTATAAAAAAAATATCATTGCTAGTAGTTTAGTGATGGTCAGAGCTCAACTGCCACTATAAGAGTGCGATTTTTCTTTTCTTTAATAGGACATTCAAATAATAAGATTTCTCTCTTCGATCCAATAGATTAAAAGTTTAAATTGTAGAGGATTACATGTATGTGGTTAATAAATGTAGATTACGAGTGTTCATAGAAAATTGTCCTGAAACGGTGTTTTAGTGTTACAAGAAAGATAAAACAGGGACCATTTGATGATCAAGAGAACCGGCCACCAGCATCTTATTCTTTGCCATAACCTTTTGTCTTCATCAATCCACCTAAATTCTGCTCAACATTGGGACAAATGCATATATTTACTTCTTGGAAATGTAGAAAAATAAACTAAAGTCATATTTAGAAAGTCTAAGGTAAGATTTTAATTATTTCCAACCCTCCTTAAACAGGTGCGTGTCTTGTCGACCGGCGGAATCAAATGATTCATTTTAAAGAAAATTACAATTAGGTTCGGGTCAAAATGTCTTCTACCCAGAATGGGTTAGGTTGATACGAGTTGTTTAAAAAAGTATCAAACTATGTCCGATTGTGCGGTGACAGTGGTGGAGGTTATGGCAGTGGTGGTGGTGATGGTTTGATTATGCCAACGACCCATAGATGATGGTATCAATACATTGTTGCAGTGACAAGGGATGCATAGGTGGCAATTGGTGGGTGGTGGTGGCAGGCGGAGGTTATGGTGGTGGTTGGTTTCTTGTTGTTTGAATATTAAGTAGATGTCAAATTAATAATTATAAGAACATAACAATAAACATTTTACTATTGTTTATCGTACAATATCGTCAAAGTAATGGTTAAAGTGAACTAAAAAAGAGCATAAACGTTTTTAGTTAATTGATAAACAGTGTTACCATTGTATTTTGTATGAAGTGTCCACTATTTTAACAACGAAAGTCGATTTCTCATTTATATAAAACAAAATTACCATATACAACCATATTAAAATTATAAACTTTAATTAGGTGCCGTCTACGTCAGCTACAAAAGACTTTCTGAGTAACGGACAGCTTTGCAAGAAAAGAACTGACACGTGTCAGTAGCTAGGGGGCACAGGTTGGTTAATGGCGGGAAGAGATTGGTGGACGGTGACACGTAAGACAACTTTGGCGGGAAATAGAAGCAATGGTTTTATTGGGTATCTGACACATGACTGTATGTCACGCCCCACTCAATTTTAGTACACTAAAAAGAAAAAACCTTAACCTGCGTATAATATACACTTTTTTTCGTATTTTCTTTTTAAAGTAGTAAACACACTCCTCTAATCATAATCTTAAATTTACATTATTATAAATCACAAGACTCGAACCTTTAGTTTGTGAGAGAGGCATCGCTATGTACACTTTATATAACATTAAGCTATAAGATCTTTAATGTGTATGATATATAAACTTGTAAAATTAGTGTTACAAATAATTTATTAGCATAATTATCAAATATATAGATATAAACTCTATTTACGACATGTATTTTTAATACATATATATAGAAGCACATGTATAATTATACAGATTAGCAATCTAACTAAATAACAACCTATAACCACCCAAAAACTCACATAACCGATCAAAAGATGGCCGCAACTTCAAACTTTCGATTAATCAAACTAATAATATGTGTAGTAGTTGTTTGGTTAAAATGACACCTAATATCATGTAGATAAAAATCATTTTACTAAAGCCTCATTTAAATCAAATGTAAAGGTTAACTAGTTGTGTTTAGCGCATGTTAAAGTTTGACGCTATATGAGTTTAAAGCCCTTTTTAACTATCTTATAACGTTCTTTATAGCTACCCTTTTGTCAATATGATCATGTTTAGCACCTGCAAAATGTTCACTACGTTCAGTCTAAACAGAGAATATTTGAAAACTAATAATCATTTTGTGGGGACCAGATAGGTTATGGTTTCTTGATAGCTAGACTATTTGGTTATTTTTTTATTGTAACAAACTAACCGATCTAATTCATTCTCACTGTTATGTAACTTGTTAGACGTATTAAACAAATTGATATCATTAGATATAACAAATGCAAGTTTATCTTTTTCACCTTGTAGATGATTGTTTCTCTGGCAATTCACCTTGAACTTACACGCTTAGAAAAACAAGATGGAGATGGAACGTATGGATCTTCATTCCTTGCTTTAGGCCAAGAACTTCTTTGATTTATAAATCAAACATCAAAGTATATATAGTTGTTACTCTTATTGCATTTAACCCTAAAGCGGTCGTTGTTTTCTTATACATTATAGCCGTCCATGTTTGCAGACACTAGGGTTTATATATCCTTATATTATACATAGATGTGTTTCTAACATGCAATGACAGAGCTTGAATCACACAATAGGACGGGGGCAAAAATAAACTCAAGGAAGCGAACTGTATATATGTTAAAAAATTTAGACTACCGCGCAAAAAATTTACACTACACGACTAAAAATTAACACTATTGACGAAAAAGGAGGGACATTCACTAAGCTTCGCCCTTGATAACATGTATAATTTTTGAATGCATGTGTGGGTATATATAATAATCTGTATGTTTATTATTTTACAAAGTATGTTTAAAACTTTTATATTTGTAAGAACATAATGTGTAGGCATATGCATGTGTAATGTGTGTATTAAAGTCATTATCACACGTGAGTTATGTTTAAGGAACATATATCATATTGTGCAGTAATATGTGGTAAAATCATAAATAACCATCTTGAGTGTGTGTAAGCAAGTAGCAAACAATTAACACGTCTACCAAACTACATACATCAAATTTATTAGGCGACTGATGTAGAACAAGAGATATCAACTAGCAATTATTTACCTTTCCAAAAATAATGTTGTAAGAGAGAAATAGTAATTGCTTTTAGATTTTAACCTGGTTATATTTTTACAGCTAAATACAATACATTAGTTATTAAATAAAATATACTGGTTGTATTTATGTCGGTAGTATTTATTAAAACCATTTTATCATAATTAAAAGTTATGATTTGTTTAAACTGTTTACATTATACACAAAAATAATTGATTAATAACTTGTAATACTTTAGGATTTGATTATTTTATATTTACTAATATCGTTAGTACATCACGCTTCGTTATGTTGTCGTACACCTTGCTGGCACCACTATGGCCCCGTATCCTTTATTGCTCTTTCCCGCCCCAATTATACCTTACGATTTCAAAGCTCAACATAACATGTCAACCTTGTTTCCTAACTTCTAACCTTGTAGCTTATTTCCTAGGTTATTTTCTTTGGAATCCATTTCATACACGCAATCTATGCCATATATGGCCACCTTATGATTACTCGCTCAAAGTGATTACTCGCTCTAAGTGATTGTGGAGTTATCATTTTCCTACCTTGCCTCATTGACACTCTCATAATGTCAAGTTTTATGGCGTGATATATAATTTTTTTTCATACTCTCTATAAGTTAAGAAAATATTATTGTCAAATTGCTTGTTGTATGCCTCCCTGGATGGGTGGGTGGGTGGCGTTCCCTTATGGTACCTAGATGCCATAGTTGGACTGTCGTACTATGCGTTTCTCCGTTTCCTTAAGACTAAATATCTCAAGCCTGGATAAATCTCCAAATTTAATGCCATGACTGATTTGTCTCGTATTCCCAAACACTACCTGTAGGCCTTTCATGATCCTGAGCCTAAAGTGGTCGTGAATTAAAAATGAGTACTCCTCACAACAACGCTACTTGGTATATTGTATCGCTCCTCATTACACAGTTGCGTGTAGTTGTATCTTTCATCATAAACTTGTTAGTTCCGACAATATTGAGCACTACAATGCGTAGTTAGTTGCTCGAGGTTTCTCTCTTTCAAGTTAAGTTCATCAAGTGGGTGCCAAATTCTAAAAGGATTCCTATGAAAAAGAACTCTTATGTATGCTTAATCATCTTATCCACCTAATTGTTGTCACTTGATTAAAGCTATGTATGGGTATTAAACTAACTTCCATGGTATTAACATTTTGCTACAAACATTACTTAACATAGATTTGTAAGAGGTCGAAGTGATACTTTCTAGTTAACATCTTGCTACTAATTGTTGTCAC
This sequence comes from Flaveria robusta, assembly GCA_025506415.1. NCBI lineage: Eukaryota > Viridiplantae > Streptophyta > Magnoliopsida > Asterales > Asteraceae > Flaveria > Flaveria robusta. The sequence continues at coordinate 23,501,746 of CM046476.1, read as the reverse complement.
TTGATTAAAGCTATATATGAGTATTAAACTAACTTCCATGGTATTAACATTTTGCTACTTACATTATTAACATACATTACTTAACATACATCCTACAACCACAACCACCACCAACACTCGCCACTGTAACCAACCACCACTATTAGCGCGCTCACTACCATCGTTTTGCCCTTTCCAATGGTTTAGTTGTTTGATTTGGGGGTTTTGAAATCAAAGCCCTAATGTTGAAGATCTTTTAAGGCTTAGATTGAAGAGGTTGAGATGGTGGCTATGGTGGGAGGATGATCAACGACGATGAATTTGTGGTGGTGCTGGTGATCACCTGTGGGTTTTAAGATGAAGATGAGTGGTTTTTATTTTTCCTGAGAGAGAGATGTTGGCGGTTGAAATAATGTGGGGTGGAAGAATAATTTGGGGTTTTGTAGAGAGAGTTTTGGGTGTGGTTTTTTTTTATTATTATTATCTCCTATTTTAATAAATAACTGGAGTAAAATAGTCATTTTATATTAAGTTAACAAAAAAATCAAACAATATTAATGGTGTAGATTGAAATTGAAAATAATAATTTATTAAATTAAACTGTAATTTTCGTTAAATCAAAAATTAAATAATAATTTACTTATAAAGAAAATAATATTTTTCATAGCGGTAAAAAATGAAATGAAAAGCCGAAAAAAAAAAAAAAAAAAAAAAAAAAAAAAAAAAAAAAAAGCCGAATACAAATACCTACTCTCTTTAATCAATCAATTGCGACCGCGTGGAAAAAAGCAGAGCAAACAGTGAAAGAAGAAAAAAAAGCAGAGCACTTGAATTCTTGAAACAGAGTGGGCCATTAGAGAGAGAAAATCAAGAAAAAAAACACACAATTCTTTATGCAATTCTCCATGTTTTTGCTGCAATTTTATATAATAATATTTTTGTAACCTAATCTCTCTCTGTTTTATTGAGATTTGCGTTCTCCCCCATCTTTACCCAAGTGGGTACTACAAAATCAGTCAATATTTACACCATTTTCGTGTAAATTATCACCCCTTGTCGCCTTCTTCGTCACAAAAATCTTGACCACAGATTCCTAATCTTTTAAACGATTAGAAAAAAAAAGGGTTTTTTTAATCCTTTCGTTTTCACAGGGTGTTGATTTCTTCTATATGTATCTTCTATCTCTTCTTATTTTTACCTTTTCTTGCTCTTAACGCTGCAAAAATCTCTCTAGAGTAAGGGTGAACGGAGAAGACCTGATTTTATGTCGGCAGGTTTGTTGGCGGTGATTGGAGCTCCATTGAAGCTCTGTTTTTCGATTGATTTCTTCATCTGCTCTGTTCTCTGCTGGTGTCTTCAGCAGGGGTTTCTTCTCCGTTTTCCAACTGTTTCGATGCGTTTGAGGCCAAAAAGGTAAATAAATCACTCTAATCTTTGGTTAAATCGATGTATTTGAGTGTTATTTTGAGTAATTTCTGATGGGTTTTGTTCGATTTGATGTTGCAGAACTTGCTCTGGAGTCGAGTTTTTCGGTGGTTTTCACATAAATAGGTTATTTGATCTGTTCTTGTTCTTCAGAGGGCCTTTAACATAAACCCTTATCAATTTTGGTATTCTTTTGTTTCAAACTTTAGTTTTCTGAGTGTTATCGATTATTACAATTATTATCTGAGTGTGTGAGCCACCGGAGTTTTGTAACCGATTGCCGTCGATGGGTCAATCAAGAATCAAACCAAATCAACCCATGAGGAAGATTCGGGTCATCTGCTACGACCCGGATCTAACCGATTCTTCAGACGATGAAACCGACGGAAAACCCTACGGGTCAAAACGGATTGTAAGAGAAATAAAGATTCCGGTGGTGGTTGACGGTGGTTTTGGGGCGGCCACCGGAATATGTGCGGACGCTGTACAGCCGGAGAGTGAAAGTTCATGTCAAGATAGTAACAACGGCGAGAAAAACCCTGTGAAACGAAAGAGGGTTTTGACCAAACCCTCAGGTCAACTCCGGCGAACTTCCGGCAACAAATTCCGGGGAGTCCGGCAGCGGAAATGGGGCAAATGGGCCGCGGAGATCCGAGACCCGTTTAAGCAGAGGCGGGTCTGGCTCGGAACTTACAATACAGCTGAAGAAGCCTCTAGAGCTTATGAAGTCAAAAAGCTTGAGTTTGAAGCCATTGCTGAAGCTTCAAAGAATGGGTCAAACACAGTCAAAACCACCGCCGGAAAAGCCCCCTCCTCCGGCGCCGTCTCCCAGCCACCACCGCAGCCCGCCGCCTCCGAGGAGTCCGTCGGTCTCGTGTCCCACAACTCGCCGTCGTCGGTCCTTGAACCCGAACCAGCAGTGTCCCAAACCAGCAACCAGCAAACGACCATCGAACCATCATGTGTTTTGGTTGATGAAGCATTAACTTTAGCCGATATTGGCGCAGGGTTAGACATGAAACTAGAGCTGGAATCAATGTTTTTCGACACCCTTGCTTCGCCACTTGACGGATTTGGTGACCTTGACGACTTTCAGCTATGTGGATTTGATGGCAACGAAGCGTGCGAGCTACCCGATTGGGATTTTGATGAACTCAACCACGAGGAACTGGCTTGGATGAACACATTGAGGGTTGAAGATCCGTTGATGAATGATCAAATGGTTAATATCGCATGCCTGTGAGTTTTGCAGTGATTAGAGTGTTGTTTCAAGGGTTTTAGATTCTAATTCTCTTGATCAGCAATGGTTTTGTTTAGTTTTAAACGGTTTTTATAGTTTTATATGTTGTGTTTGAGGATCCTTTGGGTTTTATTGTGCTATTAGAGCCGTTCCAAAGGAGTGTTTAAGAGTTGTATGCTACTGCAAGTGTTTAAAGACTATATCTTTTGCTTATAATTATCTGTTTGGATTTGATTGTAATTTTAAGAAGATTATTATGTGTTTTTACTTGGGTTAGGACTTAGGCGCAGGCTGGTTGGATGATCTTTTTGACGAGTTAAATGAGCTCTAAAACTTATATGTAAATAAAATTTATCACTATAACAATAATTTGTTACAAGATAAAGAAAACAAAATTGTTGTATCAAATTTACTTATCTTACCTAGTTATAAAACAAATTGTAAGATTCTTTGCAAATAAATTGTAAAAAAACTCGTATATATACTTTTCATGTTTTGACTACTAATGGCTGTTTAGAAGACATAATTTCTGAAAACTATTTTAAGATAACATAACTAATAAGCTTTAAACAATCAACCTAAATAAACAATTAAACGTTGACAATAACTACATAAATAAATAAACAAACTAATTGCTGCATAAACAATTAAACATGGAAACCAACTACTTCTAAATTTTGTTCAATGCTCAAAAACTGTTAATTAAATTTGAAACCAAAGCATAAAAATGAGAAATTTTATATTTTTCTTTTTAAAATTATAAAATTACATATTTTATCAAATCATATTTGAATAGTATTATAAATTATGTATTAAAACTTTTGTTTTAAAAAATATGTAATTGTATAAGTTCTAACGAATATATGTATTCTTTCAAACAAAAAGAGTGAAACTGAAACAATGAAATTAAAAGTAAAATTAAAAACAAAATATTTTTACTTAATTGAGTTAAGCGGCTCCAGCTAGAATATATTATTGGTTTTTACAATGTTAATGTGTTATTGTATCCCTCTACTACATACAATAATGTTATGTTAATATATATTTAAATGTTGATTGGTACTGGTATTTAAACGACAAAAAAAATAATAAAAAAATTGTTTCTCGGCTACACCAAGTGTGAACTCTGAGCACTTGAACATCCCTACGGATGACAATTAAACCCTTCAAAACCAGAGACATTTGAAACGGAAACGGGGTCGGGTAAGGGGATATGAGACCCGGATATGAGATTCTTTTTGTTAATTTTTGTGGGTTTAAGATGGATATGAGATTACATAATTTTTGCAGACTTGAGATGTGGTTGTCTACATCTTCTCATGAAGCAATCTAGATCAGAGGATGATCAGTATTCAACAAAGTATCAATATCTAAAAATTAGTTTGTAAAATATAAATGTTCTAGTTTATTTTTAACGACTTCAACAAACTTTACAAATTTAAAAGGTTGATAGATGTAGATTTACTAGAAAAAGACAACCATATGTCTCTACTTCTTTGTTGCTCTTTAGTCATTTTCGATTCTCTATGGTTCTATTTGGTATGAGATGATTAAATGGACGAAGGAATGGAATGAATGTGGGAATGGAATGGATAAGAGAATGAAATGAATCATTACATTTCATTGTACTGTTTGGTTACCATAATAAATGAATCATTACTTTGTGTTTTTTGTTAGGTATGAAAAAATAAAGAAATGAAATATAAAAGTAGTTATGGTGGTGATGGCGGGTGGTGGTGGCGGCCTGAGGTGGTTTCCGGCGATGGTGGTTCCCGGCGTGGTGGTGGCCGGTGGAGGTTTCCGGCGGCGGCGGCGGCCGGCGATGGCGGTGGTCGGTGGTGGTTTCCGGCAGCGGTGGTGGCCGGCGGTGGTGGCAGGCGATGGTGGTGGCCGGTTGTGGTTTCAGGCGGCGGTGGTGGCCGGTGATGGTGGTGGCCGGTGGTGGTTTCCGGCGGTGGCGGTGGCCGGCCGATGGTGGTGGTTTTCGACGACGGTGTTGGCCAGTGAAGGTGGTGGCCGGTGGTGGTTTCCGGCGGCGGCGGCGGTGGCCGGTGGCGGTTAGTGGCGGTGGTGGCCGGTGGTTGGCGTTGGCGGCGGCGGCGGCGGCGGTCGATGGCAGTGGGTGAGTGGGTGGCGTTGGTGACTAATGATGAAAGAAAGGATGGAATGAAAAAAAATAAGGGGTGATGAATGGAATGAATTTGAGGGAATGAAATCAACTATGTAATGGTTCATTCCATTAGCTTCACCAACCAAACATGTATTTATACATTTACCCTTAATGGTTCATTACATTCCGTAACTCATTATTGCGTACCAAACGCTAACTATAATTTATAATCTTGTCGTCTCCTTGTAACTTTTACCGGCCTAAATGCTCCTCATAACACGTTATTTTCTATTTAATTTCAATAAACTATTGCTATATTAAATGCAACATTTTTCTAAAAGATGACATCCTTACAAAATAATATCTATGAACTGTGCAACAATCGAATGACAAGTCTAAACCTAATAAAACATCATATTGAACATATAACAATACACATAACACATTCAAGTTGTTTAGGACTCTAGTTCTAATGTATGAACATGTGTAACTATAGTCTTGCCTCTAAGCTTAATAAAACGACACGTCAAAAAATTATTTGTAATTTAGTATAGATAAATATCACACGTTATATAATTTTATTATTGTTGTAAACGGAGATATAAGGTGGAAAGTGGTTGGTGTGTCATTATCTTTTTACTTTGCTAAATAATTTGATGGAACGGACGTAGCCCCCAAGAAACATATATTTGGTCGCGGTCACAACTCGACTTTTCTACGGGATTATAGAATCTTATTTAAGATAGAAACACATTACTATACATACATTATTATATATAATAATAATAGGAAAATAATAATAATATAATGCTCAATTATTATTATAATAAAAATTGAAATCAGAGACCAAAGCTTTTAAGTTCACTGGTGGTAGCACTGTATGATCCAACAAGGCCATTGCTCATTGGTCAAATGAGATATTTATTATTTTAATAATCCTCTTTTTCTAGTCGGCCATCGAAATACGCTAATTTTGACAAAAAACCCCGCCCGCCTTTCTCGATGAGTGTACCTTATTAACAACTTTTTTTTATTAAAAGTATTATCAGGCTACTCGTAACCATCTTTTTAATAAAAAGCGACACATCAGTTTTTTAAATCTTCTTCAACTTTTCATGTGTTTTTCTATTTTACATGATATAATCACAATTGTTTCTCGTTTCCCCATTAATTGTGCAACGATCGGATTTTTTTGTTTGTGGATTTGGTAAATCCCGGTAAATATTAACCAGGTTTGGAAGGAAAGACACCGGGGCCGCGGTATCACTAGCCGACCCTGGTTTTCCCTGGGCGATCCCATGTTTTTTCTATCCTTCACTCCGTGTTACCTTAGAAAGAGTTTTAATATTCTTTTTTCTTTAACAAGTACTAATTTATTTAATCTTATTTTGCTTCACATTTAAATCTAATATATATCTCTTAACTAAGATATGAGCTCAATGTCTATTGGATAGAGGCAAACACTTTTACTAGGAGCTATGATTTAAATGTATTTTCTTACAATGTATTTAATTAAAGAATCGCGTACAAAATATAATATCTGTGCGATTATAAAATATAGATTTGATATTATAATTTTCCTTGAAAATATATATAATCCAAAGAAACAAATATATATCGCTCAAAATGCTAAAAAAACTGATAATAAAATTTGTAGTTTCTTGACTTTCTTCGTCATTAATGAAGACTAAACTGGTTGTCTAAAATGTATTTGTTAAAACTAATATTTAAAACGTAAAATAACATGGCATGGCATTTGAGTATAATAGATAAAGTTTCTTTAGTTGATAAAAGAGAGAAGTTAACAAACTTCTTTTTTTACACACTTTAGCAATTTATTGTGTAAATGCTTTGCTATTTTCTAAAGATTTTTAATGCTTTCAAAAATTTTAGTTGTTTAATCATCACCAATTATCTTTAACCCAAATGGTTAAGATAAGATATACCACATGACTTTATTAGATAGGAGCAGTTCTTAGGTTTAAATCAACATATGATAAAAAAGAAAGTTTCAGGTTATGACAAAAGATTTCTTTCATCTATGATTAGTTTTTTTTTTGAGAATGATTTCGGGTTACATACTCGAGTATTGATCGGGTTACATATGATAAAAAAAGAAAGTTTCAAGTTATGACAAAAGGTTTCTTTCACCTATGATGAGTTTCTTCTGAGAATGATCTCTGGTTACATACTCGAGTATTGATCGGGTGGGCCAGTGGTCAATCAGTAATCTAACTAGCCGTTGAATCATTATAAAGTTATACGTTTCATTAGTGATAATTGTTAAACGTAGTGTTTAAAATATAGTGTTCAAAGTTTTAGTTAACATGTGTTAACTGTTTCATAGTTGAGGGGTTGAATGTGTAATGTTTCTTTTCTTATTAATAAGGGATTAGAAGGTTGTTAGAGGCAGTTAGCTCAATTGTATCATCTTCATTACCGTGAAGTTCTTTATAGCTCTAATAGAAGTGAATCATTAGTCTGTTCTTGATCGTATTTTGTTTCTGATCTTTCTTTGTTATTCGATTATATTGAATTCCGCTACAACAAGTGGTATCAGAGCCACAATCGACTGAAAACAAAGAAGGTGATCTGAAGGAGAAATTAGGGCTCAAGATGGTGTCAACGAAGTACGAGATCGAAAAATTCGATGGAAAGAATGACTTTGGGTTATGGAGAGTCAAGATGCGAGCACTTCTGGTTCATCAAGGGATCGTGGACGCGCTGAGTGGAGAAGAACGACTGCCAGCCGGGTTAACTGAGAAAGAAAAGAAAGACATCTTGGAGAAGGCACATAGTGCGATAATACTGAGCCTTGGAGACCGAGTTCTAAGGGAAGTGGCGAAGGAAACGTCAGCTGCAGGATTATGGTCAAAACTCAAAAGTCTGTATATGACTAAATCCTTGGCAAACCGACTGTACTTGAAGAAAAGGCTATACACTTTTCAGATGGGGGTAGGTAAGTCACTGGAAGATCAAACTGATGGGTTTAATAAGCTGGTTCTTGATCTTGAAAATATTGAAGTTGAATTAGAAGATGAAGACCAAGCCATAATATTCTTGGCATCTTTACCATCAACATATGAACATTTTGTTGACACACTCATGTTTGGTAGAGAATCCCTCACCATGGAGGAGGTCCTTGCTGCTTTGAACTCAAAAGAGTTAAAGAAGAGATCAGATGTAAAGGATGAACATTCTGATGGTCTTTATGCAAGGGGAAGGTTAGAACAAAGAGGCCAGAAGCCAAAGGTGTTCAGTAGATCAAGGTCAAAGGGTAAAGGAAGATGCTATGTGTGCAACTCAGATAAGCACTTCAAGAAAGATTGTCCGGAGTGGAAGAAGAAAAAGGGAGAGTCTTATACTCCTAGAAATCTGAGTAGTCAACAACAAGAAGATGTTGAAGATGGGTATGATAGTGCAGATGTATTGGTGATCATAAAAGGAAGCAATGATCAATCATGGGTCATGGATTCTGGATGTTCTTACCACATGACTCCAAATAAACAATTTTTCACTGAACTCAGTATGCAGGATCTTGGGACTGTATAATTAGGTGATGACAGACCATGTTCTATCAAGGGGATTGGTACAGTCCAAATACAACTGAGAAATGGGACAAGATATGACATGACAAAGGTAAGATATATTCCTGAGTTGAAGAGGAATTTATTGTCCCTTGGCTTGTTTGAAAAAGAAGGGTGCCAGGTTAGCTTGTCAAATGGAAAAGCTAAGGTAATCAGAGGGTCAATGGTGTTATTGTCTGGTACTAGAAGAGACAATAACATATACCTGTTAGATGGAGGGGTTATTGCAAGTTCAACCTCAGCAAATGTAGTTGCTGATAACCCTGCTATGATCTGGCATAAGAGGTTGGGACATATAAGTGATCAAGGCTTACTGGAATTGAAGAAACAAGGTGTGATTAGTGATATACAAGAGTGCAGCGCAGGATTTTGTGAGCACTGCATTATTGGGAAATCACACAGAGTGAAATTCAGTAAAGGAGTGAGCTGCACAAAAGGTGTATTGGATTATATCCATGCTGATCTATGGGGGCCTGCAAAGGTTGCATCTCTAGGTGGAGCTAGGTATTTTTTATCCATTATTGATGATTTTTCAAGAAGGGTTTGGGTTTATATTTTGAAAGGCAAAGATGAAACTTTCAAGAAATTCAAGGAATGGAAGATGCTTGTGGAAACTCAAACTGAAAGGAGAGTCAAGAAACTAAGAACTGATAATAGATTGGAGTTTTGTAGTAATCTGTTCAGTGACTTCTGCAAAGAACATGGAATAGCCAGACACTTGACTGTTCCTGGCAATCCTCAACAGAATGGATAAGTGGAGAGAATGAATAGAACACTAATGAATAAGGTGAGGTGTATGTTATCAAATGCAGGGTTGCCTAAGACATTTTGGGCTGAAGCTGTTTCAACTGCAGCATACCTAATAAATAGGTCTCCCTCCTCAGCAATTGATTTAATGACACCTATGGAAAGGTGGTCAGGAAACAAATTAAAGTATGATCATCTAAGGGTATTTGGTTCAGTTGCTTATGCTCATGTTAGTCAAGGCAAGCTTGAACCAAGAGCTGTCAAATGTGTTCTATTGGGATACCCTGAAGGCATCAAAGCATATAGGCTGTGGAGACTGGATAATGGTAGTCCCAAGGTAATGGTAAGCAGAAGTGTTGTGTTTAAGGAGGATTTGATGTACAAAGATGTGATGGGAGGTCATTATACTGAGCTGAAGAGTAAAGGGGATAAAATTAAGGTGTAGTTAATGCCTGATATGAGTGCTGACTATGATTCAGGGGAATCATCAGGGCATGGTCAGGAGGATGCAGTGACTAGGGAGTATTGTATAGCAAGGAACAGACCAAAAAGGGCTATTATACCTCCTTCCAGATTCAGAGGTAATGATGAGATCTCTGCATTTGTCTTTACAGCAGCTGAAGAAGAGAGTATCTGTGAACCCATCTCATATGAAGATGCAATAGAATCAGATCACAAAGATAAATGGATTAAAGCCATGGATGAAGAAATGAATTCTTTAATTAAGAATGAAACTTGGGTCTTGGTGGATAGGCCTGAAGGGAAGAAAATAGTAGATTGTAAGTTGTTGTACAAGCTTAAGGAAGGCATTGATGGAGTGGAGGCTCCAAGGTTCAAAGCTAGACTGGTTGCTAGGGGATTCACCCAAAGGGCAGGTATAGATTATACTGAGGTATTTTCTCCAGTGGTAAAACATACTTCTATAAAAGTGATGTTATCTTTGGTTGCATTGAATGATTATGAGCTTGAACAACTGGATGTGAAGACTGCATTCTTACATGGAGAGTTAGATGAAAATATATTCATGAAACAACCAAAGGGTTATGAAAGGAATGGCCAAGAAGAAAAAGTTTGTTTCCTGAAGAAATCATTGTATGGGCTTAAGCAATCCCCGAGGCAATGGTATAAAAGATTTGATGAGCAAATGATTAAGCATGAGTTCAAAAGGAGCAGATATGATTGCTGTGTATACTTTAAAGAGTATGACTCTAGTGAGTATATATATATGCTGTTATATGTTGATGATATGCTGGTATGCTGCAAAGATAAAGGTAAGATTGTAGATACTAAGCAGATGCTTATGGAGGCTTTTGAAATGAAGGATTTGGGAAGTGCTAGTAAGATACTGGGAATGGAGATCAGAAGAGATAGAAAGAATAAACTATTGTTTCTATCTCAAAGATCATACATTAGTAAGATACTTGTGAATTTTAATATGCATAAAAGCAAGTCTGTTGTAACACCTATTGCTCCTCATTTCAAGTTGCCAAGTCTAGATTGCCCTAAAACTGATGAAGAAAAGGCAAATATGTCAATCATTCCTTATGCTAGTGCAGTGGGTAGTCTTATGTATTTGATGGTGTGCACTAGGCCAGATTTGGGTTATGCTGTTGGGTTGGTAAGCAGATTTTTGTCTAATCCTGGAAAGGTTCACTGGTATGCAGTAAAGTGGATCTTGAGGTACCTCAATGGTACAAGGGAACTGGGTTTAGTTTTTGGAGGTGTTGACAAGGTGCCAGATATGATTGATATTGAAGGCTATGTTGACTCTGACTTTGCAAAAGATATTGACAGAGGAAGATCAATAACTGGGTATGCTTTCATGGTTGCTGGTGGATTAGTTAGTTGGAGATCTACTTTGCAAAAGGTGGTAGCTTTGTCTACAACCGAATCAAAATATATTGCTTTGACAGAAGCAATTAAGGAAGCAATTTGGCTTAAAGGTTTTGTGTCTGATTTGGGAGTAGTTCCGAAGAATGTAGTGGTGAAATGTGACAATCAAGGTGCTTACATCTTTCAAAGAATCAGATTTATCATGAAAGAACTAAGCACATAAGTGTTAAATTGCATTTCATTAGAGATGTGATTAATGCTAAGGTGATTAGTGTTGTATATGTTGAAACTAAGGACAATGCAGCAGATTGCTTGACCAAAGTGGTTCCTGGTGTTAAGCTTCAGCAGTGTTTACATTTGCTTAGTGTTGGTTAAACTTTGACACTAAGGTGGAGATTGTTAAATGTAGTGTTCAAAATATAGTGTTCAAAGTTTTAGTTAACATGTGTTAACTGTTTCATAGTTAAGGGGTTGAATGTGTAATGTTTCTTTTCTTATTAATAAGGGATTAGAAGGTTGTTAGAGGCAGTTAGCTCAATTGTATCATCTTCATTACCGTGAAGTTCTTTACAGCTCTAATAGAAGTGAATCATTAGTCTGTTCTTGATCTTATTTTGTTTCTGATCTTTCTTTGTTATTCGATTATATTGAATTCCGCTACAACAATAAATTTAATTGTTAGGTTTTAACATTTAAAGTTCTTTTACCAAGAAAAAATCAGCATGTCATGGACAAAATTTAAGGTGGGTTTAATGCAATGCCAACAAACGTACCTCACATGCTGGTTTCTTGATTCTTGTCAGCAAATAAACACCAGCTGGGTGATGACTGATGTGGGTTGAGCATTTTGAGTCTGTTTGGTGACATTATCGATATGTTTGGTGGTTCATAAATGTTAAATGTCACTGTTGTCGTTACTTAGGATCCCACCATTTAAAATTATAAACACAATCTTTAAATTCTATCTCTTTTTGTTGATATAGTCTTAAATGTAGTTTGTTGGACAAATATGAAGTTGTTAGTTGTCGTACACGAAGCATGCATGTGCATCGATGATTTTCATTGGGTCGTAAACTCATATTCACATAGACTACGAGCACTTGAATCTTGAGTTTAGACAAAGTCACATCCTTGAGCGAGCGAAAGTCATAACCGATAACCGAACCATACTGCTTATCACACCGACGAGTTGATCAATCAAATGCTACAATGAGATTTTAGATCTCAAGTGTCACTTTAGGGTCTTCTTTTACCCGACACAACCGCATCATCATCATCATCTCGGATATTTTAATGACACTGAACAATAGCAAAAGTAATGTTGGAAAATTTTAGTGACAATGGGTTTTTCATTAATTTTGGATATAATAAGGATTAGTAATTGCAATTAATATAACTATTATTTACTTGCTTGGGTTTCTACTATGTGACCATTTTATAATGAACCAAACCATGTCTCACACAAAGCCATGATTAATGAGGCATCGATACCTAAGGTAGTTGGTTGAAATAACCAAAACTATGAAATTGAAATAAAATGGATTATGTTAGATGGTAAAAGAGTGAATGAATATTATTGATAGGTTATGATTACATTATATAGAGTTTATAAGAAACCCTAGAAACCTAAATCGGGCCCGTGAGCTCAACCCTAATAATAATCAATACTAAACCCTAATAATAATATAGTCTAATACTCCCCCGCAGTCGTAGCAGAAGTAACCGTACGCTACGACTGGAAAGCATAAAATAACATAAAACTAAAAATAATAAGATAAGCATGCTTCGATCAACTTGAATATCTAAACTTTTGCCAACAATTAATATTATGCTTGATGTTGTCATCCAAATTTTTGATTGATAGTGCTATCCATAGTGCGTTTGATAGTTTCTTGGTTCTTGATTTCCGGAATGATAACTGATAACTGACGACCGTAGTAGTTGGCGTTGTCTCGAGGCTAGCAAACGGTAGTCTCTTGGATCCGTAGATCAAGAGATGACATATGTAGATATAAAAAAAAGAAAAATAAAACAAGACCGGTGACCGTGGTCAAAAGGCGGTCTATTGGATCCGTAGATCAGGAGATAAGATCCGTAGATCTAAAAAAAGAAAAAAAATCAAATCAAACCGTAGCTTGAGATCGGTGTGCGTGGACCATGGTCCTTGGTTCGGCTAAAACACCGATAAATTGAAAGAAAAAGAAAAAAAAATATAGTGATTGCTGCACGTTAGAAGCCATAATCCAGAAACGAACCAAGAGAACGAATTTGAACAAACCAAGAGAATGGAGATAGGTAATAGGTTTAGATATTCAACCGATAACAAAGCTTTATTCAACTGAAACTATAAAATAGAGAAGAAACGAACATAAAACAAAGATGGGACAGGGCGGCGGCGGTGGCGGCACACCGCCCTGTCTAGGGTTTGAAGTCGGTGACGACGGCTAGGGTTTGTATCTTTTTGTGATGGTGCAGCGGAGAAAAAGGTATCAAGAACCCTAAGGCTCTGATACCATGTAAGATGGTAAAAGAGTGAATGAATATTATTGATAGGTTATGGTTACATTATATAGAGTTTATAAGAAACCCTAAAAACTTAAATCGGGCCCGTGGGCTCAATCCTAATAATAATCAATACTAAACCCTAATAATAATATAGTCTAATAGATTAAACTTAGATCCGCATAAAAGATGATGCAAAACTTAAAGTGATTTATTAGAAAAAACACTCATTGTATATTTTTTTCCATAGGAGATATAAGTAGAAAACAAAGGGGATCCTACAAGGTGCTAACGTGATGGGTGCGATGAAATGTTTTAAGAGGTATATTTGTATTTTTGAATGTTGGCTTGACATGAACAACAATAACATGCTACTAACACGTGTATAGTTGATACTGAAGTTGGTGCAATCGCAAATTACTACTAATGCAGGTCATGGGTTACTATCGACTTGGTCAATTGTTGGTTAGTATCGATCTTGGTTACTAATCAGGTGGGATTTGGTGCCGAGCTATCACTCAGTCACTATTGAGGTTGCTATTGACTTGAACCGGTTTGTATTAGGTTGTTACTACCTAGTAGTGACTCGGATGTTGCAATCTTGTGCTGAGCGATTAACAGGTCTGACCGAATAATAGATAGCCTTTGAATTGATCAGCACATTTTTAAAACTTACCCATTAAAAGATTTCATGAATCATTAAAAGACATTTTTTTAGTGAACCAAATACACTTTGACTCTGACAGATTCAAATGTAGACTTTTAATGGTAGCCTCTTAATGGAATTGCACCCCTAAGGTCTCTTAGTTACTTATTTCATAGCCTCCATCTCTTTTTTTACTCACTCAAAAAACACCTTTCTCGGTCTGGTGCTATCTTGAGTTTTAGTGTCAGCTCCGGCAATACACATAATGTTCAGGTTGTTATATACTGGGAGGCACACTCATTTTTCAAAGAAGATGCGCATAATCTATTTTTAAGGACCTGTTTTAAAGATGTAGTTTTAACCACCGCTAACATATTAGTGCGTTAATTGTTGCAAGTAAAACCAAGAAGGGTGGTGCCATGGTAAGGACACGATTTTATCTCTAAAAAACGTCTTAGCTAGGTTTGAATTATGATTCAATTGGATTTTTGTCATAAGCCATGTGTCTAGTGCAAGCTGTGATTTACCTGATCATGTCGACCCATTGTTAGAAGAGTGTTAACAGTTCTCATGAGTTTATCGGTACACATTATCATAAAAAAAGAAACACTAAAATTACCAAAAGAGATTCTATATGGAAGTATTGAGGAATTGAAATTTGATTCCAAATCCTCTTCTTTTTCTTTATTTTTTGGTCCAATTTATGCTTCTCAAAGCATGATATAATTATAGAGATGAGAATATTACACGTCTAGACTAGTCACGATCACAATGGCTTCATAGAAACAACGTATCATAATTGTACCACTAACCAACAAACATGATTAACAACCATCAATATATAGTAATAATGTAACTAAAATGCCATAGAAATTGATGGTAGCTTATATGTAAAGGAAAACTTAATAGGGTCGTCTTTACTTTATTCATAATTGCAGTTAAGGACAGAACAACTTTATCATTTTCATAGTTTATTCATTTATGAGGCATGTATCCATTTTTGTTTTTCGTAACTCTGATAGTAAGATTGTTGAATTTAACAGTCTGATTGATGTTCCTTACTTTACAGAGTAGAAAGGTAAGAATATACATTATAAATATTTATATAACCTCCTCGTGCATTATCTATATATTTAAAGCTATGATTAAATCTTTTGGTATACAAAAATGTTAAGATAGTTTATTTTATAATTATCTTATATTTTCATATTAACTTGGTTGACTAACGTATTAAATAAATGTTTTAATCTACACATAACAAGGGAAGAAGCAATATTTTATTTGTAGTTACAAGACATAATATTAGGCATAACCATAAGGTGATTATTTTCTTTGAAATGTTCAACCCTAATTGTAGGATATTCAACTAGTAGAGGGTTATCTTGAGAACCCAATTTTTTTATGAGAATTTTAGGAACCACATATTTAACATCACATGCAAATCACATATCATTTCTATATATTTTTTTAAAACATTCATAATTTTTTTCATGACATTGAATTGCCGTTTTCCTCCCTATGGTTTGGTGATATTTGTCATTTTCATCCAAAAAGGTTTTTTCTTACATTTGGCTCCTCAAGGTTTGAAAAAGTTGTTATTTTCATCCAAAAACTTGAATTTCATGGTAAAATTTTTTATTAACAACACGTAAACATAAATTAGGATTTCGTTTTTATATAAAAATTTACGTAAACGATGAATATTTAACATTTTAAAACAATGTAACTAAGTTTTTTGGATAAAAATGGCAACGTTTCCCAAACCTTGAGGAGCCAAATTCAAGAAAAAATATTTTTGGATGAAAATGGCAAATGTAATCAAACCACAGGGAGAAAAATGGCAGTTCACTCTTTATTTTTTCAAAAAAAATTAACCATAATATTCAGTATTTTTTCTTTCCAACACTTACCATATTGATATACGTAAAAAATAATTTCACATGTATAAATCTGGTTCTACACATATGTAAATTAGGTATTACACATGTGTAAAACCATATTCGTAATAAAAACAAGTTTTTTTAAAAAAAATTAATTTTTTTATGAATGAGAGAAACATTTTTATTTTTTCTATTTTAATGTTATTTTTCTTTTTATAATTATTTTATAATGTTTTCATTATTTATTTTTTTGTCATTAAAAACTTATGGTTCACATTGGTTTATAAAGTTTTCAGAAGAAAAATAAAATATCATTTGATCTCTCCCCTATTTAACTATTACCCCAATATCATCATCCTTTCTAAAATTTTCATTTCAAACGTTTATGCTCAATTTGAGGATCTTTTTATATTTTTGCTACTTGATTTAATGAATTGGATTAAAAGAAAAATAAAGAAATACCAAAGTTAAAAAGTCAAAGTTAAGAGAACAACATAACAATTAAAAAAAAAAAAAAACATTACTAGTGTTGATAGAAAATATAAGAGTGTTACGAGACACAAAGATGAAAAGATGGATGTGAGACAAGAAAACGCCGACTTCAAAGTAATTGTAAAATAAAAAGTGTATATTAAACCAATTATTTAGGCTTTGGATACCTTCCCCTTCAAGGTAGATGTAAGAATTATGACTTTTACTCGTCAAATATATTACACTTTGTTCACTAAACAAACAAGCATACCAATATAATCATACTCATAATAGAGCTATTAGTATGGTATTAAAAAAGTATGATGCGATCAAACATTACCTACATCGCAGGAGATAGCGGGGTGTCTCGATAAGACAGTAACTCTAAAATTTTTTTTCGTATATAGTATGATATAGATATTATAATCTATCCAAATAACATAAAAAATAAACATAAGAGAATAAGAGACATCACTCAGATCATGTCAAAGCTAAAGCAAAACAATCATATAAAAACAATTAAACTCTAAGAAAAATCTAAGATAACTATTCATTAAAAAGTCTGACTAAATAAAAGATAAAAAACGAAACTTAAAACTCAAATACCTTAAAATATTGGATTATTTATGTTGGTAAGAACAACATTAATAACCAAATATATAAGATTTAAGCCACCATAAATATAATTATAATTTTAACAGTTTACCTTGATAACATGAAGCATAACCCAATTAATCCCTATACTTTTGTTTATAATAATAATATATGTAACATTATCATAGTAATAATATTAAAGTGAACAAGGTATGCTTCATGATAGTGTTTTTGACAATAAACAAAAAAGAGGGTGGGTGAGATATGGGACATGGATGACTAGATCTGTTCAAGTGGGATGAATATTAAGTCAAAGATTATAAAAATCAACAAAATTCATTTGAAAAACCCAAAAGTCACACCGTCATGTCTCCTCAAGCACATTTCTGACTTTTATTGGTCAACCGACATTAATTTTGTGCCATTGGAACAGTTTAAATACGATTATCAAATCTACTTGTTAGATAACACCCGCTAGCTTCGGGGTAGTCAGGGGAACACTGCCGCAACCAAATCTTCAATTTTCTTACATAAAAAATCACGCTAACTATTTTCTACATACTCTTGAAAAATAAACCCAAGGAAAAAATCTACTTCAACCATGACAAAAGATGGCTTTGACATAAGGTGATAGAAATAAAATAAAGAGAAATGACGTGTGATGCTCATGATATGGAAGAGTAGTGGGAGGTTGCAGTGGCGGAGCTTGAACTTTCTCGTAAGGGGGGCGGGGGCGAAATCAATTTTTTTTAGGGGGGGCCGAACTTGATATTTATATAAAAATTTACACTACCTGACCAAAAATTTACACTACCGGACTAAAATTTAACAGTACGGGGCGAAAAAACAGGAGGGCCGGCGGCCCCTCCTGGCCCCTATAAAGATCCGCCCTTGGGAGGTTGTGCGATAAGAACAAAAATATTGTGATTCCAAGGGGTTTCTAAACCATATGACGGTTTGCCCTCACCTTACTTGAAAATAGTCATTCTAACACAAGCGTTAACTTTCCAAAAATATGTATTTGAATTGATTTGTCTCTGTTAATTAGTTATTTTGATTTTAATTAATAAAAAATGGTGTTTTATTGTTTTGATGTTTTTCTTTACTATTTTTATTTTTTATTTTAAAAGGACAAAGGTAGTTTTGAAAACAAGGATAATGCCCCACCTGTAGAGTAGTTTTGATAAAACTAAAAGGGAAAATTACGAAAATGATCATTTGACCAAATCAAATTACTAAAATAACCGGTCAAAAATAAAGTTTATCAAATAAAACAACCAATACTATCGCGCCACGTGTCCATCCCTCGCTGACGTGGCAAGGGATTATGGGAATCCCTCGCCCAAGGAAGCGTGCCGACGAGTATCAGCCATAATCCCTCGCCCACGTGTCCATCAGTCGCTGAATCAGCGAGGGATTATGGGAATCTCTAGCCCAAAATTACAAAAATACCCCCCTCGCCCATATATATATATATATATATATATATATATATAATGTTTTTAACCAAAAAAATCCGTATTTTTTTATTTATTGTTTTTTAAATACTTAAAATTTTAATTTAATTTCATTTTCCCCTATATAATATAATGTTTACTTAAAAATGACATATTATTTCTTCAAAACTGAGAATTCAAAGTTATATACAGTTATCGAGGGATGGACACGTGGGCGAGGGATTATGGCTGATCCTCGCCGGCACGCTTCCCTAGGCGAGGGATTCCCATAATCCATCGCCACGTCAGCGAGGGATGGACACGTGGCGCGATAGGATTGGTTGTTTTATTTGATAAACTTTATTTTCAACCGTTTATTTTAGTAATTCGATTTAGTCAAATAACCATTTTCGTAATTTTCCCAAAATAAAGTGAAATGCATGGTTGGTTGATTGCTAGTGTAGTTCAGCAAACTTTCAAGGATCTTCCACCGCCCTAACAAAATTTGACGGTTAAAAAACAAGTTTAGTAAGGGCATGCGTTCTAGTGGAAAGGTATACTGAAAAGACGTCCATTATATGTGGTTAAGAGTTCAAGTTTATGTTTATGCATATTTTTTAATATGATTAGAGAATGTGTAAGTTAGTCATTCTAAGAATAAATATTAGCAAGATTCTCTATTTTATTTTTCTTTCTAACTAAAAATTATATTTAGGTTTACTCGTCATTTAAAATATTCTATTAAATTTATATATTTGTGCATCATAAGACACGTACCCTCACAACCAGAGAGCTAAACTAATTTTCTACATAGCTTGATGCCATAAAACTGTAAGTGTTATGGTATTTAAATTTAGAATATATGTTTAAAAACAAAGACTACCACAAACACATTGATCATGTTTTTAATGTAATCTGGCTATCAAGGTCACAAGTTCTTTCTAGTTTTTATCAAGTATTTAATTCTCTTTTTTTAATTACATTATACGAGTGGGCCAGTGGCCCTGAGCAATCACAAATATTCAAAGATGACCGTTATAAAAAGGATTTTTGGGCCTGCAACTACTAAAGTCCACCGATAAAACTACACATGGTTTCGTTTTAAAATCGATCGACAATAATGTAAGAATTTAAAATTAAAAACACAGCCAAAAATTTCCTACATCATCTGATATAAACGAGATTTACATCATCAATTTTTGTTTCTTTCTTTCTTTTAAATATAGACTTAGGATGTGATCTGCAAGATTTTTCAATTAAAATGCTGGCAGTTACATTACAATAAGAAACAAAATAATGTAAATAAGTTCTATAAATGTAAACACATCAAATTCAAGGATAAAATATGAAGTTACGATAAAGTGTTTTTGGAACACTGTTATTCAAATTATTATTTTCATATAACCTTAAGGCAAAGCAAGAAAAGTTGTGAACACTGATGGAGTGATGGAAATAAGCAAAATGTGGCTATGTCTTAATTGGGCCGAAGTCTATACTCAAACGGCCGGATGAAGTCCGAAGAAGAAGCCCGTTATGCACTGGCCCAAACATGAATTGGAGTAGCAGATATAACTTATAAGGTTTCTACTTTTCTTAGAGGTGAAAAAACAGATCTAAACCAAACCCGATTCGGTAAGAGGTGTATACTCAAACTGAATCGTAGTAATGTTTTCAAAACCAAACCCGATAGTAAACCTGTTGCTTTAGTGGTTCACTGGTCGGATGGGTCAAATCAGAAAAAAAAATGATATTGTTTATATATATTTAGTTTAAACACATAATATGAAAAAATACTATATGTTTTAAAATTTATGAAGTAATGTTCATAATTGTTCGATAATGAGTTACAAGAAAGCAATGCTGCTTCTGCACTTGGTGTTTGTGTTATTTATTATTATTAATAATTTATTAGAACAACTCAAGGAACACATAGATTGTCAACACATAGGTTTACATTGGTCTTCATAATAACTGCATTTGAGTTTATTGATTTGTAGAATTTCGGTGGTCAACTACTGTTTGAATAATCTTGTCTAAAATAGCCCACATCTATTCAAAAGCTTAAATCCATTCTTAGGAATGATTTTCAACCAAAAGATTTGATGAAGTATAAATAAAGTTCTGTTATTGACATAAAAAACGTGACAAACGAATCAAGCAGATGATTTTTATAAACGATAATAACGAGAATTCGAGACATAGAAAAATGGATCTCACGAGTAAATTTTATTTTGCCAATGGGTGAAAACTGATTTTAATCCACATAAATTTATCAAAAGTAGTCCATTAATATTAAACATTCTCTCACCATAGTTCAAACCGAAAGTTTCAAAATATGGGCCAAACCCAAAGTAATGGGCCTCTGTTATTTAAAAATTTCGTATATAGTTTGTTATGGCTGAAATATGAAAGACTAGTAACTCATTTTCTTTTATCGTAACCCTGTCAAAGTGTCAAGTGTCAACTATCAATTGTCAACCAGTATGCCTCCACAACTTAAATCTGATATTCACTGAGAAAAAGATATAGTTACAATAAAATTGAAGATTTACAGTGTTACGAACGCAAGCGACCTGTATACACGAATTAAAATTTTGTGTATAAAACCTTTTTATATGATCCGAGCTTGATTTGAAATCCCAATTCATTGACCTGAGTGATCCTAAACCGATTTGATCAACATTCGTACATGTCAATAGTTCAAGGTAGTATGATGTTTGCTAGACTCAGAAATTTATGTAACTACCTAACATAGTTTTATAAATATAAGTGTCACATATCCAAATAAGATGCTCTGAAGAATAACCACGGTCAATAATCAAGCTCGATGTAATTATGAGAATCTTGATAGATTTTTAGGGAAGATTAAATAAATATACGTATATCTATGATATATAATCATAATGTACGTATTTATGCTTTATAATTGTAAACTTTTTATAAATACAAAAGAAAAAATCTATATGACATGAAGACCAAAATGTAAGTATTAAAAAGCAATAATTTTTTCAAAACTAATCAAAAAGTCAAATAGAATATTACAGTCTACGTACACATCCAATAGCTATTTTTATATTCAAGGATTCATAATTTTAAATTTTGCTTCAAATTACTCATTTTCATTATTTTAATTTTCGATATTTTATTTAATTATAATAATAATAAAACGTAGCAGCCATTGGAATTGAAGTGCGGAAAGATGACAGCAAAAGAGTCAACGTGATTCCACTTCCAAATTGCTAACAAACAAACCACCCCCTCTGAATCTGAAGTCTTTTAACCTTTTCACCCATCTTATTTTATTTATTCAACTAAAAATTAATTAATTAGTTTATTTTTTGTTACTTCGTTTAAATAATTAATTAATATATTTATTAATTAATTAACTTGGCAGTTCAAAACTACTAGCAGAAAACGAGAGTCCTCCTCCTGCTTCCCTAACAAACACTCCAAACACTAAAAGTTGCAAAACTATCATTTATCACTCCAATCTTTTTGTTCTTTATCACCTCTAAACTTTGTCTTTTCTATCTTTTTAGTTATTACTATTTTATGTATACATGTAGTTTTGTTACCAAATTATATGTTGTTCATATAGTTTTGTTACTATATATAAAAACAAGAAAGTTTGTTGACTAATGTTGTACAACAAGTTTAACTATATCGAGTTTGGTGTTTGGAATTAACACTCTTTATTTTTATGGTAATTTCACAACAAAATCACGACTATGGTAGATAACATGGTTTAGTCTAAGTTATGAATGGCAACATGTTGGGTATGTTACAATTTTTGTAATCTCTATCTCGTATCAATAATTGTAAAATCATGTATCTGTTTGCAAATCTGTTGGGTATTTGTTAGTTCTTATCTGTTGGGTTCGTCGGGTTTTCACGTGATATCAGGTATACCTGCTTGGGATCTTTTATGATTAAGAATGGAATGACCCAAACTCAATCTTAAACTCTTGATCCTAGAAAACCTGCGTTAACATCATACACTCAACTATACTTTTAATGGTTTTATGTTTATAATAATCTTAAGTCTTTAACAACTTTAGATTACCATGTAAACAATTAAAACATATAATTAACAAGAATATTAATGGCACTTCTTTTGCCATTGATATCCTTGTTAATTATATATGTAACTAAGATTCTAATCTATTAGAAATCGTTAATTTTCTAAAATTATAGATCTTATCAAATTATGGATTTTGGGGTTTAAAAAAACTGAAACTCGACTTTCCAATCTTTCCATTTATAAATTCTTTATTTAACTCATCTTGATAGACTTCCCTAATTTTGATGGAAGATGTTGATTTCCATGGAAAAAGTAGGAGAGAGGTGTATTGGAAGGTGGAAATCAGTAGAAAATTAAATACTTGCAGTTTAATTTATAACAAGAGTTGGTTTTTTTTAAACAAGAATTGGTAGCTAGTGTTTTTTATCGTATTATTTATTGTTAAAATACGTTTTTTAGGTTGATCAAAATTGGTGATAAGAGAAGAAAGGTAATGAAAATGATACATGACATTATTATATGTTAAGACAAAACTATAGTAATGTCTAGGTTCATATAAATATATATGATTGTGATAGACATAACTAAGAAAGGTTGTTCATTGGTTTGTGCAATTTAAAGTTTATAAAGTATACCTTGTATTATATGTTGATTTTGAAAGTCTGGTATGTTGTTAGATAGCCTAACGTCGTTATGTTAGTGTTATGAGGATGCAAAATCTTCTTGCTTAATATGCTCACATAAAAAAATTGATGTGCATTTTATTAAAAGTTAATAGAATTTATGTCATTGACATTTGACACTTTTTTGGGTATGACACCAACTTGTTAGCTTCTTAGTGAATTGCCTTAGTGTTAATTCATATAATATGTAATTAAACCGCACTTTAGTTTGATAAATGAGTGGTATTTCAAATAACATGCAATATATAGAACAATGACGAGAATAACGTCTCGTTGTATTTGTGAAATCCTTTCAAATGTAACTAGAAATAATTCCACTTTTAATTGTGTTTTTTCCGTAGAGATGAACAAGAATTCAATACTTTTCGTTCACTTAATCAATTTAATGCACGTAAAATCTATCGAAAAACCCTCAAGTCTTTTTAGTTATTCCTTAGTTTTCTTTGGTTCTTCGATCAAAACAAACACAAAAACCTACTTATGCTAAAAAAATACTGCAGTGACTATGATGGTCACCTCACCGCCCAAAACCTAATTACCATAAATCTGGTGACTCTATCCACACCATCATGTCTAGAAAGTTTGATGATAATGTACAAACATAAATATAAACTATATAATTATATAATACAATTATAAGAAATGGTCACGTATAAAAACTAGTGGCATAAAATGTAGCATATAAATATGATAAAATAAATAAATATTCTATGATTTTTAAAAAATAATTTCTAAAGGTAGTATAATTAATGATGTAAAGGGTGGGATAGGTATCACAAGACAGGAGTGTGTAAAGAATAAATTAGGAGGTATTGGGTTAGGTTGACCTGACCCGAACAACACGGAAGAATGTGTTGAATGCCACCATTTAAGATTTTAAATAATATTAAATATACATTGCACTATTTATTTTTGATATTTTTTTTTCACAACTTATACCCTTCAACGTACTAAAAATCTTCTCTCCTTCTATTCCTCAAACTTTTTGTGTTAGCCGAAAGTTAAATTGTTATGAATTATTTTTTAATAGCAGCTGATTTTATACAAAAGAAAAGCAATGTTTTCAGAACCGGATCGGACATCGAACCGGACGCCTTACTGGTTCGGTGGTCGGACCGGTCGGACCGGATTTAAGAACCGGATGACGTCATAATTATATATATAGTATATTATATATATAGTTATATATATAATTAAATATAAGTAATTTATATACGTATTTTATAGTTATATATAAAACTTAACTATATTTTTATATCTAACATACTAATTTATGGTTCAACACCCCGTTTTTACCCATTAAAATCAAAAAAATAAAAAAAAAATTACAAAATCCGGTCCGAACCGGTCCGGTTTCCCGGTCCGACCAGCGGTTCGGGATGAACAGGCCGGTTCGACCGGCCAGAAACGAATCGATGTGAACCGGACCGGCCACCCTGCCGATCCCCGGTCGAACCGGTCGGACCGGCCGGTCCGATCCGGTCACAAAAACACTGAAGAAAAGCCAATAGGGAGCGGGACAAAGTACAAATACGAAGAAACATATAACAAGTTACCAAAAAAATCAATGCTATGAGTTAAAACCAAACAAAAATCAAATTCATTATGCAAAGACATGATACATTTGAAGTAGAGGATGTAGACTGTAGAGTAACACCAATACACCATTATGACCAACAAATATATTTTAGGTTGGATTTTAAATCAACCACGAAAACAACTGAACTTTGATTATTGTTTTGTGAGCTAAAGAAATAATGTAAACGATCACAATATGAATTTTGTTTAAAAGCAGTTATGAATTTATATTGTGCGTTCCAAAAATAAATAATTTGAAGAACAACTCTTTCTTTTTAATAAAAAAATAGGGTATTTATCCATCTCACGATCTTTGAATAATATCTTGTTAACGTTATTTTGACTACTACACGGGAGTTTTTAAGACGCAATGCGCTTGATTTTTACAATATTGTTTCAGAAAAGTGGAAATTAGATAGATCGAGTGAAATATATAAAATGATGAGCATATATTTTGTAAAAATATTGTGTAGAATGATTCATGTGGTAGAACTTATAGTACAAAAGTATCTTGAGATATGTTTGCCCCCCTTCCAAGGCATTGATCCTTAGCATCCACATTTACACCTAAATGGCAATTATCTTTTGCTGGAATACCATCCTTGATGCATGCTAAATCTACATATGTTGGTCAACAAAAGTCAAATCGAACTTTATCATCCATCATCATAATATTCACTTACCTTTGTAATAAAATTACTAAAATGTGCATCATTATTAGGGTTAGGAAATGAGCAGAAGTCAGATGACTTCACATGGGGATGTTTTAGAAATTGGATTTAAAAGATTTGAGGGTACAATAATAAAAGACAAATGCAAGTATCATTTTTTGACCTTTTGGGGTAAAATAAAGGTGCCCCTTACCATCTGTAAGAAAAGAAACAGACCAAATACAATTACTTTTTCTACACCAAATCTTCCAAAATATTCATCCATTTCCTTATGAAATGATATTCATATCCTATACTTGTTGTAAGTATGGTTGTTTATGAGTATGAGTATGAGTTAGATTCAACATAAATTTGAGCTTGATCCACTTATGATACAAGCCTATCCAGTTCAAATTGACATTTCAATCGAAGAAGAAATTAAACTTGTTTTTGCTTGCCTCTTACTTGAGTTAGATCATGGCTCGACTAGTTGACTAGTTAATTTTTTTTAAAATTTGATAACTTTGTATGTTTGTTTTAATAAAGTCTCAAATATAAAGTTTAAATGGATCTTAAACCAAACAAGTCTCAGATAATACAGTAGCATATTATCGGTATGCAAAAAGAAATATAATTTATACAAGCTAACAAACAAGTGATCCCATCTAAATTAGCCAGAGTTTTTACATGAGCTGATGAGTGAACTTTGATACACAAGTTATTTGAACGACGACACTTCTGATTTTTAATTATATTTATAACTGTATTTTTTTAAGAAAATCATAAATACGTTACTTTTTAGTTATACCTATACGTGTCATGGAAGATGTTACTTCAATAGTTAAAAGAATGCTAAAAGTTCCTCTTATCCACTCAATAGTCAATACTTGCTGACCATGCGAAACGTTTTTAATAAACCTATATACATGAAGAAATTTAATTACAAAAATGATATATTGACCATGGTATTAATTTATAACAAATTACATTTCAACTTAAAGGGATTAAATTAACATCAAAATTTCTCTTTTTTTTTTCAACTTAAATGCAAATTAACATTAAATTAGCATTTCAAAATTAAATTTACTAATTATTGGTGTTAAGAAAACTTTTGCCTGTCATGTGACAACCCTCCAACACAAATCTGGCAATGATGGTGTTGTTCATCATATAATCATGGATCATTTTCATCTGAAAACCTCAACGGGGCAGGTGGGGACTGATCTTGATGACAAATCTTGTCAAAATTAATTAGCCATGATTGAATATTTTGTGAGGTGATGTAAGCTTTAGATGGTGTCAAGATTGAAGGGACCATGAGCCAGCAAAAAACCAAAATAATTAAATAACACATGCTAAATCAAAATTTAAACAATACAACTTGGATTCAACGTTATTAAAATCCTAACCCACATAATAATCTATAATCTTAATTTTTACTTTCATTAGCAATAATAAATTTTTTATAATATATTTACATTATATTTCAATCTGATTACACTCATAGTTATAGTTATAAAAAAAATAAGAAAACATATAGAAATCGAGTAAGAACCGAAGTGTAAATCCAATGTAAATCAATGATTATTATACTGATAAAATTCTTTTGAAAAAAAAAAAATAGAAGTTTAAAGCTTCGTTGGTGAAATTACCACTATGATTTCATCATTGACAAACGACTTACAATTTGGTTATTAATAACCAATATGCCTTAAAAGAAGAAAGTACAAGTGAAGAAGAGTGTTGTAATATATGAATTTCAAATCTCAAATGGTATATACATCATGATCAGCCATTGTTCTTGATCTACTAACCAAAAAAGATAGCATTTCTGCCCATGATAATACCAAAATACCCACGGTTTAGCCCCTAATATTACGAAATTCATACATCAAAATGTCAAAAATATAGTGGGAAAAACGTGGGTATTTTGGATAATTTCCAAAACTATTCAAAACCATAAAAAAAAAAAAAAAAAAAAAAAAAAAAAAAAAAAAAAAAAAAAGTAAAAACTTGAAAGTAAACTAACAAATCAACAAAAAGATTCAAACTTTTTAGTTGTGCAGAGGATCTGGGCAACTAGGAACTCTTCTTTTCACATCTTCAAAGCTTTCATCTTTTGGGACACTAAAACCGCCATTAAAGAACCTTCTGTAAAGCTCCGATCTTTTCACCTCATCTGAATCTTTTTCCGGTGGTGGCAGCGGTGGCGGCAACGGTGGTGATGGTGGTGGTGTTCTTATTGCAGAAACTCTACAACAATCACTATTCAAAGCCCAAATTTGAAGCACGAAGAAGATGATCATGAAGACCACCATTGATGAATGCACCACTGATCTTGATCTCCTCCTTGTGTGGGAAAATGACATGGTGGTTGAGAACCCACATAAAGTAATTGAAGAACTGATATTCTCCGGTGATCGGTGGTTGTGAATATTATTGGCCGGCGGGCTAATGGTGATGATATGTGTTAATGGATCTTATAATAATAATAATATTATATATTATTATTATTATGGTTTTGAGCATCTGTTGGTTTCTCTCTCTAAGGCAGATGTACAGAGAGAGTATGGATGTGTTTCTCTCTCTATAATCGACGGTTAAATATGATGGGATCTCAAGAAAAGACTTGTGAGAGTTGAGGGGGAGATGGTGAAGAAGTTAATTTTCATGCAACTATGGACCCCACTCGTATAGAAGAACAAAATGATGACACAACACATCAAGCTTTTTAGTACTCGAATAATTTTTTTAAGGGTGGTGCTGGGGACTCCGCAAGTGTTTTTTGAGAGAAACCGGATCAAACAGTTACGTTTTGGCCAAAATGTCACGGTTTGAAAATCTAGAGGTGACGGCTAGGTCAAAGTGTCACGTATAGACTAACTCCTGACCAAAGTACACTGATAAAAATGTACGGTTCTGAAACAAAAAGTCACGGTTTGCCTAACCGTGACGGTTAAGGTACGAGGTAAGTACCACTTTGAACCGTCACGGTTTGGCCTAACCGTAACGGTTTCTCGTTCATTTCATGGTATATGCACAACACATTCATGTTTTTTTTATAAAAATGTTCATTTTTTATAAAAAAAAGTATAGAATCCTATACTTAAAACCATACATAGTTATAACACAAAAGTAAACACTCTACTATAGATATTAATATTATAAAAAAAGTATAGAATACTAACACAAAACCAAAAATTAACATCTATAGTAATCAATTTTATTCAAAAAGTTGTATGGTTTTGAGTATAGTATTCTATACTTTTTTTTTTTATAATATTAGTATCTATAGTATAGTTTTACTTTTATGTAATAACTATGTATGGTTTTGAGTATAGTATTCTATACTTTTTTTTTATAAAAAATCAACATTTTTATAAAAAACATGAATGTGTTGTGCATATACCATGAAATGGGCGAGAAACCGTCACGGTTTGGCCTAACCGTGACGGTTCAAAGTGATACTTACCTCGTACCTTAACCGTCACCGTTAGGGCAAACCGTGACCTTTTGTTTCAGAACCGTACATTTTTATCAGTGTACTTTTGTCAGCAGTCAGTCTATACGTGACACTTTGACCTAGCCGTCACCTCTAGGTTTTCAAACCGTGACATTTTGGCCAAAACGTGACGGTTTGGTCCGGTTTCTCCCAAATTCCTTACGGTGCGCCTAAAATTTTCCTTTTTTTAAACTACTTATATATTTCTAAAATTGTAATTTATTAATGCATAAAAGTTATGTTATCTTATTAGATATACATGTTTTTTTAAAGGCGTTTGAAACCATCTTAACATCCGAGTGTCTTTTTTGAGATAAATGTCAATTATCTATATTAATTTTAAAACTTTAGAATTGACTTATAAAAGAATATCATTAAAGAGAAGACTCATCTTTTTAGAAAAAAACATATTATGTCAGATTTGAACTTAAAATCTTAAAATTTTAAACTTAAACCATCACACTCATGTAATTAGACTAAAATACCAACTACAAATATAAATGTGGTTATGTTGTAATTTGAATGCTATATTTTAAACTTAAACCATCTAAGGTTAGATGCCAATCTTTTGCTTGCTGCGTAGTGACAGTACCAACATCCACTAATCGTTTTTTTCCGAATACGGTTGTCGGTTGACATCTCTTTTAATTAGTCAATACAAGAAGCAAATTGTTGTGTGGAGGAATTAATAACTCTACATAAGCTAGAGATATATTTAAGAAAATTGGTTTTAACTATAATGATTAGGTTAAACGATTGTAATTAGATAAATAAACATATTTACTTAATGGATTGTTGACCAGCAGCATCATGTTAGGTTTTAAATGTGTTTTTTCTTTTTATATAGTTGAGAGTTCTAATTCCATAAAAAATATTTATGTAGATTTATAAGTACGCTTAAATTTTATACGTTTACTAAAGGGCTTGTTAGTCGTTTAAAAAAAAAACTGTGTTTGACTAGACAATATATATAAAGAATGAAATATATTTGAAGAATGATGAAAACAACATAAATAACAACTAAATACATTAAAGTATTAAAATATTATAAGGACATGCAAATTAAGTCTGGACTTCAGAAAACATTTGTTAACTAGTCTTAAGCTAACCCTAGCACCCCAATGGAAAATTAAAGACGAGACCACAATACGACCATCTTTTTCTATTTATATGAAGTATTCCAGGTTTCAAGTATATCATGTTAAAGATGTGTGGTTCGATATACGATGAATGAGTGTGCTAGAAATTCAAAGATTAAATCAAAATCATGATTTCAAATCCGCTAACAATGTCAAAAAGATGATTTAAGATATATATATCGATCAAAACAAACTTAAACAGTGTCGTAATAATATACAATCATTCTTGAATTATTTTATAAAAGCAATCAAGAAAGGTTTTTATAAAAAAATCAAAGTTATTTTATAAAATTGAGTCGAAGTTAATCTGAATAAATTATCTTCAAAGAAATGATCTTCAAATATAGAACACAAGTTTAAAAGGTGGTTAAGCAAATAAGGAAGCCACCAACTTTTTAAGCACGAAACAAATGCTTTTTCCTTGCAACAATTATAGAAATGTGGGAGAGATTTAAACATACCAAATATGGTTGATACCATGTCAATGACTTATATCAACCATTTGGTCATGAGTAACTTTTGTCCGTGTCTTTTTCTCTCTCTCTCTCTCTCACGTTTATTTAAAGTTTTTTTCTTCGAACCATTGGAGAAGATTTTTACCTAAGAGAAAAGAACATTTTAAAATATACTTAAGTGAGTTATTTCAAAATTTCTTTGGCACGTGAATTTTTAAGAGCAAAGGAATGAAGTGTAGATCAAGTAAAGTTTCATATATTTCTTCACTTGATAAACTATCATTTTTTTTTTAAAAATGAGAACTTATAGGGCGTCTCTTTCTTATTGTAACTACTAACTACAGACAAGGATTAGACTCCTTTATGATGTGCGTAAAGTGTATATATAAGAGTGAGAAACTCTGCGGCTATATCAACTCTTAGCAAACTTGACCATCATGTAGAAGGTGTGGTCATGCAAGGCATAGGCAGGATCTTGGCTAGATCAAGATTACTTAGGCGTCGTCACAAATGCCCTAGGTGTGGTCAGGCACCTTTCTGAAATTCTTATAAATATTCAATTGTTCAACGTAATCCATTCATACCTCATCTTTTTTCGAACAAACATGAAAATTCAAAACTTAAGAAATAAAGTACCCAAACATGTGAATACTATTAAGAAACAAACCTGAAATGACTATAAATATGTGTGAAAAAGATGTATAAATCAAAGCATAACACACTACACATTAGAGACAAAGCTGTTTGATCTTCTAACTTAGAGATAAGAAAGTTATAAGGTGATGAGTAAGTAGCATGTGGTCACTTATAAGCGAGAAATGAAGTGGTGGTCACAATATTTAGCGAGAAGGTTAAAAATCAGTGATTTCAAAGATGTTTTTTTAAAGACCAAAGACTAGACGTAACCTGTATTTGTTAACGCTCACCCCAAACATTGTATATCTTTTTATATGGTGGTTCACTTCCAATCTCAATAAACATGAGATATCAATAAACAATAAACAAGATCGACAAATACTATATTGACCTTATTAATTTAAATGACGTGTTGTGGGGCTAAATGTTTACATCATATTATTGAAAGTTTTAATATTTGTTTATAAAACAAATTCAAACTTTTTGATGTTTATTTATAAAAAAAGTGTTAATTCTTAAGAGGAAAACTAACGTGAGAAAGAGATAAGAAGACAAGTTAAAACTAAGGTCTAACATATCCACCATCATGGTTGGACCTAAGCCTTTGTTAACTAGGTCAATATTTGGACGAATTGTTTTCATATGTTATACAATATTTGATACTCATTTTATATTTATGTAAGATATGAAGAATGATTCTGATTAAACGTATAAAAAAATGTCACTATGGTATAAAGATTTGAGTCCAAAGCTTTGACAACACCGTTTATAGTCAACCGAAAAAGTCGAAATCAACGTCACTTTACAATTTTTTATAGAAATATCTCTTAATGTATAATTGAAATCAAAACATCTATAATTTCTGTCCACCCATCAATTACTACATTGAATGTAATTATTATAATCCACTTGTTTTGATAACGAAAGCTTTTAATTTTATCATAACTATACAGCTGTTGAAATGAATGTGCTTCGTTTTATCATTAATGCTATATTTGAAAATTAAACATAGCAGGAAAAGAATGTGTTTCATTTTATAATAAACTATCTTTAGTAAACCCTAATTTTAGTAAATCCGTGTATTACACGGGTTAAATAAATATAATAAAAAATTTATTAATTATAAAACGATATTTTAAGATAAAAAATAATTGTAATTTTTCTTGTTATAAATAGAATGTAATTTATGTTTCGAAATAAACGGTTTAAAAAATTGTCAATTTAAAAACCTTCTTATTATAACTATCAATTTTAATTATTTTTTGTTTATAAAAATTTTACTTTTTAAAAACATTAATTTTAAATATATTTTGTATTATTAAAAAAGTTTGATGTATTAAAAAAATTCTTATTTTATGAAATTTGATTCCTTAAAAATAACATTAATAAAAAGTTATATTTTTAATTTGATGATAAACAATGTGGTGTTGACACGTGTTACACATAGTTACTGTTTTATTTGAGTAGAGAAATGCTATATTTGTGCCCATCTATATTTCTTATGTAAATATTTATGAGCGTCCATAATCGAATAACCGCCTTTAACTTCAAAATATAAAGTTAAGTTATATTATATGACGAGTCTCCAACAATGGATAATAAATCAAGTCAAATGGTTCAATTAGTTTCAAACTTTTATTATTCTTAGAATACGATAACCAAAGTTCAACGCTTAGCTCAATTAACAACTTATAATTTAACCTAAACTCCACACTATTAACAA
The DNA here is from genome assembly GCA_025506415.1 of Flaveria robusta. Classification (NCBI taxonomy): domain Eukaryota; kingdom Viridiplantae; phylum Streptophyta; class Magnoliopsida; order Asterales; family Asteraceae; genus Flaveria; species Flaveria robusta. The sequence goes on along the minus strand of CM046476.1, from coordinate 23,468,909 downwards.
TTTATAATTTAAATTTGAACTTGACACATTTAAATGATCATATCAAATTGTAGAACTCAATCAAATAATCGATAGCATGATGAACCTAATAGTAACCATCACAATATAATCCAAATGAGTCAAATGTGCGTATTGATATGTCAAAAAAACATTATTTGGACACATAATATTGAAATCCATTGTTCAATCTCACTTGTCATTGTTCCATTTGTAACATGTTAGGATAAGTTTGTATGTTTACAAATTAAATGGGATATGTTATACATGTCGAATCATTATCATTTTCACGCTACTTGAGAAGTCCCAACAATAACCATTTATTTTACTTTTAACATACTAAGAATCATCACCGGTATTTGTAATATGTTATGTTTGACTCAACAACCATCACACAACCAAAGTACGTATCTTTTTGGAGGTCAAAGTCATATAATCTATAAAGGGAACACATTTGTATATAATCTTTAAAAAAAAAATTTATACAACCTATTAAGATAGTCTATTATACGTAAATATTAATCAAGTAGGAGTTACACATTTATAATTTAAATCAAACTTGAAAAGTCTAGCATTTTAATAGATCCGGTCGATGCTTGTTATGGAGTAGCATTATTTTTAAAGTTATCAGTGTATCCATTTTCGGACATATTTATACGTTAGTATAATGTTACGCCATCATGTATGGGTCATGGGTGCAAGGAACGCATGTGTCACTTCATATCACATTCACTAACACACTAATTAATCTCCCATCCGTGAATGATGCAAGTGCCTCCATACGTGAGTAATGATAACGAGTTTATGTGTAGCCTACGTGGCCCCAGGACGGCTCTATAATGTAATTTGTGACGTATTAGGCTTGGGGCCCCCAAAAATAAGAGCCCCCGTATTTAAAAAAAATTATACCAGGTTTTGGTATTATATGAGTCAATGGAATTTTGAAATGAAAATAACATTTCATAGTTGAGTTCTATTAAAAATTTGGACGACTTGATAGGTTATTGAAAAAACATAGTCATATAATTCACAAAGCAAACGCCTTACTCACCGATTGATCTGATCGACATCAGCTAACCCTTTTTTACCTCTTTTTTTTTTTTAAAAAAAAAAAATCAACTATCAAAGACTCAAAGTTAGTACATCAAATTTTCTTTGATTTATTGCTTTTGTTCAATGAAATTTGATTAAGTTGTTTTTGTTTAGATTGCGTTTTACAAAAGGGCCTCATTTTTTATTTCGATTGGGGCCCAGAAAACGTTGAGCCGGCCCTGCGTGGCCGCAACTCACACTCACACTAACCTGAGTGTATACCAGATGACCTTGTAGTCCATATTAGACAAGTTTATATGTTAATGTCGATATTTGAAGAATTCATGAACATAAGGTTAATATGCAAATTTGTTTGTTTTTGTTACGTTAGTGCTATATAGAATATAGATGGAGAAATTTAATAGTATATATATGAAAGTTTTATGTTTTTCTTTTTCTCTAATTGTCAGGTGTTTGAATTTAATAAATATCACATGGTAATTGTTTAGACTTTATAAACATACTAAAGAAAATGTAATGGCAATCCACTAATCCTAATGTCTTTGTAGCCTCATGAAGCTCATGAAAACGACAAGATTCTCAACACAAAACACATGCCGAGGTTTGTAGTTATACCATATAATCTGGGTTCAAAGTTCAAACTAATCATTATACAATAAAAAATAATTTAACTTTCAAAACTAGGATATCTCTAATAATTCAAGAAAAATCTAACAAATGGTCCTGTATATACCAAACTTAATGCATATCAGTTGTTGATTTTGTAGGACTTCAATTCAGGTTAAAAATCACGGATGAAGTATCACTCGCGTATCAACATTTCACTCACATATCACTGATAAATGTTTGGGCATCGAGTATTGTTAATCCACAACTCACTTAAAAAATGGTTGTACGTTGATGGTTAGTTAATAATGCTTGTTTCAAAAACCGAGTTTAAAATGCCTCCGCGAGCCCAGGTTTTCGAAGCTGTATTCATGCGGGCACACACGAGTGCGATGAAAATTCAATCGGAAACCCGTTTTTGCACCCCCCCCCCTCTGCGCGCGGATAGGACTTGTGGCAAAATACGTAATAAAATGTTAAGCCATCTATTTTTAAAACACATCTCACACGCACACTCAATACTTCCAACAACATTAATGATCTAGTAACTATAAAGTATTGAGAAGTACTTCAATTCTATCCTGCCTTTGATAATGGTGGTGTTAGTATAGTCCTTGTTAATATCTTAACATCTGCTGCATCGTATGAATATAGCATAGATGGTAGGACGGTAGCCAAATGTTGCTCTTAAATTACGCTTTATCATTATGATGAAAACACTCAAATCCAACCATAACATTCTAATTATTTGTATATTGTCAACATTACACTAAACATGCTATATTTTGCTAAGTTAAGAATGTCTAGAACTTATTCTCACCTCAATAATTTATTGACTAATGTTAATAAATAATGCAATATCAATTTCCTGTGGTTCTCGTTAGAGAGATGTGTTAGGAGATATGACCAGCCAGACTAATCACTTAAGTAGGAGTTTTATATCAAGTGTTATCCATCTGCTTCTTTCTTTCATGTAATATACTCTAAATTCTACACGACACTAAGCATACCCTTTTTAGTTAGTGAGTGTCTCACAATACTTACGTGTGGCTTACATTGCATAAACAATCAATCATAATCCTTAGGTCTCCAAAAATATCCAGGTTGAAACCTTCCATGAGTAAACGTTTTGGATGACCACCTTTGTTAAAATATTTATTTAAAATTTCAACAACCATACTAGTAATAGTAAATGTGAACGTATTTTGTTTAGATAGAAGTGCGAGCTTTTTAAAAATGTAAGTTTTACAAACATGTCATGCTATACTGTTCAATCTTTAATGCATAATTCATCATCTTATAAGAAAGACAATGACGCAGTTAATCTTTTTTCTTATATTTACTTTTTATTTAGAAAGAAGGATCGAAGCGAAGTCATGCAAACCAAGTAACAGTAGTGCGTTCAAGCTTTTTCTGTGCATGGTATAAAAGAGTAGATTTACATGCATGAGCATACAATGCAATGCTTCACTCGCCTTGGCGGAACTCCCATTAGCGAAGGTAGTGAAAGTGTCATGGCATACAAAGTCATATGTCTTCCAAAAGAAAATGAAAGTGAGAGATCCCGAGCTACTAGGTCTTCCTAAAAGGAAATTCTCATATGTGTTATCTCAACGTCATGGCCTACAAAGTCATATGTTGGTGCATCACACATGTTGACTCACACAAAGCAAACACTTTTGTAGTAGTATAGAATCTTGGTCCCTTGCCTTGATGCCTACAACTCAATAAGTTTTCCAGTGAGTGAACAAGTCTTTCATGTTCTTTTTTAAACATAATGCTAGAAAATTATGCTATAATTATTGGTTATAACTTATATATATATATATATATTATAATTTGATATTTAATTTAATTAAGCTAAGTGAACGAGTCAAAACTTTAGTTAAGAGCTGGTCAACCGTGCTAGTTTCAATTGAAAGATGAGCTTTTTGAATAACGTTATTTTTTTTCCAACAACCGTGCTAGTTTTAACAAAGACAAAATTATAGAAAATATACTTTGAGTTTATATAAAATTACAGTTATCATCCTTTATATTTAAAAAAGTACTCTAAACATCTTTTATATTAATATTTTGTAACATATATCGTACTTTATACTAACTGTCGTTAAAATTTTTTGTTAAAACAATTGCAATTTGGTCTTTTTAGCTGTAAATGACTATTAATGTAACTTTTTCCAAACATAAAGGACGTTTTTGTATAATTTTTTTTTATCTTTTACTTTATTTATGTATTATTACAGTTATACTTGTACATATGAATTTTTCATATAACAAAATATACATTATTTAATTATTTTTATTCACGTATTATATATGAATATAAATTATATTATTTAATTATTTATATACTTTATATAATTAAAAATACACGGATAAAATAATAATATACATAATTATATAATTTTTATATATAAATATAATATGTTGATGAAAATAATTTATATATTTATATATAATACATGGATGAAAACAATAATATATATTTATTTTTATCGACGTATTATATACAAATATAAATTATCTAATTTTTTTAACTTTAAACACCATTTAATTATTTATATAATTTATATTTAAACATAATAAGTGGATGAAAATAACTAAATAATATATATTATGTTATAAAAAAATCATATTTATATGTATAATTTTAAAAATATATAAATTAAGTAAAAGATACAAAAGTTACAAAAAAGTCCTTTATGTTTAGAAAAATTACATTAGTAGTAATTTAGAGATAAAAAAATCAAATTGTATTTGACTTAACAGAAAAACTTAACAGTTAATTTAAATGATGAAATCTGTTAAAAATATTAACATAAAGTATGTTTAAATTAGTTTTTAAATATAAAAAATAATAAATACAATTTTATATAAAATTAAAGTACGTTTTATTTAATTTTGTTTTTAACAAATGAATTATATATACAAATATTTGTACTCTATTATTTATAAAGTCACTATTTATAAAAGTTAGAGCTTGAAGGACTGTAGGTCTGGCATTGTACAACGGATTACTGTACAAAGGAAAAGTTGAAGTGTCAGGTGGCTTTTTGTGACCAAAATCACATAGAAAAAGTGGGATTTGTTTTGTTTGGAATTAAAAAAGAAAAAAAGCCCAAATGTAGATCCTTTTCATGTAATTAACTATTTATTTATATAATGCGTAAAGTAGAACATCTTTTAAGATTAACTATTAAATTTTGGCATCTTTTACTTTCTGTTTTGGCCATTCTTTTGTTTGCTGTCCTTTTCATTTTCGTGGTTATGTCTTTAAATTTTAAGACAGTCAAAACCAATTTTAAATCAAATGAAACTAATTAGATATATTTAGGTATGTTAATTAATTAAATTACTTGTAACTAAAACTTAGAGTTCAAGTTGGACTCCTACCTTTTGGCTATTTTTATAAAACAAAACTCAACAATGAACTTGTTCTGATAATTATTCATATAATTGTAAGGGGTCCTACTTTTTATATTAATATTTCATAACTAAATTATTTATTTAATAAACTATTTATATCTATTTTTAGTATAACATATATAAATATAATTAATTCTAATTACTTTTATAATATAATAGAAATAAAGATAATTAAATATTATATCTTTTAATGTAATGAAAATAATGTATATAATTAAGCCAAACTGAATTTTAAAAATACAAAATATGGTAAAAATATATATATTGACTGAAAATTAAGTATAAATCTATGATAATTATACGATTGAAATTATCTGTGATAACGTAATTAAAAGTTAAGAACATCATTTGCCAAGTATTCATTATAAATTATTATTACTAGCTAATAGATCACCGCTTTGAGCATTAAAATCTACAATATTTCTAATTAATTATGAATATATTAATAAATAAAATTACTAAACTATAGTGTAATTCTATAATATTTATAGTTGACAAATTAAACTAAATCTGACGGTTGAAAAAAAAGATATAACGAGCTATTATCTTGAAGGAAAGATAACAAATACAGTTGTCATATGACCAACTTTGACACCATGAATATAGACAACGTTAAGTTGCTTTTTGTAGTGTAGATAATAGTAACTTAAATACATATTTATAACATTTTTTTAAATTGTATTTTAATATTGGAAGGCCAACATGAATTGGAGGCATCCTTGCACAAGATGGAGCCCCTAAAACATACAAAAAAAATTTCGAAACAATGCTCAACTTTGTGAACATGCCAATTCATGTCCTTGAGTCTAACATTAGGATGCATTGCACTATGAATCGTCTAAGTTAGTTGAACATGTGAGTCGGTCATTAATTTTATAGACGTGTGTAATAACATAACTATTTTTAATTATATCTAAAAAAGTTATAACTTGATATAAAGGTATACATGTGTAAGTATTAATTAGGTAACATAAATATTTTAATAGAATAATTAATCGCTTTTATTTTTTAAAATTTCAACCTTATTTTTAGATGCTATACAAAGGTATTTCAAATATATGATACGGGCCCTCGTGGTTCCACTTCCACTAAAAGGTTGCAACCAAGCACACGCATTGGTTTGGCCCAACTATAGGGCCCAAATTCTATATATGGGCCTGTAAGTCTGACTTTTTAGAATTTTCATATTTAGAAATGGTTATTAAGTCGAGGTCTTCTTCTTCATATCGATTTCTAAAGGGAGTTTCTAATGAATAATAAATTTTTTTTTCTGTATTTAGTAGTTTTTGTAATTTGTGTTCCATATAAACATGTTAAGATTTGTTTAAGTCCATAGTTGAGAATTGTTGACTAACTTTTTCTAGGTTTTGGATTTGTTCATAATGATCAACTTATATCTAGTTTTATTTCCACTTATTCAGTCACTCTAGATACAATTTCAAAATATTGAATTTTGCATTATTTAATCATGTATCTCCATCGCTTTTAATGATTTATCATTCATTCTAAAAGTGTTCTACCTAATTCAATTATAATGTTTCTTACTCGATAGTTGTTTATAAGCAAAACATTAAAAATCACTTTCTATTTTTACCCATGACGAAGATTCATCTTATATATACCTATATAACTTGATAGTTGTTTATAAGCAAAACAAGTAAATTTATTAGTCAAACGGACTTGAATGCGAATATCACCTCGACTCAATGCGCAAGCATTTCAAATATTGTTTCAATCAGTTGTAGACTATGTGAACATACTCTTGGTCATATAAAGTCTCATTAGCTCAGCCAAGTTTACCGTGATGTCTGACTAGAACTAAAAGGTCTGGGTACGTTATAACACAAACTCAAACAATATAAATGTGAGGCATAAATACTTAGGTCGAGTTTAAGGTTCATATGTAGCATGTCAATCCGTCAACCCAACATTATTAACAAGTCAAAAAAATTTAGGCGAATTTATGTGATCAGGGGGTCACAAGTCCAGGTCCCTCGGGTCTTTTTTTCTTTCTTTCTTTTTTTTAATAACCATCAAATCTTATTAAAAAAGAGAACCAACAAGATGAAATTACACTTCTTTGAAACATGTCCCGTTGGTTACACCTATGGATTAATCAAACAAAATAATAAGAAAATAATGATGGGAGTGATAATAATACTTTTGGGAAATAGGTGGTGGGCGATGGATGTGGATGTGGTGACATATAGTGCACAGTCCATAGGTGGTGAATTGTGATAGACAAGGAGAGTGGGTAATGGATTTTAAAAGGTAGACTAAAAGAATATGCAAGTAAGAGAACCATACAAATGAGGTGGGAGTCCTAGTGTTACAAGCCTTTGATGTTTATAAAACGTGATGTATTTACAAAATCAATCTTAACACGAAAAGATTGAAAATGACCCCATACCAAATAGAGGGTGTTTATTATTTACTAGTTCGAGCTAGAGTTTCATCCTTACCATCACCACCATCTCTCTTGTCACCACTGGCTTGAATCTATGTCATCACCAAATTAACTCCTTAGTTGGTGTAACTATAAAAATTAAAGGATTTTCTAAAGAACTAAAAGTATATATTCTAAACGTTTTTTTTTTTTTTTTTTTCAAAATCCAATTCATCATTGAAGAACTTTGAATTGTGATTGTAGAAAAATACAAAGAAAGATGAGATGTTATTTCTTTATTTTTATCTTATAACAACTTTGTAAGAATCTATCTATTATAATAAAAGAAAGTTTAAAGTGGACACTTGACAATTTCTGGTTAACTTTAAAATTATGTTTCCAGCCTCTCTCTCTTATTAAATGAGAATTAATTTAAATATGTAAACTATACTACAAAATATCTAAATTATTAATGTTTTTATTCTTATAATTTATTAAAACATACTAAACCATATGATTTATATTATATCTTATCTTAAAATATAATATTAAAATTTTTATTTTTATTAATTTGTATTTATAATTTATTAGATATTTATTATTTTTAATTTCACCAATGACTAATAAGTAATAACATGTAAGATACAAAGCTTCTATAAAAAATAATAATTTTAACATTTTAAATTTTATTTCACCCATGTATTACATGTGTTTTTAACCTAGTATATAACAAAACAAATTGAAAGAAACATAACAACGATGGATGTATAATAGTTTCGGGAATGTTAATAAACATATCTTAGGCCGCCTCTCAATCTCTATTTAAGTTTTTCTTTACTATTAACGCCTCTTTAAGCAAGTAATAATTTCCATCACAAGATAGTGATCATTCTTGTTGTTTCATTATATATATGTGTGTGTTATATTCTTTTCTTAACAAAATACGAGAAGTAGTTTGTTAGAAAAATAAAAACTATATATACACTTGATATGTATAATAATACTATATATATTAACACAAAATATTTTCCTGCCTTGTTAAATTAAACATAACTAAAGTAACTAATGCTAGTTTAATGAAACAAATAAACCATCTCTTGATCTAGGCTTCCTAAATTATCTATTCGACATCTCAATTTATGTAAGATTATCCAATATAAGATTATCCAATTTTTAAATTAATAGCCTAATCTTCTCTTTAAATCGTTGTTACTTCTTTGGATCATTTCCACATCACCATATCCGTCTTTATTTTAATACAAATCAATCTCCTTTTTACAACCAAAATAGAAATTCCTCAATTTACAATCAAGTTTTTTTTATAAAGCCAACAAAGCTCATAATTATCTTTCAAATTGAGATTATCACATTGCTGTTTGTAACACCAAGAATTTCACAAAAACGATAATTTCTAAAAATGGATAAAATAAAACAGTCCACCATCATCATTTGACTAATTAGGCTCAGACCATCATTCGTTCTCTTTTGGTCGTGTGATGCCACCGGGATGTGACCACCCTTATTGTCACATGTAGCTCATTAGTAAAAGTTAATGTAGACAATTTTTTTCATCATAAAACACTTACTTTATGCATGGTCATGTATCATATTGTGTAGACATCCTGCTTATTATTCGTAGAGCTTTTCTACAACGCTTAGTGCCTCGTAATCATGAATTATATCAAAAGTCTAGCAATGTTACTAAGTTTATTATACATAACCTACTTTATCTTTATACTAGTAACCTCGTATGATTAATCATATACCATTAGCATGCACATGTGAACATGAAATTTCCTATACTTGTATCGTGAGTGTATCACGTCATATTCACATGGTATAATAACAGTATTGTGTCGTCACACAATCGGCTGATTATAATCATGACACGTCAAAGTCAAGTCATCAAAATTGAACATCATAGCTAACAATTTTACACAATTAAAACACAAGTGGCACTCTAGATGTTATAGATTTTTTTTATATACACCTAGTATTTTTGACATCGATTCACCTAGAATGTATAGTATCCAAATATAGTATAATACTAAGTGTATAACTTCATTACCTATATAAGTGATGTACAAGCTAACACACCTAATCATGAATAACCAACACTCATGGTTCTGATTCGTGAAGGATGTGTATTTACAAACATGAGGCGTGTATAAGTTCTTGACCACACGTGTTTTGTTTATCGAAAACAACGTACCTTAAGTTATTTTAAACTCATCCATTGATTGATTTCAATGAAACATAAATCTTCTTTAGGTTAAGAAGATTAGGAGGTATTTAGCTAATTTTAACATATTAGAATATATATCATTAAGTTAATGTGACCACCCTTTTGTCTCATACAGCCCCTCGATGAACACTTATTTAGGTAACTATGTCACCATATAACACTTTATGCATGGTTATGTGCCCCATTGTGTAGCCACCATATATGCATATTATGCACAGACTTTGTCTAGAATGTTATATGCCTCATAATGATGAATAGTTATAAGTTGAAAGTAGACAGAATTCATCGTTACCAAGTGTATCACGTAACCTACTTTATTGTATGGCTGACCAACAGACCAAATATAGTGAATCATATATCATTCCATGCACAAACGAACATGAAAGTACCTTAATTGTATTGTGATTGTATCACGTCATTATCCCATGGTATCATAACAATAGGTCGTCATCATATCGTGGCAGATTATAACCATGCCATGTCATTGTCGAGTCATCAAAATCGTGAATCATAGCTAACAAGTTTACACGAACAAAACACAAGTGGCACTTTGGAAATAACATATATTTGTACATGTGCTAGGCTGCTAGCTAGTTTTCATAAACATCAATTCATCTAGAATGAATCTAGAATGTATATAATTCAGATATAAATTTTCATGTCATTTAACATTCCTAAAACATGTTTACTTGTTTAACAATTTCATGTCATTTAACATTTTTAAACCATGTTTACTTGTTTAACAATTTCATGTCATTTAACATTTTTAAAACATGTTTACTTGTTTAACAATCTTTAAAAAAATTATAATATCTATCTTCAAGTTCATTTATCTAATGTTACCACTTTTACTTTTAATATGTAGTTAATATTAAGACATGCAGCCCATGGTTTGTAACCTATTATCATTGCTAACCACCCATCACATATGTGATATGAGTTCAAATCAATTCTTACATGTAGAATTAGTTGATATTTATGAGTAAAATAAAATATTTTTTATAAAGTGATCAACACAATTATATCTTCATATAAAATAGAGTGATCGATCTATCATTTCTCCCATTTATCTAAGATGTGGATGGTTTAAGTTCTGTAATTAACAAATAAAGATGGTTAATAAAAATAGATAAAGATAATTAATATAAATAGATTGTGAGCTGTTTTAAAAAAGTTATATTCTATATGATTTTTGAAGGAAAAAAATACATTTTTTTGGCTACATATCATCCTGATCTAAAAAACTTGATTTTTTCTTAATTTTAAATTAGGTAATATTAATTAAAAGTTTCAGAATTTAATAATTTACCATAATTATGTAACATTTAATTATGTTAATTAAAATTTTATTTGAAGTTATATCATATTCGTTATACGATATAATACACTAAATTAGTAAAATTAACTATAAGAAATAATAATAAAAATAAATATTGATTTAGAAATATAAATTCATCCGTAGGAATGTAAGATGATGTGGATTGTTTGATAAAAGTTTCATTAAAAGGTTAATGAAATATGTCAAACAAATTTGTAGACTTTTGTAATTTGTAGACTTTTGAGTTCCGAAACAAAATATGCTCATATATATATTCTTATGAAGATGAGTTGTACGTTGTTGCAGATGAATTGTACAGTGGACCAACACAAATTACTGACTAGAATAACCATTAAGAGCCAGCTAAGCGTAAAAAATGAACCAAGAAATCAAGACTAGTTGCAGGCCAAGAATAATTCCTTTTGGCGTGATAAAAACTAAAAAGCACGCTCCATCAACTGGTCAAACCACCTTTTGACCATGCGACTCGGATTTTAATATTTTAAAGTGCAATAATACCAGTAATAATAATATATTTGAACAATATTATAGGCCTACTTGGGTTGTTAACAAAGTCGTAAGATTTAAAAAGACTCAAAATTTTTGAAGAGAGCCAGGCTATAAATCCTTACATGATGCAGATTAAGTAGATGTAGTTTAAGGTGAAATATATGGTTTTATAAGTTTTTTTGTTTTCAGAAAATTACAAATGGTATAGTCTAACAAAATATAGATCTATAAAATAAATTGCTTCTGTTCAGAGCATTCACATCACATTCTTTACCTTCATATCTATAAGTATACTAAAATTATTATTTTTTATATCTTTTTTTTCAATTAAATAATAATTTTTAATATATTTATCATTATATTTTTTTTTCTTTTCTACTTACCACCACTTTAAAAATATATTTAAAAATTAATATAGATTAACAACGTTTTATCAAATATAAAGATAAACTGTAACATATTTTCTATCTTACACTACAACTTAAAATTATTTTTTATAATATAAAAAACACACTAACAAATATATAAAGTGTGGGATGTGAATGCTCTCAAATGATTAGAGATTCATGTTCAATAGTAAGGATAGACGTATTTTTATTGCGTATTCATTTTTCATGGCATTCATTTTTCATGTTTCGATTCTACTACGGTTTGACTTTTGGTATTTTAGTGGTCGTGGTACTAGCAAATATCAAACCAAAAAAATCAACACGATATTCGATTATACCTATACTCGTTCTTGATTTCAGTAATTTTCCGATACGTACAAGTTATAGATATGTAAATTTTAAAACAAAAATTAGAGGATGTATCATGTAGTCATTGTTAAGTAGTAGTAGTAATAATTATAACATTAAGAAAAAAATTATAATATTTGGACATTACAAAGTACACATATATACAACACTACTAAGTTAACTAATTAACAAATTTTTATACAAATCTTTCCTTTGGAAAATCACCTCCCTTTGATTGTTTATACTTACAAATATCACCAGAAGGGTAAGTAATATTGTAATAATAATAATAATAATAATAATAATATCTTAAACTCCTAACCTTTATTATTTTGTTAATAACTCTCTAAATACAAACAAACACCATCTTTCTTCTTCTTCTTCTTCAACCTATTTACATTCATGGAGTCGATGTGGACATATCTTCTTCAAGATGTTCAAAATTCCCCTTCAACAACCCTAATTTCGTCTTCCGATTGCTTCAAGCAAGCGCAGGGATGCTGCAATGGCGACGATTATCCCTATCAAGACAGTTAAAACCTTCAATTCTCACCGACGGTTTGTTGCCGTAGTTTGGCCGGAGATACCCAGTTTTCCGGGAAGATGACGACGGCGACGGAGACGGCGATGGAGATGAAGATGACGATGGTATGACGGAATTAGGGTTTGGGATCATTGGCAATGGTGAAATTGGAGAGATGTTGTCGTCCCCAAATCGAGCATCTTGAATTAGTGGGTTAGAGACTCTGGTCGGCGGCGACCCACAGAAAAATGGGGGCGACGACGGTGTTGGTGTAATTTTTTCCTCCGGTGCACCATAACCACCACCCTGTTGGAATAATCGATTCACACGATTTTAATTGTTGATTTTGATTTTGATTTTGATGTAATATGCTGCAAATTAACAGTACCTTTGAGAGGATGATGTCGAGAAGCTCAGGGCCTGATTTCGATTCGTATGGATCCTGTTGATAGCTGCAAAATTGAACACAAAATCAAAGTGAATTCAAAGATTCAAACTTCAATTCAAATACAAAATCAAAATCAAGATAAAGGAGACGAACCACATGTGCAATCTGAAGGGTCTAACAGGGTCGTTAATGGCGGCGTTAAGGAGGCTGAGCCGCCGGGGCTTCGGACAAACCACCGGCTCTCCATTACCAAAAGACGAAAAGTTACTGCTCTGTTGGATCCCACAGTGGTTCATTTTCGTTCTTCTGTTTGCTGTAAACAAGACCTGTAGAAATCAAAATCATAGGAATCACATTAAAAAGAGTAAACCTTCAAGAAAATAACCATAGATCTGTAACAATACAAACAGCTTTGAACGATTCTAAATCATATTGTTTCTTCTACGTTACACAAGATCTGAAATCGACAGTGGTCGATTGTTAGTAGATCGAAATCTGGTCAAAGTAATTTAAAATAATAATAATAATAATAAAATTGACAGAGAGAAGACGACGAAGATCCGTTGAAATAATCGATAATCAACACACATACATACAAATAAACACACACAAGATCTATCAAAACGGCACCGGAGAACAAATTAAAGAAAATTTTCCGGCGATCTATATCAGATCATAAAGCTTCATACCCAGAAACAAAATTTTGAATTTGGAGGAAAATTTCTCAAATTTTGAACACCAAATTCGGTGGAAACAAGAACAAACAACGAATCAAAACAACCCACAAGCACAAAATCACAAATCTTTGTAAAAATTGAAGAAATTTGAAGAAAAATTGTGAAAATTTCTCACCTGGAGAGCCGGAAATTGAGAATCCGAGCTCGGAGCTCCGATGGAAAATCAAAATAATAGAAGAAATTTAGGTCAAGAAATTAGGCGTAGACGAAGAAGAAGGGGACGAAGGAACAGGGTTGGTTCATATATACAGCTTAAAAGGAGAAATTAATAATTATTTTAATATTAAAATAGTTTTTTAAATGAACCAAATATTTAGGATGCACGTTTAAGAGAGATTTTAAAATGTCTTAATATCTACCTATTTTAATAAAAGAGTAATTATGAATGTCACATGACAACACCATATTTATTTTTTAATTTTTTCGTTTCTCTCTCCTATTAAATAACTTCATTAATTACTAATTATATTATTTAATTTTTTTTTTGATTAAAAATTATTTTTAAAAAAATTAAGAAATAGATATCTTCTTAATATTTATTTCGAGAGAGCCAAATTTTTATAAAGAAAATTTCCTTAAACATCAACTTTTTATCTAAATACATATATTTTAAAAATGACATATTTTAACATGTTTTGTTTTGAAACGAAATGCTTAATTTATTTTTTGGGAGAAAACAAAAAAAGTTTAATTTTTTTTTTAAAAGTTGATATCATTGTTTTATTGCTTATAGTCCTTACTCATGCATAATTTAAACTATATATTATTTTATAATTAATAAATTTTTTTTCTTTTTAATATTTTATTTATTCAACTCGTGTAATACACGAGCTTATTAAAGCTAGTATTATATAAATAATATATTTTTGATGGAATATTGTGTCGAGAATTGAATAAACGAGTGAGGAAAAGCTGTCTGTGACTGTGTGTATAAGGGAGCGGGACAATGACGTTTGGTTTAATATTATTATTATTTGTTTTTGTTATTATTTTGTATTTTATGTTATTATGAAATGGGGGTCACGTTGGCGGTGCCTACGGCGAAAAATCACATAGGTACTCACACCGTTTCCTACCAAGTTGCATGTTGCTACATGATTTGTTTTAATATTCTACAATTCTTAATCAGAGTTAATTAGAATAGAAATAGAAATATGCTATGTATGATTCAGTTTTTCCAATGTTTGAGTACTAAATAAATAATAATAATTAAGTTTTAAAGTATTTAAATTAGGTAATCATTCATATTTTGCTTAAATTAAATCTTTAAACCGAGTAATTATTAAACTTTTTTTGTGTCAAAAAAGAAATAAAAATGAAGATGTGGGGTCAAACTTTTTTAATATATGTAATTATATTAAAATAATTGAAAAGAACTTGTTAATTATATTAAAGAAAAATAGAAAAAAAACCTAAAATCCACGTCAATACTCCACATTAGTAGAAAAAGAATATAACAAAATATTTTTTAATTGAAACAATAAAAAATGTTAAAACTTAATTTAAAAAAGAAAACATGAAACATGGTGATTTAATATAAATATTTTTAAATTTTAATGATTTAATTTAAATACTTTTAAATTTTGATTAATATTATGTAAATTATCCTTTAAATTTATGTGATGAGGATTTTGAAGAGATGGAAACAAAATCATAAGAAATTAGCCACGGTTTTACAATAAAGTTTGATAAAAAAAATCACATTATTAAGTTAAATATATAAAATTAAATGATCTCGTATCTCCAATATTTTAAATAGTTTTTAGTAACCGTTAAAAGTATAGAATGGCTATACATAATTACACCATAAATCTTGAAATTTATATGCTTGACTTGTATGGATGCATATACTTTTTTTTTCCCCCAATTTACACATTTATTACAATGAAATTAAAGAGATGAAAATCAAATCGTAGGAATTTAGAAGCAACTTCAAATACAACTTTCAGTAAAGAAGAGTTTGCATTTAAGACAATAGTACAAAAGCATCTCAATTCATCTTAATAGCAAAGTTTATAATTGTATTGCTATATGAGAATAATAATGAATTACACCATAAATCTTGGGATACAAATGCTCAACTTGTTTGGATACATACATTCTTTTATAGTGTATATTCTTGTATATATAACGATTTCAACCTTCCAAAAAAAAATTATTTCACCACCCGTACTCATATAAATATATTCAATCTCCATCACTAGATATAAGTGATGTTTCACTCATGATGAGTGTAGCTTTCAAAATCTTCTGTTGTCATGTCTCATGCACTTTAACTCTTCTTATAACACTTCATCATTGATAGCGATCCCCTTATAGCTGTTGAGATGCCCAAAGGTCGACAAACATCACTCAAACAATGCGGCTAGTCATCCCCGGTAGGCGGTAACACAACTACTCACCGTGCTGTGAGTTTGATGGAGACGGTGTTCTCGGTGGTGATCACTCTCCGGTTACCACACCATCCATACGCCCCGTATGCCTTAAGCATTTGTTATTTAATTCATTTTATGATAGCATGATATGAAAGAGATAATAGAAAATTTAAGGAATTATTAAAAATATTTGAAACAAGTATACTTAACTACACCTGCAATATTGGCATGCAAATGCTTGACTTTTATGCACATGCATTATTTTTTTAAGAGTAAATTACGAAAATGACCATTTGACCAAATCGAATTACTAAAATAACCGGTCAAAAATAAAGTTTATTAAATAAAACAGCCAATCCTATCGCTCCACGTGTCCATCCCTCGCTGACGTGGCGAGGGATTATGGGAATCCCTCGCCCAGAAAAGCGTGCCAGCGAGGGATTATGGGAATCCCTCGCCCACGTGTACATCCCTCGCTGACGTGGCTTTATCCCTCGCTGACTCAGCGAGGGATTATGAGAATCCCTCGCCCAAAATTACGAAAATGCCCCCCCTCGCCCATAATTAAAAAAATAAATATATATATATGTTTTTAACCAAAAAAAATCCGCATTTTTAATTATTTATTGTTTTTAAATACATAAAAATTTAATTTAATTTTATTTTCACCTATATAATACAATGTTTACCCTTAACAAAGTTATCAAATCTTACATTCTTCTCAACCTTCTTGTTATTTTCTTCTTAAAATTATCTCAAATCAGAAAATGTCAGTTAATATCATACTATACAGTGGTGGTAAATGTCATTTTGTAAACGGTGTTAAAGAGTATCTATCATTAAAAGGTAAATGTGTGGTAAATGACATTGGTAGCCTCTTTTCAACACCGTTTAATAAATAATAATACTTATTTATTTTGTTCCTTCTTTTATAATATCTTTTCCTTCTAAAACTAAACAAATTGCTAAAAGAGCAAATCTTTTCATTTTTCAAAACTTTTTTTATAATATATAAAACTTTATCTAAGTACGTTTATAGAAAGTTACATATTTATATAATTTGTTTTTTATAAAATTATTAATAATTAAAAGTTACGAGATTTTAAGAAAATAATAAAAAAGGTTACAAATTTATCTTTTAAATAGTTTTATATTAAAAAATATAGATATTATTTTATAAAATTCGTAAAATATGGGAGACATTAAAAAAATACGTACATTATTTTATATGAATTATTTTTCATATAATTAATAATAATTAAAATGTAGTCATTAACTTTTTAATTAAAAACTGTTTTTTATTTTTATTTTTTAAATTCATGCGAGATTTTTGGGGGATATCTCGCTTAGGTGGAGAGGTGGAGAAGTCAAAAAATATTTTGATAATTTTGAAAGTCAAAGTTTATTTTGGTAAGTTTTGTTGGTCAAATGACCATTATGGTAATTTTCCCTTTTTTTAATCATACAACACGATCTTAAAGACATCTAAACAAAATCAATATAATTTGGCAGAATCTCACACAAGTTTTAGTAAACAACTTACTATGTTATGACAACATTTATAAAATTGAAAGTTCCCATATGTTTTAACGGTTAAATTCATAAACATAAGAAATTGTACTAAACTAGCATTAGTTACCCATGTATTATACCGCTTGAATTAATAAAATATTAAATATAATAAATTTTTATTGGTTTTAAAACTATATATTAAGATAAGATATAATAATTAAAACTACGTATGACTAAAGTTATAAGTAATAAAACAATAATATAAACTTTTTAAACTTTTTTTATTTAAAAAGAAGCCTAAACATTACATTTCAAAACAAAATGTTTTAAATTTTTTTTATTATTATAACTCTCAATTGTAATTTTTTTATTTATAAAAATTTTACTTTTTATCAATTTGAAAATATTTTATATTTTAAAAAAACTCTGATGTTTTAAAAAACTTATTATTTTATAAAAGTTTGTTTTTTTTATAATTAACTTTAATAAAAAGAACTTTTTTTAATTTATTAAAATGTATTTTTAGTAATTATAGTAATTATTAAATAAAAAATACTTTTTTTAATTTATTAAAAATTTGCCACGTGTCCCACTTACTTATCACTTTATTAAAGTGAAGAGATTACCCGATGAACTTTGATACTCTCTTTTATGATTTAAGCATCTATTATATCTAAAGTTTATGTTAACATGAAATTAAAGAGCTAGAAAGAAGCATTTGGTTTTTTCTTTTTTCTTTTTTTTAATCTTTTATGATAACACGGACTTAAAAAGATGTAAACAAAATCTTAGAAATACAGGCACAAGTCTAACATAATACTTTATATCCTTTATGTTTATAAAAGTGTAATTTATTCAATTTTATAAAGTCTCCTTGTTGTGAGAATCTAATCGAATAAAGCAAAATCTATATGTTATCTATAACATATATTAGATTATACATATATAAAGAGGTTTATATAACTTTTTATTTCAACCCGTATAACACACGAAGATACCTAGTGTATATATGTAACAATTTAAAGCTCGTTTCTCGAATATCGCTAATAGAAATTTTCGTTAAGTGTTACACGTATATAAAAACAATATTGAATTAGACAAAGAATCTTGACATAAAATGGTCAACTTGTATGTATAAACACACACTTTTTTTTCTACTCTAGTTATAACAAAGTTCATAAGAATTTCGGCACAAGTTCAAGTACAACTTTTAGAGGAAAAGTCTTTACATTGTTAGTACAAATTATATAGCATTTAAGCTTTTCTATCTAAATATTTTTAATAACAAATAACGGATTATAAAAGAATATTTCTAAGAAGAATATTTCTAAGAAGAATATTTCTAAGAATAATATTTATCAAAGTAAGTATATTTACGAAAAACTTCTTTTTCTTACTAATAATCTTATTGGGTAAAATATTTCTATTTAAAATAATATTAATTAAGAAGAATAAACTGCAAAATTTTATGAATTAAAAAACCATCGGTTCATCTGTCGTAAATTAAAGAATTTTTTTAAATGTAAGCTTAAATAGGTTTGAGTTGTATTATGGTTTATTTAACAAATGATCTCTAGCCTGAGTTTCACATACTGAACTCGAGCCATCTCGTGAGGCAAAACAAGCCTTTTTATGTATATAATTTATAACATTATTTTTAATAAATAACTTAAATCATTTACCTTTTTGTTTAATCGTGATAGTTTAAAACATTTTAAAAAATGCTTTTGTGTTCTCCAATAAAAACTCTTTTACTTATTACATCTTTTAAGTTAATGAAAAATGTTTTCAAAAAATGAATATCTTTTAGAAGATATAAAACAGAAAAACATGGAGCTCTTTTTTTCTAAACTAGTGTTATTTAAAAAATTATTTATCAAATTGGATGTTTTTAAAATTATTTACCAGACATAAAGAACCAAATACGTGTAACAACAAAAGGAATTGATGAGGAAAAGACAAACTTCTCTGTATAGAAAAACACTTTCAAAAGAAGTCTCAAGTCAATGTTAAAAAAAAACACTAAAAGACATTTAAAAAAAGTTTCTTTAAATTACGATAGATACACTGATGGTTTTTCAATTCATTAAACATTGTCCTTTACTTTTCTTATTAATATTATATTAAGTAGAAATATTTTTACCCAAAAAAATAGAAATATTTTTATCCAATAAGCTTATGAATGAGAAAAAGAAGCTTTTCATAAAATACTCAGTTTAATAAATATTTTTCAAAACACTCATATTGATAAATAAATTTGTCATCAACACCCCTTTTTAGTAAAAAACACTAGAAGCAAACAATAGTTATATGATAAGGCTAGCTATCAAACCTAATAAAAATGACACACATAGTCTTAATTCATGTGAAAACAAAATACCACGTGCAATTCAAAATAAGGATCTAGCCTAACTATTTAATTAAAAGTTCTTAGAGTCCCAAAAAAGATTAAAACGTACTAATTAACTTACCAAACCAAACTTTACTTGGTATTTTAGTTACTAGCTTCCATCAAATCACCAATAAAGTTTAAGCACGTTATCAAATAGCGAAACAAGTGAACAAAAAAATATTAGAAAAAGAAAACAGATGAAACATGTCCCAATGCTCTCACTGCTCAAGTAACTGCCTATGTCAAATGGTGATGGGACAAATGGGTGTCGAGTACAAAAAGTCCGACTTACATGAATATATACACTAATTTTTGTTATAATAAGAACTTTTTTATATTTAATTTTTGTAGCATGATCCTAAATTTATGAAAACAAAATCATAAGTATCTTACCTTCTAGATTTAGTGAGAAAAAAAAGTTACAATAAACATATCCGTTATAAATCTCACTCATAGAATAATGTTTGCGAAGGTTGAAATGAAAGAACGTATTATTTCTAGCTTATATGATAAAGTGACTTGCTCCTAATGAAACGCACAACTCAAATATTAAAAGGTTATGGCATGAATGTTGGTATACAAATGGTCGACTTGGATGCATACATGCACTCTTTTTTGCTCTAAGCAATTTTGTATATAAAAATTTATGTTAAAACCTAGAAGTTAGCCTCCCGCATGCGAAGCATTTACGAATATAAAAATTTATGTTAACAACTAGAAGTTAGCCTCGCGCATGCGAAACATTTACGAACTTCGTTATGTGTGTGTTAATGCGATGATATTTGATGGTTAAGTATATAAAATAAACGTATGAGCTTACGACGACCTGATTTTAGAGATCGAACTAGTGATGGAGAACAGTTATGTAATGTCAAATATTGATGTTTTCGATCGCTATCAGTTTCATTTTCTTCACAATTGCAGCACGTAATTGTCACTCAATACAACATACGATACTCGAAAAATAATCTAATTTAAATACATCTATGCTTTTAAGAAAATTTATACTAGGACGTAAAAAAAATTATACACAACCACAAATAAGTTTTTTTTTTATTTAAAAATGTTAACAAATGAAATTTATTCAAAAGAAATCAAATTAGTCAGATAATTAATGGGTTAAACGTATATTACCTATATTACGAGGGGAAATCAGAAATGTAGCTTTTAAAAGTGTGGGTGAAAGTGACATCAGTATCTTAAAGAGATGAAAACAAAATCAAACAGATCAAGCGTAAGTTCACATGCAAATTTTAGAAAAAAAAAGTCATTAATATGACAAAAAGTATACATATTAAAGCTTCCACCTTCCGTAATGGTGTTTACCTCTTTAAGATCGTTATTATATTTTATTTTTACGATAACGCAATTCTAAAGAGATGTAAACAAAATTATAAAAATGTATATACTATACAAGTTGAAATACAAGATTTCTGTAAATAAATAATATTGAACATTGTTAGGACTAAATATATAAAATTCAAAGCTTCAACATGCCAAAATTTTTGAATCAGTAATTCTTCTAAATTATAAGAATATTACATCATGGATCTTAGCGTAAAAAAATTGAATACATATCTCGAATATTTTAAAAAGTAAATTCAATAAAAATGAATTATTATTATTATAATAGGCATACACATGTTCAACATGTATGAATACATGCATGATGCACCCTTACAAATTTAATAACAATTTTTATCGGCATAAAATAATAACTAATATCACTCAAACAATATTTTTTTTTATTATAAGTTTCACCGTTACTCATCATTGTTGCTCGTCGATAAACTAATCATCCCACTTAATTAACATTACATCTTATATAAGATAAGTCAATATTATTTTTGAACAAACATATAAATAACAAAAGGAATTTATTGCAAGACATATAACTTATTAAAAATGATGTTTACTTGACTTTCACTTCATCGTTTCTCTTGATTACCATCACTTCTAATGAGACACATAACATCATAGTTATTGTATGTGACTTGAAACGAGTTAGTTCTTATCGAGCAAATAAATGCAAAATAAGTTTAGGTACATCAACAATGCAAAAGAACCCATGTAGCACATGGTACCTAAAGAGTAACATGATTGTGTTTGTCAATTTTCTTGAAATAGAGCTAGGAGATTGCAACTAAAACACATTTGTAGAAAGGAAACAAAAGATTGGAACCTACCCATCACCAGTCACTTCTAATCCCATGTGTTTGTGGACCTAAAAACAAAACTTTTAAAAAAACTGGTGATACATGTGGAGCAGAAAACCTAAACCTAACCAAAATCTTTCTTGCAATTGCTATTTTTTACGTACACATATCATGAGTACATCATAGCCATTTCTGCATTATAAAGTGTGGGTTCACAACCACTCATTTTAACAATATACTAGAGAACATTATACACATTTGTTCAGACCTCATTTATAATTTAAAAAAAAACTAACATACAATCGTTTGAGCTAATATTTATATATTTAGCTTAATCATTTAAAAGATTAAGGTTACATTTTGTTGTGTCTTGATAAGGAGGTGTTATTTGTTAATTATGATACACTAAGAAAGTATTTTTCATAGTATGAGAAGTCCGTCAGAGCAAGCGTAATAAATTTACGCTTACACACACGTTTGTTTTATTTACTAAAAACACACGTCTTTCATATTGATATTAATGCAACCAAACCAATGTTTAATTTACTATGTTACTCAACATATATATTTAATCTTCTCATATTGTAACATCAACGAAGTTAGACTCCATATTGAATTCTTAATTGATCATTATAGTTATAGTTATATGTATAAACACATGCTAAATTTGTAAAACAAACAATCACACAACAAAAATATTATTCATACAGTACAATATATGGAAATGCGACATTTTCATTGATGCAAACCATGGAGGCGAGGTTCGCTTTCGATTAAAATTCAATCTCTTTTATTTAAGTAGCAAAAAAAAAAAGCTTAAAAAAGAAATAAAATACCACACATATACAGTACGTGTCAAAATCTGAACGAGACGAGCAACTATTCATTATTCATGTTTTTTATTTAGATATGTAGTCATTTGTTCTGCTAAATGCTAATATCAATATCACCATCAGTAATAAGACAAAAGTAAGAAATATAAAAACAAGAGATCATCAAATGCTATTAACATGTTATTTGGCATAATGCTTAAATCTCATAAACCCACTTCGATCTACGCTTTAGACGAGCAAGGAATCAGTCTAATGACGAAAAGAGAGAGAAGAGAAGGATGGAAGGAATCCATTCCAAAGAAAGTTACTGGTGTAGACATGTGAAGAAAGTTTAGGGGACATCAAATGAGTTATTGTTGTGAATAAAAAGTTATCATGATAATTTTATTAATATATATTACTTTTCGAAATTTGATTATTTAGACGTGAGCATATGATACTCACCATAATGTTAATAACATAAAATTCGTACATAAATATAATAATAGATTACAATTGACACGGATATTTTTTGTGGTAATTTTTTCTAAACGATACATATGTAATTGGCTTGTCACCCCTCTTTCTTATACATGTCTCTCTCACTTCTTCAGAAAACCCCCAGAGCTATGTCGTGTGTTCGTCGCGCTCTAGGGGCGGAAGAACAAAGGTATATTTGTGGGCCAAACAACAAACATAATAAAGCTAATAAAGTGAATAGAATATAGAATACAAATAAAAATAAAAGTAAAAACAAAATGCACAATGAAGCCACCAATCACATATAGCAGGAATCATGGTATCAACACCTTAAAGAATTTCTAATCGGCCATCACCCTAAGATTGGGAATAAGAATCCTTATTAGACCAATCAATTCCATCTTTAGAGCATCTATTTAAAAAAGCAACAAGAAGAATATTTATTGTCACAGGGAGGAGATATTTTCAAACAGGGTGAAACATATTTTATAATTTTAATTAGTATTTATATTTCTAAAATAATAATTACAAGTAATAATAACATATTTTTATAAGTGTTTAGGTTTTTACCAATTTGTTTTACATTTTATATCGTTATACTTGTAAAAGATGTTTCATTGTTTGAAAAGTATTGGCATGTATGAATGAGAGCTCTAAACAAAAAACCAACATACAGAAATAGAGAGAGAAAAAATCAATAAATCAACTCATACACTACGTGACCACCTAAGCAAAAATAAAAAAAATCAGTAGATCAATAAATCAACTCATACTCTCGATGTTAGAACCTTTTTGAGACTATGTGAAGAAGAAAAGGTTGGACATAGATGCCTATTTGATATGTTTTTTAGAGTAACCCTTAACAAGTTTGACGTGACATTGTTTTAGAGTTTGTCGTCCGCGATGCTATGATTCATCACACGAAACATGAGACTAAGAATCCATTTAGACTAGTCATTTCCACTTTAGAGCATCTATTTGAAAGCCACAATAGGGAACTTTTCTTTTGGATCCATGATGATATTAGCTTGAAACAGATTTTATAACTTTAATTAGCATCAAGGTACTTTACAATAAATAATATTGTAAAATTCTTTAAATTACAACGTGTAAGAACATGGTATATCCAATATATTTTCTTTAATTATGTGTCAACATGTTTTATATAAATTTGCACAACCTTTCCATCCCTCTAAGTTCACTTGACACGACATCACCATATAGTGTAATCCAATCAACTTGGTATCAAGCTAAATGTCTTTTAAATTATTCAATTGGAATCGTTTGATTTTAAGAAACAAATGATTCAAAATAATGAAATTGTTTATGTTTTATAATCACTTTACTCAATAACAAATACTTGTTTTTAATTAATGTGTCTTATTCGTAAAAAATGTCTAAAAATTAGACTAAACGCATCACAATGTATTCAACTTTGCTGCATAAAGTGTGTGTGCTTTAAAAAAAATCCAAGGGCATATGTGATGAGGTGTGAGTAGAAGAGTGAAGGATGACGTGGCACAATGACCATCGATGAACAAAACGAAGGGGTGAGGCCTTCATCAAATCATTGTAACCTAGCTTACAGGAGTTGGCCTCCACCACCTTTAAACCATTTTATTTTTCTTCGGTTAAAATTTAAAACTCTTCATATTTAGTAAAGTATAAAAAAATTTAAAGAATAAAAGTCCAGTCATTCATTTACAATCACTTAATCATTATACATGTCTAATAAGTGTGAGTGTGAAAACTCTCACCATCCACTTAACACTTTATGTTCACGCTTACGCCTTATGTTTTACTCCATGTCTTTGGATGTGGATGAAGCCCAAAAGGTGACAACCTTTAGGGTATTTTTGTCGTTGCTAAACTATGACATCAGGGGTGTTTTTTTTTTGGTGAAGGGAATTGATGTATGATGAATTGTCGATGGAGGGCGTGAAGGAAGCTGGCGTGAAAGTGAATCCAAGCCCGAAAACATAGAATATAACACTTTACCTTACAAACCTCTAACACATATCCTAATGTATGAATGATGAATGAACGAGGAAAAAAAAAGATAATTGGCTATTTTAATTTTGAATTTAAAATTCCAAATGCTTACAAATCCAAACACTAGAAATCTTTTCCACCCCTCAAAATGCTACGAAACGGTCTAAAATAGATTAGTGCCTCATGACTAATGTCTAAAGAATAATAAACAGTAACAAGTACATAGATAACCGCAAGTCAAACATTGTGACTAAAGAATAATAACAAAGGTAACATCGGTTGACATGACAAATGCAGCTTTCCTCTTCTTTGACCAACGTTTGTTTCATCTTTCAACTTTCAAGTGTCCATTTTCAAATCCACATTGCCTTGATTGACGCCTTCTTAATCTTTTATTTTTAATTTCTTATAAACACATCTAATTACAAGAAACTGATCCAAAGTCGTTCATTCAACAAGTTTACGATCCAAAGGGTTTATTTCACGTATGGTGGCCTCGGTTTGAGTTTTAAAACTCATATGTCTATATAAAATTTTAATATTGACTAACGTTTTTGAAAAGAAAACAAAGTTCAAATTGTTTTTTTTTTCAAACAACTCATAATTTAATTTTATTAACTATCTATACATAAATACTGAATGATTCAACTTCTCAATCTCTTGAATTGAGGGGGGACATGCTACGGCCAATATGTGCTCTTGGGGAAGTCAGACAAACCCACCCAACTAAGCTTGTTTAGTTTGTCGTTTTCCATAACCATAGTTAACAGCTCGGCTTAAAACATTTATTAAAACTGAACTGAACCTTTAACACCTTGATGACTAGTTTAACAAACTCGTCTTCTTCAAATTAAACACGATCACCTGTTTTGTCAATTTGGTAAATCATCGTACTCAT
This sequence comes from Flaveria robusta, assembly GCA_025506415.1. Lineage (NCBI taxonomy): Eukaryota > Viridiplantae > Streptophyta > Magnoliopsida > Asterales > Asteraceae > Flaveria > Flaveria robusta. Next base: position 23,442,363 of record CM046476.1, on the reverse strand, counting down.
TTGCAATTTACGTAATAGTAAATTTGTCATATATACAACCTGAAAAAAATATATATCTAAAATAGTAATTGTTAGACCATTTTCATTTAAATTTAATTGGGCCTGTAACGCCTCCTAAATCATAACACATCAGAAACTAGGTCTAACTCTAACATGCCTTTTAATCGACTGGGCCTTTGTAGGTCTATCTGGGCCTTACTAACTGGGCTTTGTCAGTGTGGTAAACCGTAAATCATCGTACTGGTTGGGCTCAGACCCAATCTATCTAATTCAATAACGGCCTCCAAATCTCTAAATCATTTTTCATATAACTTGGGCAAAGTATCGACTTTTTCGCACATGAAGTTTATAACAAGGGTGTCTTAGGTTTTATAATATTAAAAAAAGAAATGGTTATAACTAAATGTAAGAGACATAAGAATTAAGATTGTTTAGGAAAATAAAAATAAGTTAGAATTAAAAGTATTTTAAAATATATAATAAAAGAGGAGAGAACGAGTAAGATAGAGTTTTTTACCTATGTCAAAAATCCCATAAAATAAAGTGAGCTTATAAAACCCTTTACCTTGTGGTTTTATAAAAATGTTTGCCAGTTTTTCATTTCAAAATTTTCAAATCAAACACTTGTTTTTGATAAAAGTATTCTTATTCATAAAACAAAAACATTAGGAAATAAAAGTAATTATAGAATTTATGCATTTTAAGAGGTAATATTCAAAGATAAAAATAAAGTTCTATTGAGACAAACACAATGGTTCCAAATTAATAGGTTCTCATAGGCCTACGAGTGACTATGATCATAGGCTTCATTGCCTTAACTTTGTCATGTCCCCATCGTCCATGCTTGTGGCATTGCTTTCAATCTGCATATAACAAACAAGGACATTCTTGCAATTTTTCAAAACCAACTCTAATATATTAAATGGAAAAAAAATTAGTGAGGAAAAACAAAATACCACATATCATGTTGTATACCTATTGAAAACAATGTACTTTATAGTATGAAGGAATTTGTTTTCTAATAAAATTTTCAATTAGGGTTACCCGTTCGGATTAGGAATCTATCTCTTTATATCTTACATTAGTGTTACGTCGATTAGAGTTTAGCGTTATTCTTAAGGCTCATAACGTCATTGGCAATATGCAAACCACCAACACCACCATTCAATTAACAACACTTCTACCGCCGAAAAAAATGTTATCATGCGCTACCCAACACGCCCGTCTTCCTCAACGTCCATCGAGTTGTCTCGGCGAGTCATTTTAATATTTTGTTGTTTTTCTTATTTTGTTACTTTCTGTCGTTTGTCATATTAAACAAGAGATACTTTTTCTTTATATTATATCTATTGTACTTGGTACTTCAAATAACAAGAAAATCATTTAGCGTTCCAACAATTAAACCTTAACGCCTAATTCATATTCTTTGTAAGGGGATTGACGAAGATATCTTATACGTTCGATCTCAGTTCTAATGCATTTGAGTTATCATTTATAGTTGGTGAAGAACTGAATATTTGTATGATGTTATTGTTTATTTGGTTTTTTTTCCTAAAACAATAAATATAAAACCCAGAGTTACGAGACCCCAATTATTGCACGGTGACTTCTAACGCACATCATATATTTTCTCTAAATATGAAAGGATCATTATTTATCTCCTACAAAGTTTAATCTATTACTTTAACATTTAAATATATACATTTTAATCCAATAGCATCATCAAAAAATAAGTTGGTAAGTTTCTTTTATAAAACTACTAATTTAATTAAATTAAAGTTTGTATGGAAATAAATTAAGTTTATATAAAAATTTGAAGAAAGGATTTTACAGTATATATAGTTTGGTGATCATGAATTGATTCTAATGAAGAATATTAATTTCTTAAAAGAATGTCTTTCTTCATGCTTAGAGTTTGAGAAATTTAGATGGTTTTAAATGCATTGAATGTCAATCCTTGAAAATCTTTTATTCTTCATAATGGACTAAAAATATTATTGAAAGAAGGGAAACAATAATTTACTTTTTTTATTTATTTTTATACAATAATGAAGACTTTGTATGATAGATAACAATATAAAATGAAATTTACAGTTGAGTTTATTAGTTTTAGCTCCTTCTCTATATACATACTTATGTAAACCGGCTAGTTGTACGTTTGAGAGACAAAATTAAATGAACATTTATGGTATTAGAGCCATAATTAAAGTATTTGCATCACTTTTGTCCTAAAATCTTCTATCTCTTGTTTCTTCTTTTTTTGGTGGTGACATCTGCTTATGTGTTTGACTACGCAGGTAATAATTTGTTACGTTGTTCCTTCAAACGTCAGGCTAATGACTATCACCCAAGTACTCATGAAGTTGTATACCGCCAATTTTGTTACTAAATTACGCAATATTCTTCTTGAACTTCATTTCCCTTTGCCACATGCCATTATTGTCTATTGACAACATCAATTTAATCTTTTTGTCAAGTAACACGACACCACATTAATTAATGCACCACACATGCATATTGAGATAGATATTCATTTTAATTTGTTTGAGAAGTGATGATGACTAATTCCCCTTGTTTAGAACTTCGGGGTATGTTACAAATATAGTATATAATTTATGGTTAAGTTGTCTCTATATATACACATGCATGTAAATCAAGACCACAACATACAAATAACTTTAGTAAATAGTAATAACTTGGTATGATACACAATTAAGTTAAGCGAGAAACATAATTAATTCAAATATGTACACCTGTAATTTCACACTTGCGCTTTTCCATTCGAATAGTTAGAATAGTTGATCTTTCATTTCGAAAGTGGTATCTCCCCACCAACGAAAAAATTGATAATATAGTCTATGTAACGTACCCTCGTCCGCATCGATCATGTTGCTGATGCTCATATGAAGGAAGAATTAATACATATTTTTATTATAATTTATAGTGTTGAATCTAAAGCTAGAGACATGAATGATTGTTGAATGCTAGAGGGACCAAAACCCTAATCTTCTCTCATATATACAAGTGTCACCAAATGGATCATTGGTCTAGGCACTAAACCACCGTACACATCTAAAAGAACTAAAAGGCGAGTTTCTTCACATGTTTGAAGATGGAACTAATAGTCGAAGAGTTATAATAGAGATATTATCATATATATAGCCCACAAACTTCGTCTCATTTAGTCCCCCCACAACACACTGCACCCTCTTGATCATACCCACTGCTCCTTTAAGTCACGAGAACCACTGTCCCATTTTTCCATTTCAAGAGTAAGATGTCTGCATATAGGCCTCACAGAACCACAGATAGTTAACTTTCGATCAAAGGGGTCTCTTTAAAGATCTGAGGCTTAAACTGAAGTGATGTTATTTATATGAACCTCAGCTCCATAGCTTCACTTCTCTCAACTTAAGATTGTTCAACTGTTGTAGTTTAATATATATATATATATGTCTATCGGTGGTACCAACATCAACATGTATGTATCATATATATCTTGTAATATTATCATATATCATATCATAGGGTTCACCCCACTACCTCTTTATCTGAACCATTACTCATTGTTTCTTATGTTTCCAGGGGGAACCCATTAGACCTCAACAATTTCCCTGATGATTTCACCAGAGATAACGGCAAACAAACAATTGAAGATGATGATTATGATTATGATGATGTTGATGGTGATGATGGTTCATCTTCTTCTGCATCTGGTACATATAATATATATACACTCTCTCATCTTCAATCTTTTAAAGATTGTGTAGTTTAATTACATGAATTTTTTCATTACATGTATTTAATTGCTTTAAGAAGTATGTTTAGATGGAAGTAGGGTTGCTATTTTGCAAGATTAGGGTTTGAACTTCAGTGTACAGTAGGAGTAACAGTAGATCATCAACACATGAGATGTCCCATCAATGTTTGTTTGTTTGTTTTGAATTATGTGAACTTGTGTTTTCTGTTGGTGATGATATCTAGGAGTCTACAAAAAGAAGAAAAACGGCGCAAAGGATGAAAGTGAGAAGGTCTATGAATGTAGGTTTTGCTCACTCAAGTTTTGCAAGTCTCAAGCCCTTGGTGGTCACATGAACCGCCATCGACAGGGTATATCGCGCACGCTCTAATTCTACTGTTAAATCTATATTTTTTTCTTAGGCAAGTACCGGTAATTAAATCTTGAAAATACTTAACCTAATGTATTTGGTTTTTGTCTCAGAAAGGGAGACAGAAGCGCTAAACCATGCTCGACAGCTGGTTTTTAGCAACGATAACCTCCTCCCGACACTCCCACACCAACTAGGGTATGTTATTAATGACCTTTATAATCATAGAGGTTAAATTACAATGATGTAACATTACTTTTATACTAATGAAAATTGACCATTCATAATAATATCTTATTAATGTAGTGGACAACCAATTGTACATGGAGGGTTTCATCATCAAGCAGTTTGCAACATGGCTAGTACTACACTTTATCCCACAAAGCTCTTCTCCGACACCTCCACCACCATCTTATCTCCGGCGCCACCACCACTGCCACAACAAGCTCCACATATGTACACTTCTCCGGCATCACGCCTCAATAACAACCCTTATTCCCATCCAATTAATGATTACTTTGTGGGACACGTGTGCTCCGGCAATCCACCAGCATTCAGCCGGCAGAACTTCAATGCCGCCACCGCGCCACCGCCGGATAGTGCAACTAACTACACATGCATTGGTGCACCTGTTGGACAAAGTTTCACACTTGCTGAAGGAAGTAGTGGTGGTGGTGGTGGTGGTAGAGAAATGTGATAATTCACAGTCACACACTATGATCATAAAGATCATTATTCTAATAATAAAAACTTATGGTATGATGTTATATTTGTTTTTAGGGTTATTGTGCATTATTGTAATGTAGGTTTAATTTGAGTGTGTGAGTATGAGCAGAATGAATATTGTGAGTATTTGGTTGTTTTTCAACCAGATATGGATTGAAGTTGTGTGTAAGAGGTTGTAATTGATGTGTTCTAAATGTAGGTGTGACATATAAGTTGGATTTCAACTGGAAGAATTCAACCCCTTTTGGAGCTCAATTATTATCTCTCACTGCATGGGATTGAGAATAACTCGATTTTCTTTATTATATATATGGTACATGTTGATCATATGTATGGTTGATACTTTGAGACTAGTTTTATTATTTATTGGAGCAATATATTATATAGCGAAACCAATAATACCATCTCAACGGTGTAAAATGATATGAATTTATGGTGTTGAGATGAAATTAAGACAGTGGGAGGAAGGAAGACAAACAAGTTTAGATTAGGGTAAACAACATGTTGTGCAAAAAACTATAATTACGAAAATTGAATCAAGGTTGATCCTCTTAATACTTTAGTTGGTTTCTCTCTAAAGCCGGTTGCCCTACTTCATTTGAAGACTCCACAATACACGTTTTAAGGAATGTTAACTAATCCACTCTATGTCGATCATCTCTCTATTCACCAATCAAAAGTTGCTCCACTAATTGTTTCTCTTTAATTGGTATACACAACGTCTCACTAGATCAAATTAGTGATCACTTGCTTCATTTCACTAATTTCAAGAGATAGTGATTACCACTTTCAAAAATCACTAACAACTATAATAATGATGCCCCTCAAACTTCTCACTAATACTATGATAGTGATCACCAAACAATTACAACAAAAGAATGGAAAGATTGAAGTTGAATCACAACTCTTCTATTTTACTATTTGATCTCTGATCTTTAATCTTTCTACAATTTGATGTTAGAATATTTACGCGAATTAGAGAGATGTATATAAGATTTGTATATAAAAGAGTTTAGAGCAAAATAAGTGGTAAAAATGATTGAAAAATACTTCTATATATTGACACAATACAAATAATCAAGAAAACAATTTCTGGCCAATCCTTGTTCGATCCCATGGTCGCTGAAATTACCATGGATTTCCAGGTCCACCATTTACTCGTCTTTTATGTTGTAAACATTATGTATTGATAAATATGTTATTCCAACATGTTTTCACAAACTTACACTAGATTTTAAATATTAACAAAGAATTATTTAATCTGTAGACAAAAGATTGTAGATTTATATTAAAATGGTTAGATTTCCTCATTAAAGATAATACTGATGATACTTTCGTCAATTCACTCGTGAATACACTAGTTTAGATACTAATATGATATTTAGTGCATGCACTAGCATGAGACGCTAGTAGTACATACTAATGATATTTTATTATAGTCACTCATGCATCACACTACTTGTGAAATTTTAGCATATTTTAGTATATTTTACTGATGAATACACTAATACTTGTAGTACTTAGGCTATCTATTGTGGCTCAAGATGAGCATAGGTTTGAGCCTGATGTTTGGTGATATGTATGATTTTATATGGTTAAAATTATGTTTTTAATCTAATTTTAATATCCAATACAATTATTTTTACGTGTTTGAAATATAGGTTAAATGAACTTAATACATATTATTTGATAAGGATACGAAAAATAGCAAGACTATGACTTGAAAGATGTAATGATGTTCACCACCATGCTGGCACTGAGCCAAATGGAACGCCACTGCCCAAGCTTCCATAATGCACAGTCTTATTCATAGGGTCTAATTGGTGAAATTGCTAATTATGCATTTATATAGCAAATGAGGGATTTTATGATACACCACTTATGTTGATCAGTATTACTTAAATATTGTTGATATGAATGGAGTTGTCATTATCAATAAGGACACACAATCAAAATAGGAATACGTGAGTCAATAGTAGATATTTTATATTTGCTACTTAACTACTAAAAATAGCAATTAGGTTTCTGGTCTAATGATATGAGAGTATAATGTTGTAAGCTTGAGATCTTTAAAATTTCACATTTAAACTTGATTCAAGAGGTTTTTTTACAGTGGTAGATTTTCTTCTAGATGATGTTTCCGGACCAGTATGGAGCGTTAAATCAATATTAACGGTTGATATCTCGTCTCAGGATCTCACTCAGGTATTAAAGATAGTTCATACATCCTTAATAAAACTACAAATAAAGAGAGGGTTTCTCATGCTATATGAGTGAAACTGTAAAATGCGACTACGGGTCGCATTAACATGTCCTTTCTATGCACTAACACGAATAAAATCTTAAATACGCTCAAGCTTATATATGAATGTGGAGTCGCTTATGGCAAAACTATACATATTTTTTAGATCATTATCACTACATAATAGTGATTTTCATTAATTACTGAGTAGAAACCAGTTTTGTTTAAATCTCTCTCTTGAAAGGATACATCGTTTTCATGCCATAGTCCCTATATGATCATCATATAGTAGTAGTAATATTTTATACTAACTTGTAGCATTAGCCTTTAGCTCTTGACTGTTGTGTAACGTACGGCTAGATTCGTGTGTGTTTCTGAAGTTTCATGTAACAACTAGTGTGTGTTTGTGTGTGTCCTTTGAAACAGACATGACTTTGAGTTGTATGGGAATGATGTTGAGATTCCTGTTGTCAAAGTACAACTTTATTTTTGCTATCTCTTTTCAATTAACAAGTTTTACAAATTTTATCCCTTAAAAATTAATGCAACTTAGGCCATGCGGTATACTCCACGACCCCGGTGTGAGAGTTAATGTGGCAAGGTTAGGGGAATGTAACACCACTCAGTGAGTGCAAGCGTTGAAGAACTCATAGCTGTTAGTGATGTCGCTGTAAACACATGATCAGTATTACTAATATTTTAAATTATAAGAAAAGGCACGAAAGAGGTTGAGATCATTTTTTTTTTGGTTTAGTGAGTGAGTGAGGTAGAGTGAAAAAGATGAAATAGATGGTGTCGCCTACATGAAATGAAGTGAAAGAATGTGAAAGTATACTCAATGTCTTATTAATTATTTACTAGCTTAAGTGGGGAGTATGTATGTATGTAACTCTTAATCACATTCTATGTCACTGATATCAAATTCTTAAAAAAATAAGCTTTATAAACAACAAAAAAACTAAAGTATATGCCATGTTATCAGCATGCAATCCTGTGACAAATATTTTATGATATCCATAGCTATGTATTTTTTATTGTTATTTTGCAGAAACAAGGGGTAGAGGTTACAGACATAGAGGCTATAAGGCTAGATTCTACAACAGTAGAAAGAGTGTATTGATAGATTTGTGTAAGGAAATGCTGAAAGAAAGCAACAAGAGCATTTTGGTTCTTACAGGCATTCCTTTTATAAAAAATCTTGTTGCTACTGTTCCCCTTCAGTTTAGTTTCTCTTATTATTTGGTTGTCCAATCACCAATCACCATTTTATTTCCATCACCAACCTTCCAACAAAAACAAAAAAAATGGCATTCCTTCAACATAAATTAAGGTCCTTATATCACACTCTTATAAGGATCCCTGAACCGAAGTTTTTTTTTTTTTCTTTTTTCTGACTCTTCCCATTGTTGTGGGTCATCAACAATGGGCATGCCGGGATCCAAAGATGTGTATTTTTGTGCAAAACTGATTATATCTTTTTATGTGATTTAGAGGAAAACATAATAAAAGTGTTAGTTTGAATAAAAATAGTAATGACATAAACAAAATGCTTTTGTTTAAATCATCTTACCAAAGCTTCACACGCCTTTGGATCAGGGAAAATATGTTCAAAAGACGACCCACCTTATCACACATCTTTTTGTGATTCTTTATATAAATGGACCAAGATCATGAGGGTTTCGTACCCTTCTTCGTGACTTATAACCATAGGTTCAATTGTTAGTAATTAACAGATATAAATGTCAGTTCAAAAAAATTACCAAGTTTCTTCGATGTTGTGACATAAGTGTCAACCCCCATTGTGTCGAGACAACGTCCTCCCATATTCTGTGTTGCGATTTGCCATGTCAGACTTGGACTTCAGCTTCTACGTCTCGATGTCCAACACCTTCTTCGGTAACCTTATTAACATGCTTTTAATGTTGGACGAGTTGAATGAAGATACAGTGATATTTCTGATTATTTTATCAATATCCTGATAAGTAATATGATAGAGTCAAATACAATCTTGTGTAGGGCGCGTGACCTTTAATGGGTTAAAGCCAAATAACTAGTGAAATTTAGGTTGGAATTAGAAACCTCCAGTACAAGGCCTCAAGGTTCATCCACCTTGATCTGTCATTGCTTCTATAGGTTTCATGTTCTTGAGTTATTTTTATATGATCAATAAACATGATTTTTAATAAGTTGATAGCATTTCTGAATTCAAATCTAAGGAAAATAAGTAATGGACCTATAATTTTGGTTGAATATTTCTTTAGTAATTAACAAGTCTAAGTTTACAATATTCTAGTAAATACACTCAACAAAACCACAATAAAACACTCAACATTCACTCCACACCAACAGATTAAGAAAAAAAAAGACACAGAAATAACAGTTTGTGATTATAAACTTAATCAAATAGAATTAGCTACTCCTTTCTCATTAAAACTAAGATTAACCAACTGAGCAGCAGCACGTGCAGCAGATGATGCACGATCAGCAGCAGCTATAGCAGCTCGAGCTTTCTCCAAAACATCAATCGACTCAGATGAAACTGGACTTCCCTCAGCTGATAATTCTTTGGATTTGGTGGGACTCGATGACACACCGGTTGCAGCAGTCTTAAGAGGTTGAACTGGATGGACTGAGCCTTGATGGGCACTAACTAATGGCTCATCGTGTGCAGCTTTAGGGGATTCTTTACTGCTCTTGGGGATTTGAGTCACGGTTGATATTTGCTTTGGTCCATTCTACAAGTTACCAAAGCAACCATTATATATGGAACAAATTGAACTACAACCTTTTCATTTGTAGCATTCTTTATCCACATTTTCTTGCAAATCCTTTTTTTTAAACTTTCTATAGCGTTCCTTAATTTAGGCCAAAAACTAGTGTTTGACTCCGTTGCTCTTATGGCTACTAACATAACAAACGCTAACCCAGAGAAACTAGTCAAGTCATATTTTTTTTGGTACTACCATAACAATAAAGGCGCATGTGATTTCAATTCATTTACCTATGAATGGGTCGACTTTGGGTGATGTTTTATCTCTATCAAGTCAAATGAGTACAGATAGTTGATAGTTCAGTTAAAAATGATACAGATTAAATGGATAGAAGTATAGAACATATCAAATGTAACATCCGGCCCCTCATACCACCAATATTGTCCGCTTTGCCCACGAGTAGCTCACGGATTTGCTTTTGGCTGCCCGGGTGAAAACTTCCCGGGGAGGTCACCCATCCCTGGATTGCTTCCACCTGAGCACGCTTAACTGTGGAGTTCTCCTCTCATCCACAGCCAATACGCCCAAAACGCGTTGGTGATATTAGAGGCAGGGCATTTCTTATGAACCAGAAATCTCTCCTGTCCACGGCTGATGTGGGATTCGCCTAGGGTGTTACATCAAAAGTCACCAAAAGTGTATTTTTAATGCATAGAGCATCCTAATTGTTCTATACGAGAAACAAATAGATTATAGTAGTTACGCACAAGTGTTCAACACGGTTATTAATTATGAAAAACTTGTAATTTTTTGACAAAAAGTGTTTTGGTCAACCAAATCCATTTTGTTTCAGCCAATAAAGAAAGGTACCCGTTTTGACCTGTTACACAGCCCGCCTTACCTGCCTATTTTCCCAAGTAAAACCATGACAACAAGCATTATATATAAAACCAAATGGCAAAAGCTGAAATTACCAATAGATCCTCGGGCATTTTTTTAAATTCAGCTTCAGTTTTAGAAGAATCCCATAAGACATTGTACTCTTGGGCGATTTCTTTCAAGACCTTCAGCTTCACCTCACCAGAGGGAGTATATACTGAAAGTTTCTCAATTATCTAACAAAAAGGCATATGATACTAGTTATACTCAATGCAAGCACATCTTGTATGTAGAAATAAATCAAAAGCAACATGAATTAACTGTACGGTTGACACTAGTATCAGGGCGAAGCTCAGAAGCAGCTAATATGAAATCCTTCCCATATTTTGTACCAAATAAATTTCTAACAGTTAATAAATCCGGTAAATCTGAGCATCTGGGAGCTGCAAAGATTATACTAGCAACTGCCTCCTTCAACTCCAATGGACATTCCCTGTTTATTTAACGAAAAGTACAAAACCATAACTTACAATAGAGACATACATAATACGACTATACATATAACATACCTACATACATGTATGCGTGTGTGTATAATATAATGCACATCCGACATAGTATCTAGTAATGACCAATTATAAGTGTAAAGATTGCTTTTAAATGGTTTTACCGCTGGCTTTCAATAATAGGAACTCGTGCAAGAACAAACTCACAGAACATCTCCAAGATCTCATATGCAGCCCATATATTCTGTTCTCTTATAATATGCTCCACCTAAAACAAATTAATACCATATTTCCTACATAAAAAATCAAAAAGCAAAAGACTTGAGCAAGAAACACACTAGAACTAAGCGACCTACTCGTATCCTAGCAATCGCTTCTTGACCAGACTGAAGAAACTGAGCTATTTCTTTGCGCATCAACTTCAACTGTGTATCTCTCTTATTTTGAAGCAATTTGATCCGTGAAATCGCCAATGTTAGGCATGTTTTACTGCAAAACACCCAAAAATCAGTAATTTTTCATCAAACTGAAGAGAATTCTGTAGAACTAACATTTATCTGGTCAACAGGCATTCTTATGCTCCAACTTTAAAGATGCATTTTGACTTTTTCTATCTAAATGCTCATTTTTTTACAATCCAATGTATCTTGATTATTATCTTACTCTGAAGATTGCTTGCAATGGTATACTTGTGTATCTTTAAATCAGAATATATATGCATCAATTTTGACTTTAGAAGTAAAATCCTTGACCTTAAAAGTCGTATCCTGTCCCCAAATAACATGATTGTAACATACAACTCCACAATATCATCGCTTAACATTATTCACATCAAATATACTTAAAATTTTCTTCATGGGATCAGATTTTCAACAAGATATCGAATGCTGTTTCATAGAATTGCAGATCTTGAACACCTAAATCACAATCTCCGGTGATTCAAAAATCGAAACAAACACCACTTAATACAGCTTTAAATCGTTTGAACTAGTGTGTAACATAAAATTGGAACTGATATAGAATCGGAAATTCATTAATTTAAAGTAGAACTGATCAAAAGATCAAACACAAAGAAATACAAAGTTCAATTGCAAGAATCTTTAGCGATTGAGAATTGGGGAAGATGGTCAACTAACTAACCATTTTGCGCCAATTAGACCCCTGTTGAAGATTTGATTCAAGAGAGACATCGATGCCGAAGAGATCAATCATACACTGCCGACGGCGGCGGCGGTGGGCGGCGAGAGTTTGTAGATTCAAGCAGACGATGGTCGATTAGCTCCGTCAGTTGATCGTCGACAATTTGGTTATTTTGTTTGAGTTGTTTACATATTTAGTCCCTTAACTTTTGATATATGCCATTTAGACTATTTATAGGGTTAGTTACAGTCATGTTACGACATGTAATATGTAAATATTTTTTTAAGTCTTTTAGTAGTTTTTTAGTCCCGTCCAACAAGTAAATCAGATAGTTGGTCTAATGAGTGGTCCGGCTTTCAAAACATTGGATCAAAATCATTACATTGTGGTCAATTATGTCTAGATAGTTGAAGCTTCCAAATTGAATTTTAACATCACTACTAGCAACACGAGGATGTGATATCAAAAAAATATAATAATAATGCTAGCAATTTGTCCTAATACGTGAGATTCAAACAAAAGTAAGCGTTTGATTGAGAACTTATACTGATATAACTAGAATATACAGAAGCAAACAACGAATTTGAAAAAATAGCAAAGTTGTTTTTACAAGTTACAACAAAATAGAAAAACAATAGCGCTACACACAAACATTAAACAATTTATATGTTACTTTAAAATTCATCAAAACATGGTCACAAAAAGAACTAGTTTTATACCCGTCCGATGGCCGGATACTTTAATGTCATAATAACGTATCTATTTTTCTTTGTTTTTTAAACAAAAAACAAAGTCCGACTCGTTTAACATACGAGTAAAAATTGAAATATAAACCATATATTAGTCAAAGCTACTTTCTTTGCATTTTTAGAAAAATATATAGTTAGTCTAAAATCAAAGCACAACTCACTAAATTAACATTAAAAGATGAGTACCTATACTAATACAACCATAAAACAATAAAAATCAGTGATTACTTTATCACTGCTTCTCCCAAAAGAGCTTTGTTAATTAACCTTATGCCATGGATGAGCCTTCATTGATGGAAACTCAAATTCCATTGGTGTATTTTGTTGCTCCAAATATCAATTTAGGAGCCCATGCGATATTGGTTCACCACCTATATAAAAAGCAAATAAACCTTAAAGTTAGTTGCCTTTTAACTTAAACTGATGAGTATGAGGATTGACCTGCAGGTCAAGATTTTAAAATACTGTGTAGACGTTATAGTAAATGAGAAGTTAAATTCAATAGCAAGGTTATTTAGGTATTAGTACAATGTAACACCAATTATCATATTCATGGCCATAGGCAAAAGTAGTCTCAACTTTCTAGTTTTATTTTGGGATTGTTTTATAAATTTCATCATCACCATGAAAATCTCTAAGGCTGCGTTTGGTTGGAAGGAATGAAATGGAATGGAATGGAATGGAGAAACTAGTATAATTTTTAAGTAAATTATGTTCGAGTGGGTAATGAAATGTAAAACCCAAGGGAATGCTTCACCTCAAATTCCCTTGGTTGTGGGATTTCAAATTCCCTCTCTAGGTGAAAGGATTTTGAAATCCCACAACCAAGGGAATTTGAGGTGAAACATTCCCTTGGGTTTACTTTTAATTGCTCCCTCAAACACAATTTTACTTGAAAATTATACTAGTTTCTAATTTCCATTCCATTCCTTCCAACCAAACGCAGCCTAAGATACAAAAATGGAAAGCCAAACCCATCAAGCAAGAAGCAATTGAATTTAAAGCAACTATGCAAGAAAATAATCACATCAAAAGTTCAAATCAATAAGCTAGTTCAAGACTTACAGCATACACCTTGAGGGTAATTTCTCACTGATGAAAACACCAGCCTCCAAAACCCACCATTTTAATCATGTATGACAGAACCAGTCACAAGATGCGATAAGAGATGAAAAATCTGATCAAATGTGGCATTTTGTCACACTTCTAAATGAGATAAAACAATTGTGGAAAGTTAGGAAATCAAATCTGTTTTGCAAAAAGATGATTCATCAAACACTGTAAAACCACCACGATCATCCAAAACCTTCAAAGGTTTTTAAAACAATTAGTATTTGCTTAAGATAAAGAACAGAGAATAATATGATACTTTAATTCTTGGGATGAATGGAATTCATTGTTATCTATTGTATTGGGGCAGTAAAGCATATCCCCAAATAATTTTATGGCCATCTAAGAAAGCCATAACAATTAGTAAATATTAAATGCATTTAGATTGATAATTACCAGATAAGAAGAATTCACAAAAGAATGTTATTTAATTGACTTCAACCATTTGCAATGCAGATAAACAGATTATATAATCTGAGCTCTTGATTGATAATATCCTACTAAAATTGTATATTCAAAACTGTGCCAAAATATAAAAGATGGTGTTTGCTATGTGAAAAAAGAGAAAGGCTAAATAATAGATGTTATCAAGGTTGAGTCCGAAACCAACAGTTGACTACAATTCTATAATAGACAAATATACCTAATTACCTAGCAAAATAAAAAAGCTAATGGTTGTATACTCGTCAATTATCTGAAAGAACCAAGAAAAACATATTAACTTTAGTCTAAAGTTATGAGTAACAGTTATGAGTAACATGCAATCTAGCCTAAAGTTGATTACTAATATACTCGTCAATTATCTGAAAGAACCAAGAAAAACCTATTAACACTCACAAACAACAGTAAAGGTTATATGCATAGTTTGGAACAAAAAAACACAAGTGCTTTTTAGATGAGATATTTGGCACAACATGATACAACCTCCAAAAATTGAATAAAGATAAAAAGGAAACAAATATGAGATATGGATGGACCAAAAAATCATAAGTTCACACCTGGGTTTTAGGCATGTAAACAGTAACCACCATTGATGATTCCATATTAGTTGATTCAGAATCAATATCTAATTTAGAAGTTCAAATCA
Source organism: Flaveria robusta (assembly GCA_025506415.1). Lineage (NCBI taxonomy): Eukaryota > Viridiplantae > Streptophyta > Magnoliopsida > Asterales > Asteraceae > Flaveria > Flaveria robusta. Next base: position 23,427,104 of record CM046476.1, on the reverse strand, counting down.
ATTCAAAAATGAAGGAAGGCTTTGATGGAGACCTAAAAGCAGCGACTGAGAAGAAGAATTGTAGAGAAATGTCGTGACCAATGAAACATAAAGAAGGATAACCTAGTAGCGAGATCAATTTAATTAGACTACAAAAACAGAGAGCACGGTGATTGGCATGATAGGATGCAGTGACGATTGGTTTTCCCATGAGTCTTAGGTGCATCACAGGTGAGCAAAAACCCAAATTTCATTGTAAATTACGTGTTCAATCACGAAATATTCTATTTCTTAACCGAAATTGAATCATCAAAGCTACTCAAATAAGAAAGTAACCTGAAATCAAGCGTTGATGTGGATGGAGTTCTGGAAATCAGAAGCCGAGTTTATTCAGAACAACGACAATGCAAGAATGCAAGGATTACTGATGAATAACGGGGTAAACATAGCGGAAGGTGGGTTAGGGCACCATCGATCTTCAGCAGTTTTCGCTAGAACATTTGATTTTAGAACCTAAAGGATGAGGTTTGTCTATATATAGAAGTTGCTTAGTGAGGAGGTTACCTTGCGAATGTGGGGAGGAAAAACGGGAGATGAAACCGGAGAAGAAGGAACCGTCGACTGAGACTGCAACTGCTTGTTTATCTTTAGAAACTGCTCCACAAAAGGTGCAATCGAGGTCGACTTTGGAGGGCCAGGATTTCATTTCAGCTCTTTTAGATGGTCAGGATCAAACCCAATAATGGTTATACTCACCGGGAGTAATATATTATATAATAACAAATCTAATCATGTGACAAATGCATTGCTTTGATGCACCTTGAACATAAAATTTTTAACTTCAGCAACTGCAATGTTTGAACATATATGTGACTGAGCAATGATAATTATGCCATGCAGTAATATCATCAAGTACTTTGATATTCTCTCATCAGACTTATCTTCAATAATACAATGATAACTTCCATCATAAAACTTTAAAGTTTTGTCATTGTTGGCAATTTTTTCGTACAAAAACTCATTGATATTCAGATTAATTACCTTTGTATGTAGCTCAATGAAGTATGAACAATGGTGACAAAACCTGCAAATTTTTTAAAAACACAAATCTTTTATATGTTAGAAAACAACACAGCCGCGTGTGCGAAGGACTTTTCCACTTGTGATTCAAGTTTTCAATTGCGGTACTTAAAATTTCAACAACACTCTTTAATCACGTTTGATCAAAATAGCACGTGACCTAGAAATTTGCTTGAAAATATAATACGAACTTGCCAATTTTCTTTTTTTTTTTTTACGTGTCCCTAAAACTGAGCTTAACAAGATCTTTCTCTGATACAAGCTATGCTTTGGGCATAAGTCTTGACAAAAAGAATAGAACTTTCTGATCCTCCAATACCTTGAAATAAATGTGTGTCAAAACAATTTGAATTTACTACCCATCGGTCAAATTTTATTTAAATCTTTAAGTAAACTTGGAAACACAACTTTTTTATTTTTTTTTTATTTTCTTACATTAAAAAAATTTTTAGAACACAATTACTTTTCTTTTATTTCACTTTCCTTTTTTTTTTTTTTTAATGAACTCGAAAACATATCGCAAAAAAATTTAAAGGATATAATTTAATCGAAGCACAAGAAAGCCCAAAGATTTTTATCAGTTTAGATATTTACTGAATCAGGTCTAGTTTACACTTTACAGTTACACAGTTAATCGGTAATCCATAGAACAGAGATATCAAGATTTCGATACAATAACGACACTGAAGCAGCGATTAGCGAATTGCAGAGTCACCATTGGAGGAAGCATAGTGGCTTCTGAGCTTTTCTTTTGGATACATACAAATAACAATAATTTAAATCAACAAAGTTGGGGCCAAGAGATGAATCCGTAAGGAGTTGCTACCCATTCAACATTTGGTATGTAAATTCCTACTAATTTGCAATCAATCTCTTCAAAATTGCAAAAATTCTTCAAAATTTACCCCCAAAGCTCATTCTTGAAGAAAGATTCATCTCACTTTTGAAGTCATGTAACACCCTAAATCATGTCCAGCAAGTTCAATCTCAGATAATCACACATGGGTTCAAACACAATCAGTTTATCGCACCACGGCTCGTGTCTGCGTGCGCTGAGATTAAGAACATGGGTTATGCACGCCAACTGTTCGACCAAATGCCTGACCCAAATATGGCTCCATGGAATGCGATGTTCAAAGGGTATATCGGTAACGAAATGTACATGGATGTATTGCTTTTGTTTGGGTATATGGTGAATATCAATGTGAAGCCTAATTACTTCACAATCCCTATGGTTTTGAAATCTTGTGTGAAGCTATCAGCTTTGAGAGATGGTGAGAAAGTTCACTGCTTTGTGGCAAAGGTTGGGTTTAAGTCGAATCCATACATTGGGACAACATTGATTGATATGTATTGTAGTGGGAGTATGGTTGGTTATGCATATAAAGTGTTTAGTGAAATTACATTGAGGAATGTGGTCACATGGACGTCGATGATTTGTGGGTACATTTCGAGTAGGGAGTTGAAATCTGCACGCGAATTGTTTGATTTGGCGCCTGAACGAGATATTGTAATGTGGAACATTATGATTTCTGGTTACATGGAATGTGGTGACATGGGTGCAGCTCGAAAGCTATTTGATGTAATGCCTAATAAAGATTTGATGTCATGGAATACTTTACTGAATGGGTATGCGAATAACGGGGATATGGAGGGATGCAAGAAACTATTTGATGAGATGACTGAGAGAAATTTTTTTTCTTGGAATGCATTAATCAATGGATATGCGCATAACAATCAGTTTATAGAAGTTCTTGATGCATTTAAAACGATGCTTAATGAGTCCAATGTGCAGCCTAATGATGCAACACTGGTAAGTGTATTATCTGCTTGCTCAAAGCTAGGAGCTCTTGAATTGGGTAAATGGGTGCATTTATATGCGGTTAACAATGGGTATAAAGAGAATACGTATGTAGGAAACAGTTTAATAGACATGTATGCAAAATGTGGTGTGATCACTAGTGCGGTTGATGTATTCATGGATATGAAGAAAAAAGATTTAATTTCATGGAACACGGTTATAAATGGATTAGCAATGCATGGTCATGGATTCGACGCCTTAAGAATTTTCCATGAGATGAAAAACTCAAAACAAAAACCAGACGGGATTACGCTTATAGGTGTCATTGTTGCTTGTTCTCATATGGGCTTAGTTAAAGATGGATTTGAATATTTTAACTCCATGGTAGATGAATACTCAATCATTCCTCAAATTGTGCATTATGGTTGTATGGTTGATTTACTATCTCGAGCTGGATTGATGGAAGAAGCGGTTGAGTTTGTTAATAAAATGCCAATAAAACCAGATAATGTTATCTGGACCAACTTACTAGGGGCATCAAGGATTTATAAAAACATTAAAGTAGCAGAATTGTGCCTTCAACAGCTTATTGAACTTGAACCCGAGAACCCGTCTAACTATGTGATGCTGTCAAATATATATGGAGATGCTAAAAGATGGGCGGATTTGGCCCGATCAAAAGTTGCAATGAGGAACACCGGGGCTAAAAAGTTACCGGGCTGCAGCTTGATTGAGGTGGATGAGGGTGTTGTTGAGTTTTATGCCTTTGATGAGAGGCATTTAAAGACAGAAGAGATATATTCTGCTTTAAAAAGCTTGATAAAACTGTCAAAAGATGCTGGGCATGTGCAAGAACTTATGGAACATCAGTGAGTAAAGAAACTACAAAAAACAGGTGAGATACATTAGGATTTTTAGATTTTCATACCACAAAATCTTGTGATTTGTTGGTATCTTTATTTCCAGGCTATGTTATATTTTTCTTTTGCTATTGTTATTTAGAGCCATTCTATTATCCAACTGGGTTGAGTTTAATTTGATGTTTTGGCTTGAAAATTTGAGACAAATGTTAGGTTTTAAGCACATAACTAAATTGTTCCTCGTATCACCAATTATTGAGGCGGGGTCTCGGTGGTCGTGATTCTCTATCTCGTAAGGTAGAGGAAATACCATATATCACAATTTTCATAGATAATGATATTAAGTGAGATTTTATTGAATATATTTATTTGTTTTGCGTCACGTGTTATAGTTCTTGTTTGATTAAATGAAAAGACAAAATTTAACTCTCACGGTCCGAAATAGAGGAGGGTTTTGTGTGTGTGTGTGTGTGGGGGTGGGGGGGGGGGGGGGGGGGTTGGGCTGTTGACCCTCCAACCGACTATTTTACTAAAATAAGTACATAATATAGTCGTGTTTTAGCATTTAGAGTTAAATATTGTTACCAGTAGATTAGTTGAACGAAATACTCTAGTCATTTAGGAGAAGAGTACGATGGTCTGATGGAATAATGAAAGTTATTAGAATAAGTGGAATGTTCGATGTGTATTGTTCAACTTAATCACTTATCGAATTAATATTGTTAATGTTTGAGGACCCCCAGAATAGAGATGTGAGTGTAGGGGATGGTTCTGACTGGTTGTGAGTGAATGAGAGAGAACGTGTTTCTCTATATTCGAAAAAACACAGTACAACCCTTATAATTTTTTTTAATAATTTTGAAAGTGGTTGTAAGTGTAATAGAGAGAAAATATAATGATAAATATATAAAATAATATTATTTAATTAAAAGAAAGAAAAAAAATAATAATAATGTTTTAGTGTATATATGAATGCACTTATTCTTGTGTTATTAAGAAAATGAAGTTGATACACATAGATTAAATCTAATGCTTGTAGTTTTGTAGTTTTATAAGAAAAATTTTTAAGTTTCTTAAATAAAATTTTGTATATATTTCTTTTGAAATAGACGTATCACTTAAGAAAGATATACATTTAATTAGCTTAACACGTACACGTATATTATTTTTTTTCCATTATTAAATAAAACCCCAAACTCCAACTTCCACGTCCTTTTCTTCCAAAATATCCAGGCATTAAAAGTCAAAAAACGAAGAGAGTTGTTATCTTTGTTTAATAAATAATAGCCGTCTTTGATCTTCTTATTTAAATAGTCTTCTTTTGTCAGGAGAACACGAAACGAAAATAAAAAATTACACTCATATGGTTAATTGATTAACTAAATATTATCTGTATATAATAACAAAACAACTATAATATTAATTCTACTCGTGTCAAAATGAATTAAAGTTCGTGACACTTGCTTTTAATAATGCAACAAGGCCAGCCCATTATCACAACTATTGTGATAAAAATATCGTACTAGTACTTTAATGGCGAGAAACTTAATAGAATGCATGGTCTTCTTAAGTCTATATTACTAGTGGTAATATATGGTTTAATGCACGAAAGAAAATACTTGGAGTAGCGAAGATATCTTAATAGATAATGACACTTGCGCTTATAATGTTGTTGCATGTTTGAGTCGTAGTAACAAATTCTAATGGAATCTTCCAAAGCGCCTTGCTAATCATATTGACGAATAATCGTGTAGGAATTAAAAATCATCACGGTTGTGGTTGAAGTGGCCGGAGGCAGCAGCAATGGAGGTGACGACAAATAGAGAGTAAGAGATTCCACAATGTGAAAGACGAAATGAGCTTAGGCTCTCAGCGGCCCCGCTTAGAAGAGTATTTCATACTATAAAGCTTCCCCCCACCCCCAAACAAAAAAAGAAAAAGAAAAAAAAGAAGTAGAAACTTATTTGTAACCTATTGAACAACCACTCGCTCAAGACGGAGCCAAAAGTTGTAGCATGCAAAGTTTGAACATGGGTCTCTACTAGAGGTTCATTAGCCTCCACAACAAAGTTTTTACAAGCTCATAGAAACTTCAAAGTATAACCTAACACCAAATGTCGGGCAAAATGTGAGGTGGGTTGTTTAACAAGTCTAAATGGGTCAATATGATGGAAGGTTAAACGGATTCAATGGTTAAAGTAACACAAAGATGTATAGAATTATATAACAATAAAACATGATAATTATATAATTAATTAATTAGTCTAACGAGTTTGATATTATCAATTAAATGACTGAATCGTATGATTGCGTATTTTAAACCGATTTGAACTTGACTCCGTTTGATTCGTTTAACAAACATAGAAGAAAACGATTCGATCGACCAAGTCTAGTTTCAATTAACTTTTTCTATACTTTAAAGTTGACATTTATTAATTTTGCCTATCGTAAACAAAGAATGCGACATTTACAAGTTGCAAACATAATTAATTTAGGGATTTACCTAACAACCAACTTGGATTAATCCCCTTATTACCATTTTCCTATTAGATTCCTAATTTCAGTCACCTATACACGCTAATGGCTATCTACACCTCTTGTTAGTTTTAGTACTCAAACTCATTACGAAATTAAAGATTAACACTCAATGTGTTTTTTTACCTAATACCTAAATATGTTGCTTAAATCAAATCACAATTATCTGTATAATTCACTCAAATGTTATTTAGGAATTGACACCAATTCTCTCTATGTAATTAACACAAACGTTATTCTGTTAACGAACAGACGTTAGTCCTAATACCTCATAATGTTACAAAATTTTAAATCTCAAGTCTCATAGTTGTTACTAAAAAAAATTAATAGTCAAACATACACCTAAACCACAAAGACTATTTAAGTAGTTAACTCTTAGGGGGCGTTTGGTTGGAAGGAATGGAATGGAATGGAATGGAATGGAATGGAATGGAATTGAGAAACTAGTATAATTTTTAAGCAAAATTATGTTTAAGTGGGTAATGAAATGTAAAACCCAAGGGAATGTTTCATCTCAAATTCCCTCTCTAGGTGGAAGGATTTTGAAATCCCACAACCAAGAGAATTTGAAGTGAAACATTCTCTTGGGTTTACTTTTAATTGCTCACTCAAACACAATTTTACTTGAAAATTATACTAGTTTCTCCATTTCATTCCATTACTTCCAACCAAACGCCCCCTTATATTGATCACAAAATTTATATTTAAAATTCTTTTTCATGTTTACATACTTTAGAAAAAAAATTGGTAACCACAAATATCTTAGAGTTGATATTCATGCAACCACTTATTTAATTTACTAACTTTAGAAAGAAAAAAAATTGTTAACGACAAATATATTAGAGTTAATATAATGAAAACCACTTATTAATTTACTACTTAAAAAATTAACGATGCAAACGGAGCACGTCTCATTCTAAGAAACTCAAATGCACAATTGGCAGTAGTTTTTATTTTTGTCACAATCGCCCTACCGTAACCGGAGTTGACTTTTCTCAAACGTTACAATTTGACGGTCATCAACACGTCGGTTTATCAAAGTCAACTATCCAATCAGACTATTTGTCTTTTATTTCCATAAAATAATAATCATATATACATCCATACAACTAAAAGTCTAAAACAAAACCTTCATATATATACAACATTGCCCCTATTAACACCCACAAAAATTACTCTCTTCATATCCAAACATGAGCCCTAGAAAGTTTCTTGATGGTGATCATAAACAACAGTCGAAAAGCGGGATCGTAATCAACGGTCCACGACCGACGCTGTTAAAGCTCAAACAAGAATCTCACACCGTTCACAAACAGCATCACCAGCGGATCAGGAAGCCGATCATAATCTACATTCATTCTCCAGAAGTCATCCACACCAAACCTCATGATTTCATGGCTCTTGTTCAGAAGCTCACGGGTCTTTCGGGCTCGAAAGATGATCAAGAACAACAACAGAAGAAAACCCTAAAGCAAGATGGCTGCAGTGATCTTAATGATAACGAGTTGTCGAATGATTCTGGTTTCACAAATGAGAGAAACAAGAGTTTGATATCGAAGAGTCCAATGTTCAATACGCCTTCGAACCCATATATAGCCGATATCCCGCTTTTTACGCCTAATATGAGTGATCACTTCTTCCCGCCTCAACGTTTCTTGAAATTATCAGATGTGGTATCATCGTCTCCAAACTTGAGCACTTTATTGTCGCCTGGTTCGCTAGTCGAGCTCATTAAAGAGCTTCCTGAATATTGACCAAGCATATATATGGCTAAGGGCGTGTAAAAATATCTGAATTCTTATATTCGAATGAAAAATCCGACATTCTGGACCCGAATTATATGAAAATTCGGACATCCCCAAATTTTTGGATTCAGATTCAGATGGTGATATTAGAATAATTCGAACAGTTCAGAGATATTGTTTCATTATCCGAATCTGTATTTGAAATTTTGAATCTCTGAATATGGATATCTAAAATTTCGGATACGGATTTGGATAGTGAAATCAACTATTCGAGATTCGAATATCTGAGTTTGAACGCCCCTGTATATGGCTTACTGTTCATGACATGGTTAATAGTTTCCTTTCCGTACACTTTGTTAAAGATTTCATGACTAATTTCAGAACTAGTCGCAATTAGGGTTCGGTCCATAGAAAAATCTATCTATGACGTGTGATTTGTTGTTTAATTTGTTCATTAGCTTGTGTATTAGATCTAGATTCTTGATGAGTTTAGCTCATAGTAAAATCGATCTGTTTATGACAATATATATATATATTAAATCTTTAAATTGTTCTTTGGTTTATTGTATAAGGGAAGGATTGTTGATGGATTAATATCATATATAATGTCTAACTATAATAATTCCCGTCATAAAATAACTATTAAGAATGATTTTCTTCATTACCGATTATCCTTAGCCTAAGTGGTAGAAGTGAGATAGCTCAAGACTTTATTAAAATAAAAGAAGATCTTGAGTTCAAGTCTCACATGTGATTTAAAAAAAAAAAAAAAAAAAAAAAAAGGATGCTTTCAGATTGGATCAAAGGGTCGTTCTCATCTAATGTAGGTTTTTTCCTGATGGTAATCTTAAGTTCGGGGCTAATAGGAAAAACTGCTTTATGTGCTTCTTTTCACTGATGTGACAACCTATTTACTCAAGCTTTCATACTCGAGTAATGGAGATGTTCGTCAATAATCCAGTTAGCCGTAAGAAAAATATAAATTCTGTAATAATAACCTTGATTGTTAAAAAAAATACCTCAAATTAAGAACAACAAAATAAAATGTTACTAGGTAGAATAAGCATGCATGGTAAATTGCACCAATCGACTAAAAACGCAATTCAAAACGGAATAAATATTATAATTTATAATCGATGCTTTATCGGGCCTTAAGTTTAACCAGATGTCTTAAACCAAAACATATTCGAGTAATATAACGGGCTTTAAGTTGGGCCTGATTGGTCTCAACACAAGGGCCAAATACTCGAACTCTCAAGAAAGTGTTAAATATAAACACACAAAAATCATGAACGTTATGAAAAAGTTTATATGCTTCTGAGTTTGGTTTTAAGTTTTTGAGTAATTTGATTAAACCAATACATCAAATACTTATTTATACTGATATATAAACATAAAATTACCCATCAAAATCGAAATTAAGGTCATTGGCGTCCCTAGAGCAACTATATAGCCGCTAAAAAACAGTCAAAATCATGTGCGGCGGCCGGAACCAGTTTGAATAGCTTTGGTTTGGGATAGAAACTGATTTGGAACAGGTCTCGGTTTGGGTGGGCACCAGTTCGGTTACATTTTGGCTCGTCGGTTCCGGTTCTCAAGTCGGATTTTTTATGCACCTCTAACATAATCACCAAATCATTCTTATTAAAGAAAACATTATACATAAATATTACCATGAAGGTATGGATTTGAATTCTTGCAACTATAAATTGATTTATGGTATTTCGGAGTAAAAGATTGTTAGAAAAAAATACAAAACAAAACTTATACGACACCGAAACATGTATTTGGTTTAATTTCTTCCGCTTAAAAAGAAATAATGATTTAACTTTATAACAAAAAAAGACGTGCACATAAAATGTTTACCCAAAAATAGAAAACATTAAATAATTAGTTATCATCAATCATATCGCTTCTTGACATTATGCTCCAATAACCTTTTCACATAATCTTTTTCAAGATTTTAACATTGCTATAATTATTGTCGATTTATACTCAACGCGTGATTGATTTTTCGTGAGAACATATCCTTTCTAAAGGTTACAAAAGTCACAAAAGTTCGAGACACATAAACCAGTCATTTTTCCCCACAAAAGTTCATAGGGGTGTAAGCGATTCAAGCCAGCTACCAAGCTACCCGGGATGGACTCGAAAAAAACACAAATCGAGCTGGCTTAAAGGAGCTCGAGCTCATATTATGGGTCGTTTACTAAACGAGCTCGAGCCCAAGTTTCAGATATCAAGCTCGAGCCGGCTCGCGAGCTTAAACGAGCATTTAGTGGTATATAACTTTAATGTACATATTAAATATATATTTATAAAATAACATTATTATATGTAAAATAAAGATAAAAATAATTAAATAATATTATATTATGTTATATATAATATGATTATAAATATAAATAATAGCAATTATAAAAAATAAAAAAATTTAACAATTTAATAATAAACGAATCGAGCCCGAGCTTAAAAAATTATTTACAAGCCGACCTAGACAATAAAACTACATGCGCGTGGAGCTAGAGCTTGAGTTTTCTAAAGTTAAAATGAGCCAAGCTCGGGGCTCGGATTGGCTCGTTTATACACGTACTTTCAAGCGCTTATTGAACCTTCTCAGGTCAAAATGTTTTGAATCAAACTCCTACCACTGTTAGAGAAGGGAACTTTAATCGAATAACATATTCAACATGATCCAACATAGTAGTAGACATACATATAACATCTATATAGATGTTGCATGGAAGTACTTTTACTAATGTACTTTCGTAGTTTGGGGATAGTAAGATATCTCATACCTTGGATTAGTAACTACAAGGGTGGGGATAGAAAAGCCTAACGACTTTACTTTCATGTCATGAAATCAAAGATGTGCCAAATCGTTCTCTATCGAATCGTAGTCTAGAGCCAAAAAAAAACCGATTCTATACGAGTAAGTCTGTCAGTTGCAGCTAACAAATCTTGTTAAATAATTACAAGGGTCAATGGAGTGGAGTTTTCTTTTCCTCGTTTTCCCTAATAGATGGATGAGGTGAAGGGTGAAAAGTAGAAGATGTGAAGGGTTTGGTTATGAGTTGACAAGTCATTTGGTGAAACTTGGATGAAAATCGATGAATATTCACCGACTTGGGAGAATATATTAAAAGGAAAACTTACAAGCAATCGAGGAAAAGTAATCAAGGGATTTAACCTAGGGAAAACAAAAACAACCCCTCCCCCCACTTGAGGATTGGTAAAAATGAGAAATCTCGAAGGAGTTGGTGAAATCAGGACGACACCTTGTAGCCTAATGGCATGATATCATCCTTTGGAGATATTCATTTGAAGAAAATAATTAACAGCATTTATAAAACTAGCTATATGTGTTAATTAAGCGACACATGACTATAGATTTTTTCTATATTTGGGTTTTTTGGATACCTAACGATCTGTGATACGTTGGTGATTATAGACGATTATTTTTCGTTTTGGTTTTTAAATTTTTTTAGATTTTGTTGAATTCATTGGTGATCTCGTTAATTCAAATAGTCAGTGATGTCTCACTAATGATATTTTTTTTTTGTAGTGGAAGACGTATTTTACAATTTAAGTTGGATCGAGTAAATAAGTTTAATATACGGCACCTCATACTACTAATATTGTTCGTTTTATTCATAAGAAGCTTACGGATTTTCTTTAGTTGCCCGAGTGAAAACTTCCTAGGGATAGCAATTCATATTTGGATTGCTGTCAACCGAACACGTTTAATTGTGGAATTCTCCTCTCATCCACAGCTAACGTGTTGGTGATATTAGAGGCATAACGTTCCTTATAAACCCAGCATCTCTCCTGTCCACGACTGATGTGAGATTTGTCTACAGTGTTATAATCACCCCATCTTTTGGACTAATCATCCTCAATGGCATTTTCCCACCATCACATTCATGGATGTAGGATTTACTTAAGGTGTTTCTGCTCTAACACCCCCGTGGACTCACCATTCTTGATGAGGTTTGCCCCCTCGTTCCGAATAACACAAAAATGACTCTAATAGCATTTGTAACAATTGGTTTCTTATACCACCTACTCACAAGAAGCTCACATATTTGATTTTCGTTGCCCGAGTGAAAACTTCCTAGAAGATCACTTATCTCTGGATTACTGACACCCGTGCATGCTAAAATGTGAAGTTCTCATTTCACACACAGCTAAAGCACCTAAAATCCGTTGATAATATTAGAGACAATACATTTCTTATAAGCCCAACATCTCTCCTATTCGCGACTGATATATGATTTGCTTAAGATGTTATAATAAGAAGCAAATCTTCTCTAATAAAACCAAAATATTTTTACCATATGTCATCTTCTCATACTACATGTTATCTTCTCACACTACTTTGTACATGTCACTAGTGCGACAAATCAACTAATGATATTAAATGCTAATGATATTTTATCGATTCCAAATTATAAAATAGATTTTTTAATAAATCATAAACATTTAATATTTAAAAGTTAATTTTTTAAACTAAATTTTTATGAAATATGAAGTTTCTTAATACAAATAACTATTTTTAAAAAGTGGCATTGTATATAAAACATTTTTTGAATAAAAGGAATGACTAAAAGACAATTTATTTTAAAACAAAAGTTTTTTAAAGACGAAAATTTTAAAAAGTATTATTATAATTTTATTACTTAAGATAATATTTTAATCATATCTTATCTTATATAATTATGCATTGAAAAGCCATCAAAAGTTATTGAAAAGTCATTGGAAAATCATAGAAAATTACTTTGAATTTTACATGTTGATTGAAAGTCAGCATAAATATAATCATCGCTAGGAACTAACTATTAGTATTAAGTTGTTACCAATAATCAGTTGTAAACTTGCTCTATCAATGAAAACAGGACCAGTAGTAAGTTAAAACTTACTAGCAACAACTAGATGGCTAGTAGCAATTGACTAGGGGTCACCAATCGACAACCAGAACATGGGAAGTCAATTGTAACTTACTAGGTTACTATTGATACTATTGTACACAGGTGAAGACAATCGTAACGGTCAATCTAATGATATTTAAGTCTATTTTTGGGACACATTTTTAAAGCATAACTTGCATAATCATCCTTGTTTTCTCTTTGAATGATTCAATAAGATTCTCGATAGTATCATGAAATATTCAATTTGACAAAATTGTTAACATGATTCATTCAGATATTTAAACCCTTTACAAATTATAAAAACGCACAACATTAAAGTCTCGCCCTACGTCCTTTTATTGTCTTAATTTCTAAACACAATAATAAGAGTGAATATTGAGTTAGCTAGAACCAATGAAGAAGCACCCATGAAGGTGCCAAAGCAAAACTCATATGTGGTTGTGTTTGATTCCCATGAACCTAATTCTTGAACCCCTAACATATTCCTATTACACTGAATTAATGCATACACCACCCTTCATCCTTTTCATAAGGACAAATTAACTTTTTTGGTTCGTTTATAACATATAGATACGATTCATATTCACATCATATCATGCATCTCTTTATGCCCTTGATTACGAAGACAACACAATGAAGACAACACAACACGTACGATTATATCTTTGCAAATGATTTGACAATTTTGCAAGTACAAGTAGATAGATCCGTCTACTAGGATATGACAATTCCATTAGATCCTCAAAATGAGTTCGATCTTGAAAAACAAGAAAACTCTTAGGAAATAACAATAATTAGCCCAATGATTTTGATAATGTACAAAGTAGAATTGAATGTTCTAAGCATATATGTAATTTATGTCGTTGGTTGAGTGGTCCTAAGTAGATTGTCATAGAACTTCTAGTCAAGCACGAGTCTTTCCTAGAAAACCTTAATAAAAACAACACATGCATGCACAAGGGAATCTTAATACTTGGGGATCACCGAAAGTTTACTTTTAAATATGCATCTTTAGTTTGTTTAATTTTTTTCAAATCATATAATACTTCAAATATTTGTTAAAACCAAATTGGAATATGTTTATAATAACATATAGATCACGAGTTCTAATCTTGATGCTTACGAGTTAAATATTAATTATCAAGAATATGGTAAGTACTAGCTTCTAATAATGGTAAAATGAAGAAAATCAAGGCACCAAATTAACAATTATAATGGACCTGTACGTATATATTGCTTGAAAATAGTTAATAGAAAAAAAAATGAGCTTTAATTTGCACTTCTTTTAAACATATTGATACACAAGGCATATAATTAACAATGAAAAAAAATCTATGATCATTAACTTAAAATGCTCAAATTATCAGTATTATTTTAAGTAAAGAATATATCTGCTATAGAAATGCTACACTTATAAAAAGAAAGGATATATGGTATGTATACAAATGAAATACACTTTAATCAATATATATTTAAAGTATCATACTTGAATATTTACATAATTACGTGTTTCAATATTAAAATAATGCTCATTAAAGAGTCTTAAAAGTCCAAAACTAGACTTAACACTTATCTTTACTTAACATGAACACCCAAAATAATTTATAGAATAAAATCATTCTAACATACATCCTACAGGACTAGATTTCAAAACTTTTTAATTGTGTGATACATCACTTATCATCGGAATATATTTTTAGAGACATACGTATACTTATCTTTTTAAAAGCAGTTGTGTACTTATAATACTGATGGCTCCAATAATTAATATGACATGTTATCTAGTCCAAATCATGTTTTAATTAGACACTCATTACTTTCAAATCTTATCTTATCTTACTACTCTAATAAAAGGGTAACTAGGAGTGCCATGTGTCAACACCATATTCATTCTTATCAAAATTTTCCCGCTTCTCTCTCCTATTAAATAACTACATTAATTACTAATAATATTTCTTATTCTTTTTTAAATCAATAATATTTTTAATAAATAAAAAATAGATCTTTTTATTAATATTATTTTTATAGAAACAAACTTTTACAAAAGAAAGCTTTCTAAAAAATCAAACTTTTTTATAAAAATACGAAATACTTTAAAATTAGTTTTTCAAAAAGTAAAATTTTATAAAAAAATAATTAAAATTGGGAGTTATAGTACGGAAATTTTTAAAAATGATATGTTTTTTTAAATGGTTTGTTTTTAAACAAAATGTTTAATTTATTTTTAAAAAAATACAAAAAAATATTTAAAAAATTGATATTATTGTTTTATTGCTTATAATTCGTACCCATATATAATTTTAATCATTTATTATCTTAATATGGTATCACTATTTCTAAAAAAAATATTATTTTTTTAATAAAATTTTATTATTATAATATTTTATTTATTCAACCCGTGTGATACACGGGTTTACTATAGCTAGTTATATATATACACACAAACTAACAAACAAGATTTAACAATATTATATGTCTAGTTAATGCATGATTTTGACTATATAATATCCCCAAGTCATTGTTTAGTGAAGCGACATAAGAAAGATACGGTTTTCAGTTTATGACTTTTCAGTCCCTTGAATTTGTGACTTTGAATGTTAAGAGAATTAATATCCATGTGCTCAAAATGCAATTTTCTAAATAGATGTTAACATAAAAAGTGAGTTTTATATATTATGTGTCTGGTAAAATAGAAGAACTTTCAAACTTTTGACAACAAAACTATGTTTATTTTAAAAAAAAATTACGTGTATTGTTAACAAGTTTAAGGCTTTCATATATTTTCTTTAATAAAACAAAATAACTGAGTTATATGATCATTTTCAAGCTTGTTTAAGTCATCTTCATCTAGACTTTATCTAGAATTGTTCACATGTCCTGATTGTAATTAAAATTACAAATTAATATATGAAAATAGTTTCCTTAATAGATGTTTGTTTATTATTTTGTTAATCAAATTAACTTTGTTCTAAAAATAAAAAATGTGTTTCATTAGAAATATTTGATTTTGTTAATTAATTAAAGTTTGGAGAATTTTAAGTTTTTTACAACACCAAACTCACAATCAACCAAGATATGTACTTTTGAACTATATCATATGGTGGATGGTTGGTTGTGATGACAAATAGATACAAGTTAAAATGGTGTTCTCATCCAAACAAAGGTTGTAAATTCAAGTCTTAAGGGTAATAGTTTATTTGATCAGGATTATCTGTATTATCTGTATGTTACTTATTTTATTGTTAATAAACTAGGTGTTATTCTTAGAAAAAAGAACATGCACCATATATTTACAACTAGAGTTAAACATTTACCACTTGAAAGAAACACCAATGTAAGTAAAGCCACGACATCTAGTTGGGAATTTCTGTGTTCTCTCCACCAATAACTCTCGCCAGTATTTTTCAAGGAACCTTCTACGTTCTTTAGATTCTTGGAGATAAAAAAGAAAAATTACTGTGATTGATATGTTTATATTATTATTGTTATTAGTATATGTTTTAAATACATATATCTAACTTTCTATTATAAATATCACAAGGTCTAATTACAAGTTGATCTTATTTTAAATGCAAGAACAGAAGGGATACTTTGTGAACTAAAATTATACCAAATACAGTTATCTCAAATATAGTTCTTTATGAAGAATAAAATGAGCCGGAGGAAATAATTGTTTATATTTCTCACCCTTTATTTTGTACATTCTAGTTTCATGCTAGTTTTTTTTTTTTTTTTTTCCTTTATCAAGTAAATAAATCATGGCATCTTTACTAATTTACATCATATAAAAACCACCCAAAATAATAATCTTATCTAATAAAGCTGTAGAAATCGTAGATTTTAATATAAATAATTACGTAAATATTTGCCTAAAATACCTAAACACTTATGAAAATCTTTTTTTAAAAATCAGTAGATTTGGTTAAAATTCTACTATAATCTATAAGTTATAAGTATGTGTTGAAGGAATTTAAAAAAAATTCTAGTCATATGTTTTTACAGTATTTCTTAACAACTGTCACGTTAACTGTTAAAAAAATTTTATTTTGAAAGATGACATTTAATTTTTGTTCATCCTTCATGTCCCCGTTAGAGGTGCTCTTAGCACGTCACAAAAAAGATCATGTATTGCTTTGAAACAATACCCAATATAAACCTGTTTTCTATTCTGAATTTGTTTATAGTCCATTTGGTTAGTTATAGTTGAAGAATAAAGTATCATATTGTTCTAGAAACTGGAACTTATTCTATTTATCTTGGTAAAATGTTATGATATAATAGAAATTAAGTAGTTTATAATTTTCAGAATATTTAACAAAAGAAAATTTTAATATTTGGTGAGGATAAGATGGAGTGACCAAAAGCGTGCAGCCAGCCATTGTGAGCCTCCAAAGAATAGGCAATGGATCACATTTTTAATGTTCATTCAAAGAGCACTACTTTCATAAGTTTACTCCATTGTATACAATGACAAATCCACATCCTAGAAAAATTCCCATTTGCCTTCTTTTTTTGTATCTATCCAAAATTCCAATACTATATATACACAAATATATATTTGAATATTCTTATATTCTTATTTATCTATCGATCGATATTATTGAAATGAATCATACTTTAGTTTCGATAATAAATATTGTTTAATGTCACTAGAGTGAAACAAAAGTCAGAAAATACGCATAGATATATTATACAACCACGCGTGAAGAGTGTTAAAAAAAGTTACAACTTGTAAAACCTTGTAATGGTACAAAAGAGAGAGACCAGAATTTTCTAGTCACGAACCTTTATTTAAAATTGTAACTAATACTTAAGACGTACACTTTATATGTAATTTGTTAAAGGTTGTAGTAATATGGTAAGTTTTGTTATTTTTATATAAAGTGTAGGTAAAATACTTTTGGCTAATAATTTAATCCAATATATCTTGTAGGGAAGCAACCTTATCAAGAGGATGTACTTGTCTATATTCTTTTAAAGTTTTAGAATAAACCCTCTTGGTATTCTCTTTTCATCATTACCCATATAAAACCTCCACTAGGTGCACCAATCATTCTAGTCCCCAAAACATCACTACTATCTATAATTTCTCCCACATTTGTATATTACTTTCATTTCTTCTAGCTTCCATGAGGGCTTCAAAGAAGATGACTAGTTCTTGCAATGAACAACTTGATGAGCTAAGAAGAGGGCCATGGACACTTGATGAAGACAATATTCTTATTCATTACATCAGTTGCCATGGCGAAGGACGTTGGAATTCACTAGCAAAATCTTCAGGTAATCGAGCAAAATCAAGATAGAAAAAACTATTATCGATCATACCATACTATTTCGCAATCCTAACTTTTATGGTCTATTTGCTAACTTTTGTTTGATCGTTTTATTATTAGGATTAAAAAGAACCGGAAAGAGTTGCAGGTTAAGATGGTTAAATTACCTAAAGCCTGATGTTAAACATGGAAATCTTACACCACAAGAACAACTATTGATCCTTGAACTACATTCCAAGTGGGGTAATAGGTAAGCCTGTGTGTGTATGATCACACACATAGAAGTTCTCTAAGTTACTATTTTGAGTTCTAATTATATATATGTTTTGTTCAAGATGGTCCAAAATTGCACAAAACTTGCCCGGAAGAACAGATAATGAGATCAAAAACTATTGGAGAACAAAAGTACAAAAACAAGCTCGCCATCTCAAGATCGACTCTAATAGCAAGATATTTGTTGAAGCACTTCGCCAATTTTGGGTGCCAAGATTGCTAGAGAAAGTGGAGCTTAGTTCACCATCTTCATCATCAACTTCCACCACAACTATGGAAGCTAATCAAAAGAACTCCAACCCTCAAACACAAGCAAAAGAAACCCTAATGGAGAACGCAAGTTCAAACTCAAATATTTATTCATCAAATTCGAAGAGATTTATGTCCTCGTACTTGCCCGAAAGTTCACTCCAAAGCAACGGTTACATTGTGGATAACAATAACTTTGACACCGTGAGCTTCAACCAGCCAAACATGCAAGAATATCGATCTAGTGACATGTCATCGTTCGAGTTCCAAATGGCGGAGGTTGATTGGATGAGCAACGACATAGCTGATGACACATTTTGGAACATGGATGAATTGTGGCAGTTCAAGAAGTAATTTACTTTTATACAAAGTAACTTTTACTATAATATTACATAGTAAATTAATTAAATTGTATACCACCATATATAATTATATTTTTAGGTGGTGTAGCTAGTGATATGTTTTTTGTTCCAAGTGTTGACAAGTAGGTTGTAGGGGCTGGGGTGTGTTACCTCCAAATGTCAAGTCTTATGAGGAAATATGGAAAAGGATAAAGTGAAAGAGTCTATTATGGCCTCCAATAACTTCAAAAAGTTGAAAATGATATAAATTATAAGTGAGAATCATTTTATTTTTCTCATTTCTCTAGTTTTTGTGATGGATTGTTTGTCAAAATATGATAAATACAATGACGTGAACGTCTTTTCTTTTGATTTTAATATTATCTTACACTTTGGTATATAGTTGCTCCAATAATTTGTGTCATATCACAATATAGGTGTTATGGTATCTAGACTCGAATCATGAGTAATAGTTGGTTCGGTTGCGAGTTGAAATATAGTTTATAACTGCATTTTAGATTTTATATTATCATAATCAGTTTGTTTCGGTTACTGATTATTCAACATTTTGGGTTTTCCTTCGGTTAACAGTTTGTTCCCACATAGGCAACTCAAGCTAATTAATCCTACTTAATAAATCAAATCAAGTTTCGAGTTAACTAAAAAATCAATCCTGTTGTTTAAAACTAGCAAGAGGAGGTAAAGTGATATAATACTTACAATAAAGTTGTAATAAAACTCTTATGAGTAATGAATATGATATGCGTTTAAAAAGGTAAAGGAACACACAAGGTTAGATTAATATATGCTATGTTATTTATACCATGAGTAAATCAAACCAATGAAGATTTGTCATTTTGTTTTAATTTTTCTATTATTTCCGGTTATTAATTGATTATCTAGGCTTAAATTTTTTATATTTTTGCGTGTGGCTCAATTATTAAAATTTACTGTTCACGACACAACGCAAAAAGGAATATATATAATTTCCATCAAAATCTTACAAAAGAACAAGATGTATTAAAAAAAACTTAGAAAGGCCAAATACATTGTAACAAGTGTGATTTGAGAGTACATAAATCAAAGTATAATGATTACAAAGATTCATATCGATCACGATCATGAAATTAAAAAATTGAAACTGAAATCAATCGTAATCAATGAGATAAGTACCGAGTGGAAAAGATGGGGATGACAATGACCAAGTGGAAGTTTAAGAAACAATATTCAATGATTGATTGATCTAAAAGGACCACTCCATCCAATATCTCTTGCCTCATGTTATGCGAGTACTAGGTACATGTATTATATCACTTTGTTTTGTTCTTAGGGGTCTACCACGTGTTGATGATGTAAATTGTGGTCATATTAATTGTCATTAAGAGCATCACGATGTGGGTCTAAAACACATAACATCACAAGAAAACAATGCTGTGTGGTCATGATCATCACCATCAACCTCATATCTTCAACAAGTGATCCCTGTGGTACCTCTAGCCACATTCACATCCAGTTTCCACTTGTTATCTTATTGCTTTTAATCTCTTGAAGATCATCGATCCCGTGCATATTTTGATTTACTTGCCCTAAGTTTTACGCTCTTGGCTGATACTAGCAAATAATTACCACTCAAGCCAACAAGACAACCATTATCACTAAAAATCTAGAATGATTACAAGATGTCTTGAATCGCATATGTCAATTTTAAAACCGTCCGAAAGGAGAAACGAGTTAAAAGTCAAGAATGGCTAACAGCTAACCTCACCTGTCGCTATCTGAAGTGAAAAACAAAGGGTTGAACAGTGAACTTAATGCTAAAATCAAGTTTAGTATCCTCCAAAACGCTAGGATCAAATCAAATTGAATTTGGTAGACAGCTTGATTTATGGTGGTTGATTTCTTATGGTTCAGGGAATTCACTAAAGACAAGACAGTGGTCCATTGCATACTTTTCAATCGCAAGATATCGTTTTAAACATAAACATCACAGTTTTGAAACTTGTGATATGTACAAAAGTCGTATGCAACGTGTTTGATTAAAATATTTTTCAGATGAAAGATATAAATATGTTAATGATGCTCACTTACTTCCCAGTTTTACCATAGCTGTCCCGTAATGTAACAGTCCTGTTGAAAATTAGTTTTTCGGGCGTGGAATCCTTGTCAGCCACAAAATAGCCTGGAGTAACATGAGAAAGAATATAAGAAAAGTTGTGTAATTGTTAAAAGGAAACAAAGACTGTTGAAGAATTTACCAAGCCTTTCGAACTGAAATTTGTCATTTACTTTCGCGTGTCGGAGGGGCGGTACAGCGTATGAACATGGTATTACCATTTTAGATTTGGGGTTTAGATCATCAAGCCAGTTATCAAGTTCTCCAGGATTCTGATGTTAGGGTAAATAGTTATTAGTTTAATGAATGAAGTTATTTAAAAAAATGTCAAGTAATGAAATCACCAACCTCAGAAAGAAAGAGTTTATCGAACAGTCTGACTTCCACCTTCAACGGGCCCACCCCAGAAGAAGGTTGTGCAACCCAATGAAGAACACCCTGCACAACAAAGTTTCAGTGACAGACTGGAACTCAAAATATTGTAAGCTGTACACTGAGAAAAGTCAAACCACACAGTTTGACTTGCCTTTGGTTTCGTCTTTTTGTCAGGATCATACTCGGCATGTATCTCGACAACTGTCTTTTTATCATCAGAAAGCACCACTTCTGTACACTTGATAGGAAATGCATATCTGCATAGCATGATTACAGGTAAGCGTTAATAACTAAAATGTTTGCCTAAAAGTCATGAGAATTAACCATATCAGTATTGCACCTGAGTAGGACAGTCTTTCCAGGAGCAAGGCCATAGTAGTCTTTTGAATCTTTCATCCTAAAGTCAGATTGCTCTATGTAAACAACATTTGAAAAGGGGACCTGAGAAACACAAGAAAAACAAAATTTACAAATTTATACATTTTGCAATATATAATATATATACATGGAGAAAGAGGGAGGAGTCAACCTTGTAGTATGAAGATGCATCATCACTAGGAGCATCTGGCCATTTCTTTGCGTCAAGTTCTATTACTGAACTTGGCTCAAGATTAGTAATAATCACCTGTAACCAACCATAAAGCCTAAAGCGTAATAATAGCAACTTAACTAAAATTTTGAATAGAAATACCGTAAAACATGCACACCTTTAGTGGATGTAGCACGACCATGGCACGAGAAGCTGTTTTATTTAGTTCTTCTCGTACATGATACTCAAGCCGTTCCAAACGTATCAAACTACCATCACTGCACACCAACTGTTATTATAGATCCTCCACCAATAAACATGATTAAGTATTTATCAAAAAGTTAAATTACAAGCTAAAACCTTCTAGTAATCCCGATTCCTCTAACGAAAGCATTAATTGCTGTTGAAGTGACACCCCTACGCCTCAATCCTGCTAGTGTCATCAGACGAGGATCATCCCATCCATCCACATAATTTTCAGTCACAAGCCGATTTAACTGCAAAGTAAATATACATAATTGACTAGATTTCTTCAATTTTTATTTAGTTTATTTTTTAAGAGAAAAAAAGTTACCTTGCGTTTTGACATCACAGTGTTGGTTATATTCAAGCGTGAATATTCCCACACATAAGGCTGGTAAAGGTCCAGTGCATCTAGCAACCAGTAATATGAAGCACGTCGTGTCTCAAATTCAAGCGTGCAAAGCTACAAAACAAAACAAACAGTGAGTAACCAGAATAAATAAGTGAAAATGAATCCGACTAAACTTACCGAATGAGTGATATTTTCAAGAGAATCAACAATGCAATGTGCATAATCATAACTTGGGTAGATACACCACTTGTCGCCAGCATGTGGATGTGGAGTAAACTGAAGAAAGATAGTTATGGTAATGAGTATCGATTAAAATATTTAAAAAAAAAGTAAAATGAAATAATATATCTCTTTTAAAATAATAATAATTTACCTTAATTCTATATGCAATAAGGTCATACATATTAAAATTGTCACTTTGCATGTCTTGTTTCATTCTAAGTGTAGCTTTTCCTTCATCAATCATGCCACGTTTCATATCATAAAAAAGTTTAAGTGATTCTGAAATTGGCCTATCTCTCCATGGACTGTTCATCTTTTTCTCTCTGTATTCTTTTATTTCATCACCAGTCTAAACCAGAAAGAAGACAAAAAAAAAAAAGTTCAATTGTCAGAATACAATTGTTTATATCGATACAATGAGACAGAATGGAGAATGCAAAACCTGGTAATCCACATAAGCACAACCCCTGCGTATGAGTTCCACTGCTAAATCATATAGTTCTTGAAAATAATCACTAGTGTATGTGATCTGCAAATTCAAATTTTATTGAAATATTGTGAACCATGAGGAAACGGGGTTGACTTTACATAGATGTATTATTACAATATTTTACCTTAAAAGGTTTCCACCCCATCCAATCCACAATTTCTTCAATATGATCAATATATTCTTTTTTCTCAGCTTCAGGATTAGTATCATCATACCTGCAAGTTATACATCTCATACAGGTGTTATAATGTACGCATGGCAATTTTGAATGTATTAACAAACATCTGTAAAGCAGAAGTTTCTTATCCTCCCAAATAGACATAATATAAAAATTAAAGGGACAATTTCAGTTTTCAATTTCGGCAGTTCTAGCCTAATTCCTTGCGTGTCTTTAACTTTCTTTTTGTGTGGTTTCTACAACTAGATTTCATTTTGTCCATTACAGAATGCTACAAGGTTTTATCCTAGTGAAACTAAACTATATTACTTCCCATATGTATCTGTATTATTTACAATATCTTTCATCATCAACTGCATGATTTGAGAATGAAAACTTTTCTTAAAAATCTCATTATCTTTTACAAAGTTTTCGTGATTTTGAATATTTCCCAATTTATTTCAGTAGACCAAATAAGTCAGTTGCTAATTGTTAACTCATGCTTCTTCTAATGAAAAAATAGAAGATAAGTCTTTTGTTTAAAAAAAAAAAAAAAAATGAGTTACTGATTCTAAACCAAAGGGCGCACATCTTTAGATACATAGAAAATATCCTACTGATAAATACTCAAAATCAATAGTTTTGATATATTGTTCCGTCCTAAATCCTAATTTCTTCTACCTTTCTGAGTTCTGCATTTTATTTTATTTTATTTTCTACGTTTTTATTTAGTGTAAACACAAAGCGTCAACCTCCCTTTTTCTTTAAATTTGATAGGCAGATGCATGAAATAACAAAAGAAAACAATTAGCTCACAATAATATTCACTTAATACAATTAGAATGAAACTGAAACAAAAAATATGCCTATTGGAATAAGACATGAACTAACGAAAATATAGAAACATAAATAAACTGTTTTATAACAAAGAAGATTATCTTAGAGTTTAGTGTATAACTGTATATAACTTGGAAACAAAGATACAGTAAAATAATAAAAAGGGGCATGTCAACTTAAAGAGCTTTGCTTCATATGGACAATTGTAATAGATAACAAGCAATATAGAAAACTAGTTATAGTTTATAAGTATTCAGTCAAGCATAAATAAAACAGTCGATCAGCCATAGTAATAGAGTAATCCTACCTCAGGTAGCAGCCACCACCTCTTTCTTTTGCAAGACCAAAGTCAACAAACATAGCCTGCACATAGGATGAATATTAAACCAGGATCTATATTGTCTCAACAATACAAAAAAATAGCCATTTAATGACTTGCCAAACTTTTAATTAAAAATAGCAACTTACCTTGGCATGACCTATATGCAGGTATCCATTTGGTTCTGGTGGAAAACGAGTCACAACTTTTCCACCTGTTATCTTCAGATGTTTTTCCAATATTGCTTTTGTATTACAAGCTCTGAGCACAGGTCTATCACTGAAGAATACTTCTGTATGCACCTTTGAGACAAGCATAGTCAAATTAGAACAACATAATTCCAAAAAAAAAAAAAAAAAACTGTATTAGGGAAAAGATCAGAAAGAAAAAAAATATAACTGATTACAACCTTATAGTTCTCCTCGGGTGCAGGGAATATTAAAAAAGGATTGAGTTCTTCTTCAGATGGTATCTTTTCTTCGTTGGTGCTTTTATCTTCTACTTTAACAAGTTTGTCTTTCTTCTTTTTACAGGCTTCTCATTATCTGCAGTAGGCTTTTCTAGCTTTGATTCTATAAGTTTCTGGTGAAAGGCACATGAAATATATATTAATCATTTTGTAGTCAATTACAGATAAAAATGTTAGTTAGAGTAAGTTGATAGAAAAGTGAGTTATTCACCTTTACAATCTTTGGATCTGCCCAGGGCAGTTTCTTTCGCATATGAGCAAATAGATCACCAACTGAAGCCAAATATCAAATGACACATCAGATTCACGTTGCCCGATAACACGATATAGCTTTAGAGGAGATGTGAAATTAAAACTCACCATTTGTTCGGTAGCTTTGCTCCTTAATTGAACTTTTTTTCTCTTCAAAGATTTCATTGAAAGTGCGTTCTATATCTTCTTCAGAGACCTCAACACCTAATACCAGATAAAAGATTCATTTCTAGTTCTTAATGATAATAATAACAATTCTGTCAAATTTCATAAATTAACACTAAAATTTGAAAATAAACAAGTGGGTGAATTAAAACATACCAACTCCACAAGCTTCTTCAAATTTACTGATATCAAGATCTTCAGAACCAGTAACGGTAAGAAATGCAAAGGCAGCTTCTACCTGGGCAGGAGTCTTTATCTGCAATAATAACAGTGAATTTATTATAGTTATGAAATAGATTTAACATTAACACATCATTGTAATCCATATAACGAGGAATCAAGAACCCTAGAAATTTGAGTTCAGACCTTAGACGAAACAATGTATTCCAGCAATTTAGGACGATGCACAAGGGCATTAGCAGGGAATTTGGTAGCAACCGTATAAAGAAGATTGCCAGTAGACCGTTCACATCCATCAGTTGCAGCTGCCTGCAAAGGCATAACCAAATACATAAAGATGAGTATGTATATTCCTAACAATTATTATTAATAAGACCCTGAAGTGATAGTCTTGTCACAATGTCACATAATTCCAATCGAGGCTAAAAACTGCTGATAATGAAGGAATCAAGACGCAACATATAAAATACATAATAACTACTCCCTAATCAACAACTACCTGAAAGAGAGATACAACTTGACTCTAAGAGTTGACCAAGTTTTCCTAAATTTATGACATATGCCTATAGTTTCCAAAGCTAAAATGAATATAGCAACAAGTATATGCATGCTTGAGCCCCTTAATTTCATTTGTATGTAAGTCCCTGATATTATAGATTGATTCTAACACCTTATATCCCTTAATTTCATTGTTTTTCCAAACAAAAGCAGAATAACTAAAGCAATTCAGAGTACAGATATTTATTAAGGTCGACAATTGTTAGGTTAAACCTCAATGGTTTGGTTTATATCCACTATGCAGCATGCTGAATTAAACAAAGATTCGCAATTACCCCAACATCAAAAGTTAAAACTCCTCTAATCGGCTTCAAATCAACAACACGCATACAACATACACGAATTCGAGTATACAATCGAATTGCATGCACCAGTATCAGTATTATTATGAATTTGACCTCGTTAATGACGGCGATAAGATTGGAGGTGACTTTAGCGTTGGCGATGGTGTTTTCGGCAGTTCGAACGTCTATGCCGATCTTCAAAAAGAGATCGAGTGCTTCCACCATTTTCACAGGCCTCAATTACTCCCAAATCTGTAGATTGTTTGTGGAGATTAAATTAAACCCCTAGAATAGAATAGAATAAACCCTGCCTACAACTCACGCAGATACGGGAAACGATACGACGATAAAGACGTTACCAATCGCAGAGTTAATAAACCCGACCGGACATTCCGCTCACACGGGGATTCGTCTTTATTACCGGTTCATTTATTTATTCCTTTTTTAAACCGTTTCACTCATCTTGATTTTCATTGGTTACAAACTTTTTGATTCGTTTTGTTTCGTTAAATACTTTGATTCAAAATAAAGTCCTTGTAGCATAGTGGTATCTGGAAGTGTAGGTTAGGTATTTATTCTCAGTTGGTTAAAACTTAAAAGTTCATGTCCTATAACAATGGAATGTGTAGATTTAGATATATGTTAGAAGGTGTACTGATGATAAGTAAAAAATTAACGTAAATTTGATCATATGATCTAGGAATTTCTTCACAATCTTACATGTTGTGTGTTGTAGGTGTTTATGGGTTCAATTTTAAAAGATAAAATTTGAGGTTAAATAAGTAACATCTAATTTTAGAAAAGAAAGTTGAATTGGTTGTGTTGGTTGGATTTGATGCTTTGGTCTGTGTGACTCGT